>LR738709.1:362438851-362525092 GCA_902687465.1 Secale cereale
CCCCCCTTCCCAGGGCGCGCCCCCTGCCTCGAGGGCAGCCCCTGTGGCCCTCGGTGCCCCTCTTCTTCCTATATATACCTACGTACCCCAAAAACTCCATGCGCAGAGAGAAAACCCTAGTTCCATCGCCGTAGCTGCTGTTCCTGTGGAGATCCCATCTTGGAGCCTGTTCCGGGAGGGGGATCCATCACGGAGGCCTTCATCATGATCATCATCGCCCTCACCATGAGTTGTGAGTAGTTTACCACAGACCTTCGTGTCCATAGCTAGTATCTAGATGGCTTCTTCTCTCTCTCTGGATCTCAATACAAAGTTCTCCTCGGTCTTCGAGGAGATCTATTCGATGTAATCTCTTTTTGCGGTGTGTTTGTCGAGATCCGATGAATTGTGAGTTTATGATCAAGGTTATCTATGAAAGATATTTGGTTCTTCTCTAAACTTTTTATGTGTGCTCATAATATCCTTGCAAGTCTCTTCGAATTATTGGTTTGGTTTGGCCTTCTAGATCTATAGTTCTTGCAATGGGAGAAGTGCTTGGCTTTGGGTTCAATCTTGCGGTGTCCTTTCCCAGTGACAGTAGGGGCAGCAAGGCACGTATTGTATTGTTGACATCGAGGATAAAAAGATGGGGTTTACATCATATTGCTTGAGTTTATCCCTCTACAACATGTCATCTTGCTTAAAGTGTTACTCTGTTCGTATGAACTCAATACACTAGATGCATGCTAGACAGCGGTCGATGTGTGGAGTAATAGTAGTAGATGCAGGCAGGAGTCGGTCTACTTGTCTCGGACGTGATGCCTATATACAATGATCATGCCTAGATAGTCTCATAATTATTCGCTTTTCTATCAATTGCTCGACAGTAATTTGTTTACCCGCCGTAGAATACCGCTATCATGAGAGAAGCTACTAGAGAAAACTATGGCCCCCGGGTCTATCTTTATCATATTACCTTCCCGTTAATTTTTTTTGCTGTTGTTTATTTGCTGTTTTATTAAACTAAAAAATACCAAAAATATAATTATCATCTCTATCAGATCTCACCATCGTAAGTGACCGTAAAGGGATTGACAACCCCTTATCGCGTTGGCTGCGAAGTTCTTATTTGTTTGTGCAGGTGCGAGGGACGGGCGCGTGGTCTCCTACTGGATTGATACCTTGGGTCTCAAAAACTGAGGAAAATACTTACGCTACTGTGCTGCATCTCCCTTTCATCTTCGAGGGAATACAACGCAAGCTCAAGAGGTAGCATGGGACATGTATGATACAAGGGCGCATTCTCCATCTTATTTTAGACCATCACATCAATATTATGCATCTCCGAGAAGATCAACATTTCAACAATCACATGTTAAAGACCGTTTCAATCATAAGGAATCGGTCCGGAGCTCAAGGAAGAAGAAATAGGTGGTTAAGCAAGTTTACCGTGTTAAAAGAGATGGTCGTAAGAGTGCAACTTCAGATTTGATCTCAAATGAAAAAGAGCCAATTAACGTATTGACATTGGCTACTAAAGGCAATGAGATGAAGCAACCAATTATTGAGAGTCAAAGTGCCAAATCTAAAGAAAAGAAGTTGTGAGTGCACAAGGCCAAAAAGGGATTGCCATTGGCCAAGACAAAATCGCAACCGGGGTGCCCACTCGGCTTATCATATTGGCAAAAGAAAAAATTACAAAAACTTAGTGCATAAGAACTTGAAGAAAGAAACATGGCACGGGTTCCCAAACTAAGTGCTCAAAATAAGAATTATGTGCAAGCTTCCATTACAAGAAGTGCGGCAAAGGTGAAGAAGGAAAAGAGTGAAAACTATGAAGGACGAAGCCGAAGGTTTCAGCATCTTCGGTCTACACATTATCCATATTCTTAAATTATGCCATTAACGCCCATGTCATGGAATTCGTCATTAGGTATGATTGGTAACCCTCAATGGGCTTATTTTAATCCATGGATGCCATATAATTTCTTACATCATGAAAGGGTATTACCAAGTCACTATACATTTGATTAGCTACAAGTTTGTTGCTGATCCAAAGGGCCGAAATACTTAGTTTGTCATTTCATTTGTTTGTTTGGGCTATATGTGCTTTGAATGAAGTTTACATGCTAATGGCCGATATTTATCTATCGTCCTAAGAATATGTCAATGCATGGCCGGTGTAGTATTCTAGCATCGTCCTTAGTTCGAATGAAGAGCGAGACAAGGTATGTGCTCATGAAAATTTATATGTATGTTTATATTATGATTGAATGGAGTTGAGACATCATTGAATATACGTTGTATAGACCAATTCATAGTTGCAGAATTGGCTAGTGGGCTTATACTTTGTTTGGATATGATTTGGCTTATGCATCTTTGAGATATATAAGAGGCCAAATCATAGCTGATTTTATTACTGAACACCAGATTAATGACATGCATAGTATTGATGTTAGCCTTGTCTCTCTAGTACTATGGAGATTATGTTTTGATGGTTCAATTCATAGCAATGGCCAAAGTGTTGGTGTTGTTTATATATCTCCTCGTGGTACTATTTTTTGAAGCCCCATGCCGCTTAGAATATTTTTATGCACGATTAATGAAAGCCGAATATGCATTGTTATTCGGATTGACTCTTTTACTTGCTATAGGTGCTATACATATTGAGGCTTTCGTTGATTCGTTATGAGTAGTGCAAAGAATATCCAAGGGTTATCAATGATTTTGACGAATCACTTATAGTTTATCTTCGGGTATGTCTAGATGCAAAATTTACCTTGGGTTGCTTTACAATTGTTCATATATTTAGACATGACAATTCAAAAAAGTTGGCACGGCAAGCATCCGGCTACTATGTTATCATGGTGTATTGCATTTCTCTCAATAGCCGATGCTTAGTCTCGTCAACATAGGTAAGGCCGAACCGAAGTCCACAGCTTCGGCCACTAATGAAATTTTTATGCAGGAGAAAGTAAGGATTGGAGAAAGTTTATTGTTGATTATCCACAAAATCCTAGTAAAAGGGTGAACAAAATGGTTCGGAGGATGACCTTGAGATACATATCCATGGAATTTTATCATCGGGTTGTTAATAAAGTTGAGAAGGTTTCACCCAAGTTTGCACCAAGGATTCAAACAAATAACGGCCGATATATATTTATTGCCCTAAGCATGCAAAGTGGCCGATGGAGTGTTGACATCGTCCTTAGAATAAGTTATGTGCAAGTTATTTTTCGGCAGACTAGCTTTGCCGAAAAACAGGGGGGCATGTGTTGACACTCAAAAATGGCATGATCGTAAAGAGTGACTTGAGCCTATAATGGGATGAGGTTAAAATCATGAGTTCATGTCATCATTTGATGGCCCTCGTCAAGATGATCGAAATAAATATGAAGATGGACCAAAACGGAGCTCAAGTGCAAAAGATAGGCCAATTTCGGAGATACCCGTTTTGACATCAGATTAGAAAATGGCATGGAACCTAATTAAGATGGCCTCAAATAAAAAAGTCTTCAGCTACAAAGTTCTTCGTCCCGTTGAGACGGACGATTTTGATATAAAAATCGTCCCCATCTGAGTTCGTATGCAAAAGTTACAAGCAAAACCGTGCGCTACAGCCATGTTTGGCCGGATCATCCCGGCCGGGGTCCGGATCATCCGGGAAATTAAAGCACCAACGACAACAGAAGGTTTGGGATGAAGCCAGATGATCTAGGTCCAGTCCCAGATGATCCGGGTGAAGGCCGGACAATCCGGGTAGAAGTCCGGACGTCCGGACAACTTTTTCTGCTACAGACTTCAGAAAACGGCCCGAAACACCCTCAAGATGGCCTCAGATCAAAAGATGTTCAACAGAAAAGTTGTGCGCCTCGTCGAGGTGGTTAATTGTGATATACAAATCACCTTAATCCGAGTTCGTATGCAAAAGTTATCGCCCGATTAGTGAGCTGCTGTCACAAAACTAGGCTAGGCCGGATCATCCGGGCCTTGAGCCGGACATCCGGGCCGGAGGTCGTGAATACCCCGTGATTTATTAGGTTTTGATGATTTGTACTGATAGTAAAGTCCTTTTCTTGTACGGGAAGTCCATCCGCCTCATATATAGACAAGAGGTGACGGCCGATTGAACAACACACAATCGACAAATCAATCTATCAATTTTATCTTTGCTTTTACCTTCTCCCTTGTTCTTCTTCTTCCTCGTTCTTCGTTCGTTCTTCTTCATTGCAGGGCGGCGAACCTCGAGGCCCTAGGGGCGATCAAGTCGACCTAGGGCAGCCCATAGCCGCCGCGCGCCCTAACGGGGTCCCTCCCGAGCAAGTGGGGTTTCGGGTCTACAAAAGCACCCGCTGGATTGTCCTGCGTACCGCGCTTCCAGCGGGTCTCCTTCGACGTGAGCTGCGGTGCATCACCCCCGGCGTCGAGGGTACACGATGACGTGTTCGTGTGGGAACAGGCGCGCGTTGGGGCACACCGTAAGGTGGTGCTCGATGATGCGCCTAGGCACCCCGACCAAGTCAGCGGCCTTCCAAGCGAACACATCCTTGTAAGCCCTGAGGAAGCTAACCAACGCTGCCTCTTGCTCTGAGTCCATGCCCGTGTCGATGGTGAAAGTGGCTCCTGAGCCCTCCTTGTCAGTAGGCACCTGCTTCGTCTCAGTCGGGTCTTGAGAGAAGAGCTCCTTCTTCTTGGCTGGCGCGGCTTCCGACGTCTCTGGAGCCCCCTCCGTACCTGAATGGGCCGCGGCTGCAGCCCTGTAAGCGTGCCCGAGGACCTGAAGGGCGGCCTTGGGGTCCCCTCCGACAGTGATGACGCCGCTGCTCCCGGCAACTTGACGGCGTTGTAGCCCGGGTGAGTCGCCACCATGAACTTTGCCAAGGCTGGGAAACCAAGGACGGCATTGTAGGGTAGGTGGATGGGCGCGACATCGAAGTCGATGAGCTCGGTCTGGTAATTAACGGGTGTGCCAAAGGTGACCGGGAGGCGGATCTGGCCGAGCGGGACGGCCGAGCCCGCGACCCTCGAGAAGGGCTTGGTTGGGAGGAGCTGCATGTAGGACACGGGCAGATGACCAAAAGCCTCCGCGGAGAGGATGTTGAGCCCGGCGCCGCCGTCGATGAGAGTCCTTGTGACAGCCACCCCGCAGATGGTGAGGGTACATACCGTAGGGAGGACGTTCGTGCCGGCTACAACTATGGTGCGGTGGCCGAGGCCGAAAGCGATGGTGTGTCACTGCGTGTCCTGCCCCCACGGGGCCTCCTACGGATGGGTGGCGGCCGCGATTCGCCGAAAGTGTGACTTAAAATGCCGGGCCGACGCCGGTGCTTGGGATCCTCCGATGATGCAGGTGACCTCGCGGCAGGGCAACCCCCCGCCGGCAGGGCCCAGCAGCTCGTTGACACGGTCCACCCAAGAGTCGAGCTCCTCCGTGGGTGGCCGGTGCCGGAGCAGCTTCTGTGCCACTAAGAGTGCCGCCGGTGAGGCCACGGGGAGCGAAAATGGCGAAGCAGGCCACTCCCGGGTGGCCCGGCCGGCGAAAACGTCGTCGAAGAAGGGGGCGGAGCGCCCATGGGTGGCGCGGTCTGCCAACGCCGCTCGGACGACGGGGACAGCACCAACCTCCACACGAATGCGGCAGGCTGTGGCCATCATGGCGGCGTGGAGCTGGAGAGGGGAGGCGAGGTCGTCGGAGAGGCGAGATTTCGACACGCCCCCTACCTGGCGCGCCAAATGTCGGATTACGGGCTCCACAATCCCAAAGAAGTTCGAACACACGGGCGTGAACGAAGATCTCTCCCACTCACGTCTACCTAGCGCCACGCCCTCGCCCGGTGGTGAGATTCGAGCAAGCAACAAGTAAAAGCACACACGAGTTTACCCAGGTTCAGGCCACCTTGTGGTGTAAAACCCTACGTCCTGCTTGAGTGGATTAGCCTCGGGAGGGCTTGAGTATGAACAAGTACATTGGTTCTTGAGCTTAAGAGGGTCAGGAGGCAAGTGTTCTTGCTCCTTGAAGTGAAGGTGGGGTGTTTGAGATGAGGTCGATCCGGATCCAGATGCAGATGTCGATCCCCTCCATAGTGGAAACCCTAGCTACTTATATAGGCGGCCAGGGTCCTCTTCCCTCGAAATGTTTAGGCGGGAAGGGATCCCACAGCAGCCATTTTGAGCGGGAACATAAGGATGCTCCTATCCTGACAAAAGCAGTCTTCTCCTACAAAGAGATCAGACGATGACGTGGTGGTGGGCTCGGTGGTGACATCCTCCCTGTCATCCTTGCGGTCTTCGGTCTTGTTGCACCAAAGGGGAAACCTTTGTCTCGCCCCTCGGGAAGGCAACTGTGCCGCTGGCACGCGCTAGCACCCGCTGGAGCGGTGCGTCACTGCCTCCTCCTGAGGCAAGCTTGGCCTTGGGTTCTCCGCCCCTCCGGAGCAGCCTAGCCAAGGCCGCTCCTGAGAGGGTCTTGGTGTCGTTCTCCTCGCAAGGCCTAGCCCCCCTCGCGAGCGTCTTGAGCAGCTGGTCAATCAGCTGGGCCGTACCAGGCCGTAGTAGGAGCGCGTCGCGGCCCGCAGGCAGGCAAGTCTGGGTACCCTGGTTCCCAGGATGCCGACAGCGGCCACGAGGTAGGTGGCGCGCCTAGGGGGTAGGGCACGCCCCCACCCTCGTGGTGGCCTTGGGACTCTTCTGGTCCATCTCTGGTACTCTGTGTGCTTCTTCTGGTCCAAACAATCTCCGTCAAATTTCAAGTCAATTGGACTCCATTTGGTATTCCTTTTCTGCGATACTCAAAAACAAGGAAAAAACAGAAACTGGCATTGGGCTCTGGGTTAATAGGTTAGTCCCAAAAATCATATAAATAGCATATAAATGCATATAGAACATGCTAGATGGATAATATAATAGCATGGAAAAATCAAAAATTATAGATACGTTGGAGACGTATCAAGCATCCGCAAACTTAATTCTTGCTCGTCCTTGAGTAGGTAAATGATAAAAAAAATTGATGTGGAATGCTACCTAACATAATTATCAATGTAATTTTCTTTATTGTGGCATGAATGTTCAGATCCATAAGATTCAAGACAAAAGTTTAACATTGATATAAAAATAATAATACTTCAAGCATACTAACAAAGTGATTATGTCTCCTCAAAATAACATGGCCAAAGAAAGTTCATCCCTGCAAAATCATATAGTTTGGCTATGCTCCATCTTTGTCACACAAAACATTCAAATCATGCACAATCCCGGTTTCAGCCAAGCAATTGTTTCATACTTTAGTACTCTCAAACATTTTCAACTTTCACACAATACATGAGCGTGAGCCATGGATATAGCACTATAGGTGGAATAGAGTGGTGGTTGTGGAGAAGACAAAAGGGATGAAGATGGTCTCACACCAACTAGGTGTATCAATGTGCTAATGAGATGCCCATCAATAGGTACCAATGTGAGTGAGTAGGGATTACCATGCAATGGATGCACTAGAGCTATAAATGTATGAAAGCTCGACAAAAGAAACTAAGTGGGTGTGCATCCAACTTGCTTGCTCGCGAAGACCTAGGGCATTTGAGGAAGCCCATTGTTGGAATATACAAGCCAAGTTCTATAATGAAAATTGCCACTAGTATAAGAAAGTGACAAAACAAGAGACTCTCTATCATGAAGATCATGGTGCTACTTTGAAGCACAAGTGTGGAAAAACATAGTAGCATTGTCCCCTTTTTTATCTCTTTTTTGGGCCTTCCTTTTTTTATTTGGCCCTTCTCTTTTTTTGCCCCTTCTTTTTTTTGGCCTTTTTTCGGGACAGTGCTCTAATAATGATGATCATCGCACTTCTATTTAATTACAACTCAAAGATTACAACTTGATACTAGAACAAAATATGACTCTATATGGATGCCTCCGGCGGTGTACCGGAATAGACAATGAATCAAGAGTGACATGTATGAAAAATCATGCATGGTGGCCTTTCCACAAATACGATGTCAACTACATGATCATGCAAGGCAATATGACAATGATGAAACGTGTCATAATAAACGGAACGGTGGAAAGTTGCATGGAAATATATCTCGGAATGGAGATGGAAATGCCATAATAGGTAGGTATGGTGGATGTTTTGAGGAAGATATATGGTGGGTTTATGGTACCGGCGAAAGTTAGGCGGTACTAGAGAGGCTAGCAATGGTGGAAGGGTGAGAGTGTGTATAATCCATGGACTCAACATTAGTCATAAAGAACTCACATACTTATTGCAAAAATCTACAAGTCATCAAAACAATGTACTACACGCATGCTCCTAGGGGAAGGGTTGGTAGGAGTTAACCATCGCACGATCCCGACCTCCACACAAATGATGACAATCAAAGAAATACCTCATGCTTCAAATTTGTCACACAACGGTTACCATATGTGCATGCTACAGGACTTGCAAACCTCAACACAAGTATTTATCAAATTCACAACTACTCTACTAGCATGACTCTAATATCACCATCCTCATATCTCAAAACGATCATCAAGTATCAAACTTCCCATAGTATTCAATGCACTTTATATGAAAGTTTTTATTATACCCATCTTGGATTCCTATCATATTAGGACTAATTTTATAGCCAAAGCAAATTACCATGCTGTTCTAAAGGACTCTCGAAATAATATAAGTGAAGCATGATAGATCAATAATTTATATAAAATAAAACCAGCATCGTGCTCTAAAAATTATAAGTGAAGTACTAGAGCAAAATTATCTAGCTCAAAAGATATAAGTGAAGCACATAGAGTATTCTAATAAATTCCGATTCATGTGTGTCTCTCCCAAAAGGTGTGTACAGCCAGGATGATTGCGGTAAACAAAAAAGTAAAGACTTAAATCATACAAGACACTCCAAGCAAAACACATATCATGTGGTGAATAAAAAAATAGCCTCAAGTAGAGTTACCGATGGACGAAGACGAAATAGGGGATGCCTTCCGGGGCATCCCCAAGCTTAGGTTTTTGTTTGTCCTTGAATTTTACCTTGGGGTGCCTTGGGCATCCCCAAGCTTAGGCTCTTTCCACTCCTTATTCCAGAATCCGTCAAATCTTTACCCCAAAAACTTGAAAACATCACAACACAAAACTCAACAGAAAATCTCATGAGCTCCGTTAGTATAAGAAAACAAGCCACCACTTTAGGGTACTGTAATGAAATCATTATTTATTTATATTGGTGTTAAACCTACTGTATTCCAACTTCTCTATGGTTCATACCCTCCGATACTACTCATAGATTCATCAAAATAAGCAAACAACACAATCAAAACAGAATCTGTCAAAAACAGAACAGTCTGTAGTAATCTGTAACTCTCAAATACTTCTGTAACTCTAAGAATTCTGAAATAAATTGGTAATCGTGAGGAGTTTTTCTATTAATATTCTGCAAAAACAATCAACTCAAAAGCACTCTTCTGTAAAATATGGCATCTAATCTCGTGAGTGTAAAAGTTTCTGTTTTTTACAGCAAGATCGCAAAGACTTCACCCAAGTCTTCCCAAAGGGTCTACTTGGCACTTTATCTCAAAAAAGCTATAAAACATGATTACTATAGTAGCTTAATCATGTGAACACACAAAAACAGTAGGAGTAAATATTGGGTTGTCTCCCAACAAGCGCTTTTCTTTAATGCATTTTAGCTAGGCATGATGATTTCAATGATGCTCGCATAACAGATAAGAATTGAAACATAACGGGAACATCATGAAGAATATGACTAGTGTTGGGGAACGTAGCAGAAATCAAAAACATTCTACGCTTCACCAAGATCAATCTATGGAGTCATCTAGCAACGAGGGAGAGGGGAATGCATCTACATACCCTTGTAGATCGCGAGCGGAAGCGTTCAAGAGAACATGGATGATGGAGTCGTACTCGTCGTGATCCAAATCACCGATGATCCTAGCGTCGAACGGACAGCACCTTCGCGTTCCACACACGTACGGAGCGGGGACGTCTCCTCCTTCTTGATCCAGCAAGGGGGGAGAGGCTGATGGAGATCCAGCAGCACGACGGCGTGGTGGTGGATGTAGCGGTATTCCAGCAGGGCTTCGCCAAGCAACACTGGAGGAGGAAGAGGTGTCACGAGAGGGAGAGGGAGGCACCAGGCCATAGGGTACGGCTGCCCTCCCTCCCCCCCCCTCCCACTATATATAGGGGGCCTAGGGGTTGCGCCGGCCCTAGAGATCCCATCTCTAGGGGGGCGGCGGCCTAAGGGGGGGACTTGCCCCCCAAGTCATGTGGGGCGCCCCCCCCCCACCCCTATGGTTTCCAACCCTAGGCGCAGGGGAGGCCCATGGGGGGCGCACCAGCCCACTATGGGCTGGTTCCCCTCCCACTTCAGCCCATGGGGCCCTACGGGATAGGTTGCCCCACCCGATGGACCCCCGAGACCCTTCCGATGGTCCCGGTACATTACCGGTGACCCCCAAAACTCTCTCGGTGGCCGAAAATGGACTTCCTATATATAATTCTTTACCTCCGGACTATTCTGGAACTCCTCGTGATGTACGGGATCTCATCCGAGACTCCGAACAACTTTCGGGTTACCGCATATTTATATCTCTACAACCCTAGCGTCGCCGAACCTTAAGTGTGTAGACCCTACTGGTTCAGGAGACACGTAGACATGACCGAGACGACTCTCCGGTCAATAACCAACAGCGGGATCTGGATACCCATGTTGGCTCCCACATGCTCCTCGATGATCTCATTGGATGAACCACGATGTCAAGGATTCAATCAATCCCATACGCAATTCCCTTTGTCTATCGGCATAGTACTTGCCCGAGATTCGATCGTCGGTATACCGATAACTTGTTCAATCTCGTCATGGCAAGTCTCTTTACTCGATCTCCCGTGACCAACCCCTTAGTCACATTGAGCTCATTACGATGATGTCTTACCGAGTGGGCCCAGAGATACCTCTCCGTCATACGGAGTGACAAATCCCAGTCTCGGTTCGTGCCAACCCAATAGACGCTTTCAGAGATACCCATAGTGTACCTTTATAGCCACCCAGTTACGTTGTGACGTTTGGCACACCCAATGTATTCCTACGCTATCCGTGAGTTGCACAACCTCATGGTCTAAGGAAAGGATACTTGACATTGGAAAAGCTTTAGCATACGAACTACACGATCTTGTGCCAGGCTTAGGATTGGGTCTTGTCCATCACATCATTCTCCTAATGATGTGATCCCGTTATCGATGATATCCAATGTCCATGGTCAGGAAACCGTAACCATCTGTCGATCAACGAGCTAGTAACTAGAGGTTTACTAGGGACACGTTGTGGTCTATGTATTCACACATGTATCACTATTTCCGGACAATACAATTCAAGCATGAACAATAGAAAATTATCATGAATAAGGAAATATAATAATAACCATTTTATTATTGCCTCTAGGGCATATTTCCAACAGTCTCCCACTTGCACTAGAGTCAATAATCTAGTTACATTGTGATGAATCGAACACCGATAGAGTTCTGGTGTTGATCATGTTTTGCTCGTGGAAGAGGTTTAGTCAACGGATCTGCGACATTCAGATCCGTATGCACTTTACAAATATCTATGTCTCAATCTTGAATATAATTCCAGATGGAGTTGAAACGGCGCTTGATGTGCTTGGTCTTCTTGTGAAACCTAGGCTCCTTGGCAATGGCAATAGCTCCAGTGTTGTCACAGAAGAGAGTCATTGGGCCCGACGCACTTGGAATGACTCCTAGGTCGGTGATGAACTCCTTCATCCAGACTCCTTCATGTGATGCTTCAGAAGCAGCTATGTACTCCGCTTCACATGTAGATGATGCCACGACGCTTTGCTTGCAACTGCACCAGCTGACTGATCCTCCATTCAAAATATACATGTATCCGGTTTGCGACTTGGAGTCATCCAGATCTGTGTCGAAGCTAGCATCGACGTAACCCTTTACGATGAGCTCTTCGTTACCTCCATAAATGAGAAACATATCCTTAGTCCTTTTCAGGTACTTCAGGATGTTCTTGACCGTTGTCCAGTGTTCCATGCTGGGATCACTTTGGTACCTCCCCACCAAACTAATGGCAAGGTTCACATCAGGTCTGGTACATAGCATGGCATACATAATAGAACCTATGGCTGAGGCATAGGGGATGACACTCATCTTTTCTCTATCTTCTGCCGTGGTCGGGCATTGAGCCGTGCTCAATCCCATACCTTGCAATACAGGAAAGAACCCTTTCTTGGACTGATCCATATTGAACTTCTTCAATATCTTGTCAAGGTATGTGCTTTGTGAAAGACCAATGAGGCGTCTCGATCTATCTCTATAGATCTTGATGCCTAATATGTAAGCAGCTTCTCCAAGGTCCTTCATTGAAAAACTCTTATTCAAGTGGGCCTTTATGCTTTCCAAGAATTCTACATCATTTCCCATCAGCAATATATCATCCACATATAATATGAGAAATGCTACAGAGCTCCCACTCACTTTCTTGTAAATACAGGCTTCTCCCCAAGTCTGTATAAACCCAAACGCTTTGATCACCTCATCAAAGCGAATGTTCCAACTCCGAGATGCTTGCACCAGACCATAGATTGAGCGCTAGAGCTTGCATACCTTGTTAGCATTCTCAGGATCGACAAAACCTTCCGACTGCATCATATACAGTTCTTCCTTGAGGAAGCCATTAAGGAATGCCGTTTTGACGTCCATTTGCCATATCTCATAATCATAGAATGCGGCAATTGCTAACATGATTCGGACGGACTTCAGCATCGCTACGGGAGAGAAAGTCTCATCGTAGTCAATCCCTTGAACTTGCCAATAACCTTTAGCGACAAGCCGAGCCTTATAGATGGTCACATTACCATCCGTGTCAGTCTTCTTCTTAAGGATCCATTTATTTTATATGGCGTGCCAATCATGGGGCAAGTCCACCAAAGTCCATACTTTGTTTTCATACATGGATCCTATCTCGGATTTCATGGCTTTAAGCCATTTGTTGGAATCCGGGCCCGCCATCACTTCTTCATAGTTCGAAGGTTCACCTTTGTCTAACAATATGATTTCCATGACAGGGTTGCCGTACCACTCTGGTGCGGAACGTGTCCTTGTGGACCTACGAAGTTCAGAAGTAACTTGATCTGAAGCTTCATTATCATTATCATTAACTTCCTCCCTAGTCGGTGCAGGCACCACAGGAACATCTTCCTGCGCTGCGCTACTCTCCGGTTCGGAAGGGATGACTGTCACCTCATCAAGTTCCACTTTCCTCCCACTCACTTCTTTCGAGAGAAACTCTTTCTCCAGAAAGGATCCATTCTTGGCAACGAAGACCTTGCCTTCGGATCTGAGGTAGAAGGTGTACCCAATAGTTTCCTTAGGGTATCCTATGAAGACGCATTTTTCCGATTTGGGTTCGAGCTTTTCAGGTTGAAGTTTCTTGACATAAGCATCGCAATCCCAAACTTTCAGAAACGATAGCTTAGGTTTCTTGCCAAACCAAAGTTCATACGGTGTCATCTCAACGAATTTAGACGGAGCCCTATTTAAAGTGAATGCGGCAGTCTCTAAAGCATAACCCCAAAATGATAGCGGTAAGTCGGTAAGAGATACATAGATCGCACCATGTCCAACAGAGTACGATTACGACGTTTGGACACACCATTACGCTGAGGTGTTCCAGGCGGTGTCAATTGTGAAACAATTCCACAGTTCCTTAGGTGTGTGCCAAATTCGTGACTTAAATATTCTCCTCCACGATCCAATCGTAGGAACTTTATTTTTCTGTCACGTTGATTCTCTACCTCATTCTGAAACTCCTTGAACTTTTCAAAGGTCTCAGACTTGTGTTTCATCAAGTAGACATACATATATCTACTTAAGTCATACGTGAGGGTGAGAACATAACGATAGCCTCCGCGAGCTTCAACACTCATTGGACCGCACACATCGGTATGTATGATTTCCAACAAGTTGGTTGCTCGCTCCATTGTTTCGGAGAATGGAGTCTTGGTCACCTTGCCCAAGAGGCATGGTTCGCACGTGTCAAATGATTCATAATCAAGAGACTCCAAAACTCCATCTGCATGGAGCTTCTTCATACGTTTGACACCAATATGACCAAGGCGGCAATGCCACAAGTATGTGGGATTATCATTATCAACCTTACATCTTTTGGCATTCACACTATGAATATGTGTAACATCACGCTCAATATTCATTAAGAATAAACCATTGACCAGCGGGGCATGACCATAAAATATTTCTCTCATATAAATAGAACAACCATTATTCTCGGATTTAAATGAGTAGCCATCTTGCATTAAATGAGATCCAGATACAATGTTCATGCTCAAAGCTGGTACTAAATAACAATTATTGAGGTTTAAAACTAATTCTGAAGGTAGATGTAGAGGTAGCGTGCCGACGGCGATGACATCGACCTTGGAACCATTCCCGACGCACATCGTCACCTCGTCCTTCGTGAGTCTCCGCTTATTCCGCAGCTCTTGCTTTGAGTTACAAATGTGAGCAACTACACCGGTATCAAATACCCAGGAGCTACTACGAGCGCTGGTAAGGTACACATCAATAACATGTATATCACATATACCTTTGACGTTGCCGGCCTTCTTATCTGCTAAGTATTTGGGGCAGTTCCGCCTCCAGTGACCCGTTCCCTTGCAACAAAAGCACCCAGTCTCAGGCTTGGGTCCATTCTTTGGCTTCTTCCCAGCAACTGGCTTACTGGGCGCGGAAACTCCTTTGCCATCCTTCTTGAAGTTCTTCTTACCCTTGCCTTTCTTGAACTTAGTGGTTTTATTCGCCATCAACACTTGATGCTCTTTCTTGATCTCCACCTCCACTGATTTCAGCATTGAATACACCTCGGGAATGGACTTCTCCATCCCTTGCATATTGAAGTTCATCACGAAGCTCTTGTAGCTAGGTGGGAGCGACTGAAGGATTCTGTCAACGACTCTTTCATCTGGGAGATTAATTCCCAACTGAGACAGGCAATTGTGCAACCCAGACAATTTGAGTATATGTTCGCCGACAGAACTATTCTCCTCCATCTTACAACTGTAGAATGCGTCGGAGACGTCATATCTCTCGACTCGGGCATGAGCTTGGAAAACCATTTTCAGCTCTTGGAACATCTCATATGCTCCGTGGTGCTCAAAACGCTTTTGGAGCCCCGATTCTAAGCTGTAAAGCATGCCACACTGAACCAGGGAGTAATCATCACAACGCGACTGCCAAGCGTTCATAACGTCTTGGTTCGCTGGGGCAGGAGCGTCACCTAGCGGAGCTTCAAGGACATATGTTTTCTTGGAAGCTATGAGGATGATCCTCAAGTTACGGACCCAATCCGTATAGTTGCTGCCATCGTCTTTCAGCTTGGTTTTCTCTAAGAACACGTTGAAGTTGAGGACAACATTAGTGTGGGCCATTGGATCTACAAGACATATTGTAAAGATTTTAGACTATGTTCATGACAATTAAGTTCATATAAACAAACTTAATGAACTCCCACTCAGATAGACATCTCTCTAGTCATCTAAGTGATACATGATCCGAATCGACTAGGCCGTGTCCGATCATCACGTGAGACGGACTAGTCATCAACGGTGAACATCTTTATGTTGATCGTATCTTCTATACGACTCATGTTCGACCTTTCGGTCTTCCGTATTCCGAGGCCATGTCTGTACATGCTAGGCTCGTCAAGTGAACCCTAAGTGTATTGCATGTGTAAATCTGGCTTACACCCGTTGTGTGCGAATGTTAGAGCCTGTCACACCCGATCATCACGTGGTGCTTCTGAACAACGAACCTTAGCAACGGTGCACAGTTAGGGGGAACACAATTCTTGAAATTTTAGTGAGAGATCATCTTATTTACTACCGTCGTTTTAATCAAATAAGATGTAAAAACATGATAAACATCACATGCAATCAAATAGTGACATGATATGGCCAATATCATTTTGCTCCTTTTGATCTTCATCTTCGGGGCTCCATGATCATCATTGTCACCGGCATGATACCATGATCTCCATCATCGTGTCTTCATGAAGTTGTCTCGCCAAATATTACTTCTACTACTATGGCTAATGGTTAGCAATAAAGTAAAGTAATTACATGGCGTTTTCAATGACACGCAGGTCATACAATAAAATAAAGACAACTCCTATGGCTCCTGCCGGTTGTCATACTCATCGACATGCAAGTCGTCATTCCTATTACATGAACATGATCAATCTCATACATCACATATATATCATTCATCACATCCTTTTGGCCATATCACATCACACGGCACATGCTGCAAGAACAAGTTAGACGTCCTCTAATTGTTGTTGCAAGTTTTTACGCGGCTGCTATAGGTTTCTAGCAAGAACGTTTCTTACCTACGCCAAAACCACAACGTGATATGCCAATTTCTATTTACCCTTCATAAGGATCCTTTTCATCGAATCCGATCCGACTAAAGTGGGAGAGACAGACACCCGCTAGACACCTTATGAAACTAGTGCATGTCAGTCAGTGGAACCTGTCTCATGTGAGCGTATGTGTAAGGTCGGTCCGGGCCGCTTCATCCCATGATGCCGCCGAATCATGATAAGACTAGTAGCGGAAAGATAATTGAACAAATCTACGCCCACAACTACTTTGTGTTCTACTCGTGCAAGATACTACGCATAGACCTAGCTCATGATGCCACTGTTGGGGAACGTAGCAGAAATCAAAAAAAATTCTACGCTTCACCAAGATCAATCTATGGAGTCATCTAGCAACGAGGGAGAGGGGAGTGCATCTACATACCCTTGTAGATCGCGAGCGGAAGCGTTCAAGAGAACGTGGATGATGGAGTCGTACTCGTCGTGATCCAAGTCACCGATGATCCTAGCGCCGAACGGACGGCACCTCCGTGTTCAACACACGTACGGAGCGGGGACGTCTCCTCCTTCTTGATCCAGCAAGGGGGGAGGAGAGGTTGATGGAGATCCAGTAGCACGACGGCGTGGTGGTGGATGTAGCGGTATTCCAGCAGAGCTTCGCCAAGCAACACCGGAGGAGGAAGAGGTGTCACAGGAGGGAGAGAGAGGTGCCAGGGCATAGGGTACGGCTGCCCTCCCTCCCCCCCCCCCTCCCCCACTATATATATGGGGCCTAGGGGGTGCGCCCGCCCTAGAGATCCCATCTCTAGGGGGACGGTGGCATAGGGGGGGACTTGCCCCCCAAGTCATGTGGGGCGCCCCCCACCCCTAGGGTTTCCAACCCTAGGCACAGGGGAGGCCCATGGGGGGCGCACCAGCCCACTATGGGCTGGTTACCCTCCCACTTCAGCCCATGGGGCCCTCCGGGATAGGTTGTCCCATCCGGTGGACCCCCGAGACCCTTACTTTGGTCCCGGTACAATACCGGTGACCCCCGAAACTCTCCCGGTGGCCGAAACTGGACTTCCTATACATAATTCTGTACCTCCGGACCATTCCGGAACTCCTCGTGACGTCCGGGATCTCATCTGGGACTCCGAACAACTTTTGGGTTACCGCATACTTATATCTCTACAAACCTAGCGTCGCCGAACCTTAAGTGTGTAGACCCTACGGGTTCGGGAGACACGTAGACATGACCGAGACGACTCTCCGGTCAATAACCAACAGCGGGATCTGGATACCCATGTTGGCTCCCACATGCTCCTCGATGATCTCATCGGATGAACCACGATGTCAAGGATTCAATCAATCCCGTACGCAATTCCCTTTGTCTATCGGCATAGTACTTGCCCGAGATTCGATCGTTGGTATACCGATACCTTGTTCAATCTCGTCATGGCAAGTCTCTTTACTCGTTCCGTAACACATCATCCCGTGACCAACCCCTTAGTCACACTGAGCTCATTACGATGATGTCTTACCGAGTGGGCCCAGAGATACCTCTCCATCATACGGATTGACAAATCCCAGTCTCGGTTCGTGCCAAACCAACAAACGCTTTCAGAGATACCCGTAGTGTACCTTTATAGCCACCCAGTTACTTGTGACGTTTGGCACACCCAATGTATTCCTACGCTATCCGGGAGTTGCACAACCTCATGGTCTAAGGAAAGGATACTTGACATTGGAAAAGCTTTAGCATACGAACTACACGATCTTGTGCTAGGCTTAGGATTGGGTCTTGTCCATCACATCATTGTCCTAATGATGTGATCCCGTTATCGATGACATCCAATGTCCATGGTCAGGAAACCGTAACCATCTGTCGACCAACGAGCTAGTAACTAGAGGTTTCCTAGGGATACGTTGTGGTCTATGTATTCACACATGTATCACTGTTTCCGGATAATACAATTCAAGCATGAACAATAGACAATTATCATGAACAAGGAAATATAATAATAACCATTTTATTATTGCCTCTAGGGCATATTTCCAACAACTAGCACATTTAAATCTAACTCACTTACTATGCATAGTGATTTTGTGAGCAAACAACTTATGGCAAGAATCAACTAGCATAGGAAAGCAAAACAAGCATAGCTTCAAGATTTTTAACACATAGAGAGGAAACTTGATATTATTGCAACTCCTACAAGTATATATTCCTCCCTCATAATAATTTTCAGTAGCATCATGAATGAATTCAAAAATATAACCATCACATAAAGCATTCTTTTCATGATCACCAAGCATATAAATTTTATTACTCTCCACATAAGTAAATTTCTTCTCATGAATAATAGTGGGAGCAAAATCAACAAAATAACTATCATGTGAGACATAATCCATGGGAGGCGTAGGATGAAGATGGTCTCTCTCAAACAACCCTGCAACCAAATAACAAAGAGTCTCTTGTGTCCCCAACACACCCAATACTATGGTAAATTGTATAGGTGCACTAGTTCGGCGAAGAGATGGTGATACAAGTGCAATATGGATGGTAGATATAGGTTTTTGTAATCTAAAAATATAAAAACAGCAAGGTAACTAATGATAAAAGTGAGCACAAACGATATTGCAATGCTTTGAAACAAGGCCTAGGGTTCATACTTTCACTAGTGCAAGTTCTCTCAACAATAATAACATAACTGGATCATATAACTATCCCTCAACATGCAACAAAGAGTCGCTCCAAAGTCACCAATAGCAGAGAACAAATGAATAGATTATTATAGGGTACGAAATCACCTCAAAGTTATTATTTCTAATCGATCTATTCAAGAGTCCGTAGTAAAATAACACGAAGCTATTCTTTCCGTTCGATATATCCTAGAGTTCTTACTAGAATAACACCTTAAAACACACATCAACCAAAACCCTAATGTCACCTAGATACTCCATTTTCACCTCAAGTATTCGTGGGCATGATTATACGATATGCATCACACAATCCCAGATTCATCTATTCGACCAACACAAAGAACTTCAAAGAGTGCCCCAAAGCTTCTACCGGAGAGTTAAGAAGAAAACGTGTGCCAAACCCTATGCATAAGTTCACAAGGTCACTGAACCCGCAAGTTGATCACCAAAACATACATTAAGTAGATCACATGAATATCCCATTGTCACCACAGATAAGCACATGCAAGACATACATCAAGTGTTCTCAAATCCTTAAAGACTCAATCCGATAAGATAACTTCGAAAGGAAAACTCAATCCATTACAAGAAGATAGAGGGGGAGAAGCATCATAAGATCCAACTATAATAGCAAAGCTCACGAGACATTAAGATCGTTCCATATCAAGAACACGAGAGAGAGAGAGAGAGAGAGAGAGAGAGAGAGAGAGATCAAACACATTGCTACTGGTACATACCCTCAGCCCCAAGGGTGAACTACTCCCTCCTCGTCATGGAGAACGTCGGGATGATGAGATGGCCATCGATGATGGATCCCCCCTCTGGCAGGGTGCCGGAACAGGGTCCCGATTGGTTTTTGGTGGCTACAGAGGCTTGCGGCGGCGGAACTTCCGATCTAGGTTGTGTTGTGGAAGTTTGGGTATATAAGAGGTTTTGGAGTCAGGAACAAGTCAAGGGGGTCCCTGAGGCGGCCACGAGGTAGGGGTGCGCCAAGGGTGGTAGGGCGCGCCCCCCACCCTCGCAGTGGCCTCGGGACTCTTATGGTCCATCTCCGGTACTCCGTGGGCTTCTTCTGGTCCAAAAACAATCTCTGTGAAATTTCAGGTCAATTGGACTCCGTTTGGTATTCCTTCTCTGCGATACTCAAAAACAAGGAAAAAACAGAAAGTAGCACTGGGCTCTGGGTTAATAGGTTAGTCCCAAAAATCATATAAAATAGCATATAAACGCATATAAAACATTCTAGATGGATAATATAATAGCATGGAACAATCAAAAAATATAGATACGTTGGAGACGTATCAACCGCTACCCGCCGCGCACCTCCCTCCCAACGTCTCCATTAATGGTGCCCGAGCCCCTGTTCTACAGCATGGCGATATGTCTCACTGGACCGAGAGAAAAATGAAAATCTGAAAAAAAATTGCACGGATCTTGATGTAAGATCCGACGGACCTATATAGCATCGACTCTGACTTATAGCAAGCATAATGAATATAAGGACGATGACAGTGGATAATAATTGTCTTACATATTTAGGAACATAATTAAAAAAAGCAACATGCAGCAACGCCCGAAATACACAAGGAAAAAAGAAGAAGGAAGACATCGATCTGGCTCGCTGATCTCTACTATTTTGATGCGTTGTTGCAGGCCGCGGGAACTAGTCTCTGCGACGAGCAGCGATGAGCTCTTTCTTGTCCTCAAGATGATGTTGGAGAGCATCCACAGATTGCTTCACGAGCCTTCTGCGCTCAATGCGCAGCATGACATTCTCGTCCATAAGTTTCTCGACGATGACGCCGGTCCTCTTCAACAAGGCAATGGTCTCCTCCTCCTGCTCTGCACTTTCGACGATCTTTGCCCTCAGCAGGTCGCGCTCGGCCCGGAGCTTCGCATTGCTTTCATTTAGTTGTCGGATGACGTCGGTAGCCTGTTCAAAAGAGGCTTTCATGTCGTCCTGCAACCTTGCTCAGCCGAAGATCTGATCCATCTGCCTATGGACGATCGCATGCATGCACCTGTAAGAGTCCTCGCCTACCCGCGAGACATTTTCCCAAGCCGCCGCAGTGCGGGAGGACATCTCTGCTGCATTCGCGGCACGTCAGGACATCTCTTCTGCTTCCGCGGCGAGGTCGAACCTGTCTACTGCATCGACGGCGCGGCGGGACCTCCGTGCTGCTTCGGCAGCGCGGTGGGACCTCTGTAATGCTACGGCCATGCGGCGGGACATGCAGGCTACGTTCGTGGCAAGGCGGGACATCTCACGTGCTTCCGCTTACATGATCGCATCTCCCTATGGCAATTTCTCACGCTGGCCATGACAGACGCAAGGGAACGATGATGCAAGACTTGTTTGTTTTTGTGGATGAGGAGTTGAGAAGAAATGTGCAGTCATCTTGGAGTAGGAGTAGTATTTATAACCGAGTACTAATATGCTCCTAAGTGGGAAACCGTTTAGGTTTAGATCGGTGTGAACAGGTTTGCAATTTGGAATGTGACGGGACGCAGGCTCAAAATTTACTGGCGGTTATAAGTGCAGCACTATTTCCAGAGGGCGTAACATGGGCACGTACGCCTTCTTGGCCGCGTACGTGGCATTTGCGCCATAGGGTGCACCACAATAGGCAACGTCCACACACGTCTTGTTTCAACAACCGTGCGCGCTCGTTATTATCATCGCTCACGCTTCTTTTAATTTGAATGTGTGTGCCCGTCTAGCGCACACACGTTGATCTATGTAACCGTTTCAGTTTGTTGTGGCTAATTGCAAACAGTTCATCCATGTGAAGTGTATGCCATCAATCGCACACACTTTTTTTGCTAATAATCGCAGACACTTTGATCTGGCTGACTCATTTCTGTTCTGTTGCCTAATCGCAAACAGTTAATCCTTTTAAAGCGTATGCCCTCAATCGCACACACCTCTATCTAGCTGCCCGTTTTTATTGTTCCTCCTCATCAAAAATAGTTCATCCGAGTGAACTTTATGTTCTATATTGCACACGCCTTTATCCGGCTGCCCGTTTCTTTTGTTCCTCCTCGTTGCAAACAGTTCATTGAATTGAACCGCATGCCCTGCATCGCACACGCAACTAAAATCTGAACCGTGTTTGATGTCTCTGGCATCGCAAACGTTTTGCACCTTTTTCGACGGGTTTTTTACACCTCCGTTTGCGATTATGGCATAGCACACAGTTTCGTCGAAGGGTCTCTGGTCGTTGTGTCGCGTTAGCAGCAACCTGTAGTAGTGTTTCCTTCTGATTGCCGTCGATCAATTTTTAATTTTTGAATTATTAACATGGGAAATGTCTGACAACAATAGGATCCTTGAGTGTGACTATTGCGGCGACAAACGGGGTCTGTGCGACATGCCTCGCCTAGAAGACGGTCGATGCTTCACTACCGAGCCCGACGAGACCTTCGATGTTTGTACGGTACGCAACGACGACAAGTCTTTTTTCATAATTAAGCATGACTTCTGCTTCTTCAATGTAATTTATGTTTTTTTTACAATTTGACTAGTGCATCCCCTGCCATGCGAGACGTTATGTCTTGGAGAAACTGGAGTTCGAAGATCATGAGAATATGGAGACAAAGAAAGTTAACCTCCAAACCCAACATGGTTACGCTTGTGCCGTAAAGCTAGACAATGTGGTGACCTACTCCCATTTTGATTGCTCGAATTGGGCTGCGCTATGCAAGGCGTATGGTTTTCAGGAGGGTATGCATGTCACCTTCAATCTCCATCCTGAAGATGACATCAAAGATAATATCGACATTTGGGTCGATGTTGATACACTTCCACTTCTACCTCTATGTGAGTTTCTCAAACATATTTATTAAGTAATTTATATTGTTTATTTAAAAATACTTGACAACTTATTTCCATTCTTCAAGAAATATACAAAAGTAGTAGACAAAACCTACTACACTTATGTGTCTTGAGCTAATTTGTGAGGAGATAAATCATTTTGTTTCATGGATTAAAGATTCTGAGAGTTTCAAGAAGAGTCCTCATATTCCTCCAACTTATGATCAATACGTGCCACTAGCCCACATGTTGAACTACGGTAACATCCATCGAGATATCATGGTAAGATGTTTCCTATTATGTCATCAGTGCATCTTTTGCATACATTCTTCTGAAGCTAAACTACATTTTACTAAGTATGTTATTATGATGTTCTTTAACAGAACCTCCCAGCGGATTGTGTGCCTCGTCTTATGTAAATGAAAGGTGAGATGAACATTATTAGTTTATGGCCAAGTTGGCCTACGTGTCACCGTAGTGCATACACGATTCGTCAAAGAGATGATGTCCTCATAATCAAAGACCGGAGAAAAGTTTCGAATTATCGCAGGGAACTACTTGGGGGAAACATTAAGCGCATCCCATAAATGGGAGACAGGTTCATCTGTATTCTCCATAATGCAGATTCAGGGTTTTACCTGTTTTATGTTATTTTTCCTTCGAAAGAGTAGCACGTCTTAAGTATTTATGTGCTACATTACGCGAGAATGATGAACTTGTTCTTATATGACTATGATGATGAGTTGTTATCATGATGATGATGATGAGTTATGTGCTACACATTGTGCTATAATGATGAGCTTGTTCTTATATGACTATGATGGTGAGTTGTTATCATGATGATGATAAGTTATGTGCTACATTGTTCTAGAATGATGAGCTAGTACATATACGACTATGATGATGAGTTGTTATTATTATAATGATGATGATGTATGAGTTCTTATATGAATATTATGATGAGTTATTATAATTATGATGAGTTATTATATCATTGAGTGGAAGAAAGATGGATAAGATTCATGTGACCAAAAGTTGGCTTAGTAGAACCATCCTACTAATCCATTGTTTGGTCACATGAATCTAATCTGTGTTTCTTTCACCCAATGATATAATAACTCATCATGACCATAATGATATAACAATCCCTTTAATTGCTACTATATCAAAATTTGTATAACAATGTATAAATACAGTAATAAATAAAATGAAATACAGATGAATAGTAGTAGCATGGGGTAAAGCCCACGCTTCTACTACTTAGCAGTAGCGCTGGTAAGGAAAAACGCTACTGCTAACATACTTAGGAGTAGCGCGGGTAGACCAGCGTTACTGCTAAAGTTTAGTTGTAGCGCCCTAGCAGTGGCGCGGGTGCCCGTGTTACTACTAGGGAAAAACCCCGTGCTATTACTAGGGTTTTTCCTAGTAGTGTCCGCATGCACATTAGATGACATATTTGTTGCCCCGCAAAAAAATATGACATATTTTGTTGGAACGTTGTTCAATGTTTGTGCATTGCTCTAGGCAACAATGTCAATGAATAAACCCAATTATTAAATATGGTTGATAAAGTCAATATAACATTTAAGAGTAGCAACTACGATCTCGACACACCACGAGAATGGTGCATTCCCATCACCAAATTAGTGTGTAAATTGGACCCCCAACCCCCCCCCCCCATCCCACCCTTTTGTTTTGAGTTGCCTCTCCACCTTCCCCCCGCCTTTATTGTGGCTTGTCCACTATTCATCATTGTTTTGCATCTTAAGCTAGATCATTGCAGATTTTGGGACACTGTGCATTTATTTATAGTCGTCATACCTATGATTTTTTGAGTTATGAGTAAATAAAGTGTGATATCTACTAGAGTTTTGCCCCTACCCGTGAGAGAAAAATGAGCCAAGAAGCCTTTAGAAAAAGTGAGAGAAAAGAAAAGAGGTACACACTACTATCATTTACACACACTCCTGCTTTATAGTAGCACCGTGTACTTCATATAGAGAGTTTTCATATGTTTCAGAATTATACTAGTGGGATTTTCACGTTATATAACTTGGCTATGCTATTCCAATGATAAGCTTCCTTAAATGCTCAAGGTATTCGTGAGCAAGCAAGTTGAATGTTTTTTGAAGAGTTTTTATACATTTATAACTCTACCGCATCTGTTGCATTACAATCTCTACTCCTCGCACTATATAATATCGATTGTAATGCTTTTTCATAGCCTAATGGTCAGTTGTATTGGTGTGAAAGTTTCTGTTTTTGTCTTCTTATAAAACCTCGATCATCATTCTATTTGCCATTTAAGTGAGATGGTCAACGCTTGTTTCTTGGGGGCACTGAGCAAGTGCTGAGTAGTTGAAAAGGACAATCATGGATTCGGTTGCTTGACTGTCGCCATGGGTCGAGTCATGCTAAGATATTTTCATATGATAAAGCCTTCAACATTTGGAACTGCGACATTCGATAGCTTTGAGTGTCGATAGGTATGACATAAGGCATTGAACCATAATAAAGAAGATTATTTTTTTTTACACATTTTGATGTCACTTGCTTGTTATTAAAAAGTTTTAAATCGCGTTGAATAACTTTTATCTTGAGTTCACAATACTTTACATCATTAGATCAAGATTATGTTACGTAGCATTCCACTTAAAAAAACTATCTTTGTTTTATCGTCTACCTACTTGAAGACGAGTAGGGATCAAGCTTGCGGATGCTGATACGTCTCAAACGTATTTATATAGTTTGATTACTTCATGATATTCTATTATCACTTTTGAATATATTTTATAGCAATTTTTTTAAACTAACCTACTAATTCGGTACCCAGAGCCCGTTGCTATTTTCTGCATGTTTTTGTCTTTTTCGACGAACCAATAATTAAGGAACTCAAAATAACTTGAAGATTTACAAGAAAAAAATATGAAGATAGTAGAAGAATCCAGAAGCCACCTAAAGGGGCCAGGGGGCCACCACAGACCCCCCATGTGGCCATGTGGCATGGCCAAGCCCCACCCGTGTGGGGAGGCTATGTGGAGCCCCTGGCCACTGCCTTTCGCCCATTTTTGTCCTATAAATCTCATATTTGTTGAAATCCTCTATACCATTTTTTTATTTTTATTTTCCACCGCCGTAACTTCCTTTGTGAGGAGACCCAATCTAGAGGCTTGTTATGGCACCCTGCTGGAGGAGGAATCCATCGTCAAAGCAATCTTCATCAACCTTACTGCCACCACGACCATGTGTGAGTAGTTTCCTCGCGATCTTATGGCCCATAGCCATATACATATACATACATAACCTGTACGTACACCTTGTACCTTTTGTTAGCCATATTTCACATTAAGCAACGCGGAGGACAACTTTTTCTTCAAGAAGAAGACGATGATGAGGATGAATATCTTAGATATGACCGAAAATGTTGCATACATGTATATTTTTTGGTAATTTCTTGTAAAAATATGTAATAATTTATTCATGTTATCCATAACAAAAATAAGTCACCTATTTTTATTCCATGCCTAATTGGAGCGTTATCGGACACTTGTACAACCCAGCTGTGAAGATGAAGGGAAAGAAATTGATTAGGTGTTGCCCAAAAAGTCTTCTCATGTCTCTTGTGGCCCAAGAGATCTTAGAAATCAAGCCTCTTATGTTCTAGACACAAATTCAGACTATACAGACATACATGTGACGTCAAACACATACAACTTTTACATCCAAACAAGATATAAACTTTTTGTACTTGACTTGTTCCCATAGGGCAAGTGGAGATTTGAGTTTGCGCGCCTCCCGCCGGCATTGCCGCCGGACCGCCTTATCTTCGACGGTCTTAGGGTCATGGCGGCGCGGTGGATCGAGGCCCTTGCCGAAGGGAGGCTCCGTTTTTAGTTATTTCTTTAAGTTTTGTTAGGATTTGTGTCATCCTCAATAAGATGAGACGATGGCGACCCCCTGAAGATGGAATAAGTTTCTCCCCGCCTAACCCATGTCCCGGTGGTGCGTCTAGCATCGTTGATGAGCGTGTGGATGTGTGTCACCGGCGGATCTGTCTTTGTCAGATCTGGTCATCGTGCATCTACGATTCGTGTGTTTTCAGGTTGGATCCTTCTGTTCTACGCTACTCTTCATCGGTGGGTGGTTACTGTTCTGGTGCGATGGTCCTACAGGGCCTTTGCACGACGACATCCCGACTGTCTACTACAACAAGTTTTTTCACGGCTCCGACGAGGGAGGGGCAATGACAGCGGTGCGTCTTCAACTCGCTTTAATACTTGTAGTCGTCGTTAAGTGGTCTATGAATTTAAAGGTAATTTGTATTATTTCGGATTTTCGTTATACTATCATGATTAAAAATGAATAGATATGAAGTTTTCAAAAGACTATTATATCCGTACTTCAAATTAGGTGAATCTTTTTCTGTTGAAAATCTTATCTCGTGTACTTTTCAACTTAATTGGATTCGCCTTCATATTCCTTTCAAGCGCGGAGATAAAGTGAAAACGGAAGCTTCTATTCTGGCATGCTAAGCATGCCCTTTGTGCCGGCCCTCGTGGAAAGCCGATTGCATGGATGGCACTACTCAAGACATGTCAGCGAACGAGGGGCGCCCCTACTATTTGCTTTCAGCGAGTGCATCTCCAGTCGCGTCCCCAACATCTCCTCCTTAGATGATTTTTCCATTGGTCGAGCTATACCATAGGGAAGAGATCATGAGTAGGCAGAGATCAAGAGTTGACTGGCTGACTCATGGAGACAGTAATACAAAATATTTCCAGCAACGAGCATCGATGCGAAGGAGGAAGAATAAGATCTCTGCACTTACTAGGCCGGATGGGGTTTTAACGGAAGATGTAGAAGAACTGGAGATCATGACAAATGAGTTCTATAAAGGGCTTTATACCTCAGAAGGATGCAATAATATGCAAGTAGTTTTGGACTCGGTCCCGGAGAAGGTGACGGGTGAGATGCGGGCACATTTAGATGAAGCGTATACGGAAAAGGAGGTGAAAACTGCACTCTACCAGATGTATCCTACGAAGGCGCCGGGGCCAGACGGATTCCCGGCTCACTTCTTCCAGAAGCACTGGGGAATCTGCGGTGAAGAGGTAACAAAGGCAGTGCTGGCGATTGTGGAAGGTAATGAAAGTGCAGAAGGTATTAACCAGACCTATTTGGTCCTAATACCGAAGGTAAAAAATCCAACACATTTGTCACAGTTCCGACCCATTAGTTTGTGTAATGTGCTTTATAAGATAGCTTCTAAAGTTATCGCAAATCGCCTGAAAAATGTGCTACCTGAGATCATTTCAGAAGAACAATCAGCTTTTGTCCCAGGCCGTTTAATCACGGATAACATCATTGTAGCTTATGAATGTTTGCATTTTATGAAACGCAACAAGGCTATCAAGCACAGACATTGTGCACTCAAACTGGATATGATGAAGGCATATGATAGGTTGGAGTGGGAATATTTAAGAGCTATCATGCTGAAACTGGGTTTCTCACAGAGATGGGTTGACATTGTTATGAACTTGGTCACATCAGTCTCTTACTCAGTTATGTTTAATGGGAAGAAGTTGGAGGAATTCAAACCTAGCAGAGGAATTCGACAGGGAGATCCAATCTCCCCCTATCTGTTCTTATTGGCAGCGGAGGGCCTTTCAGGCCTACTGAAAAACTCAAGTGAGTCATCCCAATTGGGTGGGATACAAGTGGCGCCTCTAGCCCCACCTGTTAACCACTTATTATTCGCTGATGACAGCCTGCTGTTCTTTAAAGCAACCGGAGAGGGGGCAAATGAGGTGTCACACCTGCTGGAGAACTATTGCCAGGCATCGGGGCAGAGGATTAACACTTCAAAATCTTCTATCTTTTTTAGCAAAGGATGCCCCACCACCATAAAGGATGAGATTAAAGTAATACTAGATGTTCCCAATGAATCTTTGAATGAGAAGTATTTAGGAATGCCCTCTGATATTGGCAATTCAAAAAATGGAGCTTTTAAGTACTTGAAGGACAGATTGTGGAGTAAGGTTAAAGGATGGATGGAAAAATGCTTGTCTTCACAGGGAAAGGAAGTTTTAGTGAAATCAGTGGCTCAAGCAGTCCCAGTTTTTTCAATGTCATGCTTTAAGCTTCCGAGAGGACTGTGTGAGCATCTAAACAAACTTATAAGGCAGTTTTGGTGGGGGAGTAAAGAAGGTAAACGTAAGCCAGCTTGGGTTTCTTGGAAATCTATGACCCAGCCAAAATTCATGGGCGGTTTAGGGTTCAGGGATTTCGAGCTGTTCAATCTAGCTCTTCTGGCAAGACAATCATGGAGGCTTTTGCAGTGCCCAGAGTCCTTTTGTGCTAGAATATTGAAGGCTGTATATTACCCACATAGTACAATTTTGGAAGCTGAGTTGGGGAACCGGCCTTCACAAGTCTGGAGGGCCATAGTAGAAGGAAGGGATGTCCTCAAGCAGGGGATCATAAGAAGAATAGGAGATGGGCTTACAACAAGAATTTGGGTGGATAACTGGATACCCAGGAATGCCATCATGAGGCCGATAGCAAGCATATCGGCCAATCCCCCAACCTTTGTAAGCGAGCTGATGGACACACATCAGGCGGCTTGGAATAAAGGAGTGCTTGATGCAAATTTTATAGCAGCGGATGTTCTGGCCATTATGTCCATACCGGTCTGCACCAGACAAATGGATGATCACTGGGCATGGAATTTTGAGAGGAACGGAGTTTTTTCTGTGAGATCGGCCTACAGAATGTTAGCTGATACAAAGCGAAGAAGAGAGGATTGGTTGGAAGGTAGATCGGGACCGTCAGAAATTGATGCGGAAGCCAAGTCTTGGGAGGCACTATGGTCGGTGAAAGTTCCTGGGAAAGTACGCCAGTTCTTATGGAGATTGTCTAAGCTGTCGATCCCTACAGCGGATGTAAGGCATGCAAGAAATATGGCGGATGATGATAAATGTCAGCTATGTGGAATGGCAGACTCATGGAGGCACTCACTGTTGGAATGTTCAGTAGCCAGATGCGTTTGGGCACTTGTCGATGAAGATATATTTGATTTCATTCAAACGTCCCCGGAACTGAATGCCAAGGTATGGTTCTTTTCAGCCATGGAAATTTTGCCACAAGATAGCCTGACGTTGCTGGCTGTCACTATGTGGGCAATCTGGTGGGCTCGCCGCAAGGCTATTCATGAGAATGATCTTCAGAGTCCTCACGCGACTCATTCATTCGTTAAAAAGTTCATTGCTGAATTTGAAGCTGTTCAAGGTGGGGCGGCGACTACTACCGGCTCACAGGCAGTAACGAGGAACACCGTCAGGGAAGGATGGACAGCGCCAGAACCAGGAGTTGTGAAGATTCAGGTTGATGGAGGTATAAGCAGAAGCGGGAGAAGAGGGGCAGCGGCAACCATAGGAAGAAACCATGATGGTCTGTTCCTTGGATCTTCGGCTATGGTTTTTGATGATTTAAACGACCCCCCGATGCTAGAAGCGTTGGCCTGTCGTGAGGCCTTAGCTCTAGCTCAGGATCTTGATCTGGACCGGATCGTGGTTGCTTGCGATTGTAAAACAGTGGTGAAGGAAATCAAAAACGGGACGGAGGGAAGATATAGCTTGATTATCAAGGAAATTCAAGTCCAGGCAAGACAATTCACCCAATGCGACTTCATCTTCGAAGGACGGCAAAGGAATTCTGATGCTCATAATTTAGTTAAATTCTGTACTTCTTTAGCTCAAGGGCGCCACCTGTGGCTGGGTATACCCCATGATCCCTTTGTTATTCCTGTAAACCGCAACACTTCCTAATAAAGCTTGGTTTACCACTCAAAAAAAAAAAAAAAAAGATGATTTTTCCACGCTGGCGTTAAAAAATCGGCCCAGCCGCGCCCCCAGAAACCCATTTTTTGCCGGCTCGGATCAAATTTGGGCCGGCGGACCCAAGCCGAACCCGGCGCGCTGGGGCGCTCGGGGACGCCGGGCGAAACGGTTTTGACGCGAAAGAGCCGCGGGCCCGCCGAGTCAGCGACACTCGCATCGCCGTCCTCAGAACTCCTCGATGTCCCGCGGGGAATCAATGTTAAGGCTGTCGCCGGTTAGCCTTCCATTGATTCCTCACCACGGGGCGACTCTTCACGGACGGCGCGGCGACGCCTCATGCCCCAGCACACGTACACACGTCCCCGCGACGACTATAAAAAGTGGCGCCCCATCCCGTCTCTGGACACACACACCGTGCTCTCTGCATCTCTCTCTCTCTCTCTTTCTCTCTCTCTCTCTCTCTCTTAACGCCGCCAGCGTACCTCCCCTCAACTCCATCCAGCCACCGCGACGATGTGCGAGCGGTTCCCCGACGACAGAGCGGCGGCCAACGGCTTCGGTTGCCGCTCGCTGCATGTGTGGGAGTCGCACGTGCTTTCCGAAGCGAACATCCTGGCGCCTCCAGACATGTGCGCTGGGCCGTCAGGATGGAGGCTCAGCCGGAGGCGTCCCCATCCCCCCACTGCTGGACACTGACGCGCGTCCCGACTACTTCGCCGGAGAGGTCAACCGCGTTTGGTCGACGCTGACCGAGGAGCAGCGCGCCTCCCCGCAGTACGCCGCCGACAACCGCGGGGCGTGGGCCGGCGTACTTCCAGCGCCGACAGGAGTAGCGCCTCACCTCCACCAACGTGGCACCGGTGGTGGGAGGCGGTGGAACAGCGACGGGCGACGCCTCTGGTGGTCCGCCCCTGGCCGAACGCTTCACGAGGTGCTCGCGCATCTCAAGGGCGGCAACGACCCGCCGCTCACTTACCCGGCTGTCGCCCCGGCCCCCCACCGCGACGCCGGGCAGTGGATGCCTCGGAGGTTCGTCTCCGGCTCGTCCTCCTCCTCCCGCTTCTCCTCCCCCCTCCTTCTCGCAATCCTCCGGCTCAGCGGTGGTGTTCGGCGTCAAGGCCGAGCCCGCAGCAGAGACCCCGCTCGGCCAGCGTACCCGCTCGGCCGGCATCGTCATCAACGAAGGCTGGCGCGTTTCCTCCTCGGCTCCTCCCCGCTTCGTCAAGCCGAAGAAGGAGCCGGGACTCGCCGCCGTGAAGAAGGAACCTGGACTCGCTCCCGTGAAGGCGGAGCCCGGGCTCGCCGGCGGCGACAAGGAGACGGTCGAGACGCGACGGCGTTGAAGTGGGCACGGGATGACTGGGCGCGGATGGAGATGGAGCGCCAACGCCGCGCCTATGAAGAGCTCGCCGCACGACACCAGAGCCGACGAGGCCGCGACGAGGGAGGCGTCGTCGTCCTCGACGACGACAGTGACGACGGCGCACCACCGGCACCGGTCTGTCAGGGCGACGCCGACCAGGGGTCCAGCAGGGGCGGCGTCCGCGTTAGGTGGAGAAGGCCGACGACGACGGTGACTTCGCCGCACTCACCGCGTTCTTCGCGCTATAGAACACGTTAATAAAATGTTTATGTAATAAAACTATGCTATGAAATGTTTTTTCGGCCGTACTTTACATGCATTTAGAAAAAAAAATTAGAAGTTCCAAAAAAATCTGAACTTTATTGTGGATGTTTGCAGCATATGTGACTACAACCCCTAAAAAAATCAGATTCAAATTCGAAAAACACATTGAGAAACAAAAATGACAAAATCTAGCATGAACAGTGTCACAAAAAGATAAAAGCCAAATTGACACTGTGCATGTCTGGTTTTGTCTTTTTTTATCAATGTGCATTTCGAATTTGAAGCTGAAATTTTTGGTGTTTGTAAACACATACCTTATGATCATTCATGATTTTTCTCACAATTTTTTGAAACATTTAAAATTCAGTTTTTTGAAATGGTATCATGGGAGCATCTCAAATCTGGTATCACTAGATATTCTCTCGTTGCGGTAGGCATTGAATGCGAGCGTAGACGCAGGTGCAGCATACATACCGTCGAACTGTGGCATACGTCCTGGGTGCCGTTTCATCTGACAGTGCCGGCACACCGTCCACATGTTTCCACGGTACCGGACGGCAGACCCACATGCAAAGCTGAGTTCGTTTGGTGCACGACGGCCGTGACGTGGGGAACATACACTGGCTATGCACTTGTGCTTAAAAGATTGCGTTAGAAAAACTTGTGCTTAAAAGAAGCTAGCAACACATTTTCTCTGAAAAACAGAAAAGGCTGGGAGCGCACTATGTATAAAAGTGCGAGTGAACCGAATGCCCCGTTACTATTTTTCCTTGGTGTTTCTTTTTTTACATTTTTTGCTTTTCTTTAATCTTTTTGTGTTAAAAAATGTTCCTGCATATATAAAAATGTCCATGGTTATAAATAATATTCATGTTTATTAAAATATTTTGTGTATATAAAAAATTGGCAATTTTTTTTAAAAAAAATGTGCATAGTGTTTTCACAAAATTTCATCATTTGAATAAAAAAGATCAGGCAAAAAAAGTACTTATAGTGTATTTAAAAAGTATTCATCATGTAATTAGAAATGTCATTATGTGTTAGAACTTACATGAACATTTTTTCAAAAGCTTTAACATTTTTTTTAAAGTGTGCATGACACATTAGAAAAACATTCGGCGTGTGTTTAGAAATGTTCATTGTGTAGTTTCAAAAATGTTTACCGTTCATGGAAAAGTGCTCATTATAATGGAAAATTGTTCATCTTGTACTCACTAGTCACAATGTTCATAATGTACCTTTTTAAACACCGTGTGTTCAAAACATGTTGATTGTGCATTCAACAAAAAATGTTGATTGTGTATTAAAAATGTTCATCGCATAATAAAAAATTGACCGCCGTGTCATGAAAAGTGCTCGTGTATGTATCATAAAATGTATGTATTTTTTCACATGGAACCTGTTTATTGGGATCATGGCACCAACTTTGAGGATACATTATGTATTCCACATTTGAATCAAAGCAAGGGACAGTAAAGCAAACCGGATCCGATAGGAACTCATGTCCTGGACCAAACGTACACTGTGACACCCTCGCGTCATGGCAATGTCTCACTCCGTTAGCCCGATCATAAATGCCCAATAGAGTATGCGACCGAACGTGACCGGATGAGCGGGCGACGGCACTTCAATGCCGATGCGGTGACAGAGAAGTCTACTCTGGCCGATGTGCCGCGTTGAAGCCGGCTTCACGTCCCTTGCACTAAAATGGCACTAGTGACGGTACCCGTACTAAGATACCATGATGTGTCTTTGTCATGGCAAAAAACTTATAGGTAAGTGAACACAGGCACCTAGCAAAAATGCCTAGATGAACCAGCACCTAGCAAAATTGCAATGATTTCCATCTTGGCATGACTTATGAAAAACTAAATTACAAATTTGCCATTGGTCTAATATACTCCAATGCTTTATACAATACAAAAAATAAAATAAAACTGCTAGGTCATATAAGTGCCATCTTACCTACAATAAAACTAGCATGGTGTACTTAATAAAATTGCCATCGTGTAAAATAATTTAAAGTAAAGATTAACGATGTCTGAACAAATAAATTTGTCATATTACAAAAGTAAACTTGCCATGATCCAAATACATTTTTTTTCATAGTCCAAATTACAAAATCTGCCACAGTAAAAAAAATGTTTTCATAGTACAAGAAAATAAATTTTCTAGGGTCTAATAATAAATTCGTAATGACACAAAAGAAAGAAATTTGACATGGTCCAAAAAGGAAATTTGCCTTGGTCCAAAAACATCACAGCAAAAGTACATTTGTAGATCATGGCCAATGTGGATAAAGAAGCTTAGGATTTTGCAAATGGCCGCATTGGCAAATTTTAAGAAAAATTGTTCTAAAAAACACATGACAACCTTTTCAATTGCCGTGCTATTTTTCAGTTCCCCACAGTTGAACTAGATGCGCTCCTAATTTCTTTTAGGACCTGAGTTGACGAATGCTCTAACTACGCCACGTGGATGGCCGGTGACAGGTATTGGTGCGATCCTGGTGTGCACCTTTGGCGGGAGGCAACACCGTGCAGCAGCTGGTTTGATTTTCTAAATAGATTTAATAGATTTGGGGAGGGAAAGCACCGCCTTCTGCAGTTAATAATTAGGGGTTCAGTTCCTAGCCGCTAGTACTGCCGAACGGCCGTCAGCTATCGACGTGTGTGTCGCCGTTACGTAGTTACGTACGTAACTACCGTGTACAAGACCAGGCCATCTGCCGGGCCGGGCCGGGCTTCGGGCCGGGCCTACCAAAGCCCGTCGCAAAAACCCTAGGCCCGAGCCCGGTCCGGCCCGACCGTCGGGCCTGAAAATTCGGCCCGAGCCCGGCCCATCACACAAAAAGCCCGATGGACCTCGGGCCTCGGGCCAGGCCTCTTCGTTAATGCGTAAATATGTCGGGCCTGGGCCCAGCCGGCCCGGCCGTCGGGCTTGAATTCTAGGCCCGAGCCCGGCCCGTGGACACGGTCGGGCCGACCGGGCCGGGCTGCCCATGGCCAGGTCTAAACTGACGATACAAGACGCGGCCCTCATCCCATGCGAAAGAACGGCTGGCGATTCCGAGACTAGGCGCGCTCGTCCGCGCTTACGAATTTCCGATGGCCGGGCCCGATTACTACGCGGGAGCAAGATTTCTACAGCGAGAGGAAAGCTATCGTCTCGCTTAAAGCAAGAGATAGCCTCGCGGCGGATGAGAGGCATGTGCATGTGGGCATTTGTGTTTTTCGTTGTTTTCTTTTTTTATTGTTTCTTTTCGTTCTTGTTCCCGATATAAAATAAAATGCTTGTGAATAAGAAAAAATATTCATCAATACAAAAAATACTTGCATTCGAAAAATGTTGATTGTTTGGAATTTTTTGTGAATTTGAAAATATTCGTGATTTCAAAAAATGTTCGTGAGTACACATAAGTCATTGTGGATTGTAAAAATGTGTGAAATTTGGAAAACGTTCGTAATTTTGACAAAAGTTCATAAATTTAAAACTGCTTGTGAATTCAGATTTTTTCTTTGCAATTTTGAAAAACGTTCATGAATTTTGAAAATGTTCTCAAATGTCAAAATATGTTCATGAGTTTCCAAATTGTCCCTGCATTTCAAAAAGTTTACATATTTTAAATATTACAGATTTAAAAACTGTTCATAAACTTTTAAAAATTACATGATTTGAAATACGGATTTGAAAAACTCCATGAGTTTGAAAAAATATATGATTTGAAACATAAAAAAGGAAAACAAAAACTAAAATTAAAAAAACATAAAATGAATAAAAATGGAAGAAAAAATAAAGGGAAAACAAAAAAGGTTCAATTGGGGAGAAAAAAATGGTATGGGCCGAGGCACGCACGAGGGTACGCAGTATGTCACTATCCAGCGGTCTACGCTCGAAATAGGGATAGACATAAAATACGGCGTGGCATTGTTGAAGAATCCGAGTCAAAATCCAAGGCAAAAGGTGTTACGTCACCTCAACTTGGGCCCATGGGCCTTGTACGACCTAGGATTAGGTTTAGGTCACCTTGGAACGTACTTCCACCCCATTTGGTGTCACCCCTTAGTCTTATATAAGATGATCAATCTCTTGAGTCAGGCGGATCGTGCTTTCGTTGTTGTCAGGAACTTGTAGGCTATTGGTCTAGCCATTGCTATAGCGCAACTTTGTTGCGTATTGTAGTAGGATCGTCAAAGTCGTTCTCCACCAAATCGATAGCTATCTCTCATCGAAAGACTAGGACACCTTGCCTCTATTAAGCAACATGTTGACAAATACAAATACAATTATGAAAAGCTTGATCGTGTTTTGGCGAGCGTTGACTTGGTGCAAAAGTTTCCTTTGGAGACTGTTAGAGCTCTCCATAGAAGTATTCTGATGATACACCTCTTCTTTTGAACTTTGGTGAGGCTGCTCATTTGGGGAACAAAGTGGCCTTCTCTTTTGAAACATATTGCTTTGAGAGGGAAGGTTTCCATCATTTAGTATCTCAAGAATGGTGTAAGGAAACGAGAGGTGTTACAAATATCGAACGTTGGCAGTTGAAGATACGTCATCTTAGACAGTTTCTTCGGGGTTGGGCGAAGAATTTGAGTGGTGAATATAAAAAAGAAAAGGAAGGTCTGATGGATGATGTGGATGCTTTAGTATCAAGGCTGCATCTTCACCACTCTGCATAGCAGATCGTGCTGCCAAACGGGAGGCGTATGAGTTTTTCGCCAAGGTTATGTGGGAGGAAGAGTTAAAATGGTCTCTGCGTGCTAAAGTAAAATCTATTCATGAAGGGGACAATAATGCCAAGTTTTTCCATTTGATTGCAAATAGAAATCGTAGGAAAAAGAATATTCATCAACTAGAACAAGATGAAGGAACTATTGTTGGTCAAGATATGCTAAAGTCGTATATTAAAATTATTATAAATGTTTGTTTAGGCATCCAGACTCAAGTTTCGTCATGATGGACGAGGATAAGTATGAGGAGATACCCCAACTTTCTCGGGAGGCATACACTATTTCGACAACACCTTTCTCGGAGAAGGAAAATTTTGACACTATCTCACAAATGGAAAGGAATAAAGCTCTGGGACCGGATGGGTTCCCTGCTAAATTTTACGAGAAGTGTTGGGAGACTATCAACGGTGCCCTGCTCCCTATGTTTGACTATCTTTTTAATGATGATTTATCTTTGTTTCGCCCAATTTTGGTCTTACCACTTTACTTCCTAAGAAATATGAGGCCATTCGGATCAAGCAATTAAGACCTATTTATTTGGTCAATGTGATATTTAAAATATTCACCAAAGTGGGTACTAATAGGCTCTCCATGATTGCTCAATCGGTTGTCCGTCGTACTCAAACCGCTATCATGCCTGGACGAAACATCTTGGAGGCTGTAGTCGTTCTACATGAAACTTCCATGAGCTTCACAAAAAAACTTGATGGAGTTGTCTTTAAGGTTGGTTTTGAAAAGGCATATGATAAAGTCAAATGTCATTTTCTTCAACAAACTCTGCGTATGAAATGGTTCGCATCCGAATGGCGCCAACAGGCGCAATCTTTTGTCCAGGGTGGGAATGTCAGGGTCAAGGTAAATGATGATGTTGGTCATTATTATCAAACCTTGAAAGGTTTAAGACAAGGTGATCATGTGTCTCTTGTCCTTTTCAACATTTTAGCCGATATGTTGGCCATCCTCATAGCACGGGCTAAGGAGGGTGGCCAGATTGGTGGGTTTACCCCGCACTTGGTGCAGGGAGGCATCTCCAGTCCTCAATATGCCGACGATGCAGTTATCTTTATGGAGAATGATATGCAGAAGGCGGCAAATATGAAACTGATATTATGTCTTTTTGAGCAACTTTCTGGCCTCAAGATACACTTTCATAAGAGTGAGCTTTTTTGCTGTCATAGAGCCAAAGAAAATGAAGACCAATATAGACAATTATTCAGGTGTGAGGTTGACACACTATAATTTACATATCTTGGTATACCCATTCATCATCGAAAGCTCACTAACAAAAAATGGAAATTATAGTAGTTCGTTTCGTAAAAAACTAAGTTGTTGGATGGGTAAACTCAAGTCAAATGGGGCACGATTAACTCTAATCAATGCGGTTCTCACAAGTTTGCCAATGTGTATGTTAGTATTTTTTGAAATACCCAAAGGGGTATTAAAGAGACTTGATTTATGTTAGTCTAGGTTCTTTTGGCAGTGTGATGAGCACACTAAAGTATTGACTGGAAAAATGGGATATCTTGTGTAGGCCTAAGGACCAAGGGGGATGGGGCATTGAAAACTTGGAAATTAAAAATAGGTGCTTTCTTAGGAAATGGCTATTCAAGTTACTAAATGAGGAAGGGTTCTGGGAAGAGCTCCTCCACAATAAATACTTATATTCGAAGACCTTATCTCAGGTGGAAGCCAAACCAATTGAGTCTCCATTTTGGAAGGGCTTGATGATGGTCAAGTCTTCTTTATTTATGAGAGGTTCATTTGAAGTTGGTGAAGGACAATCCACTAGTTTCTCGGAATATACCTTGATAGGGTACAATCCGCTTGCGGTGCAGTACTCATCTTTGTATAATATTGTGCGTAAGAAAGATGATATCGTTCAGTTGGTCCTTGGTTCAACACCTCTGAACATCCAATTCACTAGCGCCTTGATTGGAAACAAATGGACGGCGTGGCTCCATTTAGTTCATAGGTTGATGTTGGTCAACCTATCTCATGTGCCTAACATCTTTAGATGGAGACTAAATACGAGTGGGGTGTATACTGTCAAGTCTATGTATGAATATCTTATTAATACGGGGCCTGTGTTCCGTAGAAATCATATATGGAAAATCAAATTACCTTTAAAGATTAAAAAATATGTGGCTTGGTCATAGGGAGGTGATCCTCACCAAAGATAATTTGGTGAAAAAATTGGAGTGGATGTAAGAAGTGTTGTCTTGTGATAAGGATAAAACAATTCAACATCTTTTTATTTCCTCCCCTTTCGCGGCTTTGATTTGGCGCACGGTTCATGTTGCATATAATTTACCACCCCCAACAAGTATCCCAAATTTGTTTGGAAACTGGTTGGTTGGTATCAGCAAAATACTTAAGGGTCATATCCGTGTAGGGCCTTGTGCCTTACTTTGGGCAATTTGGAATTGCTTGAATGATTGTGTTTTTAACATGTCTCGCTCTATTAACTTTTTGCAGATTATCTTCAGAGCCACCACAACAATCATTATGTGGTCATCACTTCTGTGTGGGGACGCTCGGGGGCTCATGGCCTTTGGGTGCAACCGTTTGGAGATGGTTTCACAGGCGCTATTCAACCGGTTTGGCTGGCATGTCACTAATAGATTATGTGGTTAAGTCATGTAATCTTTCATTTGTACCCACAATTTGTGGTGTTTTCTTTTTCTTTTTGTCCTTTCAGTTCATACTATGTATGTTTTTGACCTATTTTTTAATAAACATGGTTGTGTGCATGATGATGATGCAGAGGCTGGGGTCATTCCCCATTTCAGAAAAAAATACAAATACAATAAGAAATAGCCCCTAGAATTGAACTGACATGTTAATTAAACATAGACATCTAAGTAATAACATCATCTCACCACATGTAGTTTCCCTTCCGGGTCTTGTAGCTGCTTAACGATCCCTTGGATGTCTTGTTTCGGGGTCAGAGTCCTTCCCTCGAGGTTCTTCGAATAAGCGCCCCATTATTCATATCCGATGGTGATGTAGCCCATTCTCCATGGTCGGGATCCTTCGGTACATCTCGTAGCTTATGTAGGCGTCATTAGTTGCAAAGATCAGGTGCAATGTAGTAGCAAATGACTTTCATTACAAGTAGTTGTGTGATTTAGGGAATGTTGTTTTCAAGTCCTTGTACAAGCGGTCTATGGTGACCACAACGAGTTTCCTCATGGATGTCCTTCAAGAAATTATAATATATCCCTAGAGGAGAGCTATCTTGTCTCCCATGGTGTCCTCCTTAGCGGAATTATCTATTTGTGTTCCAGGACCAAGTGCATGACACCGCTCCTTGGCACTGCATAAGGTAGATGAGGACATGGTCGTGCATTGGCAATAGCACGATGATGACCCATTGTCGCTGAAAAAGGAGCTTAAATGTGTACTTAGTGTCCAGGCACATAACTTGTACTTATCCTCTCAGAGCCATGGTTCGTACATGGTGATGGCTCGCTATACCATTTTGGGCTCATTGGTGTACACCACTTCCACCATGGTAGTGCCATGGGCATGGACATGGTGGACCTCTATTGTCACGTTACCGTCGTCTATGCCACCAAGGAGGGGTGGAGAGGGGCTGAGTGGTTTTGGCGGACAGGAGAAAGTGCATGATAGAGAGGGGGTCTGAAAGAAGATATGTGTTGAAGGTTGTTTGGTTACTTTGTAAAGGAGATTTCGCAACCACTCAGGGAAAATCTTGGAACATGTTGTTATAGCCCAAGGGCAACACTTCCCTTAGATATTATTGTTTGTGCAACATGCTCACATCATAAACAATGCATAAGCATAATACTACATTTTCATAATTAATTAGTGTTAATATTTCATTTTGCGACTTTGTTAAACAGTGCATAAGTAGGTGCTCTCCCTTTTGGTGTTCTAGCCCAAGACTAACCTCCATACATTGCACCTCACCTTCAAGTAATATTTGTGAGATGCCCAAATTATTCCATAAGTTTACCCCTCCTCTAACTCCTAGCCCTAGTTCAAACCACCTCTTTGCCTTTTCTTCTCTTTATTCCAAAACTTTCCCAAAACTCTACGGAAATTTCCGTGGGGCTTTGGAATAATTCAGAGGGGCCATATAAAAGTTGCCATGCCATTCAGAAATTATTTTGCCTTCCAAATAATTTTTTAACCTAATGTTTTCTATTTTCTTTGGAAGGAAAATGGAGAACGTCCATTCTACAGCGCAATAAACCACCAGGCTGGCCGATCTCCTTTTACTTCTTTCTCCCCGCCTCGCCCCATCCTAGCTTTGGCGATGTCCCATGTCCAACTGTAATCCAGAGCTTCACCACAGCCCCCTCCACTACTACATGATGCTACTAACGCGACACTACAATCATAGACCATTTGAAGAAACTGCGTGTGATGTATTAAACGCAAATGATGATGTAATAAAACCGTCAAAAATGACACGAAACGTTTGAGATGGCGGAGACATCAAACATGATCCAGATTTTAGTTGCGTGTGCGATGCGTGACATGCAGTTGATCCATACAAAATGTTTGCGATGATCGAGAACAACAGAAACGGGCAGCCAGATCAAGGTGTGTGCGATATACGGAATACAGTTCGCTCTGATGAACCATTTGCGATGCTTGAGTTAAACACAAACAATTCAGTGTAACAAGATGTGTGTGTGACCCGGCAAACAGGTTGGTAATCAGAATTGTGTGTGATAAATATAGACAACGCATACTTTGTTTTGTGAATTGTGTGATCGACAGGGCACACAATTCAAGAAACCAACCCGTGGGCGATAATGTAAAAGATCTATTTCGAATACATATTACTAACCGCCTCTGATGAGATTGACAGGGGAAACAAAGATAACGAATTAATATGAGTGAACAGAAATAGAGATATATACAGTCTGCTTAATTTAGTCCTTCTTGTTATTGTTGTTGGATGGCCTCGTGACATCTTCTTGGCGAGGATGCTATTTGCCGCTGACCGTTGGCTTTTCATTGCTGTCGCCGAATTCATCATTGTTGCTGTCGTCTTCGTCCTCCTTGTTCGACCATTCCTCCTCCTCATCATTGTCGTCCTCTTCTTCGTCCTCCGACGTCTCCTTGTCTGTCTAGTTGTCGTCTGACGACTCCGGAGGCAGCGTCCCTTCCATGATCCAGATAAAATTGAGGTCTGGGCTCGATGTTGGACTCATGGAAGATGAGCGGGATGATTCCAATGTTGACCTTTCATCGGGCACCAGACTGCTGGTGGAACTGTCGTCCTCACTATCGCTCGACATGGCTGTGATGCGTATACAAACCGTGAGTAAAGCAAGATTTCACCCGCTAAAATAGAAGACATTGATGTTACTATTAAATCATGAAAGATGGGGTGACCGTGGTGATAGAAGAGAGGACGGCTTCACATCTTTACAAGTTGCAAGGGAGCACTATTGCAGGTGGAGCCTTGAAGAGTGGAGCTGCATGAGTCGCAGTGGAGTTCCACGGCAGCGACGGGTCTGACCCATCGGGTAGCTCTCAGTAAGCTTGATACGTCTCCAACGTATCTATAATTTTTTATTGTTCCATGCTATTATATTATCCTTCTAGGATGTCTTATGGGCTTTTATATACACTTTTATATGATTTTTGGGACTAACCTATTAACCCAGAGCCCAGTGCCAGTTTGTATTTTTCTCCTGTTTTAGGGTTTTACAGAAAAGGAATATCGAACGGAGTCCAATTTATGTGCCAATTTTTGATGATTTTTTCTGGACCAAAAGAAGCCCCCGAAGTAAAAGAGTTGGGCCAGGAGAGCCACGGGCTGCCCACGAGGGTGGGGCGCGCCCTCCTATCTCGTGGACAGCCCAGAAGCCCCCCTGACGTGTGCCCCACGCCAAAAAATCCTATAAATACTGAAACCTCTAGAAATTAACCTAGATCGGGAGTTCCGCCGCCGAAAGCCTCTGTAGCCACCGAAAACCAATCTACACCCATTCTGGCACCCTACCGGAGGGGGGAATCCCTCTTCGGTGACTATCTTCGTCATCCCGGTGCTCTCCATGATGAGGGAGTAGTCCACCCTCGGGGCTGAGGGTATGTACTAGTAGCTATGTGTTTGATCTCTCTCTTTCTCGTGTTCTTGAGATGGAACGATATTGAGGTATCACGAGCTTTGCTATTATAGTTGGATCTTATGATGCTTCTCCCCCTCTACTCTCTTGTAATGGATTGAGTTTTCCCTTTGAAGTTATCTTATCGGATTGAGTCTTTAAGGATTTGAGAACACTTGATGTATGTCTTGCACGTGTTTATCTGTGGTGACAATGGGATATCATGTGATCTACTTGATGTATGTTTTGGTGATCAACTTGCAGGTTTTGTGACCTTGGGAATCTATGCATAGGGGTTGGCACACGTTTTCGTCTTGACTTTCCGGTAGAAACTTTGGGGCACTCTTTGAAGTTCTATGGGTTGGTTGAATAGATGAATCTGAGATTGTGTGATGCATATCATATAATCATGCCCACGGATACTTGAGGTGACAATGGAGTATCTAGGTGACATTAGGGTTTTGGTTGATTTGTGTCTTAAGGTGTTATTCTAGTACGAACTCTATGATAGATTGAACATTACTAAGGACTCTTGAATAGATCGATCACAAAGAATAGCTTTGAGGTGGTTTCGTACCCTACCATAATCTCTTCGTTTGTTCTCCGCTATTAGTGACTTTGGAGTGACTCTTTGTTGCATGTTGAGGGCTAGTAATATGATCCAATTATGTTATCCTTGTTGAGATAACTTGCACTAGTGAAAGTATGAACCCTAGGCCTTGCCTACTATCATTGCAATACCGTTTATGCTCACGTTTACCACTTGCTACCTTGCTGTTTTTATATTTTCCTTTTACAAAAACTAATATCTACCATCCATATTGCACTTGTATCACCATCTCTTCGCCGAACTAGTGCACCTATACAATTTACCATTGTATTGGGTGTGTTGGGGACACAAGAGACTCTTTGTTATTTGGTTGTAGAGTTGTTTGAGAGAGACCATCTTCATCCTACGCCTCCCACGGATTGATAAACCTTATGTCATCCACTTGAGGGAAATTTGCTACTGTCCTACAAACCTCTGCACTTGGAGGCCCAACAACATCTACAAGAAGAAGAGTGCGTAGTAGACATCAAGCTCTTTTCTGGCGCCGTTGCCGGGGAGGTTAGTGCTTGAAGGTATATCTTTAGATCCTGCAATTGAATCTTTTAGTTTCTTGTTTTATCACTAGTTTAGTTTATAAAAGAAAACTACAAAAAATGGAATTAAGGTTACCTCATATGCTTCATCTTCTTAATATCTTTCGTGAAAATGATGGGAAGGAAAATTGTGCTCAAGTACTAGAAGAAGAATTACATAGAATGCTTGGCATAAAATATGTGCATAATGAGCATGATTGCAATGTTGTTAGTATGAATTCTTTGAATACTCATGATGCTAATGATATGCAAAGCCACAAGCTTGGGGATGCTATGCTTGATGAAGATGATATGTTTAGTCCCCCAAGTTTTGATGAGAAAATTTGTTATGATGAAAGCATGCCTCCTATTTATGATGATTATATTGATGAAAGTGGATTTGGAGAGGTCATGTCTTTATTTAGTGATGAATCCACTATTTCGGAAGAGGTTCCAATTGATTATGAGAACAAAGTTGCTATCTATGATGATTATTGTGATGACATGTATGCTATAAAGATTAATGATAACCATGAAACTTGTCATCATGATTTTAGTTTTCAATTGGATTATGCTTCACATGATAGTTATTTTGTTGAGTTTGCTCCCACTACTATGAATGAGAAGAATTTTGCTTATGTGAAGAGTAGTAAAATTTCTATGCAAGTAGATCATGAAAAGAATGATTTATGTGCTGGTTATATTGTTGAATTCATTCATGATGCTACTGAAAATTATTATGAGAGAGGATCATATGCTTGTAGGAATTGCAATAATATCAAGTATCCTCTCTATGTGCTTAAAATTTTGAAGCTATGCGTGTTTTGCTTTCCTATGCTAGTTGATTATTGTTCCCATAAGTTGTTTGCTCAAAAAATCCCTATGCATAGGAAGTGGGTTATACTTAAATGTGCTAGTCATATTCTTCATGATGCTCCCTTTATGTTTCAATTCTTATCTTTTATGCGAGCATCATTGAAATCATCATGCCTAGTTAGGGGCGTTAAATGATAGCGCTTGTTGGGAGGCAACCCAACTTTATTTTTGTTTCTTTGCTTTTGCTTCTGTTTAGGAATAAATATTGCATCTAGCTTCTATTTAGATGTGGTTTTGTGTTTTAATTAGTGTTTGTGCCAAGTAGAATCTTTGGGAAGACCTGTGTGAAGTTCATATGATCTTGCTGTGAAAAACAGAATCGTTAGCGCTCGCTAGAATGGTCATCAGATTTTACTGGAGTATGCTATTTAGTTGATTATTTTTGCAGATGATTAATAGACAAATTCCTCACGTTTAACAATTTAGTTTGAATTTTTTGGAGTTACAAAAGTATGCGAAACCTGCAGATTACTACAGACCGTTCTGTTTTTGACAGATTCTGTTTTTCGTGTGTTGTTTGCTTATTTCAATGCATCTGTGAGTAGTATTGGGAAGTATGAACCATAGAGAAGTTGTAATACAGTAGGTTTAACACCAATATAAACAAATAATGAATTCATTGCAGTACCTTTGAGTAGTGGTTTGCTTTCTTATACTAACGAAGCTCACGAGATTTTTGTCTAAGTTTTGTGTTGTGAAGTTTTCAAGTTTTGAGTATTGCTTTGATGGACTATGGAACAAAGAGTGGCAAGATCCTAAGCTTGGGGATGACCATGACACCCCAAGGTAAAATTCAAGGAAAATCAAAAGCCTAAGCTTGGGGATGCCCCGGGAAGGCATCCCCTCTTTTGTCTTCATCTATCGGTAACTATACTCGGGACTATATTTTTATTCACCACATGATATGTGTTTTGCTTGGAGCGTCAATTGGTTTTATTTTGTTTTGCTTGATGTTTGAATAATATCCCAAGATCTGAAGTTCTTAAATTTTAGAGAGTCTTCACATAGTTACATAATTATTCAACTACTCATTGGTCTTCACTTATATCTTTCGGAGTAGTTTGTTATTGCTCTAGTGCTTCACTTTTATCTTTTAGAGCACGGCGGTGGTTTTATTTTGAAGAAATATATGAACTCTCATGCTTCACTTATATCCTTTTGAGAGTCTATTAGAACAGCATAGTAATGTGTTTAGGCTAAAAAACTAGTCTCCACATGATAGACATCCAATATCAATGTAGTAAAAACTTCCACACTAAGTGCATTGAATATGATGAGAAGTTGGATGCTTGATAATTGTTTTGAGATATGAGGATAGAGATATTAGAGTCATGCTAGTGGAGTTATTATGAAATTGAGAAATGCTTGTGTTAAGGTTAGTGATTCCCGTAGCATGCACGTATGGTGAACCGCTATGTGACGAAGTTAGAGCATGAGGTATTTGTAAAGTGTCAACCTTTGTGTGGAGGTCGGGGGCGCGCGATGGTTAACTCCTACCAACCTCCCCCCTAGGAGCATGCATTGATTGCTTTGTTTTGATGACTCGTATATTTTTGCAATAAGTATATGAGTTCTTTATGACTAATGTTGAGTCCATGGATTATACGCACTCTCATCCTTCCACCGTTGCTAGCCTCTCTTGTATCGCACAACTTTCACCGGTACCATACACCCACTATATATCCTTCCTCAAAACAGACACCATATCATTCCTCAAAACAGCCACCATACCTACCTATGATGGCATTTCCATAGCCATTCCGAGATATATTGCCATGCAACTTTCCACCGTTCCGTTCATATGACAAGCATCATATTGTCATATTGCCATTGCATGATCATGTAGTTGACATCGTATTTGTGGCAAGGCTGATGACCCAAAAGTGTAGAGGATCTATTGTCGTTCTTTCGATAAGTAAGAGTGACGAACCCAACGAGGAGTAGAAGGAAATGATAGGCAATTTTCGGTAAGGTATTTTCTGCAAGCACTGAAATTATAGGTAACAGATAGTTTTGTGATAAGGTAATTGGTAGCAAGTGACAAAAGGTAAAAGTAAATAAGGTGCTGCAAGGTGTCCCAATCCTTTTTGTAGCAAAGGACAAGCCTGAATAAACTCTTATATAAAGTAAAGCGCTCCCGAGAACACATGGGAATTATCGTCAAGCTAGTTTTCATCACGATCATGAAAATATCGAACGAAGACCAAACTCACATGACTACTAATAGCAAGACTTCTCCCATGTCCTCAGGAACAAAAGTAACTACTCATGAGACATAATATTGTTCATGATCAGAGGGGTATTAATATACATAATGGATCTGAACATATGATCTTCCACCAAATAAACCAACTAGCATCAACTACAAGGAGTAATCAACACTACTAGCAACCCACAGGTACCAATCTAAGGTTTGGGTACAAAGATTGGATACAAGAGATGAACTAGGGTTTGAGAGGAGATGGTGCTGGTGAAGATGTTGATGAAGATAGCCCTCCCCAAGATGGGAGAGTTGCTGGTGATGACAGCGGTGGCGATTTCCCCCTCCCGGAGGGAAATATCCCCGGCAGAACGGCTCTGTCGGAGCCCTAGATTGGTTTCCGCTTCGGTTCCGCCTCGAGACGGCGGCGTCTGGTCCCGAAAGCCTCCTTATGATTTTTTCCAGGTCAAAACACCTCATATAGGAGAAGATGGGCATCGGGGGCCTGCCGGCTGGCCCACGAGGCAGGGGGCGCGCCCCCACCCTCGTGGGCAGCCGGTGGCCTCCCTCGTGGATTTCTTTCGCCAGATATTTTTTATATTTTCCGAAACGATGTTCTGTCGAGTTTCAGGGCTTTTGGAGTTGTGCAGAATAGGTTTCCAGAGTTTGCTCTCTTTTCAGCCTAGAATTCCAGCTGCTGGCATTGTCCCTCTTCATATGAACCCTGTAAAATAAGAGAGAAAAGGCATAAGTATTGTGACAAAACATATAATAATAGCCCATAATGCAATAAATATCAACATATGAGCATGATGCAAAATGGACGTATCAACTCCCCCAAGCTTAGACCTCGCTTGTCCTCAAGCGAAAGCCGATATCGAAAAATATGTCCACAAGTTTAGAGATAGAGGTGTCAATAAAAACAAAATACGAACATGAGGGCATCATGATCATTATCATAACAACAACTTATATAAATATAGTCATATGATTCTTATGCTAAAGTAACAATTCATCCACAATATCAAGTGTGCATCATAAACTTCATTGGAAACTAACAAACTTTGGTCTCGGTCATTGAAGCAATTGCAATATATCATAATATCGGAAAGAGTCAATATAAGAGCTTTTCAGCAAGCCTACATACTCAACTATCATATAGTCTTTCACAATTGCTCACAGTCACGCAATACTTATGTTTATGGAGTTTTAATCGGACAGAGAGAAAGATAGGGGCTTATGGTGTTGCCTCCCAACCTTTTACCTCAAGGGTAATGTCAACAGTAATAGATCATGAAAACTTACGTCCAAGTGGGTATATATGTCATGATCTTTCCAACACAATGTGCTTGCCAAAGGATAAAATGTAAAAAGGAAAGGTGGATTTCACCTTGACACTTATAAGACAGGAATAATAGATAGGCCCTTCGCAGAGGGAGGCAGAGGTTGTCATGTGTTTTTATGGTTGGATGCACAAAGTCTTAGCATAGAAGAACTTCGCTTTATATTGCCAGTTGTGATAAGGATCTTTATTATGCAGTCCCTCGCTTTTATTACTTCCATATCACAAGTTCGTATAACGCTAATTTCTCCCACACTAATAAATCATACATATTTTAGCGGATTTGCAACATGAAAACTTACTTGGAAGGATCTTTCTCAATCCATAGGTAGGTATGGTGGACTCTCATGGAAAAACTAGGTTTAAGGATATATGGAAGCACAAGTAGTATATCTACTTAGTGCGAGGAGTTTTGGCTAGCATGATGGGGAAAGGCAAACTCAACATGTTGGATGATCCATGACAATATACTTTATTTCAGATATAAAAAGACATAACCCATTATGTTGTCTTCCTTGTCCAACATCAACACATTAGCATGTCATACTTTAATGAGTGCTCACAACCATAAAAGATGTCCAAGATAGTATATTTGTATGTGAAGCCTCTCTTCTTTTATTACTTCCTATTAATTGCAACGATGACCAAAACTATGTTTGTCACCTCCCAACAACTTTTATTTATCATACTTTGTATGTGAAGTCATTACTTCCCATAAGATCGATATGATCTCTTTGGTAATTTTTGTATGTTTTCTTTCTTTTTATTTTATCATGACCCAAGTGAGGAAATCAAGCCCTTGACTCAACACTAATCTTTATTATATAGCTCACGGACTCGATTATAAAGGATAAAGCTCACAAGGCAAAAGCTCACAACTAGATCATGCTAACTTTATTCTAATGGATCGAGATACTACCAAAAGGATCGAACTAAGTAAAACGGTAAAGATAGGAGTGATGGTGATATGATACCGGGGTCACTCCCCCTAGCTTGGCGGTTGCCAAGGGGAGTGCCCATACCCATATGATTATGTCTCCTTCTTCGGGGGCGGTGATGACGGAGTTGTTGATGATGTAGGCTTGTTGTCCACCTTCCAAGGCATAGGTTCACCGTCGTAGAAGGATGATCGAGTCTCCGGGATAGTCAAATCTGCAGCCAAACTCATCTTCTTGAATCTATATTGATACTCACAGTTTTGGTTTTGCAGGTCATAGATTTGGGCTTGGAGGTGATCGATCTTCTCTTGAAGATTGGAGATGGCTTCCCCAAAGATCCTTGAGTCCAGCTTGAGGTTGTTGGCAAGCTCCGAGATCATCATGTGGTTGGCGTCGATTCCTCGTTCCACCATACCTTGGCACTTGAAAACTTGCTGCTCCATTGCTTCGAGCCTTGTCTCCACGCTTCCGGTCCTCCTTGGCCCCTCAACATCACGGATGTGCAGCACCCCCTCATGCAACTACATGGTTTTAGGGTGGTGCAGCACCTCCGCAAGGTTGGGGTTGATGACCTTCTCGAAGAACTTGTCCTTGGGGGTGTTGGAGGACGCCATGATGATCTAGATCTATCAAAAACAGCAGCTCAAAACGAAAACAGAGGATTTTTGCGTGATACAGAGGTCAAAACCTTCGGGAGTATATATAATGAATTTTTACCGACCAAAAGAAGTAACCCACAAGAAAACAGAGTCCAGGGGACACACGGGGTGCCCATGAGGCAGGGGGCGCGCCTTGGGAAGGGGGCGCGCCCTCCACCCGCGTGGACGCCTCGTGTCTCTTCCGGACTGCGGTTTATTTTTCTATTTTTCTAAATATTCCAAAACGGAGAAAAATTGCCTTTATAGTTGTTTTGGAGTCGGTTTACTTACCGTATCACGTACCTCTTCCTTTTCGGAGGCTGAATTGTTCTGGAAAGTGTCCCTTATGTATTCCTCCGGGGTTACGGTTTCAATAACATTAGTTTCAACATTAATAGGATTACCTAAGATATAATGTTTGATTCTTTGACCGTTCACCACCTTCGGATTTGTGCCTTCGAAGTTGTTGATTCTTATGGCACCGAAACAATAGACCTCCTCGACAACGTAAGGTCCTTCCCACTTGGAGAGAAGTTTTCCTGCAAAAAATCTTAAACGAGAGTTGTATAGCAAGACATAATCACCTACGTTAAACTCACGCTTTGTATCCTCTTATCATGCCATCTTTTAACTTTTTCTTTAAACAGTTTGGCATTCTCATAAGCCTGGGTTCTCCATTCATCGAGACAGCTAATGTCAAATAGCCTCTTCTCACCGGCAAGTTTGAAATCATAGTTGAGCTCTTTAATAGCCCAATATGCCTTATGTTCTAGCTCAAGAGGTAAGTGACAAGCTTTTCCATATACCATTTTATACAGAGACATACCCATAGGATTTTTGTATGTAGTTCTATAGGCCCATAATGCATCATCAAGTTTCTTGGACCAATTCTTCCTAGACCTATTAACTATCTTTTGCAAGATTAATTTCAACTCCCTATTACTTAGTTCTACTTGACCACTAGTCTGTGGGTGATAAGGCGATGCAATTCTATGGTTGACATCATACTTTGCAAGCATCTTACGGAAAGCACCATGAATAAAGTGTGAACCACCATCAGTCATTAGATATCTAGGGACTCCAAACCTCGGAAATATAACTTCTGTAAGCATCTTAATAGAAGTGTTATGATCAACACTACTAGTTGGAATAGCTTCTACCCACTTAGTAACGTAATCAACAGTAACTAAGATATGTGTGTACCCATTAGAGGCAGGAAAAGGTCCCATATAATCAAAGCCCCAAACATCAAATGGTTCAATAACAAGTGAATAATTCATAGGAATTTCTTGACGTCTACAAATATTACCAATTCTTTGACATCCATCACAAGATAAGACAAACTTACGAGCATCCTTGAAGAGAGTAGGCCAATAAAAACCGGATTGCAATACCTTGTGTGCAGTTCTATCTCCCGCATGGTGTCCTCCATAGGCTTCGGAGTGGCACTTGCGTAGGATCTGTTCCTATTCATGCTCAGGTACACAACGTCTAATAATACCATCTACTCCTTTTATAAAGATGTGGGTCATCCGAGAAGTAATGTCTCAAATCATAGAAGAACTTTTTCTTTTGCTGGTATGTGAAGCTAGGAGGTATAAACTTAGCAACAATATAATTAGCATAATCAGCATACCATGGAGCAGTACGAGAAGTATTTATGACAGCTAATTGTTCATCAGGGAAGCTATCATCAATAGGTTGTGGGTCATCAAGTATATTCTCTAACCTAGACAAGTTATCTGCTACAGGGTTCTCAGCTCCTTTTCTATCAATAATATGCAAGTCAAATTCTTGCAGCAAGAGAACCCATCTAATAAGTCTAGGCTTAGCATCTTTCTTTTCCATAAGGTATTTGATAGCAGCATGATCAGTGTGTATAGTTACTTTAGAATCAACGATATAGGGTCTAAACTTATCACAAGCAAATACAACTGCTAAAAATTCTTTCTCAGTGGTAGCATAATTTCTTTGGGCACTATCTAGAGTTTTACTAGCATACTGGATAACATTCAATTTCTTATGAACTCTTTGCCCTAAAACAGTCCCTACAACATAATCACTAGCATCGCACATAATCTCAAAGGGTAAATTCCAGTCAGGAGGCTAGACAATAGGTGCAGAGATGAATGCTTTATTAAGTATTTCAAATGCTTCTAAACAATCGTCATCAAAGACAAAAGGAATATCTTTTTGTAAGAGATTAGTCAGAGGCTTGGAGATTTTAGAGAAGTCCTTTATGAACCTCCTATAAAACCCAGCATGACCAAGGAAACTTCGTATACCTTTGATGTCCTTTGGGCATGGCATCTTTTCAATAGCATCAACTTTAGCTTTGTCAACTTCAATACCTCTTTCAGAAATTTTATGTCCCAAGACGATGCCTTCATTAACCATAAAGTGGCACTTCTCCCAATTCAAGACAAGATTAGTGTCTTCACATCTCTGCAAAACTCGATCAAGGTTGCTTAAGCAATCATCAAAAGAAGTTCCGTAAATGGAGAAATCATCCATGAAAACCTCAAAAATCTTTTCACAAATATCCGAAAATGTAGCCATCATGCATCTTTGAAAGGTAGCAGGTGCATTACATAAACCAAAAGGCATACGTCTATAAGCAAAGGTACCAAAAGGACAAGTAAAAGTGGTTTTTTCTTGATCCCCTTTTGACACAGGTATTTGAGAGAAACCAGAATAACCATCTAGAAAGCAAAAATGAGTATGTTTGGATAACCTTTGTAGCATTTGATCAATAAATGGCAAGGGGTAATGATCTTTCTTAGTAGCTTTATTTAACTTACGGCAATCAATTACCATCCTATAACTCGTAACTATTCTTTGTGGGATCAATTCATCTTTATCATTAGGAACGACAGTCATACCTCCCTTCTTAGGAACACAATGGACATGACTTACCCACTGACTATCAGCAACTGGATAGATAATACCTGCCTCTAGAAGCTTTAATATTTCCTTTCTTACCACTTCTTTCATCTTAGGATTTAACCGTCGCTGATGATCAATAACCAGTTTAGCATTTTCTTCCAATTTTATCTTGTGTTGGCATATAGTGGGACTAATGCCCTTAAGATCATCCAGAGTATATCCAATAGCAGCTCGGTGCTTCTTCAGAGTTTTCAATAGTTTTTCTTCTTCCTGCTCTGAAAGGTTAGCACTAATAATAACAGGATATATCTTCTTTTAATCAAGATAAACATACTTAAGATTATCAGGCAAAGGTTTAAGTTCAAACACGGGATCACCCTTGGGTGGAAGAGGATCCCCTAGGATTTCAACAGGCAAGTTGTTTTTCAATACGGGTCCCTATGTAAGGAATATTTCATCTATCTCCCTTCTCTCGTTCATATGCATATCATTTTCGTGGTCTAGCAGGTATTGTTCTAAAGGATCATTAGGTGGCAAAGCAATAGAAGAAAGACCAAAAATTTCATCCTTACTGGGTGGTGCCTTTTCAAGGTGTTGTCTACGGAATTTAGCAAAGTTAAAAGCATGAGACATATCCCCTAATCCAACAGTGAAAATATCTTTCACGCAGTCTATCTTGGCATTAACAGTATTCAAGAAGGATCTACCAAATATAATGGGACAGAATGCATCTTGTGGGGAACTAAGAACAAGAAAATCAGCAGGGTATTTGACCTTTCCACACAAGACTTCAATATCTCTAACAATCCCAACTGGTGAAATAGTGTCTCTATTGGCAAGCTTAATAGTAACATCAATCCCTTCTAGCTCAACAGGTGCAATATCATGCATAATTTCATTATATAAATCAAGAGGGATAATACTCGCACTAGCACCTACGTCACATAAACCATGATAATAATGATCTCATATCTTAACAGAGATAACAGGCAAGCCTACAACAGGTTTATGTTTATTCCTAGCATTGGGTTTGGCTATTCTAGCAGACTCTTCTTGGAGGTAAATAACATGTCCATCTAAATCTTGTACCAAGAGATCTTTAACCATAGCAACACTAGGTTCAACTTTAATTTGCTCAGAGGGTGTAGGTGTTCTAGTATTACTCTTACGAACTACAGTTGAAGCTTGAGCATGATCCTTTATCCTAACAGGGAAAGGTGGTTTCTCAATATAAGCGGTAGGATAACATGATCAACATTATAAGTGATAGTCTTTTCTTCAACTTTAATAGGTTCAACTACTTTTACTTCAATAGGGGGATGATATTTAAACCACTTCTCCTTAGGGAGATCAACATGAGTAGCAAAGGATTCATGGAAAGAAGCTACTATCTCGGAGTCAAGTCCATATTTAGTGCTAAACTCACGAAAAACATCGGTATCCATAAAAGCTTTAACACAATAAAACTTAGGGATCATACCTGACTCCTTACCTTCGTCGAGATCCCAATCTTCAGAGTTGCTTTTAATTCTTTCCAATAAATCCCATTTGAAGTCAATAGTCTTCATCATATAAGAGCCGGAACAAGAAGTATTGAGCATGGAGCGATTATTATGAGAAAGCCGAGCATACATTTTTTGAAAGATCATTTCTCTTGAGAGCTCATGATTGGGGCATGAATATAACATTGAATTAAGCCTCCCCCAAGATTGAGCGATGCATTCTCCTTCACGAGGCCAGAAATTATAAATATAATTGCGATCACGATGAACCTGGTGCATAGGGTAGAATTTCTGATGAAATTCCAACTTCAGACGATTATAGTTCCATGATCCCATATCATCGCATAGCGTAAACCATGTCAATGCATCTCCCTTCAAAGATAAAGGGAAGACCTTCTTCTTGATAACATCCTCGGGCATACCTGCAAGCTTAAACAATCCACAAACTTCATCCACATAGATTAGGCGCAAGTCGGGATGCAGTGTTCCGTCTCCTGTAAAGGGATTTTCAAGTAGTTCCTCTATCATACACGAAGGAATCTCAAAGCAAAAAATTTCAATAGGTGCAGTAGGTTGAGGAGCAACTCTTTGCTCTTCTGTTTGGGGTGATGATACCCCGAACAAGCCCCTCAAAGGATTTTGAGCCATAGTAACAAGTGACAATAAATTTCAGCACACTATATAAATTTTTCCTTACCAAATTCTACTTACCAAAGGCGCTTCACTCCCTAGCAACGGCTCCAGAAAAGAGTCTTGATGACCCACAAGTGTAGGGGATCTTTCGTAGTCCTTTCAATAAGTAAGAGTGTCGAACCCAACGAGGAGTAGAAGGTAATGATAGGCACTTTTCGGTAAGGTATTTTCTGCAAGCACTGAAATTATAGGTAACAGATAGTTTTGTGATAAGGTAATTGGTAGCAAGTGACAAAAGGTAAAAGTAAATAAGGTGGTGCAAGGTGGCCCAATCCTTTTTGTAGCAAAGGACAAGCCTGAATAAACTCTTATATAAAGTAAAGCGCTCCCGAGAACACATGGGAATTATCATCAAGCTAGTTTTCATCACGATCATGTGATTCGCGTTCGGTACTTCGATAATTTGGTATGTGGGTGGACCGGTGCTTGGGTGCTGTTCTTACTTGGAAAAGACTCTCACTTATGATTAACCTCTAATGCAAGCATCCGCAACTACAAAAGAGGTATTAAGGTAAACCTAACCATAGCCTGAAACATATGTATCCAAATCAGCCCCTTACGAAGCAACACAGAAACTAGGGTTTAAGCTTTTGTCACTCTAGCAACCCATCATCTACTTATTATTTCCCAGTGCCTTCCTCTAGGCCCAAATAATGGTGAAGTGTCATGTAGTCGATGTTCACATGACACCACTAGAGGAAAGACAACATACATCTCATCAAAATATCGAACGAAGACCAAACTCACATGACTACTAATAGCAAGACTTCTCCCATGTCCTCAGGAACAAAAGTAACTACTCACGAGACATAATATTGTTCATGATCAGAGGGGTATTAATATCCATAATGGATCTGAACATATGATCTTCCACCAAATAATCCAACTAGCATCAACTACAGGGAGTAATCAACACTACTAGCAACCCACAGGTACCAATATGAGGTACAAAGATTGGATACAAGAGATGAACTAGGGTTTGAGAGGAGATGGTGCTAGTGAAGATGTTGATGAAGATAGCCCTCCCCAAGATGGGAGAGTTGTTGGTGATGACGGCGGTGATGATTTCCCCCTCCCGGAGGGAAGTACCCCCGGCAGAACGGCTCTGCCGGAGCCCTAGATTGGTGTCCGCCTCGAGACGGCGGCGGCTGGTCTAGAAAGCCTCCTTATGATTTTTTCCAGGTCAAAACACCTCATATAGGAGAAGATGGGCATCGGGGGCCTGCCGCCTGGCCCACGAGGCAGGGGGGCGCGCCCTGGGAAGGAGGGCGCGCCCCCCACCCTCGTGGGTAGCCGGTGGCCTCCCTCGTGGATTTCTTTCCCCAGATATTTTTTATATTTTCCGAAACGATGTTGTGTTGAGTTTCAGGGCTTTTGGAGTTGTGCAGAATAGGTTTCCAGAGTTTGCTCCCTTTTCAGCCCAGAATTCCAGCTGCCCGCATTCTCCCTCTTCATATGAACCTTGTAAAATAAGAGAGAAAAGGCATAAGTATTGTGACAAAACATATAATAACAGCCGATAATGCAATAAATATCAACATATAAGCATGATGCAAAATGGACGTATCAAAGGCCACCATGCATAACTTTTCATACATGTCACTCTTGTTTCATTGCACAACCCGGTACATCGCCGGAGGCATTCATATAGAGTCATACTTTGTTGTAGTATCGAGTTGTAATGAAAGTGTGATGATCATCATTATTAGAGAATTGTCCCATGGGAGGAAAGGCTAAATCAATAAAGCCCCTCCGCAAAAAAAGGAAAAAAAAGAAGAAAGGCCAAAGAAAAAAGAAAGGCCCAAAAAAAAGAAAAGAAAGAAAAAGGGACAATTGCTACTATCTTTTTTTCACGCTTGTGCTTCAAAGTAGCACCATGTTTTTCATTGTAGATAATCTCATGCTTAGTCACTTTTATATACTAGTGGGAATTTTCATTATAGAACTTGGCTTGTATATTCCAACGATGGGCTTCCTTAAATGCCCTAGGTCTTCGTGAGCAAGCAAGTTGGATGCACACCCACTAGTTTCTTTTGTTGAGCTTTCATACATCTTTAGCTCTAGTGCATCCATTGCATGGCAATCCCTACTCACTCACATTGATATCTATTGATGGGCATCTCCATAGCCCGTTGATACGCCTAGTCGATGTGAGACTATCTCCCTCCGTTTTGTCTTCTCCACAACCATCTCTATTCCACATAGTGCTATGTCCATGGCTCACGCTCATGTATTGCGTGAAAGTTGAAAGGTTTGAAAGAATATAGTATGAAAACAAGTGCTTGGCTAAAACTGGGATTGTGTATGATATGAATATTTTGTGCGATGAAGAGGGAGCATAGTCAGACTATATGATTTTGTAGGGATAACTTTCTTTAGCCATAGTATTTTGAGAAGACATGATTGCTTTGTTAGTATGCTTGAAGTATTATTATTTCTTATGTCAACATAGGCTTTTGTCTTGAATCTTTCAGATTTGAACATTCATGCCACAATTAAGAGAATTACATTGAGAATTATGTTAGTTAGCATTCCACACCAAAAATTCTGTTTTTATCAATTACCTACTCGAGGACGAGCAGGAATTAAGCTTGGGGATGCTTGATAAGTCTCCAATGTATCTATAATTTTTTATTGTTCCATGCTATTATATTATCCTTCTAGGATGTCTTATGGGCTTTTATATACACTTTTATATGATTTTTGGGACTAACCTGTTAATCCAGAGCCCAGTGTCAGTTTCTGTTTTTCTCCTGTTTTAGGGCTTTACAGAAAAGGAATATCAAACGGAGTCCAATTGACGTGCCAATTTTTGATGATTTTTTTCTGGACCAAAAGAAGCCTCTGAAGTAAAAGAGTTGGGCCAGGAGAGCCACGGGCTTCCCACGAGGGTGGGGGGTGCGCCCTGGGAAGGGGGGCGCGCCCTCCTATCTTGTGGACAGCCCAGAAGCCCCCCCTGACGTGTGCCCTACGCCAAAAAATCCTATAAATACTGAAACCTTCGGAAATTAACCTAGATCGGGATTTCTGCCGCTGAAAGCCTCTATAGCCACCGAAAACCAATCTACACCCGTTCTGGCACCCTGCCGGAGGGGGGAATCCCTCTCCGGTGGCTATCTTCATCATCCCGGCGCTCTCCATGACGAGGAGGGAGTAGTCCACCCTCGGGGCTGAGGGTATGTACTAGTAGCTATGTGTTTGATCTCTCTCTCTCTCTCTCTCTCTCTCTCTCTCTCTCTCTCTCTCTCTCTCGTGTTCTTGAGATGGAACGATCTTGAGGTATCGCGAGCTTTGCTATTATAGTTGGATCTTATGATGCTTCTCCACCTCTACTCTCTTGTAATGGATTGAGTTTTCCCTTTGAAGTTATCTTATCGGATTGAGTCTTTAAGGATTTGAGAACACTTGATGTATGTCTTGCACGTGTTTATCTGTGGTGACAATGGGATATCATGTGATCTACTTGATGTATGTTTTGGTGATCAACTTGCGGGTTCTGTGACCTTGGGAATCTATGCATAGGGGTTGGCACAGGTTTTCGTCTTGACTTTCCGGTAGAAACTTTGGGGCACTCTTTGAAGTTCTATGTGTTGGTTGAATAGATGAATCTGAGATTGTGTGATGCATATCGTATAATCATGCCCACGGATACTTGAGGTGACAATGGAGTATCTAGGTGACATTAGGGTTTTGGTTGATTTGTGTCTTAAGGTGTTATTCTAGTACAAACTCTATGATAGATTGAACGTTACTACGGACTCTTGAGTAGATCGATCAGAAAGTATAGCTTTGAGGTGATTTCAAACCCTACCATAATCTCTTCGTTTGTTCTCCGCTATTAGTGACTTTGGAGTGACTCTCTGTTGCATGTTGAGGGCTAGTAATATGATCCAATTATGTTATCCTCATTGAGAGAACTTGCACTAGTGAAAGTATGAACCCTAGGCCTTGCCTACTATCATTGCAATACTGTTTATCCTCACGTTTACCACTTGCTACCTTGCTGTTTTTATATTTTCCTTTTACAAAAACCAATATCTACCATCCATATTGCACTTGTATCACCATCTCTTCGCCGAACTAGTGCACCTATACAATTTACCATTGTATTGGGTGTGTTGGGGACACAAGAGACTTTTTGTTATTTGGTTGCAGGGTTGTTTGAGAGAGATCATCTTCATCCTACGCCTCCCACGGATTGATAAATCTTAGGTCATCCACTTGAGGGAAATTTGCTACTGTCCTACAAACCTCTGCACTTGGAGGCCCAATAACATCTACAAGAAGAAGGGTGCGTAGTAGACATCACGCGTTGTAACCCATGACCACTAGATAGCAGCAGATATGCGGGGGAGCTGACGGCTTGTGTCGGCGCCCATGCGGCCGGTGTTGCGGTATCTTGGGGAGAAGCGCTGGTAGTCATGCCCCGAGAATGTAGCGATATCGGTGAACCTCGTTAACAAATATCGTGCTTCGGTGTGTCGTCTATGATCTTGCATTGGCGTTTTATTCTAACAACAAGATGGGCCTAAATTCAAAAATAAACCAGAAGTAAGTTCCATATATGTAACTTGAGAGAACAAGATCTACTATGTTAGGAGTAACAATGAAATCAAATGGCAAAAGAACCATTGTGGTTGGAAGAATGAAATCGTTAGATATCAGTAAAGAAAAGGAGGAATATGCCAAAAATGACATAAATGGGTCGTACAAAAATAACTTCACTTAAAGAGTGCATGGGTTTTTAATTGAAATAAGGATGGCATAAACTTGAAAAGCGTAGGACATGAAGAAATAATCAGTTGACATCAAGAAAAGGAAAATTGTTGGATTTCGGGTTCCGCAAACCCGAGAGAGGTTCGTACTCTGGGGTGCGCACGAAGAACACTCTCTCCCCAGTGCGCCCGCCCTATGATTCCACGACCAAGCTCGACGAACTCAAGGAACAAGAGACACATGGGTTTATACTGGTTCGGGCCACCTTGCGGTGTAATACCCTATTCCAGTGTGTGTGGTGGATTGCCTCGTGGGGCTGAGGATGAACTAGCACAATGGATGAACAACCTCCGGAACAGAGGTGTTCTTGGGCTCGGACGAGCTTGTGGTGTGGTCAGGCTGGAATGGATCCGATCCCTTCTATGGCTGGATCAACTCAAGATGAGATGGGCCCGAGATGAGTTGCTCCTCTATGGTGGTGGCTAGGTCCTATTTATAGTGGCCTCGGTCCTCTTCCCAAATATCGGCGGGAAGGGATCCCACAATGGCCAAATTTGAAGGGGAACAACTAGTACAAGATATCCTGACAAAAGCGGTCTTCGCCTGCCAAAGGCTCTGGTGGTGACGCCGCGTCGAGCTCCACGATGACCTCCATTCTGCTGTCCTGACGGTCCTTGGTCTTGTTGCACCGATATGGAAACCTTTGCTTGATTCCTCGGGACTCCGCGCATGCGCTGCCCCCTTAGCACCAAAGGGGAAACTAATACACTGAGCCCGTTGGCGCCCGCCTGGCCTTGGTCGTCAAGGCTCACAACACATGAACCTCGTGAGGTGCACCTTGCATAGATAGCTCCCCTCCTTGGGAGCCAGCCTAGAGAGGCTGCCCCCAGGGAGGTCTTGCTGTTGTCCGCCTCATGAGGCTTGGCCCCTCGCGAGGGTCTTGAGCTGTGGTTGCTGAAGCTGGGCCGTACTAGGATGCCAATGGAGCCACGTCACGGGCAGCAGGTAGGCAAGTCTGGGTACCCCCGTTCCGAGGACGCCGACAAAAATAATTCCACAAACACCAAATGAAAAGAGAAACAACACGGTCAAAGAATTTAAAGAAAGAGCGTAGATGGCGTGAAAGAGAAGAGTATTACAAGCTCAAGGTGGAACAAGTGCAACAAGGAAAAAGAAGGCATTGTGTCGTGGATTTGTCACGACAGATGCCCTAGGAATAGGACTTAGGTGTGGAGCCATCGCAACTAGGTTATCCTGAAGGGGTTAAATGGGACAAGAGACACAAAGAGTTTTTTATCCTGGTTCGACCCCTCTCAATGAGGTAAAAGCCTAATCCAGCTAGGGTTGTATTGCTTGAGACTCTGTAACCAGGGAGCGAATACGCTTGACCTTGTTCTCGAGCGATTGTTTCTTGAGTTAACCCGCCGCCGGGTCACCCCTTTATATACAGGCTGATGCCCGGCGGCTTACAAAGTCCCGGGCGGCTCATACACAACTATTCCGGCTCGGTAACTAACTAAACTTGCCTTACAATATAAGTTAAGCATATGGAGGTTCACACCCATGGGTCGCAAATCGTCCTTGGGTCTTGGGCCTTCAACAAGCTTGCTCTATGAACCGTCATCGTCACGCCTTCTTGGCCCTTCTCATCTCAAACCGCCAGTGGCATGACCCGGCCCCTCATGGGCGGGTCATACCCAATAGTCATATCCCCAACATTAGGCCCCAGGTTGATTTGAACTTGTTCACATCAATCTTCAACACTTGACTTAGTAGAATCTTCCATTGCCAATTCTTTGCCATTTCCTTGTAACATGTCGTGACGTCACATCTCAAAATTGCGTTAACCCGCCATGATGTCATCTTGCATTAATTTTGTATGAAGCTTTAGCATATCTCAGCAGATCTTTTTAATGGACCTCCTGAAAATCGAGGCGCCCTTGTGGCCACATAATCATTTTTCGGTCTCCTCGATTCCCGCGCATGCCATCTATCCACTACCTTATAAATATGGACAGGGGGTCCTTCCTTTCACTCTTTACTCCGCCCCCTCGTCTTCGTCTTCTTTCTCACGATGCCCCAGCGACTCGAGCTCCGCCGTTGTCGTCTTCCTCCAGCGTCCTCAACTACAGCCACTGCATCAACCTTAACGGACCAGAAATCCGCGGCTCGCCTCTGTTGTTGATCACTATCCATAAGTACTTATTCCCTATAATAAATCTGCATTAGGGTTTTACTGTTCGTAGGTTGTAACGCCCCGGACACACCCGCCGGTGGTCGTTACTCCTGGCGGGATCTAGACTGGCCTCACATATCAATACTAGTCTTTTCTGCGCACTTTGTCCTCACTCGTGCGCACCCGGGAGCTACTTCCCGGTCGGTCACCCATCCTGAAACTACTCCAAGCTGAGCACGCTTAACTTTGGAGTTCTATCCGAATGGGCTCCCGGAAAAGAAGGAATTCCTTATTGATATGAGTAGTCTATCATCCCTAATAAGCCAGGCCATCACATACACCCTCACTCAGAGGAACCGACGTCCTCGTCGGGCCACAGGAACGTTCCCTCTTGGCACAACCGTCTGTGCTTCCAGGACAGCACATGTGCCATGCCGTGTGCCACGACGGGTCACAAACGTCATGCACAACATGACTGCAAACTGTCCGCAAACATCCATGTAACCGCGAGGGTCGGCTCTGATACCAACTTGTAACGCCCCGGACACACCCGCCGGTGGTCGTTACTCCTGGCGGGATCTAGACTGGCCTCACATATCAATACTAGTCTTTTCTGCGCACTTTGTCCTCACTCGTGCGCACCAGGGAGCTACTTCCCGGTCGGTCACCCATCCTGACACTACTCCAAGCTGAGCACGCTTAACTTTTGAGTTCTATCCGAATGGGCTCCCGGAAAAGAAGGAATTCCTTATTGATATGAGTAGTCTATTATCCCTAATAAGCCAGGCCATCACATAGGTGCTCTTCACTGTTCTTCCCCTGGCTCCTTTAGATTACATAGTTAGATCTGAGCTCGGTCACCAGAGATATGCGGCAATAGTTTCAGCCTTTATTTCAATAACAAAAATCATCCCCTGTGTAGAAAATCTCATCTGAACACATGAACACTTCTGCTGCTGCCACCGTAGGTTTAGATTTTATTTACATTTTAAACTGTTGTAGATCTAAAATCGTAGCACCAATCTGTAGAACTTGTTTGTCCTTCACTTGGTAAAAATTTACTTTTCACTCCGTAGTACTGCAATCATACGGGCGGCTTATACGATAACCATAACCCGCCATATAGCATTAGTCCCCTTATTAAGCCGCCAGTATTCACTCACAATCCATATGACCCGGCACAGTCTTCCGGTTTAATCATATCGACTTTTTGTAGTACTGATCATTATCCGGCTTAACAACATAATCTTAAACCGGTAATTTTTTCCTTTGTAGTCAAAAATGTCTAAAGCCAAGACCGTCACATCCTGCAATTGGGTCGTTTCCCGGGTTATCGAGGAAATATTGAATGAGTATGTCCAAACAGGCGCCTTAGCCAAAAAAGATGTCATCTACTGGAGGGTCCCAGGCATCGAAATCCCTCCTGAGCCCAAGGAAGGTGAAGTAATTGTCTTTACTGACCATTTGCTTCGAGGTTTTACTCCTCCCGGCTCAAAATTCTTCCGCGATGTGCTGCACTTTTTCAAGCTCCATCCTCAAGATATTAGGCCCAATTCCGTTTCGAACATCTGCAACTTTCAAGTGTTCTGCGAGGTGTACCTTCAACATGAGACCACTTTAGAACTATTCAGGGAACTTTACTATTTAAACCGGTAGACTGAGTTCATAGATCGGCCCAGCCTAGAATTAGGGGGCATTTCCATTCAGAGGTGCAAAGAAGCCACTTTTCTTGCCGCCACGCTCCCCAGTCATCCCAAAGACTGGAATCAAACTGATTTTATTGCAAAGACACATCTCCAGAAGGTGAAAATCCTCTGCCGGGTTATCATAAAAACTGGCTTAGCAACAAACATCATCTGCTAGAACGGATTAGCACCGGGGAATGGGCTAAATACATGCCTATCTTTTCAAAGATCACAGCCTTGCCAATGGGTCGACCGGAGTCGATTTAGTCCAGTGCTGGGTCGTGTGGAGAATATTGCCCTTAAGCCGCTGATCCGGCTTAATGTGTGAGTATACTGGTAATGTAAAAGATCCCCTATGCCATGGCTAAATAGAGCTGACTGATGATAACATCAACAATATGACCAAGACACTGTTGAATGAGACCTTGGAAACTTGCGGTAAAACATGCTTGAGTCCTTTCTGTACTCTCAATGAGCCGCCAACTGTAAGTATTTTCAAACAACTTTCATTAATTCATCATTTGTCAATCTGCCTTCTCATTATTACTTAATTTTTGCAGGCTGACTCCCCCTTCTGGAATAAAAAGCTTCAAGACAAGCCGGTGAAAAAGACCAGGGCCAAGACTAAGGCTCCAAAAAAGCCTGCTAAGAAGAAAACGAACACTTCAGAGCTATTTGGTTTGGATGATGATGAGTCAGAGGTAGACCTTGACTCTCTTGGCTCCCTTTTTATTCATCTTACTGACACGGATCATTATCAAGACAGTGCGGAGGCCAGTCATGCAGATTGTGAAGAGGTAATTATACTTTCCTCCGGCTCAGTACCTTTGTCAGGACAAAAAAAATTGTCAAGTGTGCCGGAAAGTAAGGTTTCCTCACCCTTTAGCTTACTTGGATCCCAACTTTATTTTGAAGAAGCAACACCATGAAGATCGCCGTACAACCCGGAACAGTGGCGGCGGGATTCTCTCCTCCTGTGTGCCTAATATGTCGGTTCGTCGCAAGCGCCAAGCAGAGGTTTCACAAATTTCTGACTTAGCATTTCCAAAGTCGGGTTTTATTCGACAACCTCTTAACCCTTCTGACTCAAACTATCAGGGAACTTCTCACTCTTCATCTGGTGATTCCACTTGGACTCAAGGTTCCTCTGTTTAAAACTGTTCCTGGGTGAGAGAACTTAGGCATGCTTGCTTTAATACCTTACTCAATTGGTATACTAATCTCATAATGTGTTTTACTTTTAGAGCTATATCCAAACCCAACAAGAAGCCGAAGGTGAATAAACCAGCTAAAGATCCCAAGGTTGCTGACCCAGAGAAACAGACTATGCCCGAGTCTTCGCATCAAACTTCTGAAGCAGCCATGGATGATCCACCACCAGAAGAGCACCACATTACCCCAGACGCCATGAATGTTGATCCAGAGAATACTGAGCTGCCCAGTCCTGCTCAACCGGCTCAGGAGACTGAAGAACTAATGGTTACTGGGATGTCTTATACAACACTATGCAAGTCCACTGTCCTATCCAAGCACAGCGCCAAAGAAGAATTTTCTGTTGTTGATATGGGCAAGTGGAAAGTAGACTTAGAAAACTATGCCCGGTTCAATGCTCGGGAGATTAATTCAGGTTGCCTCAACCGTCTTCACACCAGCCGTGACTTTGATGCCGGCCTAGTAACCTCATGAAGGAGCGTTTTGAGGTAAGCCATGCAATCTTCTCCATAGTATATTTATATCAGCCGCCAAGTCTACTGGATATGATAGAATTGAATATGCTGTAGACTTTGGATAATCTCTTTACTCATACATTCATGTCATGGCACTGTAGTTGCAGAATCAAAATGGGTAGCCCAAGAGGGTCGGCTTAAGCTTCAAATTGTAATTTTCAACTTCGCATGTGTAGCCCCCCAGGGCCAGCTTAATTTGTCAAGTTAAACCGGGACTTATCTCCATATCCATGAATAAAATTCGAACATGTAGCCCCCATGAGCCGTCTGTAGTTGAAGCAACTTTAGGCGGGTCATGTAAAAGGTGTCTTCAAAAGAACAATGTACATTAGCCCCCAAGTGCCAAGTAAAATACTTGTATTATGCTTGGGACTCTGAATAAGATGATTATCATAACCACATATTGCTGCTTAATCTTTTTATTTTCCAGGCTGAATTAAACATGAAAGAATCCCAAGTAGTGGATCTGCAGCAGAATCTCCAAACTCAGTAATCTAAGACTTCCAAGGCCAAATCGCAATTTAAAATCGCTTTGTAAAATATTGAGAAACTAAAAAAGGATTTCAGCACTGAGAGTAATGGCTGGGACACTGAGAAGGCAGCTCTATTGAAAAGAGCAGAACACGCCGAAGTTGCCCTTAAGCCGGTAACCGATGAGTTGTCCGGCTTAAAGTATCAAATCAACATCATGACAGTGGCCATCTTTGGTAAGTAATAATGCACTTCAACCTTTCTTCATCAATGTTTGAATCACCATTGAGTCGGTTCATGAACATACTTGCCAATGTAGGTCCCCGGAGCTCCAAGCTGGGTGATGATATGCGCAGAAAGCTGAAAGATGTATATACCCTTGTGGAGCAACTGTACACTGGCGCTCAATGGGCCATTTCTGCTGCCTTGCATAAGAAGTCACCACCTTCCCTTATCAAGGAAGTGTTAGAGAAGCTGTCTGTGCTGCCACAAAGGGTGGAGGAATTAAACCGATCAGCCGCCTGAGCCAACACCATCATCGCCTTGAGCCAAGCAAAGGCGTGGCAAGCCGAACTAGACCCGGAAGAGATATCAACCGGCTGCCCCAACTAAAAAGAAGATGGGTCTCCCATCAACACCGACGACTTCACCAAAATTGTAAGGGAGATGCGTCCTTGGGCAAGCAAATTGGCTGAAGAAACTGATCTCTCCAAGTATCATCCGGTTTATGATGCTGACAACGCTAAGGTGAAAGCGCCGGTTCATGAGACCGTGCACCTTATCCCGCCAACACGTAAGCACACCTTCGCTCCTGATATTCACCCGTCAACACTTATAGACGATGATGATGTTTTCAAAGCTTTCATTGGGATCAATTGGGCCACGTCCGACTTCCAGCCAACGGGTGAAGAAGAGGTGGAAGAACTGGTGTTAGATAACCCCGAATCTATAGCTCGCCAAGGCCAAGACAACTGATCAAAGGGCCGGTTTATCATCCGCAACATTGGATGTTGTGTGTGTGACAAAAACACATTCTTTTGGGCCACATGACGCCTTGTAATAGGTTAGTGGAAACAATGATCTGACATGCCATCGTCCATGTTTATTTGTATAACACTTTGAATTACTGATCGTGCATGTTTACCCTACGGCAGGTCATAATACCCCATAAACAATTGATGGCGACTGTATAGTCCACAACTAGGGCGGGTTAGCAAAAAACCTCGCATATTCATAGGACAAGTAGATAACATACATGTGCATTTTATTCATACTGCCGGCTTACAATTCCATATGCAGCAAGGGTACTGTCGGGGATATTCCCCGCGATATGACCCGGTCGGAAATATGACCCGGCAGGACTTGGCGGTTTACTTGAGACCCGGTTTATACTTGGCGATTCACTAGCGACCCGCCCTGACCAGACGGTTTTTATGACTCACTGGTAACCCGGCGGGCGGCTGACGGATGACAAGGCCCAAGGCCCAGAAGGCCGGTTCATGTTATGGTGGGCCGGTTTATGAGGAAAGCACAAGGAATATTCTCCTACAAAGGAAGCAAGACTAGGACTCCACTTGTAATAGAGTAATCCTAATCCTACTAGGACTAGTCATGTAACCCGCCCCTTCAACATATATAAGGAGGGGCAGGGCTCCCCAAAGGGGACATGGGCAAGAAGAAACAATCTCTAGGGCTAGACACAAAGAGCCGGTTTACTGGTGACTTTCTCGTGATGATAATGAGACCTAGCCTCAAACAACATGTAGGGTTGTTACTGGATGATGTTTCCCGGGGGCCGAAGCTTTCTAAATCTTTGTCTTGCGTGCTGTGTCTCTCGATTCCAATCAACCCCTTCAAGCTACCGCATAGATGCGTTGGCCTCACGACTAAGTCCTCACACTAGGACATCTGTTGTGACAATTCCACGACAGTTGGCGCCCACCATGGGTTCGCGCACGGTGGTGTTGAGTTCTAGGAGGGATCTCTCACACGGATCAAGAAATTCGCAATTTTCCGGATAAGAAAAATTCAGCTTGGGTGGATCGGCATCAACTTTGAGTTCATTGTTTCAGATATTACGATCCGAGAGGTTCAAGTTAAAGAAGAGAAATTAGGATTGCCTCTATGTGCACCGTCACACGCGACGGGCGATCTATCGTGGCCGGATCACTTTCGGCGAGTTGACGCCGCCGCGTACAGAGTTGCCGAGACCGTCAAGTTATCTGAAACCTTTTTCTGATTAGACACAATTCAAATTCCCGAAGGCATCAATCGGAGCTATGACTACTACTCTCCAGCGCAGAAACCAAAAGCGACAATGGCGGAAGCGATTTCATCACATGAAACATCAAGCCCAATGGTTTCAGTATTGGTGTACCTTCGACTAGTACATCACCTGAAGTCAAATTGGTATTTTATTTTCTCGAATTTGGATTGCTACATGCATGCAAGGAATCTCCCAGGAGGTTAATTCAAGAATTAAAAAAGGAAAATCTATTACGTGGGTTTAGCATGTGATTACCAAGGAAAAAGAGATTGATCAGAGCAAGCTATCAGCGCGCAAATCCTGCAGGCCTTGGTCATAACGGATCCAGTAAAAAGTGAAGAAGAAGGGCCACGAGTGTCAGGGATATTACTACCAGGTATAAACCGGCCAGGAGGGTCTGGTTTAAGTTATCAAGATTATATTATCAGAGAGAACCAGCGAAGTATGAAGTAAAGATTGTAGCCCAGGAGGTATAGAGCCCAATGTTAGGGCCCATGATTTGTAAACCGTCATACCGTGTAACTTGGGATGTAAGATAGAAAGAGCAGAGGCCGAGGCAGACACGATTATGAGCCGGCCCGGGGACTCTGTAAACCGGACCTGGCGACACCTCTTATATAAAGGGACGACCCGGCGACGGTTCAGGACAAGAAACAACAGCTCGAGACACAGGCAAAGCGGATTCGCTCCCTGGTCATCGAAGCCCAAGCAACACCACACCAAACTATACATAGGCTTTTACCTTCATCGAAGGGGCCGAACTAGTATAAAACCCCTGTGTCCTTCATCCGCTTTAACCCCTTTGAGCTAACCCGAGCGATGACCTCACGACTAGGTCCTTTTGCTAGGACATCTGCCGTGCTAAATCCACGACAGTTGGCGCCCACCGTGGGGCTATCGCACGATGGTTTTGAGTTCTTGAAGGGCAGCTTTGAAAGACTCAAGGGCTACGCAGTGGGCCGGATGACTAAGAGTCGTCGCGGCCGGATCTACATCGACGATGCAGGCTGGGGCCCGGAGGCCGATTCAATTGAATACGGGTACCGGGTCCCCTTCGGCGGCATCCACGTCTTCAACGACAAGATCGGCGAACCGGGACCTGAGCCGGACATCTCCCCCAACCTCGTCGAGTCGCCTCTGTTGGGGAACATAGTATTTAAAAAAATTCCTACGATCACGCAAGATCTATCTACCAGATGCATAGCAACGAGAGGGAAGAGTGTGTCTACGTACCCTCGTAGACCGAAAGCGGAAGCGTCAAGTGACGCGGTTGATGTAGTCGAACTTCTTCGCGATTCAACCGATCAAGTACCGAACGTACGGCACCTCCGCGTTCAGCACACGTTCAGCTTGATGACGTCCCACGAGCTATTGATCCAGTTGAGCTTCACGAGAGAGTTTTGTCAGCACGACGGCGTGGTGACGGATATGATGTATCTACTGGCGCAGGGCTTCGCCTAAGTACTACGACGGTATGACCGAGGTGTGTTTCTGTGGAGGGGGGCACCGCACACGGCTGAAATAATTCAACTTGTGTGTCTTTGGGTGCCCCCCTGCCCCCGTATATAAAGGAGCAAGGGGGGAGGCCGGCCGGCCCTCCTATGGTGCGGCTAGGGTGCAATCCTACTAGGAATAGGATTGCAATCCTATTCCTAGTAGGAACTACCAAAGAAGGAAGAAGGGGGAAGGAAAGAGAGGGAGAGGGAGAGGGAAAGAGGGGCCGCGCCCCCCTCCCCTTGTCCTATTCGGACTCCTCCTAGGGAGGGGGCGCACCATGTCCTGGCTGCTGCCCTCTCTCTCCCCTATGGCCCACCAGGGCCCACCATTCCCCCGGGGGGTTCCGGTAACCCCCCCGGCACTCCGGTAAATTCCGAAACTTTCCAGAACGCTTCCGGTGTCCGAATATAGTCGTCCAATATATCAATCTTTATGTCTCAGACATTCCGAGACTCCTCGTCATGTCCGTGATCTTATCCGGGACTCCGAACTACCTTCGGTACATCAAAACTCATAAACTCATAATACCGATCGTCATCAAACATTAAGCGTGCGGACCCTACGGGTTCGAGAACTATGTAGACATGACCGAGACTCATCTCCGGTCAATAACCAATAGCGGAACCTGGATGCTCATATTGGCTCCTACATATTCTACGAAGATCTTTATCGGTCAAACCGCATAACAACATACGTTGTTCCTTTTGTCATCGGTATGTTACTTGTCCGAGATTCGATCGTCGGTATCTCTATACCTAGTTCAATCTCGTTACCGGCAAGTCTCTTTACTCGTTCCGTAACACATCATCTCGTGACTAACTCATTAGTCTTTTGCTTGCAAGGCTTATTATGATGTGTGTTACCGAGAGGGCCCAGAGATACCTCTCCGACACTCGGAGTGGCAAATCCTAATCTTGATCTATGCCAACACCACAAATACTTTCGGAGACACCTGTAGAGCATCTTTATGATCACCCAGTTATGTTGTGACGTTTGATAGCACACAAGGTGTTCATACGGTATTCGGGAGTTGCATAATCTCATAGTTATAGGAACATGTATAAGTCATGAAGAAAGCAATAGCAGTAAAACTAAATGATCATAGTGCTATGCTAACGGATGGGTCTAGTCCATCTAATCATTCTCCTAATGATGTGATCCCGTTGATCAAATGACAACTCATGTCTATGGCTAGGAAACATAACCATCTTTGAGCAATGAGCTAGTCTAGTAGAGGCATACTAGGGACATACTGTTTTGTCTATGTATCCACACATGTACTAAGTTTCCGGTTAATACAATTCTAGCATGAATAAAAGACATTTATCGTGATATAAGGAAATACAAATAACATCTTTATTATTGCCTCTAGGGCATATTTCCTTCAGTTTCCCACTTGAACTAGAGTCAATATTCTAGATTACAAAGTGATGATCCTCACACCCATGGAGTCCTGGTGCTGATCATGTTTTGCCCGCGGAAGAGGCTTAGTCAACAGGTCTGCAACATTCAGATCCGTATGTATTTTGCAAATCTCTATGTCTCCCTTCTTGACTAGATTGCGGATGGAATTGAAGCGTCTTTTGATGTGCTTTGTTCTCTTGTGAAACCTGGATTCCTTCGCCATGGCTATTGCTCGAGTGTTCTCACAAAAGATTTTCATTGGACCCGATGCACTAGGTATTACACCTAGATCGGATATGAACTCCTTCATCCAGACTCCTTCATTTGCTGCTTCCGAAGCAGCTATGTATTCCGCTTCACACGTAGATCCCGCCACAACGCTCTGCTTGGAACTGCACCAACTGACAGCTCCGCCGTTCAATAAAAATACATATCCGGTTTGTGACTTAGAGTCATCCGGATCAGTGTCAAAGCTAGAATCGACGTAACCGTTTACGACGAGCTCTTTGTCACCTCCATACACGAGAAACATATCCTTAGTCCTTTTCAGGTATTTCAGGATGTTCTTGAACGCTGTCCAGTGATCCACTCCTGGATTACTTTGGCACCTCCCTGCTAGACTTATAGCAAGGCACACATCAGGTCTGGTACACAGCATTGCATACATGATAGATCCTATGGCTGAGGCATAGGGAATGACTTTCATTTTCTCTCTATCTTCTGAAGTGGTCGGGCATTGAGTCTTACTCAACTTCATACCTTGTAATACAAGCAAGAACCCTTTCTTTGACTGATCCATTTTGACCTTCTTCAAAATCTTATCAAGGTATGTGCTTTGTGAAAGTCCAATTAAGCGTCTTGATCTATCTCTATAGATCTTGATGCCTAATATATAAGCAGCTTCACCGAGGTCCTTGGCTAGGCTATTGGAGACGAAGTGGCCAGGCTCTTGGCTGCAGGCTTTATAGTCGAAGTGTTTCATCCGGAGTGGTTAGCTAATCCGGTGCTAGTGCTCAAGAAAAATGGAACTTGGAGAATGTGTGTTGATTACACAGATCTTAACAAGGCTTGCCCAACTGATCCTTTTGCTCTCCCCCGTATTGATCAGATCATTGATGCTACGGCAGGATGTGAGCGGCTAAGTTTTTTGGATGCATATTCAGGTTATCATCAGATCAAGATGGCAGTTAAGGACCAGGAGAAGATAGCTTTCATAACTCCCTTTGGAGCCTTCTGCTATGTATCTATGCCATTTGGGCTCAAGAGTGCCCAGGCAACCTACCAGCGTTGTGTGCAGAACTATCTACAAGGGCAGATTGGGCGAAATGTTCATGCATATGTTGATGACATTGTGGTGAAATCCAGGAAGGAGGAAACGCTGATAGATGATTTGAAGGAAACTTTTGATAATCTCCATACTTATAAAATGAAGCTTAATCTGAAAAAGTGTGTTTTTGGTGTTCCGGCAGGCAAGCTCCCGGGATTCTTAGTGTCAAACAGAGGGATTGAAGCTAATCCGGAGAAGATCAAGGCGATCACGTCCCTAGCTAAACCGGCGTGTATCAATGATGTCCAACGCGTGGCGGGCCGTATTGCAGCACTGAGCCGGTTTATCAGCCGTTTGGGGGAGAAGGCAATCCCGCTTTATCAGATGATGAAGAAGACAGATCGGTTCGTATGGAGCGATGCTGCCGATGTTGCGTTCGAGGATTTGAAGAGGCAATTAGCAGAACCGCCGGTCCTTGCTGCCCCGGTTGATAATGAGTCGCTGCTGCTACATGTGGCTGCCAATGCCCGTGCAGTAAGTGTTGCCATCGTGGTAGAGCACAAGGAAGCAGGCAAAGAATATCCGGTTCAGCGGCCGGTTTACTACATCAGTGAGGTGCTCATTGAGTCAAAACAGAGATATCCACACTGGCAGAAACTGGTGTATGGAGTGTTTATGGCAAACCGGAAGCTGAAGCACTATTTTCAGGGCCACCCAATCATCGTTGTCAGTTCAGCTCCGTTAGGGGATATAATCCAGAACAGAGAAGCTACCGGCCAGGTTGCAAAATGGGCCATTGAGCTTAGGCCGCACTGATTAAAGTATGTGCCCTGTACTGCTATAAAATCCCAAGTGCTGGTGGATTTCATTAATGATTGGACAGAGTTGCAAGCACCTGAGGAGAAGCCGGATCATACGTACTAGACTATTCACTTTGACGGTTCAAGGCAGTTGGAGGGCTCGGGGGCTGGAGTCGTGTTAACTTCCCTTGTACTAACAATGCTGCTGAGTATGAAGCTCTCCTCCATGGTTTGCGGATGGCCAAGGAGATGAACTTGAGCCGGGTTAAATGCTTTGGCGATTCAGATCTGGTAGCACAACAAGTATCTGGCAAGTGGGACTCCAAGGATCCTCTTATGGCAGCATATCAACGAGAGGTGGACGCTGTCGCTGGACATTTCAAAGGATATCAGGTGGATCATATAGACCAGCGAAAGAATGAAGCGGCCGATGCGTTAAGCCGGCTGGGTTCCCAGCGTAAACCGGTTCCACCTAATACTTTCTTGGATGAATTACATAATCCGTTGGTGCAGATACCTTCAGTGGAGGATTTGGTTGTTCTTGATCCGGAAGCACAATTGGTTGAGGCACTTCATGTCATTCCGGATTGGACACTCCCTTACTTGGCATACCTGAACCGAGGTGAGTTACCAGAGGACGAAGTCGAGGCCCGGCAGATAATCCGGCGGTCTAAATCTATGACTATCGTCAATGGAGAACTACATCACCGCAGCGTTTCTGGAGCGTTTCAGTGGTGTGTATCATCAGAAGAAGGCTGTGATATTCTTCAAGAGATTCATGAAGGGGATTGTGGTCATCATGCCAGTTCAAAATCCTTGGTGGCTAAAGCTTTTCGTATGGGTTCTAATGGTTGACAGCTCACGCCAACACAGAGGACTTAGTCAGAAAATGTGATGCTTGCCAGAAATTCTCACGGCGTGCTCATATACCAGCGCAGGAACTGAGGATGATCCCAATCACTTGGCCGTTTGCGACTTGGGGGCTCGATATGGTTGGACCCGTCAAGAGATCGCGAGACCAGAAAACCCACCTGTTGGTAGCAGTGGATAAGTTTACAAAATGGGTTGAAGCGGAGCATGTCAGTAAGTGTGATGCAGCAACAGCGGTTTAGTTCATTAAAAAGGTGATTTTCCGGTTTGGCTTTTCACACAGCATTATAACTGATAACGGCACCAATCTGTCCAAGGGGGCTATGGAGGAATTCTGTCAGCGAGAGCATATCCGTCTTGATGTATCATTAGTAGCTCACCCTCAGTCTAATGGCCAAGCTGAAAGAGCCAATCAAGAGATCTTGAGAGGCAACAAGCCCCGGCTTATGGTTCCTTTGTAGAGAACACCGGGTTGTTGGGTAGAGGAATTGCCTTCTGTCTTATGGAGCATCAACACTACACCTAACAGATCCACAGGATACACGCCTTTCTTCATGGTACATGGAGCTGAAGCGGTCCTTCCCAGTGATATCCGTCATGATTCACCACGAGTGGCAGCTTATGTTGAAGCGGATAACGAGCAAGCAAGACAAGACGCCTTGGACCGACTGGACGAGGAACGGGACACGGCAGCAGCTCGATTGACAATTTATCAACAAGACCTGCGCCGGTACCACAGTCGCCGGGTTAAGACCAGGATGTTTCAGGAAGGAGATCTGGTGCTCCGGCTCATCTAGGACCAGACAGATATGCACAAGTTATCCTCACCTTGGGAAGGACCCTTTGTGGTCAGCAAGAACCTGCACAACGGATCATACTACCTCGTCGACGTTCGAGAACATAAGGACTCATGTACGGCGGAGGAGGAGACCAAGCGGCCGTGGAACATCGCTCTTCTTCGACCTTACTATACTTGAGCCATCAGCTCCGCTTTATGTACAATGTATATATTATGATTAATAAAATAAACCGGCGCCCCGGTAAACCGGGGAATCAGCCATCCTTTTCACAAGAGTATCACATGGGGGCTTCCGTGCAAGGAAGTTTTCCATGGCCTCTTAAACCAGCGCCCTTGATAAAATCAAGGAATCAGCCGTCCTTTCTATACAAACAAGAATCACATGGGGGCTTCCGCGGGCAAGGAAGTTTCCCATGTCCTCTTAAACCGGCGGCCATATGAAGACCATCATAAGAGCACTGCTCTGGTTGCTTCGACGATTTCCACATGATGATGAGGGGCAAAAGAGGGTTTGATGCCTAGCACAACTCAAACATATGCCCCGACGAGCAATGCTCACATGCTACTTGGGGCTCCTGATGCAAGTTCATCAGTGAGTTGAAAACTCTTGTAGTGAACACGGCTTGGAAGCCTGGTGTATACATCTAAAACCCCGGATTAACCTGCCTGCATCAAGTAAATCGCGCTGTCCAGGTAAACCTGGTATGACCCGTCGAACGTATCACAAGTCAATCCTTCGGGACCCTGAACTTGGTCACGTTAAATTGACGATCATCAAGTGATTACACAAGCCAAAATCTTTATGAGATTTCGAACATTGGTAGCATTTGACATTGATGATTTGGTTAAAGATTGCAGATCATCTTAACAGGCTTTGCTAAAATGGTTAATGACAGTAGCCTGGCAGCTCATAAAAAGCCTCGAATTTGGAGCCTGGCAGCTCGTAAAAAGCCTCGACTACATGGTCTTATTTGCCCAAAAACTTTATTTTCCATTTTTTATGTTTTCACAAATCTTTATCTTCAAGGTCATTGGTTTTTCAGCCAAGTCCATTGATTCAAGACCGGACAACTACAAAGTTGTCACTACATATGTATCTACAGAGCTATAGTCTGGGTCATGAACACCAGCACTAGTTCACCGTTAAACCGGCGTTCATTGTAACCCGGATCGGCTTCATAAAAGCCAACAGAGAGCCAAGGGAGTCATCAACACTCACGTCTTGGATTACTCGTGCCAGATTAAGGTTTGCAGATACACTTAATCACATGTATGATATATGATTGTATCTTATACACAGTTCAAGTTATTAACTTAGATCAGGTGTTTGGGTAGTATAACCCGTCCGGTGGTAAACCGCCAGGACATTCTTAGCATTGTTTATGCAGATACAGGTAAATATAAACTGTTGACACATTGCAAGTAGGAGATAATTTAGGAGTTGCCGGATAAAGTAATGCCATACAAGATAGAGTGGAACGAAGACAATATCTCAACTATTCTATTACAAGGCACTGGCAGGCCCAAAAGAATATCAGTTTTCTCGCAAAGTGTTCAAATACATAGAACTAAGCCGGCACCGGTTTAGGATTCTTCTTTGGCTCGCTGTGAAGACTGAGGTTCAGCTTGCCCCGGATCTTCGACGACTTCTGGCAGCTACTGGAAATCAGGGGTGCTCCAGTCAATCTTGGCAAGGGCGCGGAAATATACTTGATTGTTTATAAGTTCTTAGGGTTCAATGTCAGGAGCGAAGGTATGCTTACGAACGGCTGGAATCAGATTTTCGATGTCATAAGATGGCCGCTCCACCCGCACATTCTCTAGATCATAATCTTGATGATACCTTGTTAAGTCCGCTTCATCAGCAAGCTTACTGGCAAGAGCGCGCATGTCTTTGGTTAAAGCACGAAGATCTTTAGCAGAGAAGGCTGACCCATCTTCTTTCGTACTGGGATAGCCATTCATGGCCTCCGCTGGATCAAAATCGGGAACCCATGCCTTGGCCCGGGTTAACGCCATGAGGGAACCAACTCTTGCAGAAGATTTCTTCACTTCAACAAGTCGGGTAGGCAAGATGGATAATTTCTCTAGAGTACCCTGGATGGTGGTCGGCGCCGGTTTATTGTGCGAAATAGCACTGATGGCCCTCTAAGCACCAGCATAGAGTTGTTCCACCAATGTATAAGCAGCCTTCAGCTTCCTCCGTACATCATCCCCAAGATGAGTCACACGCCTCCCTGTATACAAGTGATGAGTTAAGCCGGAGTAGCATAAGATTGCAAGGATAAAGCATATGAAACCAAATATTTACCAAAGATGGCAGCTGTCATATCGTCTATATGCTGCCTTAACCCGGATAACTCCTCCGTCATCGGGTTAAGAGCAGCCTCAGCATCCCTGGCTCTTTTTTCTAAAGCAGCCTTCTGTACCTCCCAAGTGGACCGCTCCGCTTCAAAGTCTTTCTTGAGCTTCTCCATACTAGCTAAAGCAAGGGCAAGTTCCTCCTTGGCTTTAGTCGAAGAAGTCTCTTGGAAGGCCAGGTTATTCCGGAGCTCAATTGTCTCCGAAGCCCTCCGTTTCAAATCAGTTTGCAAAAGATAGAGAATATCAGATATTCATGAGGACAGATCAATCAAAAGTCTCAAGCACATAACAAGTTATGCACTCGACACTTGGGGGCTAATGTGCAATTGAAGTGGAAGAAAGCAACTTTTTCAAACAAGTCCCAAGCACATAACAAGTTATGTCCTTGGCACTTGGGGGGCTAATGTAAATTCATTCTCAAACATAGTAGAAGTTCCGATTCACCCACAATGGAGTAAACCGACCCTTAGGGGCTACAGGTGCAAATCAAGCTATTCTAGTTAAATCTACCAAAGCTCTGATTTACTCTGAAGGCTAAGCTGGCCCTTGGGGGATACAGGTGCAAATCAAGCTATTCCAATTAAATCTACCAAAGCTCCGATTTACCCTGAAGGCTAAGCCGACGCTTGGGGGCTACAATGGACTAAAGGTACAACTACAAGTTACAAGCAGAAATGAAAGGCAAAGGGAAAGAAGTTACCTCATATTTTTCCTTCATCAAGTTTACCAAACCGGCCTCGTGGTCGCGGCTGGTGAAGAGCCGGTTTAGATACCCAGAATGGAGCTCTTGGGCACTAAGCTGGGCATAACTAGACAAGTCAGTGCTCCACTTGCCTTTGTCTTTCTAAAGAACTTCCTCCTTGGCAGTGTGTCTGGCCAAGATAACAGGTTCTGCAGGAGCAGTAAAACCTATCCCAGTAATCTCGACATCTGCTGTCGAGGCAACAGTTCGCCTGGGGGGATCATTAGCGACAGCAGGATCAGTGCGTACCACACTAACAGGAGCCGGACTAGCCCGGGGAGGACTAACCCGGACAGGGCTGGCCGGTTCAGCAGCGTTCTCCATAGCATCACCCCCCAGAGCAGCAAGATCTTCGTGGTCCATTGGGGAAGGATCATTGAGCGGAACTTCAGCGTTCTCTTCCAGAGGATTGGCAGCTTCAAGATCCTCTGCTGATTCAGAAGCGTTTCCGGCTGCCGGTTTATTCAACTTTGCCTTCTTGCTAGGCTTGGGCATACTGAAAATATTAAAGGAATAATGAAAATCACAAGTCAAAAAGGAAAGATAAACCGGACATATTAAAAGGTGGTTTACCCAGGAACGGTCTTGAGCACCGGGACTTGGGTGGTAGTTGACTCACCGGAGGAAGATAGAGGAGTTTCCTGATAGTTTGGATCAGACGGTTTAAGAGGTTTGCGAATAAGACCTGCTTTTGGATGAAGAATGGTTGGAGTAAGCAAAACCTCTGAGCGGCGTCTTCATCTGCTTTACTCCCTTCCGCCGGATCCTGGGAAAGGACATTGTTACTATGAATACAGACAAAGGAAAGTTAAGAGACGTAAGAGCCAAGCAGTACCTCATAAGCCGGATCATCTTCTTCGGCGTTTGAACCGGAAGCAGCGGCAGGTCTTTTCTTATGTTTCTTTACGACCAAGATCTTCTTGCGAGTTGGCTTCGCCAGTTTGTCCTGAGCCTTCTTCTTCCAGAAGGGGTCATTGGCCTGTGTAAAGGAGTAAAAACATATTGAAGACAAGCAATATGGACGGATTAAAGCAAAGAGAAAGGGACAGAAGAGTCTTACCGACGGCGGTTTGTTGTTCACACAGAAGGGTGCTAAACCGGTCCGGCTGCACTCCTCCAGGGGGATATTCAACATCTTCTTAGCAGACTTAGTAACTTCATTGTCTGGAAGCACCGTAGCTGTGTGACGCCGAGGGTCCTTCGGATTACCGGTATACTCGCACATTAAGCCAGAACGTCGGCTTAACGGGAGAATGCTCCAAGAGAGCCAGCAGCGGACAAAGTCAACCCCAGTTAAACCGTTGGCTACGAAAGCCCTGAGTTTGGAAAGTTGGTGGGCATATCGAGCCCGGTCTTGGTCACTCGAACGCTGCGGGAAAGGGTGATCTGCTGTCAGACGATAAGGGCGGTAACCCGGCAGTGGATTTTCTCCCTCTGGTGAAGTATCCTTGCAGTAGAACCAGGTCTGATTCCACTCCTTGGGGTGGCTGTGAAGAGTGGCGTGAGGAAAGCTCACATCTTTCCTCTTCTGGATGCTCATACCCCCGAGTTCAGTATTGGGCCCGTTGGAGAATTCAGTCCGGCGATTCAAATGGAAGAAGTCCCGGAATAGCTCTACGGATGGCTCCTCTTGTAGATAGGCTTCTGAGAAGACTTGGAAGTTGCAGATGTTTGATATGGAATTGGGACCTATGTCTTGTGGATGGAGTTGAAAATCGGCTAAAACGTCGCGGAAGAAATTTGAACCGGGAGGGCTAAAGCCCCGGGCCAGATGATCGAAAAAGACGATGGTCTCTCCCTCCTTAGGCTGAGGAGGACACTCTTTCCCAGGGGCCCGCCAGTGCAGAACCTCTTTCGGACCTAAATCGCCGATTGAGGCCACCTTTACTAAGTCATCCTCGGTAATCCGGGATGGGACCCAGTTGCAAGCAACGAACTGTTTAGCCGCAGAAGTCATCTTTTTCAAAGGGAGGATGCTGAAAAATACAATACAAGATCCGGTTCATGATCCACTAGATATAAACTGGCATGTTCTATGAAGATATTGACCTAATTGACGGTTTAAGCAAGGGACTAATGGTACCTACTGATCCGGAGCAAGTATGAACGAGACAGCTACCGATTTATGAAGCTTAGAAGTGAAAAGTTAAACCGCCAATTACAAGATGCAGGTTTAAATCTAAACCGTCAGCACAGGCATATAAGGCGTAGGTTAAAATTGAACCGGTGACATAAGCAGATAAGTTACAGATCTAAAGTGTGAGAAACAACTTTCACATGAGCAGTGGTAAAATATGGATCTACAGCACAGGGAAAAATCAAGATAATTCAAGTCATATTCGTTGAAGGCAGCGAAGGTTTTTATAGATCAAGTTTTACTAGCAGTATTGGGGGAACTAAGATTGTAAAGATGGAGTGGAGTCGCGCATACAAGAGTTGACCTAAAAAGATTTAACATCTACGACTAAGAACCACCTATGGTGATGAACAAGGAGGAGCGGAGGTTCATCTGCGAGCTCCCGAGAAACCCTAGAACTAAGATCTATGGGGAAGAAGAAGTAACACACCCGAGGAAGCGGAAGGACGGCGACGAGTCTCTGGACACGCTCAGGTTGATGCAGCGGCCGGGCTTAGTGAAGACGACGAGCTCAAAGGACGGCGGCGGAGCTTGAGCGCTGGAGGACAGAGGAAGACGAAGCAGAAGGGGATAAAGAGATGGCCCTCGGCCCTATTTATAGGCCGAGGAGATAAAACGACAGGCGCGGGAATCGAGGAGACCAAAAATCGGATATGGATTGAGTTGTCACCTCGATCTTCGGAGCTTTAATAAGTAAAGGTAAAAAAGCAGGTGCATGCATTGAATGCGTGGATGATGTCATGACGGTTTAAAGCGACACAGAGGGATGACATCATGCCAGCTTACCAAGCATACTGAAGCTGCGGAAACGAAAGGCTATACAAGACTTTGGAGATTGACATGAACAGGTTCAAATCAATCTGGGGCCTAATGTCAGGGATATTACTACCAGGTATAAACCGGCCAAGAGGGTCCGGTTTAAGTTATCAAGATTATATTATCATAGAGGACCAGCGAAGTATGAAGTAAAAGATTGTAGCCCAGGAGGCTTAGAGCCCATATGTTAGGGCCCATGATTTGTAAACCGTCATACTGTGTAACTTGGGATGTAAGATAGAAAGAGCAGAGGCCGAGGCGGACACGATTATGAGCCGGCCTCGGGACTCTGTAAACCCGACCGGGCGTCACCTCTTATATAAAGGGACGACCCGGCAATGGTTCAGGACAAGAAACAACAGCTCGAGACACAGGCAAAGCGGATTCGCTCCCTGGTCATCGAAGCCCAAGCAATACCACACCAAACTAGACGTAGGCTTTTACCTTCATCGAAGGGGCCGAACTAGTATAAAACCCCTATGTCCTTCGTCCGCTTTAACCCCTTTGAGCTAACCCGAGCGATGGCCTCACGACTAAGTCCTTTTGCTAGGACATCTGTCGTGCTAAATCCACGATAACGAGGGAGACCCGGATTCGGATTCGTCAAAAACAGCCACCACCCGGACGAGCCTCTGCATGTTTCAAACTGCTGCTACGACCTCCCCTGGCCTCACTTCGGTTTTCTTCAAGTCGCCGTCTCCGCGGTCTCACATCCAAGTCGTGGGCCACCTCGAGCCGCAACGACCCGCCGATGCGTGTGTGATTCGCCAAAAGCCGCCGCTCGATTCTACCGAGTGCCACCTCGGCCTCTCCGCCTCGCCTCCCGTGCAGTTAAGCCACCTCGAACCTCCACTTGACGCTCCAAAGCCAGCCTACCGCTCCTCATGTGCTGTAAGCCATTCGCCGGCTCTGAGCGCCTCCGCTGGCACGCCTTGCTGGAGAGCCTCGGCCGCGGTCTCTCGCCTCTGTTGCGTTCTAGCATGTCTGCTATGAGCTGCCGTTGCCGCAACATGTTCCGGCCGCCCGTGTCCACTGCTGAGCCGCCACTCGCATCTGCTACTGCAGTCGTGGTCCTGACTCGGGGCCACTTCCAAGCCGCCCCGCGACTTCACCGGGTCCCCTCGACAAACCTCTCCGCTATGGCGGACACACTTCAACGACCCATCGTGGAGCGCCCTGACTCATCGTTGCCGCGGCCTCGTCTACGCTGGCAAGGTTTTTTGCTGCCGTGGACTTGCTGTGAGCTGGCAAAAAGCCTCCACAACCAACGCGATTATTTTTGGGAGCCCATTAAACAAATGGGTAGTAATGATCTTCATTAGTTATTTACGTGACTACATTACTAAAGGACAAATACTGGAGCAACAATCACTCACGAGCACAGTGAATGGAGATGCTTTAGACCCGTGAGGTAAAGCTGCAACCTGCAACGTGTGACCTGCTAGGGTCACGTCAGACATTTGATATGGTTTTGATCCCTGGTATCCATGATCATCGGATGGAAAATACCAGGTGATATCCATCCAGTATATTCTTATACTATATATTAATTTCTTTAAAAAGAACAATTACTTTGGTCTGTAATATTTTTTCGCAGGACTATTATTCATTACAAAGATGTCGTATAAGGGGCGCGCTCCAACATCACTTTTGCACTGGTGTTTATTGAGCCGCCGAGGCCGCGTCGAGCCGCCTGTGACGCCCCCGATTTGACCGTACACTAATCATGCACGCAAATGTGTACGACCAAGATCAAGGACTCACTGGAAGATATCACAACACAACACTAGACACAATTTAAAATAATACAAGCTTTATATTACAAGCCAGGGGCCTCGAGGGCTCGAATACATAAGCTCGAAAACACAAGAGTCAGCGGAAGCAATAATATCTGAGTACAGACATAAGTTAAACAAGTTTGCCTTAAGAAGGCTAGCACAAATATAGCAACGATCGAAAAGGCAAGGCCTCCTGCCTGGGACCTCCTAACCACTCCTCGAAGCCGAACTCCATGTAGAAACATCCTCGGGATCATCTGGGTCCTGGACTCCACCATCTGGTTGCATCATCCGAGAAGAAGGAACAGAAAGGGGAAAAGAGGGAGCAAAGCAACCGTGAGTACTCATCCAAAGTACTCGCAAGCAAGGATCTACACTACATATGCAATGATATCTGTGTAAGGGGGGGGGGGTAATATCTGTGGGCTAAACTACAGAAAGCCGGAATAAGAGGGGGATAGCTAATCCAAACGAAGACTACGCTTCTCGCAACGTCCATCTTGCAGCAGAAGAAGAGAGTAGCTGGAAGTAACAAGTATCCTCGCTTCTGGCAGCCTCCGTCTTGAAGCAGTAGAAGGGAATAGATGGTAAGTTCACCAAGTAACATCGTATAGCATAAACCTACCCGGTGATCCTCCCCTCGTCACCCTGTGAGAGAGCAACCACCGAGTTATATCTGGCACTTGTAAGGGTGTGTTTTATTAAGTATCCAGTTCTAGTTGTCATGAGGTCAGAGTACAACTCCGGGTCGTCCTTTTACCGAGGGACACGGCTATTCGAATAGATTAACTTCCCTGCAGGGGTGCACCACATATCCCAGCACTCTCGATCCCATTTGGCCGGACACACTTTCCAGGGTCATGCCCGGCCTCGGAAGATCAACACGTCGCAGCCCTACCTAAGCACAGCAGAGAGGTCAGCACGTCGGTCTAAGTCCTAAGCACACAGGGGTCTAGGCCCATCGCCCAATGCACACCTGCACGTTGCGAGGGCGGCCGGTAAGCAGACCTAGCCTCTCCTAATACCAGAGTAGGCTTCCAGTCCAATCCGGCGCGCGCCGCTAAACCGCTGACGTCAAGAAGGCTTCGGCTGATACCACGACGTCGAGTACCCATAACTATTCCCACGTAGCTGGTTAGTGCGTATAGACCAAATGGCCAGACTCAGATCAAATACCAAGATCCTGTTAAACGTGTTATTATGAAATAACCGCGGACAACGACCAGGGCCAGGCCCACCTGTCTCCTAGGTGGTCGCAACCTGCCCTGTCGCTCCGCCACAAAGTAACCATCAGGGGGCTGTCGGGAACCCAGGCCCACCACTACCTGGGTGGAACCACCTGCCCCTTCAGCCCCCATATCCGAACCATCATCATGTGTCATGTAAAATGTATGTAGTATATACCCGTGATCACCCCCAAGTGATCACGGCCCGATAGAATAGCAGGGCAGACGGACACGGGTGTAGGGCCACTGATGGAATACTAGCATCCTACACTAAGCATTAGGATGGCAGGTAAAGTATCAACAGTTGTAGCAACAATGACAGGTTATGCAGCAGAATAGGAGTAACCGAACAGTAACATGCTACACTACTCTAATGCAAGCAGTAGAGAGAAGAATAGGCGATATCTGGTGATCAAAGGGGGGGCTTGCCTGGAAGCCCTGCAGACGAAAGGAATCTTCGGAATCGTAGCCGTAGTCAAACACCGAAGCATCAATGGTCTCAGGGTCTATCACAGTATCGGAGTCTACCGAAATAAGCAACGAAGGGGGAAACAAATAAATAACAGAGCAAACAATAGCATCACAAAGTATAAGATGGAAATACGCGGTGCTACGTGTGACCTAACGCAGTAGGAGGTGATACTGGCAAGGATGAAAAACATCCGGGAAAGTATTCCCGGTGTTTCGCGTTCTCGGGCGGATGAAACGGAGGGGGAAAGTTGCGTGTTCGGTATGATAGAGGTGTGTGACGGACGAACGGACCGCGTATTCGGATTCGTCTCGTCGTTCTGAGCAACTTTCATGTACAAAGTATTTTCATCCGAGTTACGGTTTAAAAGATATGATTTTATTAAGTTTTTATTAATTTCTGGAATTTAATATTAATTAATTTAATTTGAAAATGCATTTATGACATCAGCATGATGTCATGCTGACGGCAGCAGGGGTTGACTGGTCAACCTGACAGGTGGGTCCCACCTGTCAGTGACACAGTATTAATTAGGGTTAATTAATTAATTAAACCTAATTAATATAATTAATTAAAGTTAATTAAGTTAATCACAATTCATTAGTTTAACTTAACAGTATATCATTAAGTTAAATAGTCATTAGTTTAATTAAAACATTAGTTAATTAACTAATTAGATTAATTAGGATTTAATTAATCCAGATTAATTAAGTTAATTATTTAGTTAACTAATTAAGTAATTAATTAATTAACTAATTATTATTATTTATATTTATTTATTTATTTTAACATTTTTCTTTTTTCGTTATTAGGGGCGCGGGGCCCATACGTCATAGGGCCCAGGGGCTAAGCGGGCGGTGGGTTACAGGCAACGGGGCGGGGCGCACCCAGGCGCCCGGCACACGGAGGGAAGGGGCGAGGCCAGCCGGGCGCGGCCAGGGGCGCGGCCGGCGGCCACGGTCGGCCGGAGCGGCGCGGCGGCGGTGGTGGCCAGCAGAGGCGGGGGGGAAGGGCCGCGGCGGAGGGCACGGCCGCGGCCAGGCAGGCGCAGCGGGGAGTTGGCTGGGGGTGCGCGCCGGAGCGGAGGTGCGGCCATCGCCGGCGAGTGCCGCGAGGGCCGGCGGCCGGAGCCGGCCTCAGCTGCCGGCGGTGGAGGAGAGGGGCCCGGGCCGCGGAGCAGAGGGGGTCGACGCGGCCAGGACACAGGGGCCGCGGTGAGCGGCCCGAACTGGCGCGGCGGCGACGACAGTGCGGCGCGCGCGCGCGGACGAGTGAGGCCGGCCGGAGCTGGCCCGGTCAGGGCCAGGCGCGGACGCGACCGTGTGGGTGAGGGGGCGCGCTGGCCGCGGCGAGGCAACGCGCAGCCGCAGCGGGGGCGGCGGACGGCGCAGGGGCCAGCGAGCGGGGCGTGGGCGGCTGAGCGAAGCGGCGAGCTACGCGGCGGGACGGACGACGGGGGGTCGGGAAAAGGGAGGCGGAGGCCCAGGGCCTCACCGGCGGCTGGAGAGGCACGGGGGCGGCGAGGCTCGACGAAGCCGACGAGGTAGAGGCGGGGAGGCGTGGCGGTCCGGCGGCGGGGTTCGTCGCTGGCGTCGAGCGGCGGAAGGGGTCGGGCGCTCCCGATCCAGGCGAGAGG
>LR738709.1:362525226-362552268 GCA_902687465.1 Secale cereale
CCCTTTTTTTCTGTTTTGTTTTGTTTTTACTTTTTATTTATTCTTTTCTGTTTCGGCTAATTGTTTGGGCACCAAATGGGTTTTGTAAAATATGAGAGCTGGCCCATAAATCACAGCACAATATATTCTATCACCAAAAACTAGTTTGGGGTAAATATCATTTCATATTTCTTTTTATTATTAATAAAAAGGTTATTAAATAATGTTTTCAGCCACTGATTGAGGTTGTTTAAGTCACTTAACAAATTTCTTTAATGTTGTTTACAATTTTATCATAGCCTCTGATTTATCTACTGTTTATTGAACATTTTAATTTTCATATTTGAAAACTTTTATTGTTTTCTTGATTTAGAATTTTGAATTATAATCGGTTTCTATCTAACACGCGATTAATAACAGTAATCATGGTGATGTGGCATCGTTAACCGAGGTTTACTGTAGCTTAATTATCCGGGCGTCACAATTCTCCTCCACTACAAGAAATCTCGTCCCGAGATTTAAGCGGTGAAGTAAGGGGGGAAGTTCTGGTTACGTAATTCTAACGGATCTTCTTGGTCTTGGTTGCCCTTCTCGAAGAGGTTGACTCCATGTGTTGATGTCTTCATTAGCTCTGCTTCCGGTCACCATGATGAAGTTGTCATTCTTTCTTCGGGGTCTCCACCGTCCTACGAATGCGACAAGGGGGGGGGGGGACTTTGGAAGATCGTATCTCCACGAAGTCTGTGCATACGACGGCGAATTCAGAAAGTGATACACGAAGTATCCTACGAGTAGTATTTCGGTGAATTCATTGAGTGCACTATACGATGGTACCAAAGTTTCAAATGGGTAGGCAATCATTCGATGCCTAGACAGAAGCTGGAATGGGGGCTTGAACAATGAGAATAACATGGTGTTTGATTCCAGGATGAATAATGGTATAGAATTTCGCTCGTGAATCACATTCGTACCCAGGTGCAAAGGATACATTAGAATTCGGGTTGTAAAGAAGAGTCAGGTTTCGATCCAGTGGACCTGTGGGTTATGGGCCCACCATGTGGGTTGAAATAGGAAGGGTGGTGACATCTTGCACAGCCGCGATAGGGAGGCATGTCAGTGGATAGCCTTTCAGCTATGTCGGCAACAATGTCGGTACAAGGACGGGGAACAAGGAGAACCATTGTCTTGCTCGTTGAAACAAGGCGGACCGGTAGGCAAAGTTTTCGTCCACCGGCAGTACTGGAATGTTATTAACAATAGAATCAAGGTCGTACTGACAGAGTTATACAACGAGGTGTTTACATAAGCAGAGAATTATTACTGCTTAGATTATATGTAGATCAAAGAAAGGTTAAACAAACAAATGAAAAAGGAAAATTGTGATTACACACAATTATTAGGAGTATATCCTTCCCATGGACAAGAACAAAATGGCATACAGGGTAGGAGAGAAAGTACCCAACCATTCAGATTAAGAGGCAAGGATTAATCAAGATGTTACCCATACAACGGTGTTTGGATAACTGACCAAGAAACATTTAGCAATGGGCTTCAAATGCTCTTGTTGAAAATCGGAGTACCACAGACATGCTTTGAGGTAGCAATGACATGGTGTTTCAATCAAGGGACAGACTTTGGATACACAAATGATCCATCAGGAACAACTTATAAAATAAGTCTTACAATTTCCCCCTGGAAGAATGGCTATCCTTGCAAAAGAAATTATAATGATGGGTCCTCCAGCCAGGGGTGCTAGGCATGACATCACATTACTGGGTCATCAAAGGACCAACATTATAACTACTGGAAAGTTGTCCCAACCATCATATCTGCCGAGATTCAGATCCGTTTGGTGTCATGATACCTCAGACCCGGGATGTTCGTGAAGAAAAGGTGCAACACAATTCGACGAAGTGACATGGCAAGATTCTCGGGAAATGAACTATGGGAGCGGGTTCCCGAAACAATAGTTCATCATTAAACCAAGGAGAGGATGAGGAGGGGGCTGATGGGCTCAGCGACCATTCATCGAGAGTTCCAAACGGAGGGATTTCCACATTAATGTGAACAAGAGGATGACACTTGTCAATTCAAATGATATAATGTTGTATGCTTGAGGAAAACATACACCATTAATCATTAGTTGGAAGGTGTGCCCGAAATATGACCTTAAGCAGCAAGATCAATGTTAGAGGGACGATTCAATAACCAACAGTCTAAAAACAAACTGTCGGTCATTAACTTCATAGCAATAGGGTTGCTAGAAGTATAGAACTCAAGCAGCATCGTTAGCATATTGGTATCCCGGTTAAAAACAACACTGGGACCAAGGAAGAATGGTGATGGTGAGAAGTATCATCATACCGAGAATTTCCAAGAGGTGGAGTAATCCCCACAACATTCTCGACATAAAAGACAATAATACTTTAAGGCAGAACACAACACTACCTGGAGAGCAAGTTGCAACTATAATGTGAACAAGTTCGTGATGAAAGGGAGTCAAGGGTGTTGTCGATGATATTAAAAATCATCGAGGGCAAGGAGGGTATTTCTCATCACGAACACAGTTGACATCTCATAAGTAGTCAAAGTGTTGAAGGTGATCCTACACATTTGTCGGGAGGGTTTCAAGGGGATGCAATCAAACGACAACGGCAACAAGCAAGGGAATGATGAAGTGGCAAGTCATAGGATCAATATATAAGATGCAAGCTCGGAGCCAAGGTTGCCTTTCAAGACAAGCAACATGATGTTGAAAGCCCGACGTAAGTTGTGCTCTCACAGAAGAATTCGTGCACCAGAGAAAGACGAGGTAGCACAGTCAAAGATATTGAGACCAGGATGTACCCGATAGTCTAGGAATAAACCAGTTTGAGTTTAAAATTTTCCCGGTAACATCTACTAGGGGTGTTGAATTTTTAGAGCAGATTTGATTTATAGTGCGGAATAATTTCACTAGTCGGTGTCCTCGGTTGACAACAACCCAGAACCCGTAGAGTGGTTACGACAAGGAAAGACATTACTTCAACAAAGTTAGTAAGATGTGGTGCAATGGCAAGACATCTTCGAGATACCAGGGGGTAATACTCGAAGGTAGAACACGATAGAAGTTGAACTAGGTCATTGACATATGACAGTAGATACTTTAACCTTGTCAAAAATTGATGAGGCCTGGAATGGATTTAGTCCAGATATATTGAATAAGGACAGCATGGTCGGAACCATAACTGCAAGGGATCAAATTTATTGACACCGAAAGAATTATTTAGATGTATAATCATTCTGCAAGAAGCTCCCGAGACGGTCTACACCGTTTCCATGGGCATGAACAAAAGCTCAAGGTCGACTCCCATTTCTCCAATGCATACGTTTCATTTACCCCTTGCTTTGATAAAACTGTAGTGTTGGAATTTTATCTGGTAGAACACCGGAAGGGTATGACTTGTGAAAACTTTCGGGTTCTCACAGATAGGGGAAGGCATAGGCTCAACCCATCGGGCAGCTTAGTAACATATACCACAAGTTTCAAAAGTAAATATCACCAGCTCCAAGGGAGAGCATGGTCGTCCAAGAAGAGGATACAATTTACCGAAGGTATTATGCATCAGGGACAGAACTTCTCGAGGTTTTTGTATACGAAGGATTCAGTCAGATAACAATCCAACAATGGATCGGGCGATCCACTACGTAGCTGATGTGAGTATTGGTACTCACTCAGAGGAAGAAAGAATGCAGAGGCATCAAATTCAAGAATCACCTGATTAGTCCGATGCTTAAATAGAAAGAAATTATGGTTTCCAAAACGAAGGATCAGAAGCAGGTGCTCTGATCAAGGATGGATGAGTTGAGAACACTTAGTTGGACAATCAATAAAGGTTTGAATTGCCGAGAACCAACTCATGTCCGGAATGACGTCTGAGCCGGAAAGATAATTTTAAAAAGGATAACCTGATGACTTCGTGCATACGCACACATTGAATCAGTAGGCTCAAAATGGCTAAGACAAGGGATATTAACGAAGCCTAATAGTCATATGGAATTAACCATAATGCAAGCAGGCAAGAATTTCAAGAGTAACAGGCTGCAGAGGATTTTCAAAAGGTCGAAGAGTATTCCGAAGAATTTAGTGAGACATATGAACAATTGAGGATCCTCGATAAATGTGAGGAAATAACCGTAAGGGTTTTCATTCGAAATAAAACTGCAAGACAGTAAACTCAAAGGATTCTCAGGACAACGGAGAATATTTCGAGGCATCTTGTAACAACAAGAGCGACGAGGAATGATCATGAGAAGGGCAAGTGCATGCAGATGTCCATAGGGATATATCGGTGGCAGTGAATTGCAAAGGTGATGAGCACAAGTTCTCGGGTTAACAGTGGAGAGTATCTTCAGGGTCTTCTGGTGCAGCGGACGATCATCGATCATAAGGTGCTCTCCGGGTAAAAGTGATAACGAGATCCTAATGTTAGATTTAGCAAAATTCATTTATCCCGAATAGAAGAGAGATCAGAGTCCCAGAGTATAGACGAGGAGTAAAAGATCCTAATACCACCCATTGGTGTTGTGGACCCGTAAGCCACACAACAAGTTAGTAAATTTGTTTTTCAAAGACTAGACTCAACTTCGGCCAAGGAGTTGGAAAGGGGGATTCCTACAGGCAGTTGGCTCTGATACCAACTTGTGACGCCCCCGATTTGACCGTACACTAATCATGCACGCAAATGTGTACGACCAAGATCAAGGACTCACTGGAAGATATCACAACACAACACTAGACACAATTTAAAATAATACAAGCTTTATATTACAAGCCAGGGGCCTCGAGGGCTCGAATACATAAGCTCGAAAACACAAGAGTCAGCGGAAGCAATAATATCTGAGTACAGACATAAGTTAAACAAGTTTGCCTTAAGAAGGCTAGCACAAATATAGCAACGATCGAAAAGGCAAGGCCTCCTGCCTGGGACCTCCTAACCACTCCTCGAAGCCGAACTCCATGTAGAAACATCCTCGGGATCATCTGGGTCCTGGACTCCACCATCTGGTTGCATCATCCGAGAAGAAGGAACAGAAAGGGGAAAAGAGGGAGCAAAGCAACCGTGAGTACTCATCCAAAGTACACGCAAGCAAGGATCTACACTACATATGCAATGATATCTGTGTAAGGGGGGGTAATATCTGTGGGCTAAACTGCAGAAAGCCGGAATAAGAGGGGGATAGCTAATCCAAACGAAGACTACGCTTCTCGCAACGTCCATCTTGCAGCAGAAGAAGAGAGTAGCTGGAAGTAACAAGTATCCTCGCTTCTGGCAGCCTCCGTCTTGAAGCAGTAGAAGGGAATAGATGGTAAGTTCACCAAGTAACATCGTATAGCATAAACCTACCCGGTGATCCTACCCTCGTCACCCTGTGAGAGAGCAACCACCGAGTTATATCTGGCACTTGTAAGGGTGTGTTTTATTAAGTATCCAGTTCTAGTTGTCATGAGGTCAGAGTACAACTCCGGGTCGTCCTTTTACCGAGGGACACGGCTATTCGAATAGATTAACTTCCCTGCAGGGGTGCACCACATATCCCAGCACGCTCGATCCCATTTGGCCGGACACACTTTCCAGGGTCATGCCCGGCCTCGGAAGATCAACACGTCGCAGCCCTACCTAAGCACAACAGAGAGGTCAGCACGTCGGTCTAAGTCCTAAGCACACAGGGGTCTGGGCCCATCGCCCAATGCACACCTGCACGTTGCGAGGGCGGCCGGTAAGCAGACCTAGCCTCTCCTAATACCAGAGTAGGCTTCCAGTCCAATCCGGCGCGCGCCGCTAAACCGCTGACGTCAAGAAGGCTTCGGCTGATACCACGACGTCGAGTACCCATAACTATTCCCACGTAGCTGGTTAGTGCGTATAGACCAAATGACCAGACTCAGATCAAATACCAAGATCCCGTTAAACGTGTTATTATGAAATAACCGCGGACAACGACCAGGGCCAGGCCCACCTGTCTCCTAGGTGGTCGCAACCTGCCCTGTCGCTCCGCCACAAAGTAACCATCAGGGGGCTGTCGGGAACCCAGGCCCACCACTACCTGGGTGGAACCACCTGCCCCTTTAGCCCCCATATCCGAACCATCATCATGTGTCATGTAAAATGTATGTAGTATATACCCGTGATCACCCCCAAGTGATCACGGCCCGATAGAATAGCAGGGCAGACGGACAAGGGTGTAGGGCCACTGATGGAATACTAGCATCCTACACTAAGCATTAGGATGGCAGGTAAAGTATCAACAGTTGTAGCAACAATGACAGGCTATGGAGCAGAATAGGAGTAACCGAACAGTAACATGCTACACTACTCTAATGCAAGCAGTAGAGAGAAGAATAGGCGATATCTGGTGATCAAAGGGGGGGCTTGCCTGGAAGCCCTGCAGACGAAAGGAATCTTCGGAATCGTAGCCGTAGTCGAACACCGAAGCATCAATGGTCTCAGGGTCTATCACAGTATCGGAGTCTACTGAAATAAGCAACAAAGGGGGAAACAAATAAATAACAGAGCAAACAATAGCATCACAAAGTATAAGATGGAAATACGCGGTGCTACGTGTGACCTAACGCAGTAGGAGGTGATACTGGCAAGGATGAAAAACATCCGGGAAAGTATTCCCGGTGTTTCGCGTTTTCGGGCGGATGAAACGGAGGGGGAAAGTTGCGTGTTCGGTATGATAGAGATGTGTGACGGACGAACGGACCGCGTATTCGGATTCGTCTCGTCGTTCTGAGCAATTTTCATGTACAAAGTATTTTCATCCGAGTTACGGTTTAAAAGATATGATTTTATTAAGTTTTTATTAATTTCTGGAATTTAATATTTATTAATTTAATTTGAAAATGCATTTATGACATCAGCATGATGTCATGCTGACGGCAGCAGGGGTTGACTGGTCAACCTGACAGGTGGGTCCCACCTGTCAGTGACACAGTATTAATTAGGGTTAATTAATTAATTAAACCTAATTAATATAATTAATTAAAGTTAATTAAGTTAATCACAATTAATTAGTTTAACTTAACAGTATATCATTAAGTTAAATAGTCATTAGTTTAATTAAAACATTAGTTAATTAACTAATTAGATTAATTAGGATTTAATTAATCCAGATTAATTAAGTTAATTATTTAGTTAACTAATTAAGTAATTAATTAATTAACTAATTATTATTATTTATATTTATTTATTTATTTTAACATTTTTCTTTTTTCGTTATTAGGGGCGCGGGGCCCATACGTCATAGGGCCCAGGGGCTAAGCGGGCGGTAGGTTACAGGCAACGGGGCGGGGCGCACCCAGGCGCCCGGCACACGGAGGGAAGGGGCGAGGCCAGCCGGGCGTGGCCAGGGGCGCGGCCGGCGCCCACGGTCGGCCGGAGCGGCGCGGCGGCGGTGGTGGCCAGCAGAGGCGGGGGGGAAGGGCCGCGGCGGAGGGCACAGCCGCGGCCAGGCAGGCGCAGCGGGGAGTTGGCTGGGGGTGCGCGTCGGAGCGGAGGTGCGGCCATCGCCGGCGAGTGCCGCGAGGGCCGGCGGCCGGAGCCGGCCTCAGCTGCCGGCGGTGGAGGAGAGGGGCCCGGGCCGCGGAGCAGAGGGGGTCGACGCGGCCAGGACACAGGGGCCGCGGCGAGCGGCCCGAACTGGCGCGGCGGCGACGACAGTGCGGCGCGCGCGCGCGGACGAGTGAGGCCGGCCGGAGCTGGCCCGGTCAGGGCCAGGCGCGGACGCGACCGTGTGGGTGAGGGGGCGCGCTGGCCGCGGCGAGGCAACGCGCAGCCGCAGCGGGGGCGGCGGACGGCGCAGGGGCCAGCGAGCGGGGCGTGGGCGGCTGAGCGAAGCGGCGAGCTACGCGGCGGGACGGACGACGGGGGGTCGGGAAAAGGGAGGCGGAGGCCCAGGGCCTCACCGGCGGCTGTAGAGGCACGGGGGCGGCGAGGCTCGACGAAGCCGACGAGGTAGAGGCGGGGAGGCGTGGCGGTCCGGCGGCGGGGTTCGTCGCTGGCGTCGAGCGGCGGAAGGGGTCGGGCGCTCCCGATCCAGGCGAGAGGGGGGGAGATATTTCAGGAGTGGGGGTGTCGGTGGGGGTTTCGGTAGGCAGTGGGGATAAGGGCAACGGGGTGGGCCGGTTTGGGCTGGCCTGGCTAGCAGCTGGGCCGACTGGCCCAGTGGGGGGGTCCCTTTTTTTCTGTTTTGTTTTGTTTTTACTTTTTATTTATTCTTTTCTGTTTCGGCTAATTGTTTGGGCACCAAATGGGTTTTGTAAAATATGAGAGCTGGCCCATAAATCACAGCACAATATATTCTATCACCAAAAACTAGTTTGGGGTAAATATCATTTCATATTTCTTTTTATTATTAATAAAAAGGTTATTAAATAATGTTTTCAGCCACTGATTGAGGTTGTTTAAGTTACTTAACAAATTTCTTTAATGTTGTTTACAATTTTATCATAGCCTCTGATTTATCTACTGTTTATTGAACATTTTAATTTTCATATTTGAAAACTTTTATTGTTTTCTTGATTTAGAATTTTGAATTATAATCGGTTTCTATCTAACACGAGATTAATAACAGTAATCATGGTGATGTGGCATCGTTAACCGAGGTTTACTGTAGCTTAATTATCCGGGCGTCACACCGCCCCTGCTATGGTGAGCCGCCCTGTTGAGCCACCGGTGCCGGCTCACTGTTGCCCGCGATTGACTCGTTGTGTGCATGGCTTACTGCGCTTGCGATTAATTCTTCTGTATGCACCGTTTGCAATGTCACGGCTGACTGTACCTACCGGCTGATTTTTATGGTCGTTTTGTTATCACAACTGGATTGACCTCCGACAAATACCAGGTGCTATTTACCTTGTTTTTCAAGCACATATTAATTCGTCCAAGCAAAACTACTTTCTCCTGCTGTATTTTATATGTAGAAAAATTATTCATTACAAAATGGCATTATACCGTGGAGATGGAGGTGTGCCAATATCATTCGACACAGGTGGTCGTCCTTACTCAACGGACTCCCGCGCCGGCTTACAATGCGTTGGCCGGTTCACCAGACTACACCGGCTTACAACGCCGTGGTCGACTCATTTATCTATATCGCCTCTGATGTTGCGGTCATGTTTACTGTTCGAATCTCGCGGCCTGGTCTACATCAACACACTGGGCCGAATATGTCTGCATGAGCTGTTTATTGAGTATGAGCAAGTCACAGCTTGGGTAGCCCAGTTTTCTTTCAACAAAATGGATGCAAATTATCATATACTATCAACCGCCGTCTGCACTGCGTGGCTCAATGGGCAGACGCACAAGGTGCCGTTACTACAGTTTGGTTAACTTCAAATCGCCAGTTGGAAGGAACCATTGGCCGAGTTGCTGACATGGCTCATACATGATCATTTATAACCCGCTGCAGTCACCTCAACCTTCTGAGGATTCACATCGCGCTATCAACACCAATGATATACACCTTCTGCTATGGTCAAATACATAGAATCTCAAGACAACTCCTCGAGTCGTCTTAAGACTCGGGGGCTACGATGACATGACTCAGCAAATCTTGCCAGTTTCAGCAAATTTATGAACCCCAGGACGAGGGAGGGAAAGATAACTCGGTCCCAGAGGCAACTGCTATATTGACGAAAATTTAAAGGCCGTCAGAAAGTTTCCGGCTTAAAAAGTATATGATAATTACAAAATCCCGGCTCAATGAAGACGTTTCCGGGTCATCAGAAAGGAATCCGGTTTAAAATCCGATTCAAAGGACATCAGTCTTACTGAAGCTCTCAGATATCTGGGTTACAATCCGGTTCAAGGGAAATATGTCTCCTACAAAGCTCTGAAGCTCTCAAATCCGATTTAAAAATCTTCGGTTTAAAAAGAATTAGTCTCTCGCAAGTTCGAGTTTAAAGGCCGTTAGAAAAATTCCGGCTGAAAATGAAGGTTCCGGTTTAAGATCCGGTTCAAGGGAAAGATATCTCCCACAAAGCTTTTAAGCTCTAAATATCCGGTTTAACATCCGGTTCAAGAAGAATAATTTCTCGCAAGTTTGAGTTCTCAGGAAAAATTAAGGGGGACCAAAGAGAGTTTGTTGCACAACACAATTCAAACATAGGCACCCGGCGAGCACAGCTCAGAAATATATCACATGGGGGCTTCTGTTTATAAAGCAGAATTTTGACTACCCTCTTGATCCGGCTATCAAGCCAATATTGTCATAAGAGCACATCTCTGATTACTTCGGTAATCCGGCCATCAAGCCAATATTATCATAAGGGGCCAAAGAGAGTTTGTTGCACAGCACAACTCAAACATAGGCACCAACTGAGCACAACTCAAAATGTTACCTAGGGGCTCTTGTTGCACAGCAACAAAGAGTTTTTAAGACCCTTGTAATAGCCTATCAAGCCAGGCTTGGAAGCCAGGTGTATTCACCTAAGACCCCGGGTTAACCTGCCTTCATCAAGTAAGTCACTCCGCCTAGGTAATCCTGGTATGACCCGCTGAACGTTTGGCAAGTAAATCTTATACATACCCTGAACTTGTTAAAGTTAAAATGATGATTGGTTAATGCGAGGTCCATCTTAAAAGGCTGTGTAAAATGGTTTAACTCAGTGGCCTGGCAGCCCATGAAAAGCCTCACATCTTCTCATGCTTTTATTTGAACAAAATTCTCTTTCATTGAGGTTTGCAACACTTTATGATAAACCGATGTTTATTAACACGGCCTGGCTTTTGACTATAAGTCGCCAGTATGAGATAAGATAATGACCGGTGTTTATTAACCCGGCCTGGCTTTCGACTATAAGTCGCCAGTATGAGATAAGATAATGGCATGTGTTTATTAACCCGGCCTGGTTTTGTCTATAAACCGGCAATCTATGATAATTACCAATGTTCAAATTTTGGGTTATCACCCTTACTACACTGGCTTGATAAAACCAACAGTGTGATGAAATATCACTAGAACCGGTTTTCAAACCGGGTTATATTATTCAAATCTTTAAATAGCCAACATGGCTGGATTTTTGTTATGGTTATCAATAACCAATATTATGACTGAGGTTTTCAAAGTCGCTTCAGCGCAATGGATATTATTTTATCAATGGGTATGATTTATTCTACAAAGGAATAGTCCCGAGTCGCTGCAGGCTTATGACCCGGCACTTGGAGGCTACATTATTTAAATTGAGATTACATTAAATACGGAAGTCCCATGTCACTGCCAGCATGCACCATGGCACTTGGGGGCTAATGCAAAGTCATTTTTACGGGCCTTATTAAAGACCCGACTCATCACATCATAATGAGCCGACCCTTGGGGGCTACCAATTGCTCCTGTCAAAAATTCAAGGTACACAAGCCTTAATCCATTATATTAAAGGATTCATTGCTTAGTTGGTAAAGCATAAGGCTCTTAACCTTGTGGACGTGGGTTCAAGCCCTACGATGGAGACTACATTATAAGATGTTATTTTCATTGAAGTATATATCAAGTCCCAGCTCAGTATTAGTTTAATGAGCCGGCCCTTGGGGGCTACACATCATTGCTCAAATCTACATGATTATATTTATAAAGTCCCTGCTCATTATTGCATAATGACCCGGCCCTTGGGGGCTACACTGGTTGAAGTTTTTATGAGCATAAGGCAATTACAAGTCCCAGGTTGCTGTAAGCATGACAACCCATCACTTGGGGGCTACATAATATGGAGTGTTCAGTTTTTACTAGTGACTGGGATGAACAATCTGGATTTCTCAAGGTTGCAACATTTATATCGAAACAAGTCTTAATATAACACTATGTTCTCCTCTTAAGACTTGGGGGCTACAGGTAATATGCATATAAGGGAGGAACATCTTCAAATTCTCAGTTTTGGGCAAATCAGGAAGATTAATTGTGTGACCCGGTGTTGGCAACAATCATGACCCGGTAACTATAACAGTCATGACCCAGAATTATCAGTTTTTATAACCCGACAATTGTGGTAGTCATAAACCGGCATCTTCAAACCGGCTGGATATCAGTTGAATATTTCAAAGACCAATATGTTTGTCAAGTCAGAGCATTGTAGGCTGGCTCAAATGGATTCTCGATTTACAATATTTCTTATGCAAGAAATTTGATTATAAAGCTGGTGTGTTGACCCGGATTTTCTAGAAGAAGGAAAGGACAAGGACTTAAGGATGGTCAGGTGCCGGTTCACAAGAATTCTTAACCCGGAAGCAAAACCTGTCAAATTTTTTCTTGTGTTTATTTTGCAGCATAAGTTTACCATGGATAAATCCAAGCTAAACTGGGGGCTAATGTCGGGGATATACCCCGTGATATGACCCGACCGGACTTGGCGGTTTACTTGAGACCCGGTTTATACTTGGCGATTCACTGGTGACCCGCCCTGACCAGATGGTTTTTATGACTCACTGGTAACCCGGCGGGCGGGTGAAGGATGACAAGGCCCAAGGCCCAGAAGGCCGGTTCATGTTATGGTGGGCCGGTTTATGAGGAAAGCACAAGGAATATTCTCCTACAAAGGAAGCAAGACTAGGACTCCACTTGTAATAGAGTAATCCTAATCCTACTAGGACTAGTCATGTAACCCTCCCCTTCAACATATATAAGGAGGGGCAGGGCTCCCCAAAGGGGACAGGGGCAAGAAGAAACAATCTCTAGGGCTAGATACAAAAAGCCGGTTTGCCGACGACTCTCTCATGATGATAATGAGACCTAGCCTCAAACAACATGTAGGGTTGTTACCGGATGATGTTTCCCGGGGCCTGAAGCTGTCTAAATCTTTGTCTTGCGTGTTGTGTCTCTCGATTCCGATCAACCCCTTCAAGCTACCGCATAGATGCGTTGGCCTCATGACTAAGTCCTCACACTAGGACATCTGCCGTGACAATTCCATGACAGGTACCATCCCCAAGACTTAGATCATAAAACTCCAAGCACATAGTTAATTCGCCCTGGCGACTTAGCGTCCACAATCAGGCCGGGTTATCTAAGCTACGGATACACTCAAATATGAACCATAAAGATGAAGGCTACATGGCCTGAATCTTTTTAAAACATATGTCAATATGGCATAAAAATATGAACCCAAATAATATTCAACTAAAACCACAAACCAGAAAAAACAAGGCTTTCACAGGCTGCCAAACCCCAATATCAAGTGCTTTCAAACGGCCGCACAACCATTTAGTTAGCCCTTTATTCAAAGCTGTAAGCCTGGCCTCACATGACCAATCACCGTTCTAACTTTGAAGTTCAGGGTCTTTATAAGATTGATTGTCAAGAGTACGGTGGGTCATTCTAGGATTATCTGGTTGGAGTGGCAGACATACGAAGGCAGGATAACCTGGATTTTTGGTGAATACACCTGGCGTCCAAGCCGATCAAAAGGGTAAATATGGCTATGTTCATTGAACAGGAAGCCCGCAAGTGACCTTAAACATGCCATCAAGGCAGGTTACCTATATTTGAACTGCACATCATAGCAAGTTCTCTTTGGTAATCATTCAACTTGGGGAAAAACACAGTTGTTTGCAGCCTAGCGTATAAGCCAGATCAAAAGGGTAATCATAACTATGCTCAATGAGGAGGAAGTTCCCATGTATTTGTAACAAGATGTGCAAGCCGGATCAAGAGGGTAATCATAGCTATGCTTAGTGAGAAGGAAGCCCCCAAGGGATCTTATGACGTAACAATAAAGGCTCAGATACTCAGAAATGAAACAACAGAGGCCCCGAATTATCAGAGATGCCAACTTTATTATATTAATCATAATATATACATTGATAGAAATATGTACAACACTAGAGCCAGTGGCTCAAGTGTATAAGGCCGAAGATGAGCAATATTCCACGGCCGACGGGTCTCTTCCTCCTAGTGTGTGAGTCCTTGTGGTCTCAAACATCGATGAGGTAGTGTGATCCGTTGTTCAGATTTTTGCTGACCACAAAAGGTCCTTCCCAAGGTGGGGATAACTTGTGCATGTCGATTTGATCCTGGATGAGCTGGAGCACCAAATCGCCTTCTTGAAAGGTGCAAGTTTTAACCCGACGGCTATGATAGCGAGGCATATCTTGCTCATAAATCACCGAACAAGCCGCTGCTTGGTCACGCTCCTCATCCAAGAGGTCAAGGTCATCCTGACGTGCTTGTTCATTATGAGCTTCAACATAAGCCGCCACACAAGGCTAGTCGTGACGTATGTCAGTGGGAAGAACTGCCTCCGCTCCATAAACCATGAAAAAGGGCATATAACCCGTGGATCTGTTGGGAGCAATATTGATACTCCAAATCATGGAGGGTAACTCCTCAACCCAACAACCTGTCGTCCTCTCCAAAGATACCATAAGCCGAGGCTTGATGCCTCTTAATATTTCTTGATTGGCCCTTTCAGCTTGTCCATTGGACTGGGGGTGAGCCACATATGAAACGTCGAGACGAATATGCTATTGTTGACAGAATTCTTTCATAGCACCCTTAGATAGATTAGTACCATTATCAGTGACGATACTATGAGGATATCCAAAACGAAAGATCACCTTTTTAATGAATTGAACCATCGTCCCTGCATCACACTTGCTGACCGGCTCAGCCTCAATCCACTTTGTAAATTTATCAACTGCCACCAAGAGGTGAGTCTTTTTATCTTTAGATCTTTTAAAAGGCCCAACCATATCCAGCCCCCAGACTGCGAATGGCCAGTACTTTGAATCATCCTCAATTCTTGAGCCGGCACGTGAGCTCGTCTAGAAAACTTCTGACAGCCGTCACACTTGCTAACCAGATCTTCTGCATCAGCATGAGCCGCCAGCCAATAAAACCCATGACGAAAGGCCTTGGCCACGAGAGACTTAGAGCCAGCGTGATGACCACAATCTCCTTCATGAATCTCTCATAGAATCTCATGGCCCTCCTCAGGAGAAACACAATGTTTAAACACCCCTGTGACACTGCATCGGTGCAACTCGCCATTGACAATAGTCATCAATTTAGATCGTTGGGTTATCTGCCTGGCCAAAGTTTCATCCTCAGGTAACTCGCCCCGGGTCATATAAGTCAAATATGGAACTGTCCAATCAGGAATAACATGAAGATCCGCCACCAATTGTGCCTCCGGGTCAGGGATAGCAAGATCGTCCGCTGTAGGCAATTTAACCGAAGGGTTATTCAAAATATCAAGAAAAACATTGGGTGGCACCGGTTTACGCTGAGAGTCGGGCCGACTCAACGCACCAGCCGCCTCATTTTTCCTATGATCAACACGTTCAACCTGATAACCCTTGAAATGACCAGCAATTGTATCAACCGACCAGCGATAAGCTGCCATGAGCGGGTCTTTGGAATCCCATGTTCCTGAAACTTGCTGAGCCACCAAATCTGAGTCACGAAAACACCTCACCCGGCTTAGATTCATCTCTTTAGCCATCCGAAGACCATGGAGCAAGGCCTCATACTCAGTTGCATTGTTAGTACAAGGGAACATTAATCTTACAACATAGCAAAACTTATCATCTCGTGGGAAAGTCAATATAACTCCAGCCCCCAAACCTTCCAACTGCCTGGATCCATCAAAATGAATAGTCCAATAGGTGTTATCAGTCTTCTCCTTAGGTATCTGCAGCTCTATCCAATCATTGATGAAATCCACAAGTGCTTGAGACTTGATAGCTGTCCGAGGCAGATATTTCAAACCATGGGGTCCAAGCTCAATGGCCCACTTGGCCGCCCGACCCGTGGCTTCCTTTTTTGAATGATATCTCCTAGGGGAGCAGAACTGACCACAATGATGGGATGACCAAGGAAGTATTGTTTCAGCTTTCGGCTAGCCATGAAAACTCCATAAACCAGCTTCTTCCAATGTGGGTACCTCTGTTTAGATTTGATGAGTACCTCACTGACATAGTAAACCGGCCTCTGAACCGGATATTCTTTGCCTGACTCTTTTTTTCCACAACAACCGCGACGCTGACGGCTATGCTGTTGGGATCCACCTATAAAATCAAGGGCTCCTTCTCAACGGAAGCTGCAAGGACCGGTGGCTCAGCCAATTATTTTTTCAGTGCCTCAAACACTTGATTAGCAGCATCACTCCAGACAAAGTGGTCTATTTTCTTCATCATCTGGTACAAAGGGATAGCCTTCTCTCCCAAACGACTGATAAACTGGCTTAAGGCCGCAATACGACCCGCCAAACATTGAACATCGTTGATACACGTCGGTTTAGCCAAAGAAGTGATAGCCTTGATTTTCTCCGGGTTAGCTTCAATGCCTCTCTTAGAAACCAAAAAGCTCAATAGCTTACCAGCCGGAACACCGAAAACACACTTGGCTGGGTTAAGCGTCATTTTGTAGACCCGGAGGTTGTCAAAGGTTTCCTTCAGATAATCTAACAAGGTATCTTTCTTCCTTGATTTTACAACTATGTCATCCACATAGGCATGAACATTGCGTCCAATTTGATTGTGGAGGAAATTCTAAACACAACGCTGATAAGTCGCCTGGGCACTCTTGAGCCAAAAAGGCATAGATACATAGCAGAAGACTCCAAAAGGAGTGATAAAAGCTGTCTTCTCCTGGTCCTTAACTGCCATCTTGATATGATGATAACCGGAGTAAGCATTGAGAAAACTCAAATGCTCACAACCCAACGTAGCATCAATGATCTGATCAATACGAGGGAGAGCAAAAGGATCAGCTGGACAAGCTTTATTAAGGTCCGTGTAATCCACAAACATACGCCAAGTGCCATTCTTCTTAAGTACCAGCACCGGGTTAGCCAACCACTCAGGATGAAAAACTTCAATAATGAACCCAGCCGCCAAGATCCAGGCCACTTCTTCCCCAATGGCCTGGCGCCTCTCGTCATTAAAACGACGAAGGAATTTCTTGACCGGTTTAAACTTTGGATCAATATTGAGAGTGTGCTTAGCGAGTTCCCTCGGTACACTTGGCATGTCTGAAGGCTTCCATGCAAAGATGTCCCGGTTCTCACGGATGAACACGATGAGCGCGCTTTCCTGTTTCGGATCCAGGTTAGCTTTGATGGTGAACTGTTGGGATGAATCGCCGGGAACAAAATCAACCTACTTGGTGTCGTCTGCCGATTTAAACTTCAGTAAAGGGTCATGCTCTGTGGTTCGCTTCTTCAAGGGGTCATATCTGCCGGGTCAACATTATCTTTGTAGAACTTCAATTCCTCCATTGTGCAAACAGCTTCAGCATAAGCAGCATCGCCTTCTTCACACTCCAGAGCTATCTTCCTATCACTGTGCACTATGATGGTGCCCTTATGACCCGGCATTTTAAGCTGCAAATAAACATAACAAGTCCAGGCCATAAATTTAGCATAAGCCGGCTGCCCGAACAAAGCATGATAAGGACTCTTGATCTTGACCACCTCAAAGGTCAACTTTTCAGCCCTGTAATCCTGGTCATCTCCAAAAGCCACTTCTAATGTTATCTTACCCACCGGATATGCCGACTTACCAGGCACCACCCGATGGAAAACAATAGTGGACGACTAGTGATCTTTGTCGGTCAAATTCATACGGCGAAAAGTATCATAGTAAAGGATATCGATACTACTGCCTCTGTCCATAAACATCTTTGTAAACTTGTATCCTCTCACCTGAAGAGCAACCGCCAAAGACAATTGACCCGGGTTGTCAACCCGGGGTGGGTGATCCTCACGGCTCCATACGATAGGCTGCTCAGACCACCGCAAGTATCGAGGGACCGTGGGCTTATGAATTTTCTAATCTCGCTTGCAACTCATGGTAAACACATGATATTGACCACCATTCAGCTGCTTCGGATGGCTCTGATAGCCGTATTATCGTTGTTGATTCCCTTGGTTGGATTGTTGATTAAAGTCGTCTTGATTGTGTGGACCCTGAAAACCAGAACTTGAGCCACACCTCCATAGCCAGGCCCGTGAGAGCTGGACCCTGACCCGCCATGAGGGCCATGATGGTCCTGATTAAAGCCGGAATTTCTATACTCCCTCATGATAAAACATTATTTCCATAGATGATTGGCCGGCTTCTTTTCAGTGCCGTGCTTTGGGCAGGGTTGATTCATCACCACATCAAGATTGAACTTTGGCCCACCAAACCGGGGGTTCAATGCTTTCCCCTTACGACATTGATTATTATTCTGCGTATTGGTATTAGCCACAAAATCTGAACCACCGCCAGGCTGCTTGCACTTACCATTGTTACCTTGACCCGGCATATTATGTTGCTGTCCCTTGGCATTGCCATTCGTCTTTCCCTTGCCAGCCTTCTCCTCATCAGACTTTGGATCCTTAGTACCATCAGAGTGGGCATATTTGACGAGAGCCGCCATGAGCTCTCCCATATCATTGCAATGGCGCTTAAGCTGTCCCAGCTTCTGCTTAAGGGGAAGGAATCGACAATTCTTTTCCAACATCAGGACGGCTGAACCAGCGTTGATACTGTCCGATGAGTGGATAACAGCCGAGATCCGGCACACCCAATGGGTTGTTGACTCGCCCTCACCCTGGACGCAAGAGTCTAAGTCAAGAATCGACATAGGCTGCTTGCATGTGTCTTTGAAATTTCGGATAAAACGCATTTTGAACTTAACCCATGACCTGATGGAGTTAGGGGGCAATCCTTTCGGCCAAGTGCGTGCCAGCCCATCCAACATCATGGTGAAGTATTTAGCACATGCGACATCACTAACATCCAACATCTCCATGGCCATCTCATAGCTCTCAATCCAAGCCTCTGGGGGTTGATCCGCCGTGTAATTAGCCACCTTGCGGGGTCCCTTGAAATCTTTGGGCAAGCGCTCGTTACGTAGCGCTGACACTAAACATGTCACACCAAGGGTTCTAGAAGTCACTAGTACGTGTCGGAGCTATACAAATGGTTTTTAACCCCTTTTCGCAACGACATTTAGAACCGTCGCCAAGTGAGTGTGTGCGATAGGATTTCGTTCCCACACGACCCAAAAATCGTCGGGGATAGGCCCTCCTGGGACCCAGGCTTGGGCCGTGTGCGATTGGGTGAGGCATCGAAACCCAATCATTTCCGTAGGTATGTACACCCCACATGGTAATCCGAGAAAATCATTTCCGTAGGTATGTACATCCCACACGGTGAATCCCAGAAAAACATTTCCGTAGGTATGTATATCACACACAGTAAATCCAAGGTATACGTTTCCGTTCTTATGTACATCCCACACAGTCAATCCAGGGAAAACGTTTCCGTTCGGATGTACATCCCACACTGTTTTTTGTATATGCGCGTGTGTGAAAGGTGTAACTATCACACACACGCTGCCTTGGTTAACTATTTGCTTTCATTAACTACATCACACAAGATTTGATGTAGAAAACTGTCAGGGATATTACTAGCAGGTATAAACCGGCTAGGGAGATCCGGATTACGATAATATAGCTGTGTTATTATAAGCTTAGTAGAAGTTACGGCCCATGAAGGCTTAGGGCCCATGTGTAAACTTTACGGTTTATAAACCGTCCTATCATGTAACTCGAGATACAAGGAAGAAAGAGAAGAGACCGAGGCGGACACGAGTATGAGCCGGCCTCGGTACTCTGTAAACCGGACCGGGCGTTGCCTCCTATATAAAGGAACGGCCCGGTGACGGTTCAAGGACAAGCAACAATCCGTCGAGAGACAGGCAAGCAAATCTGCTCCCTGTTCATCGACGCCCAAGCAATACCAAACTAAACTAGACGTAGGCTTTTACCTTCTTCGAAGGGGCCGAACTAGTATAAACCCTCTGTGTCCTTTTTGTGCTTTTAACCTCTTCAAGCTAACCCACGCGATGGCTCCACACCTAAGTCCTTTAAACCGGACATCTGCCGTGTTAATTCCACGACAGTTGGTGCCCACCATGGGGCTATCGCGCGATGGTTTCGAGTTCTTGAAGGGCAGCTTTGAAGGACTCAAGGGCTACGCGGTCAGCCAGATGACCAAGAGTCGCCGCGGCCGGATCTACATCGACGACGCAGGCTGGGGCCCGGAAGCCGATTCAATCGAATACGGGTACCGGGTTCCCTTCGGCGGCATCCACGTCTTCATCGGCAAGATTGGTGAACCGGGACCTGAGCCGGACATCTTCCCCAAGATCGTCGAGCCGGCTCAGCGTGCGAGATCGGCCTGGATTTAGCCTGCCATGAAGCGCGTCTTCGTTGGAGCAATTCACGGAGTCCAAGCCGAGGACGGATCGGATTCTGGTGGCGAAACAGTTGTATACTCCGATGATGAATCTTCATCCGGAGAGACCGAATCTTTGTATCTGTTGCGGGACGGTTGATACGTCCAAAACGTATCTATAATTTCTGCTTGCTCCATGCCACTTTTGGGTGATATTGCTATGATATTCATACACTTCCATATACTTTTGATCATATTTGGACTAACTTACTAATCCAGTGCACCCCAGTGCCAGTTTCTGTTTTCGACTGTTTTTGTATTTCAGGTTTTCACGTTTCGAGAACTGCCCAGAAAAATACAGAAAAAATATATAAAAAATCAGCGTTCCGGGAACGACACTGCTTCCGAAGGGGAGCCTGGGGGGGGGGCACAGGGGCTCCAGGCGCCCTGTGGGCGTGCCCCCCTGGGCCGCGCCGGGGGGGCGCCTCGGCCCCCCGAGAGCCCCCCGGTGCCCTACTTTGGCAGATATTTAAAGGGTCCCCCGTAACCCTTGAAACAAGACTTCTTTTCGCGATCCCATCTCTGTTCCGCCGCCGCCACCGCTTCCAAGATCGGGAGCACCAGGAGAACTCTTCCCGGCACCCTGCCGGAGGGGAGGATCACCACCGGGAGCTTCTCCACCACCATGGACGCCTCCCGGATGACTCGTGAGTAGTCTCCCTTGGACCATGAGTCCATGACCAGTAGCTATGTGATGTTCTCCTCCCATTCTTGTGCTTCACTAATTAGTCCTCGTGAGCTGCCCTACATGATCGAGGCACCTATGTAATCTTTATGCTGTTGCTATGTTGAGTTTGCTGGGATCCGATGGATTATAAGATTATGTTCAGATTGATCTTGAGTAATATATTTGATTCACCTCTTTTATATTTTAGTTCATAAGTAATTCTTGCATGTTCTCCGTTGTTATTTATTGCTTTGGCCAAGTGGTAGGTAGTGACTCCAAGAGGGAACGTTATGCTCGATTGTGGGTTCATGCCCCTCCATGACTAGCTTGAGTGACAGAAACATGAGTCTAGGGGATGTGCTGTTGCCACAAGGGGGAAAACAACGGTGCTTGTGCCCACGGGTGCAAGGATTGTTTACTTTACGCAAAGTTCTTTTAATGCAGTTGTCTGTTGCATTGAGTTTACACTATGGGTGGGACTCACAACTTAATACCAGCGAGATGTTCTGGATAGATATCTCAAGGTGGATGATTAGTAGTAGATGCAGATGGATTTCGGTCTACTTACTTTGGCGTACCGCCCATGCTTTGAACCTCAACCTTTCTTGTAATGTAGTCAGCATTGGTTTGCGTTCGTGGTCCTGTCAATTGCCCAGCTGTAATTTGTTACCTCACATAGCTGTTTTATCGTCTTTTGGGAGAGAGACATCACTAGTGAACATCATGTGACTCCGGTCCATATTACCATCATTGATCACATACACTATTTACTTTTCCGCTATTTTATTTACTATTGCAAAACACTATCTATCACTACTATCATATTGCTTTTAACCCTTTGTGAACTGCAAGGCCGGAGAGATTGACAACCTCTCTGTACTCGTTGGGAGCAAAGTTATTTGTATCTGTGTGCAGGTCCACGTTGATTGCTAATTGCGCCGTTAGCAGTTGACACCTACCTGTTGAACCTAGGAGTCTCTGGGGATTCGATCCTTGGCATCTTTGCTAGGGGAAAACACTTCTACTTACTGCATCTTACACCTTCCACTTGGGGTAATCCAACGAGGGGTTCGAGGCCCATCAAGGAGTATTTTCTGGCGCCGTTGCCGGGGACTCCACTCTTCAGGATAGGGGAGTTGCATGCTATCTTTTACCTTTGCTTTTTAGTCTTGTTAGTTTACCTTTCATTTTTGCTTTAGTTCCTTTTATCGAAAATCACAAAAATATTTATCTTGCTTGCTTGCTACTATGGGTTCCACCGAGAACACCAAGTTGTGTGACTTCACTAGTCACAACAATGATGACTTTATCAGCACACCTATCACTACACCTGCCACTTCAGCACCTTCATATGAAATTAAACCTACTTTACCGAACTTAGTCATGAAAGACCAATTCTCCGGTGCTGGAGATGATGCTACTTTACACTTGAACAACTTTGTAAAACTTTGTGATATGCAAAAGTACCAAGAAATAGATGGTAATATTGTTAAGCTTAAGCTTTTTCCTTTCTCTTTGAGAGGAGGAGCAAAAATTTGGTTTCAGTCTTTGCCTAGAAATAGCATAGATTCATGGGACAAGTGCAAAGATGCTTTTATTGGAAAATACTATCCACCTGCTAAAATTATCCAACTTAGAAGTAACATCATGAATTTTAAACAATTGGATAATGAACATGTTGCCCAAGCTTGGGAACGTATGAAGTCTCTTATCAAGAACTGCCCTACTCACGGTTTGACTACTTGGATGGTTATCCAAACTTTTTATGCAGGCTTGAACTTTACCTCGCGGAACTTGTTAGATTCGGCCGCGGGAGGAACTTTTATGTCAACTACACTTGGTGCTGCCACAAAGCTTCTCGATGAGATGATGACCAACTATTCCCAATGGCACACCGAACGTGCTCCAACAGGTAGGAAGGTAAACTCTGTCGAGGAGATTTCCTCCCTCAATGAAAAAGTTGACTTGATCATGTCTCTACTTTCGAAGCAATCAACTGTTGATCCTCGTGATGTTCCTTTAAATTATTTGATTGCTCAAGAACAAGTAGATGTTAACTTTATCTCTCGAAACAATTTCAACAACAATGCTTGTAGGAGTAACTTTGGTAACAATTCTAGACCGTTCCCCTCTAACTCTTATGGGAACAACAATGCTTATCCTAGTACCAAGAACTCCAACACTGAACTAGAGAGCATGCTTAGAGATTTCATCACTACCCAAAAAGCCTTTAATAAGAATGTAGAAGAGAGACTACATAAACTAGATGATCTTTCTTTTAGGGTAGACCACTTAGCCAATGAGTTAAAATTGCTAAAAATTGAAACTTCTTCTCTCAAGGAGAAGGTAGTCATCCCTATTAATGCTACTCAAGTGCAAATCAATGAAAATATTAGGATGATGGCTAAACTTAAAGAGAGATGGGCTAGAGAAAGGGAGGAAGAGGAAAGAATTAAGAGCCTTCCTACCCACCACACTGTTGCTACTATCCAAGTTATTGAGAATGTTCGCACTCTTAGCACCCAATGTACTCCTGGTCCCAATGGACCTATTAATGGTGATGCTATGTCAACTACCAAACAGGTGAGCCTTAAGGACACCTCTACCACTTTACTTGATGCTCGTGACCTTGATTCTGATAATTGCACTCTTACCGAAGTTATTGATTTCCTTCACAAAATGTCTAGAGATCCCCGCACTAGCACGCTTAACCTTGCCTTCACAGAGCATATCACTAATGCTCTCATCAAAGCTAGGGAGGAGAAACTTAGAGTAGAAGCCTCCATACCTAGAAAGCTAGAAGATGGTTGGGATCCTATGATAAAAATTAATTTGAATGACTTCTCTTGTTATGCATTATGTGATGTTGGTGCTAGTACCTCTGTTATGCCCAAAAGGATATATGATATGCTTAAATTGAAACCTTATGATTCTTGTTCTTTTGGTGTTCGTCTCGTTGATTCTTCCATAAAGAAACCTTTGGGGAGGATCGATGATGTTCTTATTGTTGTCAATGATAATTATGTGCCCGTTGATTTCACTATTATGGATATTGAATGTGATCCTTCATGTCCAATTATTTTGGGACGTCCCTTTTTGCGCACCGTTGGTGCTGTCATTGACATGAAAGAGGGTAATATAAAATTTCAGTTTCCTCTCAAGAAAGGGATGGAACACTTCCCTCGTAAGAAGGTCAAGTTACCTTTTGAGTCCGTTGTACGGGCTAGCTATTCTTTTACGTTTGATAAAACTTGATCTATGCATTATGCCTAGCTTAAAGGCATAAAAGAAAGCGCTTTTGGGAGGCAACCCACATGAATAAATTTTTTGCTTTTGTTGAGTCTTGATGTTGTTTACTGCTGTAGCATCATCATTGTATCTTTGCTTTTCATATTTGTGCCAAGTATAGCCTCTGATTGCTAGAAAGTTCAAAAGTTGTGAGGTGCTGTCCAGGAAACAGATTCTGTCCTTGGATAGAAAAATTCGTATAAAATCACCAGATCATCTTTTTGGTCTGAATTTTTTCGAAAGCGTTCTCTATATAATTGTCTTTCGTGCGTCAGTTCTGAGTTTTTTTATTTGAGTTGCAGAAGTATCCCGAACAGGTCAATTACTGCCTGCTGTTCTGTTTTTCACAGATTCTGTCCTGTTTTGCCTTACCTTCACTTTGCAAATTAAGAACTTGCTTTTTCTTTGCAAAAACCTTTTGGAAATATTGAGAAACAGTAGAACTTCAAGAATATCCTTATTTCCAGCAAGGTATAATTATTTTATTAAGGGTACTAACCTCGCTAATCAGATTATGAATGAGTTATGTATGAAGGGAGTTTTCAAGTGTGCGAGGGAAGATGATAAAAAGATTCAGGAGTGTCAAGCGCTCAAGCTTGGGGATGCCCCCGTGCACCCCCAAGAAATATTCAAGGAGACTCAAGCGTCTAAGCTTGGGGATGCCCCCCGTGCATCCCCTTCTCCATCAACATTATCAGTTCGTCTTTCGTTCCTCTATATTTTTATCACTTCATGTGTTATGTGCTATGCTTGGAGCGTCTTGCTTTTAGTTTTCTTTTTAGTTTTTCATAACGAGTTGGAACCCAGCATTCCTTTATGTGGGAGAGAAACACGCTCCACTTCTACCTAGAACATTACATAGAATTTTCATGTCTATCTATGCTGTGTGTGTTCTTTGTCTTTTTAATAGCTACTATCGTGCTTTGCTCTTAGTATTCATGCTTATATTTTCAAAGAGCTTTTATTTAGTTGGTTGCTTGAACTCTCTTTAATTACCATGCTCACCTTATTAAGAGAGTTTGCTTCCGTTACATGGGTTAATGTGTCTATGATAAATATTTTACTTTCATGATGGTGCTTAGTAGCTCAGGTTTTCTTATGGTTAATCTCAAGTAGCTGGGGGGGGGTTCCCAACGTGTCATTGGAGTACCAACTTGGTTTGTTTGCCTATGATGTGGTATGGTTTAGTAATATCTTCCTTCGAGAATTTATTTTGATTGACTTGGCGTATGCTCACGCATATTCAAGACTGTAAAGAAAGTCTGTCAAGCCTTGATGATCTTTTATTTCTGAGTAGCGATATAACTACCATGCCTGATTCAATATTGCTTTGTCGCTCTGCATGATTATGACCGTCATTGCTCTCTTAGTTGGTCGCTCCCAGTCTTTTGCTAACCTCCACCTGCACTAAGCAAATTAACCATGCAATACATAGCTCATGGGAAAGTAGCCTAAAAACTATTGTGGTAAAGAATATGTTGCTTATGTATCTTTTTTCTTATGAGTTGCTTGCTGAGCGGTAACCATGTTTCTGGGGACGCCATCAACTGTCACACTTTTGTTGAATATCATGTGAGTTGCTATGCATGTTCGTCTTGTCTGAAGTAAGGGTGATTTACCGTGGGTTGAATTAATATGCATATTGTTAGAGAAGAACATTGGGCCGCCAACCAAAGCCATGCATCATGGTGGAAATTTTAGCTTGGACCTTAATCCTCAATCTCTCATGAGAATATGCTTATGCATTAAAGTGGTGTCCATCATCTATTTTCTATGTTGTCCCGGTATGGATGTCCTCAAGTTGAGATCTATCAAAAACGAGAAATCGAATGCGATCTATCTCCTTGGACCTTTGTACAGGTGGCATAGAGGTACCCCTTTGTGACACTTGGTAAAAACATATGCAATGCAATGATAACCCATGGGGATCCGAGCTAATTAGGACAAGGAGCGAGCACTATTGGTATTCGATGCATGAGGCTTGCAACTTATAAGATGTCTTATACATGACACATATGAAGTACTACTACCGTTGACACAATTGCTTCCATGTTTCATAATAGAAAGCTCTAGCACTTCAAGCATCAACTACTGAGAGCATGATTGTCATTCTGAGTGTAATGTGCATTGTCCCAAAGTAGCATTATCTTTTGCATGATTGTGATATCGTTTATTCTGAAATGATTGTATCTAGTCATCACTTAAACCTTGAAGGTGCCCTTGCATTTATGTTTTGCATCACTAAAAGGGGCAAGCTAGATATCACTTGATCATATTTGCACATCATGTTCATTGCAAATCTTTTTGATGTTTCAGTTTCATATTGTAAAACTTTCAGTCATCTGTGATTTTCTCTTGAGACAACTTAGTTACTATAGAATCATTGTCTTAGTAAGCTTTTGTCATATGACTATGAGAAAGTCTTATATGGTTAATAGCATGTCACCACAGAAATTATTCTTGTTATCATTTACCTACTCGAGGACGAGCAGGAATTAAGCTTGGGGATGTTGATACGTCCAAAACGTATCTATAATTTCTGCTTGCTCCATGCCACTTTTGGGTGATATTGCTATGATATTCATACACTTCCATACACTTTTGATCATATTTGGACTAACTTACTAATCCAGTGCACCCCAGTGCCAGTTTATGTTTTCGGCTGTTTTTGTATTTCAGGTTTTCACGTTTCGAGAACTGCCCAGAAAAATACAGAAAAATAAAAATAAAAAATCAGCGTTCCGGGAACGACACTGCTTCCGAAAAGGAGCCTGGGGGGCCACAGGGGCTCCAGGCGCCCTGTGGGCGCGCCCCCCCTGGGCCGCGCCGGGGCGGGGGGGGGGG
>LR738709.1:362558632-362610742 GCA_902687465.1 Secale cereale
CCTTTGATGGCAAAAGAAAAAACTGTTCTTGTCCCTAGGGAACCTTCCTTTGATGGCAAATGCAATATTTCTTGCCCCTTGGTTGATCACTCCCTTTGATGGCAAAAGAAAAAACTGTTCTTGTCCCTAGGGAACCTTCCTTTGATGGCAAATGCAATATTTCTTGCCCCTTGGTTGATCACTCCCTTTGACGGCAAAAGAAAAAAGTGTTCTTGTCCCTAGGGTACTTCCTTTGATGGCAAATGCAAAATTTCTTGCCCCTTGGAAGATACATCCCTTTGATGGCAAAAGAAAAGTTCTTGTCCCTAGGGGTACTTCCTTTGATGGCAAATGCAATATTTCTTGCCCCTTGGAGTACATCCTTTGATGGCAAAAGAAAAAGAGTCATAGCCCTATGGGTCGCACCCTTTGATTGGCACATATGGAGCCTGGCAGCTCGTAAAAAGCCTCGACTACATGGTCTTATTTGCAACCTGTGTTTTGTGTTTGTGATTTTTCAAATGTTTTCTATGGTTTTTGATCCGGAGCCGGACAACTTCAAAGTTGACCACATATTTTCAGAAGTCTGGCCATAGAGCTCCAGCATTATTTAAACTGGTAGTTACTATAACCCGGAACAATTATTGGGTCCACCCCACCAGAGCCAAGAGCTTCCTCAGAAACTACAATGTTCGCCGGATTAAGGATGTCAAGCATACTTAATCACAGGTATAAAGTTATTTTTGGTATAAAACAGATACTCGTTTGATATATATGAGAGCGATTTAATCGGTCCGGCGGTAAACCGCTAGGACATCCTTTTCAATATTCTCTATGCAGATACAGATAATATCAAAGATCAACCATAGCAGACAAAGGATTCAAATTGGCAGACGCCAAATCAAAGCTGTGACATCCGGATTAAGACGGAAAATGTTTCGAGCTATCCTATTGCAAGGCACTGCAAGCCTGAACGGATTAAAGTTTTTCTCGACAAAAGATTACAACAGCTAAAAAGTTACACTGAGCGGCTTATGCTGCTTCTTCCTGACGCGAAGGCTGAGGATCGATTTGTTCCAGAACTTCTTCGTCCTCTTGAAGCGGCTGAAAATCAGGAACGCGCCAGTCGATCTTGGATAAGGCACGAAAGTACATCTCTTCAGTAATGAGATGGGACGAATCAACATCTGGGGCGAAAGTATGGGGGCGCACTGGTGGGATTAGATTTTCGGTGTCATAAACCGACCAATCCACCCTCTCATTCTTTAAGTCATACGCCGGATGATACCTGGTCAAGTCCAATTAATCAGCAAGCTTGCTGGCAAGGAGACGCATTTCTTTAGTCAAAGCGTGAAGGTCTTTGCCAGAGAAGGCCGATCCATCTTCCTTGGTGCTGGGGTACCCGTTTATGGCTTCTTCTGGATCAAAGTCTGGAACCCACGCCTTGGCTCTGGTCAGCGCTAGAAGAGAACCGGCCCGTGCAGCACATTTCTTTACCTCTTCCAAGCGTACATGCAATATAGAAAGCTTCTCCAAAGTGCCTTGGATAGTGGTGGGGGCCGCTTTATGAAAAGACATCGCACTTATAATCCTTTGAGCACCGGAATACAGCTGCTCAACCAGAGTATAAGAGGCCTTGAGTTTCTTCCGGAGGTCATCCCCAAGATGGGTGACGCGTCGCCCTGCATATGATTATCACAGTTAAACCGGAGCGGAATAAAGATGGCAGAGATGAAAACACATGCAAGTTAAGTATTTACCAAAGACGGCAGAGGTCATAAGCTCTATTTGCTGCCTTAAACCGGTTAGTTCTTGTGTCACCGGGTTAAGGGCCTCTTCAGCATCCTTTGCTCTTTTTTCAAGAGCATTCCTCTGCACTTCCCAGGTTGTCCGCTCCGCTTCAAAATATTTTTTCAATTGTTCAGAAGTGGTTAAGCTCAACGCCAGATCATCTTTGGCCTTGGCAGTAGCAGTTTCAGTTACAACAAGTCTATTCTGGAGCTCAGTTATTTCTGCAGCCCTCCGGGTCAAGTCAGCCTACAAGAAAATAAAGTGGAATAAATGACAGTTCAGACAAGTCTGAAGCACATAACCAAGTTATCCACTTGACACTTGGGGGCTAATGAGCAATTGAAGTATCAAAAGAAGACAATTAAAGATAAGTCTCAAGCACATAAGCAAGTTATCTACTTGACACTTGGGGGCTAATGGGCAGCTGAAGTATCAAAAGAGAGATTCAGACAAGTCCCAGGCACATAAAACGAGTTATGCCCCTGGCACTTGGGGGCTAATGTAAGATCATTTTCATACACCTGGTAGTACCGGTTCACCTCCAACAAAGCTAAACCGGAACTTGGGGGCTACCATGACATAGACAGAAATACAAAGAAGGCAAGAGCAAAGACAAGTAAGGTACCTCGTATTTGTCCTTCATCATATTAACCAAGCCCAACTCATAGTCGCGGCTGGTATGAAGCCGGTTCAAGTACCCGGAATAAAGTTCCTGGGCACTCAGTTCGGCATAGTTGGACAAATCTGTACTCCATTTGCCCTTCTCTTGCTGAAGCTTCTCCACTTTAGCAGTGTGCTTGGCTAAGACGGTAGGCTCAGCAGGAGCGGTAAAACCCGTCCCGGTTACTTGAACATCCGGAGAGGCAGCAGTGGTTGGCTGCGAAGGGGCAGCTGTACGAGCCGGACTAGCTGGAGCCGGGCTAGTCCGAGGAGGGCTAGCCCGGACAGGACTCGCCGGTTCAAGGACATCTTCTGTATTGGTATCTTCAGGAGCAGCAATGTAGTCATGGTCCATGGGAGCAGGATCGTCAAGCTGAATTGGAGGCTCGCCCTTTGGAGGGATGACTTCATCCGGATCAGCCACCGGATCAGCAGGAGCAGTCTCGGCAGCTGTTTTGCTGGCCTTTGCTTTTTTGCTAGGTTTAGGCTTGCTGAAAGGAATTGAAGAGGCAATCAGAGTCATAAAGGGCAAATACAAAGGTAAACCCGATGAGGTAAAGGACTTATCCAGGGACAGTTTTTAGTACTGAGACCTGTGTGGCAGTCGATTCACCGGAAGATGATAAAGGCGTCTCCTGATAGTTAGAATCAGACGGTTTAAGCGGTTTGCGTATAAGCCCGGCCTTGGGATGAAGAAGAGTTGGAAAAAGTAAAACCTCAGAGCGGCGCCTCCGAGCCGGAGTGAGAGATATTCCGGAAGATTCTACTACATGGCCACTATGGCGTGTAGTCCGGCGGGCTTCATGTTGCTGCTTCTTCAAAAGAAATTTAGGGTCCAGTTGAGCGTAAGGATGAGAAAAAGGGTACTTCCGAGATGCCCGACGAGTTTTGGGCACCGGCGGATCAGAATCTGAAGAAAGAGTGATTACCTCCGTTTCTACCGCTTTATCACCTTCAGCCAAATCCTGTGAAAAGACACTGTTAACATAAATCTGGATGAAAGAGATCAAAGCATATCAAGATCAAATCATACCTCAGAATCCGGATCATCTTCCTCAAGATGTGAACCAGAGCCACCAGCTGCCTTCTTCTTTTTGACAGTGCATGTCTTCCGGCGTGGCTGTTTACCTGACTTGTCCTGAGATTTTCTCTTCCAAAACGGATCGTCGGCCTATGCAGAAAGGGAAAGATAAATACAAGGGGTAATTGATATGAACGGATTAGAAACCAGCTGAAAGGATTAACTTACGGCTGGCAGTTTGTTCTTCTTATAATACGGAGCCAATCCGGTTTGGCTGCATTCTTCAAGAGAGATGTTGAGCAGTCTCTTGGCAGATTCAATAACTTCCTTCTCAGGAAGTATTATGTCAATGTGGCGTTGAGGGTCATCTGCCTTTCCGGTATACTGATACATCAGGCCGGAGCGCCGGCTTAGTGGAAGGATACTCCAGGCAAGCCAACAACGAACGAAGTCGACTCCAGTCAAACCATTGGCCATAAAAGCTTTGAGCTTGGCAAGCCGAGGGGCAAACCGGGCTCACTCTGCGGAGCTAAGACGCTGTGGCAAGGGGTGATCTTCGGGAAGACGATGTTCACGGTAACCCGGCAGTGGATTCTCTCCTTCAGGCGAAGTATCTTTACAGTAGAACCAGGATTGGTTCCAGTCCTTGGGGTGTGTATGGAGAGCAGCGTGAGGAAAGACCGCGTCTCTTCTTTTTTGAATACTAACCCCGCCCAGTTCTTGATGTGGTCCGGCAGTAAACTCTGTCCGCCGGTTTAAGTGGAAAAAGTCCCGGAACAAGTCCACTGACAGTTCTTCTTGAAGGTACACCTCGAAGAAGACTTGGAAATTGCAGATGTTTGATATGGAATTTGGACCTATGTCCCGAGGGTGAAGTTGAAAGGCGGCCAGCACATCCCGGATTTTTTTTGAACCGGGAGGGCTAAAACCCCGGGCCAGATGGTCGTAGAAAACAATAACTTCTCCTTCTTTGGGGGTAGGAGGACACTCATCCCCTGGGGCCCGCCATTTAAGAGTTGCTTGGGAACCAAGAACACCAATCGAAGCAGCGTTGATTAAATCCTCTTCCGTAATACGAGAAGGGACCCAGTTGCAAGAAACAAACTGTTTGGTAGTCATTTGAGCAAAAGGAAAAGATGAAAAAAGTAAAGTACAAAATCCGGATTATTCAAGTGCTGAAGCATAACCGGATTGTATTGTCAACTTACATCGACGGTTTAGACAGGGGACTAATGGCATTGACAACCCAGAAGCAAGTGGGAGACGAGCTGCTACCGGTTTATGATAACAGAAAAGAAGAAGCTAAATCATCGGGTTCATGGTTGATGCGTTGCAGGAGCAATGTATGATTGATTAAACCGGCGAGTAATTTGCATATCTATCAAGACGAAGAAACATGTTTCTACAGAAGGCTAAAGTAAAATAGATCTGAGCAATAAGAAAAAGACGAAATTTACGCAAGTCTATCACAGGAAGAACTGCAAAGGTTTTCTACAGAGCAAGTGAATCTAAGAGTGAACTTAATCTAAGTCTAAAAATACGGAGTAGGAGCGAGTTCGAAGCTAGTCCCGAGTTGGAATCTACTGCAAACATGGTGTATAAGATGAACAGCGAAAGCTTCGAGGTCTAATGGCGGAAGCAATGGAGGAACCCTAGATCACAGATCTGCAACAAGAGAAAAGGAATACCTGAGAAGGAAAGGGACGGCGGCGGAGTAATCTGGTCGCGTTTCAGGGTGATGCAGTGGCCTGGTCGACAACGGCGACGAGCTCGAAGGCAGCGGCGAAGCTTCGGGCGACGGAGGAAGAAGAAGAGCAGAGGGAAGGAAAAGAATAAAGGCTCAGCAGTATTTATAAAGGCTGGGATGTGAAACGGCAAGCGCGGGATTTGAGGAGGTCAGAGATTGGATAAAGATTCTACTGTCGCCTCGATTTTCGGGATAGCCTTTAAACAAAGGTAACAAACAGCTGTGAGCAATAAATGCAGAGGTGATGTCACGGCTGAATAAAATGATTTCGAGGGATGACGTCATAGCCGGTTTGCAAAGCCGAGAAGATACAAATAAGAAGTTTATGCAAGATTTAGAAGACTAACATGAACAAGTTTAAATCACTCTGGGGCCTAATGTCAGGGATATTACTAGCAGGTATAAACCGGCTAGGGAGATCCGGATTACGATAATTTAGCTGTGTTATTATAAGCTTAGTAGAGTTACGGCCCATGAAGGCTTAGGGCCCATGTGTACAGTTTACGGTTTATAAACTGTCCTATCATGTAACTTAGGATACAAGGAAGAAAGAGAAGAGACCGAGGCGGACACGAGTATGAGCCGGCCTCGGTACTCTGTAAACCGGACTGGGCGTTGCCTCCCATATGAAGGAACGGCCCGGTGACGGTTCAAGGACAAGCAACAATCCGTCGAGAGACACGCAAGCAAATCTGCTCCCTGTTCATCGATGCCCAAGCAATACCAAACTAAACTAGACGTAGGCTTTTACCTTCATCGAAGGGGCCGAACTAGTATAAACCCTCTGTGTCCTTTGTGTGCTTTTAACCTCTTCAAGCTAACCCGCGCGATGGCTCCACAACTAAGTCCTTTAAACCGGACATCTGCCGTGTTAATTCCGCGACAAAAACTATGTGTCATTGGGCTATTCATCACAAGCGCTTTTACTGCCAGAACCATTTGCAAAGTTCCATGACTGTCTGTCTTTTTTTTTTTGCCCGTAATTTATTATGCTAATTGGAAATTTTGAAATATTAAACGTGCAATTCAAATTCTCGACACAATGGTTCAACAATGAATCCATAAATAAAATTGCCAGTACAATATGTTCAGTAATTACAGGATTAGGTAGCAATTAACTATGATGAACCATAGTATTTAAAGGTGGTAAAGGTGAAGAGACAAGTGTAAATCATTTTGACTGCCGACGGTGTTGAAGAAGCGGAATGCCCATAATGTGCCTTCCTGCATGCCATAGGCACGAACCACTTTTGTCCAACCCCTTGTGACGATCGCCCGCCCATCCTTCACCGACTTCAGGAAGACTTCTAGAGCATTATCATGGTAGCATGAATTATATACTTTAACCTTAGTTGCCTCCACTCTGGTCATGTATTTTGCAAGGTAATCATCAGTAAATAGCTTCGGAAACCACTGAAAAGAGAAAAATATCAGATATTGAGGTCTAAAAGAGTAACTTGTTGTGGGTGGGGGGAAAAGGCAACACATTACTTACCATCCTAAAGTTCACTGCTGTCTTCGACAAAATGTAAATAAAGAGCTTCATTCCAATCACCCGTTTCTTTCGCCTAACAATCGTTCTTAGTTTCCTCACTTGACGCTTCTTCATGAATATCTCATTGCCCCATACGTAAAAGAGATCGAAGCGTGGATCAGTACCGCTCATATATGTACCTACAAGTGCTACTTCTCGAGCTTGCGTTGTATTCCCTCGAAGAGGAAAGGGAGATGCAGCACAGTAGCGTAAGTATTTCCCTTAGTTTTGGAGAACCAAGGTATCAATCCAGTAGGAGACCACGCGCGAGTCCCTCGCACCTGCACAAACAAATAAGAACTTCACAGCCAACGCGATAAGGGGTTGTCAATCCGTTTACGGTCACTTACGAAAGTGAGATCTGATAGATATGATAGTTTGATATTTTTGGTATTTGTGGATATAAGAACAGAAAGTGAAAACGTTAAGTAAAGTAGATTGTAGATTGATATGTTGAGAATAGACCCCGGGGCCATAGGTTTCACTAGTGGATTCTCTCATGATAGCAGAATTCTATGGTGGGTGAATGAATTACTGTCGAGCAATTGATAGAAGAGCTAATACTTATGTGAATATCTAGGCATGATCATTATAGGCATCACGTCCGTGACAAGTAGACCGAAACGATTCTGCATCTACTACTATTACTCCACACATCGACCACTATCCAGCATGCATCTAGAGTATTAAGTTCATAAGAACAAATTAACGCCTTAAGCAAGATGACATGATGTAGAGGGATAAACTCAAGAAATACGATATAAAACCCATCTTTTTATCCTCGATGGCAACCATACAATACGTGCCTTGCTGCCCCTACTGTCATTGGGAAAGGACACCGCAAGATTGAACCCAAAGCCAAGCACTTATCCCATTGCATGAACTATAGATCTAGTAGGCCAAACCAAACCAATAATTCGAAGAGACTTGCAAGGATATTATAATCATACATAAAATAATTCAGAAAAGAACCAAATATTTCTTGTAGATAATCTTGATCATAAACCCACAATTCATCGGATCTCGACAAACACACTGCAAAAAGAGATTACATCGAATAGATCTCCTCGAAGACCGAGGAGAACTTGGTATTGAGATCCAAAGAGAGAGAAGAAGCCATGTAGGTACTAACTATGGACCCCCAAGGTCTGTGGTAAACTACTCACAACTCATGGTGAGGCGATGGTGTTGATGTAGAAGCACTCTGTGGTAGATCCCCCCTCCGGCGAAGCTCCGAAACATGCCCCAAGATGGGATCTCACGGGAACAGAAGGTTGCGGCGGTGGAATTAGGGTTTTCTCTCCTATTTTGATGTTTCAGGGTACATGGGTATATATAGGAGGAAGGAGGGCATCGGGGAACCAACATGGGGCCCACGAGGCAGGGGTCGCGCCCTGTAGGGGGGGCCCACCCTCTTGGACGCCACGTGTGTCCTATTCCGTGGTTCTCAAGTCTCCCATGAAGATATCGCTCCAAAAATATCTCTCCCGAAGGTTTCATTCCGTTTGGACTCCGTTTGATATTCCTTTTTTCTAAAACCCTGAAATAGGCAAAAACAACAATGTGGACTAGGCCTTTGGGTTAATAGGTTAGTCCCAAAAATAATATAAAAGTGTATAACAAAGCCTATTAAGCATCCAAAATATCATAAATAATAGCATGGAACAATAAAAAATTATAGATACGTTGGAGACGTATCAAGCATCCCCAAGCTTAATTCCCGCTTGTCCTCGAGTAGGTAAATGATAAAAACAGAATTTTTGATGTGGAATGCTAACCAACATAATTTTCAATGTAATTCTCTTTATTGTGGCATGAATGTTCAGATCTAAAAGATTCAAGACAAAAGTCTATATTGACATAAGAAATAATAATACTTCAAGCATACTAACAAAGCAATCATGTCTTCTCAAAATACCATGGCTAAAGAAAGTTATCCCCACAAAATCATATAATCAGGCTATGCTCCCTATTCATCACACAAAATATTCATATCATGCACAACCCCGGTTTCAGCCAAGCACTTGTTTTCATACTCAATTCCTTCAAACCTTTCAACTTTCACGCAATACATGAGCGTGAGCCATCGATATAGCACTATGGGTGGAATAGAATGGTGGTTGTGGAGCAGACAAAAAGGAGGAAGATAGTCTCACATCGACTAGGCGTATCAATGGGCTATGGAGATGCCCATCAATAGATATTAATGTGAGTGAGTAGGGATTGCCATGCAACGAATGCACTAGAGCTAAAAAATTGTATGAAAGCTCAACAAAAGAAACTAAGTGGGTGTGCATCCAACTTGCTTGCTCATGAAGACCTAGGGCATTTGAGGAAGCCCATCGTTGGAATATACAAGCCAAGTTCCATAATGAAAATTTCCCACTAGTATATGAAAGTGACTAAACATGAGACTCTCTATCATGAAGAACATGGTGCTACTTTGAAGCACAAGTGTGGAAAAAAGATAGTAGCATTGTCCCTTTTTTTCTTTTTTCTTTGGAGGGGCCTTCTCTTTTTTTGTTTGGCCTTTCCTCACATGGGACAATGCTCTATAATGAAGATCATCACACTTATATTTATTTACAACTCTATATTACAACTCAATACTAGAACAAAGTATGACTCTATATGAATGCCTCCGGCGGTGTACCGGGATGTGCAATGAATCAAAAGAGACATGTATGAAAAATTATGCATGGTGGCTTTGCCACAAATACGATGTCAACTACATGATCATGCATGGCAATTTGACAATATGAAGCATGTCATATGAACGGAACGGTGGAAAGTTGCATGGCAATATATCTCGAAATGGCTATGGAAATGCCATGATAGGTAGATGTGGTGGCTGTTTTGAGGAAGGTATATGGTGGCTGTTTTGAGGAAGGTATATGGTGGGTGTATGGTACCGGCGAAAGTTGCACGGTACAAGAGAGGCTAGCAATGGTGGAAGGGTGAGAGTGCGTATAATGCATGGACTCAACATTAGTCATAAAGAACTCATATACTTATTGCAAAACTTTACGAGTCATCAAAACAAAGCAATCAACGCATGCTCCTAGGGGGGAGGTTGGTAGGAGTTAACCATCGCGCGCCCCCGACCTCCACACAAAGGATGACACTCTACAAATACCTCATGCTCTAACTTCGTCACATAGAGGTTCACCATACGTGCATGCTACGGGAATCACAAACTGTAACACAAGTATTTCTCAATTTCATAATAACTCCATTAGCATGACTCTAATATCACTATCCTCATATCTCAAAACAATTATCAAGTATCAAACTTCTCATCATATTCAATGCACTTTGTATGAAAGTTTTTACTACATTCATCTTTGGATGCCTATCATGTTAAGGCTAGTTTTATAGCCAAAGCACATTACCATGCTGTTCTAATAGACTCTCAAAAGGATATAAGTGAAGCATGAGAGATCAACAATTTCTACAAATTAAAATCACCACCGTGCTCTAAAAGATATAAGTGAAGCACTAGAGCAAACTATTTAGCTCAAAAGATATAAGTGAAGCACATAGAGTGTTCTAACAATTCCTAGGCCATATTTATCTCTCTCAAGAAGGTGTGTCCAGAAAGGATAATTGTGGCGAACTAACAAGCAAACACTCAAATCATACATGACGCTCCAAGTAAAACACATATCATGTGGTAAATAAAAATATAGTCTCGGGTATAGTTACCGATAGATGAAGACGAAAGAGGGGATGCCTTCTCGGGGGCATCCCCAAGCTTAGGCTCTTGGTTGTCCTTGAATTTTACCTTGGGGTGCCTTGGGAATCCCCAAGCTTAGGCTCTTGCCACTCTTTGTTCCGTAGTCCATCAAAGCCATACTCAAAACTTGAAAACTTCACAACACAAAACTTAAACAAAAATATCATGAGCTCTGTTAGTATAAGAAAACAAACCACCACTCAAAGTTACTATAATGAACTCGTTATTTGTTTATATTGGTGTTAAACCTACTGTATTCCAACTTCTGTATGATTCATACTCCCCAATACTACTCATAGATTCATCAAAATAAGCAAACAACACACGAAAAACAGAATCTGTCAAAAACAGAACAGTCTGTAGTAATCTGTAACTTTCACATACTTCTGTAACTCCAAAAAAATTTAAATAAATTGGTAAACGCGAGGAATTTGTATATTAATCATACTAAACAAGAATCAAATAAATAGCACTCCCAAGTAAAATCTGGTGACTATTCTAGTGAGCGCTAATGTTTCTGTTTTTTACAGCAAGATCATATAAACACCACACAAGTCTTCCCAAAGGTTCTACTTGGCACAAACACTAATTAAAATACAAAACCACATCTAAACAGAAGCTAGATGCAATATTTATTCCTAAACAGAAGCAAAAACAAAGAAAATAAAATTGGGTTGCCTCCCAACAAGCGCTATTGTTTAATGCCCCTAGCTAGGCACGATAATTTTAATGATGCTCACATGAAAGACAAGACTTGAAGCACAAATTAAAGAGCATCATATAACATGTGAAAAACACATGTAAGTCTAACATGCTTCCTATGCATAGGAATTTTATAGTAAAACAAATCAAAACAAGCAGTATCTAGCATATGCAAGGAAGAAGAAAGAAACAATACCAATCTCAACATAACGAGAGGTAATTTAGTAACATGAAGGTTTCTACAACCATATTTTCCTCTCTCATAATAATTGCATGTAGGATCATTGGAAAATTCAACAATATAGTTTTCACAAAACATATTCTCAACACGATCCACATGCATACGAAGTTGACACTCTTCCAAAATAGTGGGATCAACATTAACTAAAGTCATGACCTCTCCGAACCCACTTTTATCATAAATTTCCTAAGATTGAACATTCTCCAAATATGTGGGATCTAAAGTTGACACTCTTCCAAACCCACTTTTAATATTATTGCAAACATTATTATCAATCTCACATATATCATGGGGCTTAAACAAGGTTTCAAGATCGTAAGAAGCATCACCCCAATCATGATCATTGCAATAAGTAGCGGACATAGCAAAACTAGCATCCCCAAGCTTAGGGGTTTGCATATTATTAACACAATTGACATTACTAGAATTTATAATAACGTCATTGCAATCATGCTTTTTATTTAAGGAGGTATCGTGAATCACTTTTTCTTTTAACAATTCCTCACAATTGTCAGATTCATGAATTTCAAGCAAAACCCCATAAAGATAATCTAGTGCACTCAACTCACTAGCAATTGGTTCAACATAATTGGATCTCTTAAAGAGATTAGCAAGTGGATGAGGATCCATAATTTAGCAAGCGAAGATGCAAGCTGATAGAGGGCACATGGCAACACAGGCAAACAAGAGGCAAGCGGACAGTAAACACACGGCAAAAAGAAGGGCAAATAAAACGACATGGGTGAAGTGGGGGAGAGGAAAACGAGAGGCAAATAAATGTAATGCGAAGGATAAGGGTTTGTGATAGGTACTTGGTATATGACTTTTGCGTAAGACTCCCCGGCAACGGCGCCAGAAATTCTTCTTTCTACTTCTCGAGCTTGCGTTGTATTCCCTCGAAGAGGAAAGGGTGATGTAGCATAGTAGCGTAAGTATTTCCCTAAGTTTTTGAGAACCAAGGTATCAATCCAGTAGGAGACCACGCGTGAGTCCCTCGCACCTGCACAAACAAATAAGAACTTTTCAGCCAACGCGATAAGGGGTTGTCAATCCCTTTACGGTCACTTACGAAAGTGAGATTTGATAGTTTGATATTTTTGGTATTTTTGGATATAAGAACAGAAAGTAAAAATGGTAAAGTAAAGTAGATTGTAGATTGATATGTTGAGAATAGACCCGGGGGGCATAGGTTTCACTAGTGGCTTCTCTCATGATAGCAGAATTCTACGGTGGGTGAACAAATTACTGTCGAGCAATTGATAGAAAAGCAAATACTTATGAGAATATCTAGGCATGATCATTATATATAGGCGTCACGTTCGTGACAAGTAGACCAAAATGATTCTGCATCTACTACTATTACTCCACACATCGACCGCTATCCAGCATGCATCTAGAGTATTAAGTTCATAAGAACAGAGTAACGCCTTAAGCAAGATGACATGATGTAGAGGGATAAACTCAAGCAATATGATATAAAACCCATCTTTTTATGCTCGATGGCAACAATACAATACGTGCCTTGCTGATACGTCCATTTTGCATCATGCTTATATGTTGATATTTATTGCATTATGGGTTGTTCTTACATGTTTTCTCACAATACTTATGCCCTTTCTCTCTTATTTTACAAGGTTTACATGAAGAGGGAGAATGCCGGCAGCTGGAATTCTGGGATGGAAAATGGAGCAAACTCTGGAAACCTATTCTGCACAACTCCAAAATCCCTGAAACTCAACAGAACATCGTTTCGAAAAATATAAAAAATATCACGCAAAAGAAATCCATGAGGGGGGCCACTGGCTGCCCACGAGGGTGGGGGGCACGCCCCCCTTCCGAGGGCGCGCCCCCCTGCCTCGTGGGCCAGCCGACAGGCGCCCGATGCCCATTTTCTCCTATATGAGGTGTTTTGACCTGGAAAAAATCATAAGGAGGCTTTCGGGACCAGACGCCGCCGCCTCAAGGCGGAACCAAGGCGGAAACCAATCTAGGGCTCCGGCAGAGCTGTTCTGCCGGGGATACTTCCCTCCGGGAGGGGGAAATCATCACCGCCGTCATCACCAACAACTCTCCCATCTTGGGGAGGGCTATCTTCATCAACATCGTCACCAGCACCATCTCCTCTCAAACCCTAGTTCATCTCTTGTATCCAATCTTTGTACCCAAACCTCAGATTGGTACCTGTGGGTTGCTAGTAGTGTTGATTACTCCTTGTAGTTGATGCTAGTTGGTTTATTTGGTGGAAGATCTTATGTTCGGATCCATTATGCATATTAATACCCCTCTGATCATGAACAATATTATGTCTTGTGATTAGTTACTTTTGTTCCTGAGGACATGGGAGAAGTCTTGCTATTAGTAGTCATGTGAGTTTGGTCTTCGTTCGTTATTTTGATGAGATGTATGATGTCTCTCCTCTAGTGGTGTCATGTGAACGTCGACTACATGACACTTCACCATTATTTGAGCCTAGAGGAAGGCATTGGGAAGTAATAAGTAGATGATGGGTTGCTAGAGTGACAGAAGCTTAAACCCTAGTTTATGCGTTGCTTCGTAAGGAGCTGATTTGGATCCATATGTTTCAGGTTGTGGTTAGGTTTACCTTAATACTTCTTTTGTAGTTGTGGATGCTTGCATTAGAGGTTAATCATAAGTGGGAGGCTTGTCCATGTAAGGGCAGCAACCAAGCACCGGTCCACATACATACCAAACTATCAAAGTACCGAACGCGAATCAGATGATCGTGATGAAAACTAGCTTGACGATAATTCCCATGTGTCCTCGGGAGCGCTTTACTTTATATAAGAGTTTATTCAGGATTGTCCTTTGCTACAAAAAGGATTGAGCCACCTTGCTGCACCTTATTTACTTTTACCTTTTGTAACTTGCTACCAATTACCTTATCACAAAACTATCTGTTACCTATAATTTCAGTGCTTGCAGAAAATACCTTACCAAAAACTGCCTATCATTTCCTTCTGCTCCTCGTTGGGTTCGACACTCTTACTTATCAAAAGGACTACTACAGATCCCCTACACTGGTGGGTCATCAAGACTCTTTTCTGGCGCCGTTGCCGGGGAGTGAAGCGCCTTTGGTAAGTGGAATTTGGTAAGGAAAATTTTATATAGTGTGCTGAAATTTATTGTCACTTGTTACTATGGCTCAAAATCCTTTGAGGGGCTTGTTCGGGGTATCTTCACCCCGACCAGAAGAGCAAAGAGTTGCTCCTCAACCTACTGCACCTATTGAAAATGTTTGCTTTGAGATTCCTTCGGGTATGATAGAGAAACTGCTTGAAAATCCCTTTACAGGAGACGGAACACTGCATCCCGATTTACATCTAATCTATGTGGATGAAGTTTGTGGATAGTTTAAGCTTACAGGTATGCCCGAGGATGTTATCAAGAAGAAGGTCTTCCCTTTATCTTTGAAGGGAGATGCATTGACATGGTTTAGGCTATGCGATGATATGGGATCATGGAACTATAATCGTCTGAAGTTGGAATTTCATTAGAAATTCTACCCTATGCACCAGGTTCATCGTGGTTGTAATGATATATATAATTTCTGGCCTCGCGAAGGAGAAAGCACTGCTCAAGCTTGGGGGACGCTTAAGTCAATGTTATATTCATGCCCCAATCATGAGCTCTCAAGAGAAATGATCATTCAAAATTTCTATGCTCGACTTTCTCTTAATAATCGCTCTGTGCTCGATACTTCTTGTTCTGGCTCTTATATGATGAATACTATTTACTTCAAATGGGATTTATTGGAAAGAATTAAATGCAACTCTGAAGATTGGGATCTCGACGAAGGTAAGGAGTCAGGTATGACCCCTATGTTTGATTGTGTTAAAGCTTTTATGGATACCGATGTTTTCCGTGAGTTCAGCACTAAATATGGACTTGACTCTGAGATAGTAGCTTCTTTCTGTGAATCTTTTGCTACTCATGTTGATCGCCCTAAGGAGAAGTGGTTTAAATACCATCCCCCTATTGAAGTAAAAGTAGTTGAACCTATTAAAGTTGAAGAAAAGACTATCACTTATAATGTTGATCCTGTTATACCTAGCGCTTATATTGAGAAACCACCTTTCCCTGTTAGGATAAAGGATCATGCTCAAGCTTCAACTGTAGTTCGTAAGAGTAATACTAGAACACCTACACCCTCTGAGCAAATTAAAGTTGAACCTAGTGTTGCTATGGTTAAAGATCTCTTGGTAGAAGATTTAGATGGACATGTTATTTATCTCCAAGAAGAGTCTGCTAGAATAGCCAAACCCAATGATAGGAATAAACATAAACCTATTGTAGGCTTGCCGGTTATCTCTGTTAAGATAGGAGATCATTGTTATCATGGTTTATGTGACGTAGGTGCCAGTGCAAGTATTATCCCTCTTGGTTTATATAATGAAATTATGCACGATATTGCACCTGTTGAGCTAGAAGGGATTGATGTTACTATTAAGCTTGCCAATAGAGACACTATTTCACCCGTTGGGATTGTTAGAGATATTGAAGTCTTGTGTGGAAAGGTCAAATACCCTGCTGATTTTGTTGTTCTTAGTTCCCCACAAGATGCATTCTATCCCATTATATTTGGTAGACCCTTCTTGAATACTGTTAGTGCCAAGATAGACTGCGTGAAAGATATTGTCACTGTTGGATTAGGGGATATGTCTCATGCTTTTAACTTTGCTAAATTCCGTAGACAACCCCTTGAAAAGGCACCACCCAGTAAGGATGAAATTTTTGGTCTTGCTTCTATTGCCGTGCCACCTAATGATCCTTTAGAACAATACCTGCTAGACCACGAAAATGATATGCATATGAACGAGAGAAGGGAGATAGGTGAAATATTCCTTACACAGGGACCCGTATTGAAAAACAACTTGCCGGTTGAAATCCTAGGGATCCTCCTCCACCCAAGGGTGATCCTGTGTTTGAACTTAAACCTTTGCCTGATAATCTTAAGTATGTTCATCTTGATGAAAAGAAGATATATCATGTTATTATTAGTGCTAACCTTTTAGAGCAGGAAGAAGAAAAACTATTGAAAACTCTGAAGAAGCACCGAGCTGATATTGGATATACTCTGGATGATCTTAAGGGCATTAGTCCCACTATATGCCAAGACTAGATAAAATTTGAAGCAAATGCTAAACCGGTTATTGATCATCAACGACGGTTAAATCCTAAGATGAAAGAAGTGGTAAGAAAGGAAATATTAAAGCTTCTAGAGGCAGGTATTATCTATCCAGTTGCTGATAGTCAATGGGTAAGTCCTGTCCATTGTGAGAAGAAGCCATCTAGGTACTAACTATGGACCCAAAGGTCCATGGTAAACTACTCACAACTCATGGTGAGGCGATGGTGTTGATGTAGAAGCACTCCGTGGTAGATCCCCCCTCCGGCGGAGCTCCGAAACAGGCCCAAGATGGAATCTCACGGGAACAGAAGGTTGCGGCGGTGGAATTAGGTATATATAGGAGGAAGGAGGGCATCAGGGAACCAACGTGGGGCCCACAAGGCAGGGGGCACGCCCTGTAGGGGGGGGCGCCCCCCACCCTCATGGACGCCACGTGTGCCCTATTCCGTGGTTCTCAAGTCTCCCGTGAAGATATCGCTCCAAAAATATCTCTCCCGAAGGCTTCATTCCGTTTGGACTCCGTTTGATATTCCTTTTCGGTAAAACCCCGAAATAGGCAAAAAACAACAATCTGGACTGGGACTTTAGGTTAATAGGTTAGTCCCAAAAATAATATAAAAGTGTATAACAAAGCCCATTAAGCATCCAAAACATCATAAATAATAGCATGGAACAATAAAAAATTGTAGATACGTTGGAGATGTATCAACAAGCAACCAGTAAATGTTAGAAGCTAAACTGAGATTGCATAAAATGATGTAAAATACAAGTACCTATGTTCCTAAGTACAAGTTTTTTTTTTGAGATTTCAATATGAACTACATGCGGATGTATATACAATTATAGATATAGTTCAGATTAGAATCTAGAATTCTAGATTCACTCATTTTGCTCCTTATGTAGTCTATATTGGAATCTCTAAAAATACTTATATTTAGGAATAGATGGTGTATAAGACATGGGATGCAGCTAACCTCGACGACAAACAACAGCATCGCCCATTGTATCCCTGTGTAAGTACTTGGAAAGCCAATGTTAACTACAACAAGGTTAACATCCACCAAAAATAGCAAATGGTAATAAAACGACATGATCTGTAGTGATATCTTCATTCCGAAAGAGTAGCACGGTGGCAAAGGGACGGATTAAAAAATGGATACAACTGCTAATTGCAACAGGCTTAACAACATCCTAATTCATGTTTTGTAAGTTTGTAGCCATCGAAATACAACTCTTAAAAAATGGATACAACTGTTAATTGCAATAGGCTTAATGGCCATTGAAACCGATACTGATAAAAATGAAATTGGCAAAGTTAAACACCACAAGGCAGGTGCTACTAGAGTAGAGAATGGCCTAGATGTCTATAAAAAGGTAGGGAAAGTAGCAAAAACGTGTTAGGCATGTTTACTATAACATGCTTAATACATCGACCGTACAGAACATAGCCATTAATTGCAACTGGTATTGGTAAGATTCAACTGGTGAGTACATACTTGGTAAGTCCTGAGAGGTAGTTGCTGGGGCACTTCATCTTTGCCAAAGGTGGCCCAAAGTCAGCGACGGTGGAGGCGAGATGTTCCTCCGGGTCGTAGCGTGGATCAGTGCCACTGACATGTGTACCTATAGGCAACCAGTAAATGGTAGAAGTTAAACTGCAATTGCACAAATTATGTGAAATACTGTAAGACATAGGATGTAGCTCACCTCTACAGCAAACAAAAGCATCGGCCGTTGTGACCCTGCGTAAGTACTTGGACAAGCATGTTAAGTACAACAGGGTTAGCATCCACTAAAAATAGCAAATGGGCAGTATCTCTAGCGATATCCTGAGTCATGTATTGTAAGTTTGTTGCTGGTATTGGTGAAATTGAGCTCGACACGATAATATTTGAACATCACACAGTGTGCAGGACTGAAATAAGCAAGGCACGAACATGCTTAATACATCAACCGTACAAATCATAGCCGTTGCAAGTGGTATCGGTAAGATTTAGCTGGTCAGATCTTACCTGTTAAGTCCCGGGGGGTAGTCACTGGGGGACTTCATCTGGCCCAGAGCCTGCAACATGTCTGCGGCGGCGGCGGAGGCGAGGTGTTCCTCCGGGTCAACACGCACAGCGACCATCGCGCCATGGACCGCCATCAGCTCCTCGCACGGGGATTGGAGGCATGAGGATGTTTCGCAGGCGCCATTTAAGCAATCAGGCCAGGGACGTGATAGAGACCCGTGGGTTACCTGACTGGATCCGAGCAGAACGTAGATGTGGTTGAAGCTGTGGTTGCGGTGGCGGCGGTTTGAGATGCCGGTAGGGGAAGGCACGAGGGAGGGGGTATACTGAGGGGAAGGGGATGTGATTGGAGGAATAAATTCTGAAATCGTGCGCCTAATGAAAATTTCGGTGCGAAACTTGAAACTTGGGCGGGGGAAACACACAACGCAGACGAAGCACGTAAAATACTCGTGTGTGAGAAAAAGAAAGTTGGCAGATCCCGTCTCCAAAAAAATGTACACGTGTACTTGATTTGGCTTCCCTTACAGTGTCGCGGTGCCATGGACGACGGCTGGAGAGAGCTCTAGGATGGAGGGGCCGGGCAGCCATAGAATGCGGTGGTATTCAAGAGCTCAACGACAAACGACAACAGAAATTTGGCCCCCCTTACAATTTTGCTCGTTCATTATCACACACGGTTCATCTCCGTCGCTTCCGGAAACAGTGTGCGCTGAGCCTATTGTGTGTTGCATTATGATTGGCCGGAACCACAGCCACGCGGATTGCGCATGTGCATCGTTGGATGCATCGCGATCGAACGGCAATCCACGTCCCTCACATCACACCCGTGCACCTGTAGCTGGATTGGATTTATATGCGCTAAATGCCTAGAAAATACACATAATCCCCTAAATATGGTAAATGAGCCCGAAAAAATGCTAAATTTGAACACAGTGATTTGCAGGGTGTATGTTCGCCGTAGAAAAAAACTCCATGGCAAAGAGCGAATAAAATTTGGATTCCCCTTCAATCTTGGGGATTTGCCTCTCGAAAGCATGGAACTTCCTCGGTGATGGTTCGATTAATGAAGGGCGTGCATGACGACATAAGCCAAACATTCTCAAATTTTTACCAGGGCATGGTGAGGTCATACCATGGCACCATGCCAGGCGTCATGTTTTTTAAGTATTTATTTCATTTTTTTTCTATAGTTAAAAACCCAACAAATAAACATTTGTGGTTGACTATTGCCGCACATTTCATCGAAATATCTGTCCATTCCATGTAAAAGGCATGAGAATTTGCTTAATTGCACGAGCATGGTTTTCTAGACCGTTCTTGTGGACCCTTTCATGCATTGATTGTTTGAACTTGAATTATGCGCGTTAATGCCTAGGAAACGCACATAATCACCTACACATGGCAAATGAACCCGGAAAAGTGCCAAATTTGAACACGGTGATTTACAGGTTGTATGTTCATCATAGAAAAAAACTCATGGACAAAGGACAAAGGAAATTTGGACCCCCCCCTTCAATCTTGGTGATTTCCCCCTCGAAACCATGAAACTTCCTCGGTGATGGTTCGATTTATGAAAGGCGCGCATCACAACATAAGGAAAACATTATCCAATTTTTACGAGGGCATGGTGAGGCCATACCATGCATGGCACCACGCCAAGCGTCATGTTTTCCAACCATGTGTTCCATTTTTTGTATAGTTGTTAACTGAGTAAACGACGCGTTTATGGTTGACTATTGCCACACATTTCCTTGAAATATCTGCCCATTCCTCGTAAAAGGCATGAGAATGTACTAAATAACACGAGCATGGTTTTCTAGACCGTTCTTGTGCACCTTTTCATACACCGTTTGTTCGAATTTGAATTATGTCCATTAATGCCTAGAAAATGCACATAATCCCCTAAATATGGTAAATGAGCCCAGGAAAATGTCAAATTTGAACACGTTGCATTTGAGGCGGTATGTTGATCGTTGGAAGAAAACTAAATGACACACTAGGGCGGAAATTTGGATTCCCCTTCAATCTTGGCGATTTCCCCCTCGAAACCATGAAACTTCCTCGGTGAAGGTTTGTTTTATGAAAGGCGTGCATGACAACATTTTTACCAGGGCACGGTGAGGTCATACCATGGCACCACACCAGGTGTCATGTTTTTCCAAGCATGTATTTCATTTTTGTATAGTTGTTAACCCAGTAAACGACGCGTTTATGGTTGACTATTGCCACACATTTCCTTGAAATATCTGCCCATTCCTTGTAAAAGGCATGAGAATGTACTAAATAGCACGAGCATGGTTTTCCAGACCATTCTTGTGCACCTTTTCATGCACAGATTGTTCGAATTTGAATTATGTGCATAGTTAATGCCTAAAAATGCACATAATCCCCTAAATATGGTAAATGATGAGTTCGGAAAAATTTCAAATTTGAGCACGTTGCATTTGAGGCGGTTTGTTGATCGTTGGAAAAATGAATGATAAACTAGGACAAAAATTTGGATTCCCCTTCAATCTTGGTGATTTCCCTCTCGAAAGCATTGAACTTCCTCGGTGATGGTTCGATTTATGATGGTCGTGCATGACGACATAAATCAAACCTTCTCAGCTTTTAACCAGGGCACGATGAGGCAATACCATGGCTCCATGCCAGCCGTCATGTTTTTCAATCACATATTTCATTGTTCTATAGTTGATAACCCAGTAAATGACGTGTTTATGGTTGACTATTGCCACACATTCCATTGAAATCTCTGCCCATTCCTTGTAAAAGGGTTGAGAAATTACTAAATAGCACGAGTATGGTTTTTACAAACCGTTATTGTGCACCCTTTCATGCACAGATTGTTTGAATTTAAATTACGTGCATTAATTCCTACAAAATGCACATAATCGGGGCACTGTTGATTGCCGACAAAACACTGAGATACTTTAATTTCTAGTAAATCCAAAACTCGTCTGTAATTCATGAAACTTGGCATGCTATCATGGAGCGGCATCAACATGTCGTGGTAAAATTTTTGTCCCATTTGGGGCAGGTTTGGGTATATGCTTCTCACAAATTAGAGCTTCTCACAACAAGCATGATATTTTCGGTAGGGAATGTCCCACCTTTGGGGACGAAAAGATATCCATTGCCTCTTATTGATTTCAATTTTTTTCTTGTGTCAACATAGAACAACAGAAGTGTTGTGTCAATTTTTGTGATTTTTCGGGGTTTGTTTGGACATTTTTATGCATTAACTGAGTTTTCCAATGCATTTATGTGCATAATTCAAATTTGAACTACATGCACATGCTCAATTGGTTGAAAATCAAATATGTGTCCTTATGTGCATGCTTAGGTCCCATGCAAGAAATGGGAATGAAATTAAAACACCAGGGCACCGTTGATTGCCGGTAAAACATTGAGATGCCTGGTTTTTAAATTCTAGTAAATCCAAAACTCGTCTGAAATTGATGAAACTTGGCATGCTATCATGGAGCGGCATCAACTTGCCGTGGTAAAAAATTTGTCCCATTTGGGGTACGTTTGGGTATATGCTTCTCACAAACCAGAGCTTTTCACAACAAGCATGATGGTTTCGGTAGGGAACTTCCCACCTTTGGGGACGAAGTGATATCCATTGCCTCTTATTGCTTTCAATTTTCTTTTCTCGTGTCAACATAGAACAACAGGAGTGTTGTGTCATTTTTTTGCGATTTTTCGGGGTTTGTTTGGACATTTTTATGCATTAACTGAGTTTTCAGTGCATTTATGTGCATAATTCAAATTTGAACTACATGCACATGCTCGAGTGCATATAAATTGGTTGAAAAAACAAATATGTGTCCTTATGTGCATGCTTAGGTCCCATGCAAGAAATGGGAATAAAATTCAAACATTTGGGCGTCGTGGCTCGGCCGAAAAGATTGAAAAACTTGGTTTTTTAATTCCTATAAATCCAAAACACGCCTGAAATTATGAAGCTTGGCATGGTGTCATGACATGGCACCAACATGTTGTGGTAATTTTTCTGTCTGATTTGTGAAGGCGCACACATTAACAATCAACAAAGTCATTTTAGAACAAGTGTTGTCATGTTACAAATCGGAAACAGAAGTATTATTGAAACCGTGTGCGTTCTACTTACCAATTACGTGCCGCCACGCGTCCCCTTTTTTAATGGCTGGGAGGTGCCATGCGGGGTAGCTATTTGAGTACGGGAGGCGTGCGATCAGACCCCTGCACGTGCTCATCGGGAGGAGAGCCCTTTGACCGCTACCCGCCGCACACCTCCCTCCCAACGTCTCCATTAATGGCGCCCGAGCCTGTTCTAAGGCGTGGCTATATGTCTCACTGGACTGAGAGAAAAATGAAAATCTAAAAGAAAGTTTTGCACGGATCTTGATGTAAGATCCGGCGGACCTATATAGCATCGACTGCGCCTAATAGAAAGCATAATGAATATAAGGACGATGACAGTGGATAATAATTGTCTTACATATTTAGGAACATAATTAAAAAAAGCAACATGCAGCAACACCCGAAATACACAAGAGCAAAATAAGAAGGAAGACAATGATCTGGCTCGCTGATCTCTACTTTCTTAATGCGTTGCTCTAGGCCGCATGAACTAGTCTCCGCGGCGAGCGGCGATGAGCTCTTTGTAGAATCGAAAGTATGTCTAGAGGGGGGGGGGTGATTACACTACTTGACCAAATAAAAATCTAGCCTTTTCCCAATTTTAATTCTTGGCATACACATGCAATTATAAGAGTATAGCAGCCAAATGTAAAGCAATTGCATATAAAGGTAAAGGGAGGAGATTAAGGGAGCAAACACAATGTAGACATGGAGATTTTTTACGCGTGGTTCCGATAGGTGGTGCTATCGTACATCCACTTTGATGGAGACTTCAACCCATGAAGGGTAACGACTGCGTGAGTCCACGGAGGGCTCCACCCATGAAGGGTCCACGAAGAAGCAACCTTGTCTATCCCAACATGGCCATCACCCACGAAGGACTTGCATCACTGATAACCCACAAGTGTAGGGGATCGCAACAGTTTTTGAGGGTAAAGTATTCAACCCAAATTTGTTGATTCAACACAAGGGGAGCCAAAGAATACTCTTAAGTATTAGCAGCTGAGTTGTCAATTCAACCACACCTGGAAACTTAGTATCTGCAGCAAGATAGTTTAGTAGCAAAGTAATATGATAGTGGCGGCAGCAGCAATAAAAGTAACGATAGTGTTTTTGTAGTTTTTGTGATAGTAGCAGCGGAAAAGTAAATAGCAACTAGCAATATAGGTAAAGCTCATAGGCATTGGATTGGTGATGGGAAATTATGTCGGATGCAATTCATCATGTAGAAGTTATAACCTAGTGTGACACAGAAATAGCTCCAGTTCATCAATGCAATGTAGGCACGTATTCCGAATATAGTCATACATGCTTAAGGGAAAGAACTTGCATGGCATCTTTTGTTCTACCCTCCCGTGGCAGCGGGGTCCTATTGGAAACTAAGGGATATTATGGCCTCCTTTTAATAGAGTACCGGACCAAAGCATTAACACATAGTGAATACATGAACTTCTCAAACTATGGTCATTACCGGGAGTGGTCCCGATTATTGTCACTTCGGGGTTGCCGGATCATAACACATAGTAGGTGACTATAGACTTGCAAGATAGGATCAAGAACACACATATATTCATAGAAACATAATAGGTTCAGATCTGAAATCATGGCACTCGAGCCCTAGTGACAAGCATTAAGCATAGCAAAGTCATAGCAACATCAATCTCAGAACATAGTGGATACTAGGGATCAAACCCTAACAAAACTAACTCGATTGCATGATAGATCCCATCCAACCCATCACCATCCAGCAAGCCTACGATGGAATTACTCACACACGGCGGTGAGCATCATGGAATTGGTGATGGAGGAAGGTTGATGATGACGATGGCGACGATCTCCACTCTCCGGAGCCCCGAACGGACTCCAGATCAGCCCTCCCGAGAGAGATTAGGGCTTGTCGGCGGTTCCGTCTCGTGAAACATGATAATTCCTTCACCTTGATTGTTTCCTCCCCGAAAGTGAAGATATAGGATCTGGGGGTACGTCGGTAAGGCACCAGGAGGCCCACGAGGCAGGGGGCACGCCCTGGGCAGGGGGACGTGCCTCCCACCCTCGTGGACAGGCCCTGGGCCCCCTGGTGTGGATCTTCTTGCAGGTATTTTTTATATTTTCCGAAATAAATCTCCATTGATTTTCAGGCGATTCTGAGAACTTTTTATTCTACACAAAAACAATACCATGGCAGTTCTGCTGAAAACAGCGTCAGTCCGGGTTAGTTCCATTCAAATCATGCAAGTTAGAGTCCAAAACAAGGGCAAAAGGGTTTGGAAAAATAGATACGTTGGCGACGTATCAACTCCCCCAAGCTTAAACCTTTGCTTGTCCTCAAGCAATTCAGTTGATAAACAGAAAGTGAAAAAAAACTTTGACAAGCTCTGTTTGCTCTTGTTGTTGTAAATATGTAAGCTAGCATTCAGGTTTTCAACAAGATCATGAACTAACCACATTCACGATATTTTTCAGGTCTCAAGACTACTCACATCAATGGCATAATCAACTAGCGAGCAATAATAATAAACCTCGGATGACAGCACTTCTCAAAACAATCATGATATGATATAACAAGATGGTATCTCGCTAGCCCTTTCTGAGACCGCAAAACATAAATGCAGAGCACCTTTAAAGATCGAGGACTGAGTAGACATTGTAATTCATGGTAAAAGAGATCCAGTCATGATCATACTCAATGCAAATTCATAGTAATACATGCAATGACAGAGGTGCTCTCCTATTGGTGCTCTTTGATAAGAGGGTGATGACTCTGCATAAAAGTAAATAGATAGGCCCTTTGCAGAGGGAAGCAGGGATTTGTAGAGGTGCCAGAGCTCGATTTTTAAATAGAGATGAATAACATTTTGAGCGGTATACTTTCATTGTCAACATAACAACCAAGAATCTCGATATCTCCCATGCTACGCACATTATAGGAGGCTCCCAAACAGAATGGTAAAGTTTATACTCCCCCAACCACCAACAAGCACACTCCACGGCCATCCGAATCCACGGGGTACCGTCCAAACAAGCAACAACCCTGGGGGAGTTTTGTTTAATTATTATGATTTTGAGCATGGGACTTGTCGGGGGAAACTGTCCACCACGAACACCTATGGGACCGGAGCCCCTTGTCTGTGCGGTACGAGGGCGGAGGGAGCACGAAGAGCAGATCGAGGCAGACGCGCGGGCAGTTTTTACCCAGGTTCGGGCCGCACGGATGCGTAAAACCCTACTCCTGCTTGGTTGTGTATTGAGTTTGGGCGCTCGGAGCTTGAAGAAGCAGCTACACGAGCGAGAGAATGGTCTAGGTTTCGAACCGAACCGAACCGAACCCCCTCCACGTTGTGCATGGGCCTCCTTTTATAGTGCAAGGGGTCACCGACAGGTGTCAACGTAGGAGAAAGGGGTAAAAATGTAAAAGAGGTGGTAGTTGTAACAGTGCGGGAACAGTGGAGCTACAGTACAGAACAGTGGTCTATACCTACTTTAACAGTGGGGGACAAGGGCATTTAATGCCCGTCGCCGTCGACCCCAAAAGCTCCCGCCGTTGCGTCTCCGTCTGCCACGGCGATGGATCCTCTGCCGTGGAGTGCCACCGTGTCCCCCAGGCTGCACAGCCATCCGCCACGCGTCCCTGGAGTGGCCCCAGGGCGACGCGTGGGCCGATGAGCTGGAGCGCGGGCACACAGCGCACCTCCCCCGGCAAGCACCTTGCCGGGGATCTCGACCTTGCCGGGCCCGGAAGCTTGCCGCTCCCCGAGCCCTTGCCGGGTCTTCTAAGATGAAATCTTCTATTCGTCCTGACAAGCTCCTCTTGCCAGGGCCTCGTGCTAGTTAAGCAATCTCGAGCCTGGGACGGCCTTCCCGGCAAGCTCCTCTTGCCGGGGTCTTGGTCTTCTGTCTTGTATACTTTGTTTTTGATTGGCTAGATAAGGGTCAGGAAGGTCTCCGACAAGCGCGTGGTGAACCCTGCCGCGGGGAGCTGCCGCTGCCCGTGCACAAGTTGGGGTACTAGGGTACCCCTACCTTAGTACACCGACAGGAGCCCCCGGGCCTGGGCCACACACGGTGCCGAGCGCTGTTGGGCCAGGCCCAAAACAGTGCACGGGCACCCGCGGCCCGCGGCGCGCCGAATCCACTTCCATATCCGCCGCACCCCACGGCAACGGCACGCGTCGATTGCGGCGCCGTGGGATGGGACGTGCCCACGATTTCTTTAATGGGAAGGGCGAAACGCCCCCCACTCTCCCATAAAAGCAGAGAGAGCGGCGCGGTTCCCCTCCCTGCGCACTCATTGCCATCGTCTTCTTCCTCAGATTCCTCTGCTCTTTGCCTCTACTCCTCCGCCATCACCAAGCTCTTCGTCCCCTTCCTTCCACCGCGTCCGCCATGGCCCCAAAGACCGACAAGGCGAAGTCGGAGAAGTCCAAGCGGGAGAAGTCAGATCAGGCGGCGAAGCTCGTCGCGTTCCGGAAGGAGCACATCGTCTTCGCGCCGAAGCTCGGCGTGCGGGAGCTCTGGAGCAAATATTATTGGTTCTGGGCCAAGGAGACCCCAGCGCACCCCCGCACGCGCGTCTACCCGGCCGTCGCCAAGGACCACTACCCCGGCGGGTATCACTTTTTCGCAGCCTTCTTCCACTGCGGTCTGTGCCCTCCCTTCTCAAACTTTTTCTGCGATATCATGAATACTTATGGCCTCCACCTCCTCGACTTCACTCCCAACGCCATCCTCACCATGTCCGTTTTCGCGCATATGTGCGAAAACTTCGTAGGAATCCAGCCCAACGTAGCTCTCTTTAGGCACTTTTTCATCCCCAGAGTAGAGGCCGACGCCCCCCTCTCCGGAGGAATCTCTTGGGTGTTTAGGCTGAATAAGAAATTATCCTACTTGCCGGGGGAGCTCCGCGGCAAGTGGGAAGAGTGGCGCGCGGAGTGGTGCTGGGTCGTCGAGGAGCGGCCGCAACACTTCACCGCGCCGCGCACATCGCCCATCGTGCGCGGCAGGGATTGGAGTAACTTCGATTCCGACGATTCCAAACTGGATATCGCTCTCGCCAGAATCATGCGTCTTCGGATGGCGCCGCTGTCTGTCGCTGAAGTGGGCGCTGACTTTCTCCGTCGCCGGATCGCCCCCCTCCAAGACCGGAAAAGGCCGGCGTGGCAATATGGCGGCCCGGCAGACATCATGAGGCTGCGCCCCGGCCTCAATTTTAACTTCACAACACTTGAGCTGCGGGGTATGGTCAGGGAACTTTTCAAGTTCGACCCGGCACACCCCGAGTGGTTCCGCGCTCCCCGGGGAGTGGTGCCGCTCTGCGCCAGCAGCGCCCGGGATCGCCTTGTCGCTATGATGCCCGCGTGCGACTCTCATGGAGTGGAGCGCACGTGGATTGCGCCCAAGCCTATCGACGTCCTCGAGTTCTACGACCGCCTTGTGGAGGTGTTGGAGAAGAAGGACGATCTCAAGCTGCACACGCGGGCCACCACCGACCAAGAGATTGCTTACATAGCTTCTCGTGCTGAAGAAGTCGCCGCAGCCGCGGCGGCGGGAAACTTTGGATACACACCCGCGGAGGCGGAAGCCGCGGATGCCTCCAGCCAGGCGGATAGGGAGGAGATTCGCAAGCTGCTAAAGCTCCCTCCCGACGCGCTCGCCGTGATCCCCTCGCTGAGGCACTCCGGGATCAGTGGGATCGCAACGGAGGCCGCGGCAATGGAGGGCACCGCCGGAGGAAGCAGAGGCGCCGCGAGGGGCGGAAGCGACAAGGGGAAGAGGACCGCATCGCTGGGTGCTGGGTCCAGCGAGCCGGCCGAGGCCGAGGAGGAGGAGGAGGAGGAGGCCGAAGACTCCGGCGGATCGACAGAGTTGTACGCCGACGACCTCTCCTCGTCGGAGAGCTCCCCGCCCCCGGCAAGCCCGAAGGAGTCTCCGGCAAAGCGTCTCCGCAAGGCGGCGACGGGGGAAAGGGCACGGGCGCCCCGGCAACAGCCACCTCGGCGGGCGGCTCCCCGGGGGAGTCAAGCCGCGCCAAGGCCGTCCGGCGCACCAGCCGCAGCAGAGGCGGCCCGGGCGCGGACCACGACGGAGGCGCCCCGCAGGCCGGCAGCGAGCCGGCAGGGGTCTTCTCGGAGCGGAGCAACGGCTCCGCCCGTCCCCCGGGCGCCGGCAGCCACAGGGGCTGGGTCTTCGCAGCCCCCAGCCCCGGCGAGTACCAAGCGCGCGAGGGAGTCCTCGCCTCCCGCTCCTCGCGTCGACGCGCCCACGGTGGAGTACGACTTCTCCGCCCTGAGCGAGGACGACGAGGAGGACCAGGAGTAAGGATCTGAGATTCTTTATCTTCTTGATTTTTGTCTTGAGCTTCTGTTGATGCTAACTCTGTCTTCTGTTCTGGTTTCAGGACCCTGGCCCATCGCGCCGCGAAGAGGACCAAGGCGCCCGAGGCTGAGGTCGCGGAGGACTCGGCGGCGGCGGCAACAGAGGACGCACCGGAGCCGATCCTGCCGGACTCTGGCACTGCTCCGATGAGCAGCCCCCAGCGCAGCCCGCAGCGCAGCCCCCAGCGTAAGTCTGGGGTTCTTTCTTCTCGCTTGTCGGGGTACGCCTGAGGATTTGGTTTTGTCTTCATGTCTTGACGTTTCTGGTCCTGTTCTTTGCAGAGGTGGAGCCGCAGCGGGAAGAGCGCCCGGAGACCGTCACCGAGGAGCCGCAGGCCCCGCCGTCCCCGCCAAGGCCGAACCCTCCGGCAAGGGAGAGTGCTCCGCCAAGGGCGGGTACTCCGCCGCCAAGGCAGAGTACCCCGCCAAGGGCGAGCAGCCCGGCGAGGGCGGCCACTCCGCCAAGGCCGAGCTCCCCGGCAAGGGAGCCCGCCGCAGAGGACGCCCGCCAAGGCATGTTCTGTACTTGGTTTTCTTGACTTTGCTTCTTTTTGGATCTTTGCTTGATTTTGAACTTCTTTTTCTTCTTCTTCTAGATCTTCCTCCTCCTCCTCCCGTGCCGATGGAGACCGAGGTCATCAATATTGAGGATGAGGAGGGCGCGCAGGGCGGCGGCGATGACGTTCCCGTCGTCGTGGAGATGGCCGAGGCCACCGCGGAGACGGCCGAAACCACCGAGCCGGCCGTGCAGGAGACCGCTCCGGCTGCAGATGCAGCGGCCGGGGAGGGGGACGGCGACCGCACCGCCAACCCGGAGGTGGCGGGAGCATCAGATGCTGCACCGGCCGCCGGTCCCTCCGCCGGCGAGGAGCCAGCCGGTTACTATCTTCGTGCCCCCAATGGCATCTTTATCCAAGTGCCTTGGGGGTCTTCATCAAGAGCTCCCGCGGAGGGCGAGGCGTTTGACGGGGAAGTCCTCGCCTCCGCGGGTCTGACAGTCGTCGAAGCGCCCGGCGAAGGAGATGGGCCCGAGGAGGAGAAGCTTCTCCACCAGCTCCTGGCCCTTTACCGGGCCAGGCAGGCGAAGCTCGCCTCCCGGGAAGCGCTTGCCGCCAAGGCCGCCGCCGAAATGGAAAAGCGTGCGGCGGAGCTCAGCGCTGCCCACAAGGCGGGCCTCCGCGAGGTGGCGGAGGCGCGCGAGCGCCTTGCCGGCGAATATGAAGAATGGGTGCTGGAGAAGGCCGAGGCTGAAGAACAGCAACGGCTCGCCGGGGTGGAGATGTCCCGGCGAGAGGGAGAGCTCGCGCAGCGGAAGGTGGATCTCGACTCCCACGAGGAGGACCTTGCCGCTCGCGAGGCTGCTCTTGGCGGGGAGCTGAAGGAGGCGAAAGCCGCTGCTGCTGCCGCGGAAGACGCCAAGAAGGAGCTCGCCGCCAAGGTCATCCAGTTGGAGAAGGCGATGAAGGTGAGCGCCGAGAAGGTTGCCGCGCTCATTACTGAGCGCGAGAAGGACGCCCACACCAACGCGGAGCTCCAAGTAAGTTTATCCAAGAAGGGCGACGAGTTGAAGGCCGCCAAGGATTCCATCGAAGACTTGGAGCTGAAGGTCTCAACTCTGAGGGATTCAATTGACGCCGCCAAGCTTCGAGAAGACAAGCTGAAGGAGGAGCTCCGCAAGGAGCGGGCCTTGGTGGACAGCACCAACAAGGCATCCGAGCTCTTCCGCAAGAACATTGAGCTGTGGACCGAAGAGCTGGTTTCTTCTGCGTCCAACATTGACCAGGAGTTGCTTGCTTTGAAGGTCGAGCATCTTATCTACTCGCCGGATCCAGATCTCCCGCACAGCGCCAAGCTCAGCCTCTTCTTCAGAGGCGTCGCTCCGGCCCTCGCAGGTCTCCGGAACCGCATCCCCGCGCAGCTGGCCGAGGAGTCGCGCCGTCTCTGCGCAGGAACTCTGGAGCGGGTTTTGACGAAGATTGTGTTCCGCAACCCGGGGATCAACCTCACGAACGTTCTTCGCAGCTTGCCGGCGGATGCAGACACGGAGGCCCTGAAGGAGCAGGTCGGCCATATCATCGCCAAGGTGGCAAAGCTCGGCAGGAAGGAGGGCGACCGTGTAGACTAGGGCCCCATCTATCTTTATCTTTTCGTTGCTGCACGTTATGTTATGAACTCATTAGTCCATTGCGACAAGTTATCCTTGTAAGATATTTGCTTTACTTCAATCAATCAGTGCAATGTTATCTTCCTTGTTCCAATCTTTGACTTTGTATGTTTTTCACCCTACGCTCCCGGGGAGCTTGCCGGAAAGGGGCCCTTGCCGCGAGCGCTGAGTGCTGGACTCTGAGCGGCCTGCTGGCCAAGGTCCTTGCCGGCAAGCAACCTCGCCGCAGCAAGTCGCAACGCACTTAGCTTGCTGAGTATACTCGGAAACGAAGCAAGGGCGCGACACTTGTCGCAGCTCACTTAAATCGTTGAGTGGACTCGAAGACAAGATAAGGGTGCGGCAAGCCACGGGTAGGTTCCTCCGCGCACAGGTTTTCCATAAAAAGTGTGATCGTTCAAGGAAGACAACCAAAAATTTAAAATTTGAACTGGTCAAATTCTAACAACTTATCTTTCACATGCTGCTTGCTCATGTTGTTTGCTTTCCGGTAAGGCTCTTCCTCCTTGAACGGCACCTAGTTCCTCCTCCATCTCCTTCCCCCCCGGCAAACTTGTGCGCGAGGAACGTTCCTCCTGCTTAAGAGAAAAAGGAAAAGGAGGGGGAAACAAGCATATTGCCTTTCGATGTAATAGTGCTTACCGAATGTCTAAGTGTTGCATCAAATGCCAAATAAAACATGCAAATAGCAAAGAGAAGCATGCAAAAGGCAATCGATGCGAAAACACGAAATCTTTACTGATGCACGGGGTCTGCGCCCGGCTTTGTACAAAGGGTTACATGCAACAGCGGCAAGGCTTGTACAAAAGGTGGTTGCCGGAACGGATCACGGCAACCGCGCCTTAGGGGTGAAACTTGCGAAGATGCTCTATGTTCCAGGAGTTGCTCACCGGTAAGCCTTCTTCGGTCTCGAGGCGGACAGCGCCGGGCCTCGTAACTTGTCTCACCCGATAAGGGCCTTCCCACTTCGGCGTCAACTTGTTGGAATTCTTGGCGGACTGAACACGCCGAAGAACAAGGTCGCCTTCCTCGAGACTCCTGGCCTTGACTTTGCGGCTATGGTAGCGGCGCAAAGCTTGCTGGTATCGAGCAGCTCGCACAGCAGCCTGGAGACGTCCCTCCTCAAGGAGCAATGCGTCATCTTGCCGCAGTTGCTCTTGCTCGAGCTCATCATAAGCGAGCACTCGAGGAGATCCGTATACGAGTTCCGTGGGGATAACTGCTTCTGCCCCGTAGACTAGGGCAAAAGGTGTCTGTCCGGTGGCTCGATTCGGTGTCGTTCTGATTGACCAAAGAGCCGCCGGGAGCTCCTCTATCCAATTCCTTCCGCACTTGCGCAGCCTGTCAAAGGTCCTTGTCTTGAGTCCGCGCAGCACTTCAGCATTTGCCCTCTCCGCTTGGCCGTTGCTCCTCGGATGAGCAACAGAAGCGAAACAGACCTTGGCGCCAAGGTCTTGGACGTACTGCATGAAGGTGCGACTAGTGAATTGTGTACCGTTGTCGGTGATGATCCTGTTAGGGATCCCGAAACGGCAAACAATCGACCTGAAGAACCTGACTGCTGACTGTGCTGTCACCTTTCTCACTGGCTCTACTTCCGGCCACTTTGTGAACTTGTCGATTGCAACGTACAAGTACTCAAAGCCCCCGATAGCGCGAGGGAAAGGGCCGAGGATATCGAGCCCCCAGACCGAGAAGGGCCATGACAAAGGGATTGTTTGGAGAGCTTGAGCTGGCTGATGTATTTGCTTTGCATGAAACTGGCACGCTTCACACTTGGTTACTAGTGCAGTTGCATCTTGGAGGGCTTCTTGCCAAAAGAACCCTTGCCGGAAAGCTTTCCCGGCAAGCGCCCTTGCGCCAATGTGGTGGCCGCATATGCCTCCGTGTATTTCTGCCAACAGCTTCTGTCCATCTTCCCTGGAGATGCACTTCAACCTGACACCATTGAGTCTTCTTCTGTACAGCTCGTTATCCACAAACTGATACATACTTGACTGCCTGGTTATCTTCTCTATCTCTTGAGGGTCGTCGGGAAGTTCTCCAGTTTGCAAAAAACGGACGATCTGCTGTGCCCATGCCGGAGCCCGGGGCTCGACGGCAAGGACTAAAGGCTCGAGGGCCGCTGTGGGAACCCCAGCTTCTACGGCAAAGACCTCTGGTCCTGTCGGAGCTGACGGTCCCCCGGCAAGCTCGCCGGGGCGAGGCTTGTCGGGAACACTTGCTTCAACTGCACAAGCCCGAGGGCTTGCAGGAGCAAACTGTTCCTCAGCGTTGTCGTTGATCTTGGGAACTTTGGCGGCGGGTTCAGGAAGATCCGCCGGCAAGTAGTCGCCGGAGACCAACTTTCTCTTCTTGGACTGCCCAATTGATGGTGTAACTGATGGTTGAGTCAGCTTGAGCAAAAAGGTCCCTGGTTCCACAGGTAGCTTCATCGCAGCACACTTTGAAAGGCCATCTGCAATTTCATTTTGAGCTCTCGGGATGTGCTCCATTTGCAGACCTTCAAAGTGTTCTTCAAGCTTCCTCACTTCATCTACATATGCTTCCATCAAAGGGCTCTGGTAGCTCTTGTTGACTTGTCGGACCACCAACTGAGAATCGCCCCGCACAATCAGCTTCCTAATCCCAAGTTCGGCCGCAATCCTGAGGCCGGCAAGCAAGCCTTCATATTCTGCAGTGTTGTTTGTCGCCTGCTCCCTGGGAAAGTGCATCTGGATAACATATTTGAGGTGCTCTCCGGTGGGCGCAATGAGTACCACGCCGGCACCGGCGCCTTGCAGCGAGAAGGCACCGTCAAAATACATTACCCATTCACTTGTCGCTTCTTGCACGGGTACACTCGTTTCTTGAACTTCTTCTTCTGGCGTTGGGGTCCACTCAGCAATGAACTCTGCCAAAGCTCGGCTCTGAATGGTTGAAGTACTTTCAAATTTGAGTCCGAAGCTTGACAGTTCCAGTGCCCACTCGACGATCCTGCCTGTTGCCTCTGGATTGTGCAATATCCTCTTCAATGGAAAGCGAGTGACCACTGTTATCTCATGGGCTTGGAAGTAGTGGCGCAGCTTTCTCGAGGCCATGAGAAGGCCGAAAAGCAACTTTTGCACACCAGAGTACCTTGATCTAGCCCCCTGGAGAAGGGAACTTACAAAATACACTGGGCGCTGCACCATCTTCTTCCGCACCTCTTCCTTTTCCTGCGCAGATTCATCTTTGTCGGGGCCAGAGCTTGTCGGGGCAGCCCCCTGCTTGTCGCTGGATTCGCTTGCCGGTGGTGTGACCTCCTCGTCGGACTCTCTCTCCGCTACTAACGCAGCACTAACCACCTGGTTGGTTGCCGCCAAATACAGCAGCAACTTTTCCTGTGGTCTAGGTGCGACAAGTATTGGAGGAGAGGAAAGGTACCGTTTCAAATCTTGCAGCGCTGCCTCCGCTTCCGAAGTCCACTTCATGGGACCTGCCTTCTTCAAGATTTTGAAGAAAGGCAGGGCGCGTTCTGCAGATTTAGAAACGAACCTACTGAGGGCAGCCACACAACCTGCAAGCCTCCTGACATCCTTGACTCGCCTCGGGGCTTCCATCTGCTCGATGGCTTTGATCTTGTCGGGGTTGGCTTCAATCCCTCTCTGCGAAACAAAGAACCCGAGAAGCTTGCCGGAGGGGACTCCAAAGACGCACTTCTCGGGGTTCAGCTTGAGCTGTATCCTGCGCAGGTTCTGAAACGTTTCTTCTAAGTCTTGAATCAGTGTTTCTTTGCTCTTGCTCTTCACCACGATGTCATCCATGTAGGCTTCTACATTCCTGTGGATCTGTGGCTCAAAAGCAGTGTACACTACCCTTGCAAAAGTTGAGCCTGCATTCTTCAGTCCAAATGGCATGCGGATAAAGCAGTAAGTGCCACATGGAGTGATAAATGCAGTCTTCTCTTCATCTTCCTTGGCCATGAAAATCTGGTGATAGCCTGAGTATGCATCAAGAAAACAGAGTAGCTCACATCCGGCAGTGGAGTCAACGATCTGGTCAATGCGCGGCAAAGGGAAGGGATCCTTGGGACATGCTTTATTGACATCAGTGAAGTCTATACACAGTCTCCATTTCCCGTTGGCTTTGCGCACGACGACTGGGTTTGCCAACCACGTCGGATGGATCACACCTCTAACTAGGCCTGCTGCCTCTAGTTTCTTGATCTCCTCGTTGATGAATTCTTGGCGCTCCACGGCTTGCTTCCTTACTTTTTGCTTGATGGGCCGCGCATGAGGGCAGACAGCAAGCTTGTGCTCAATCACCTTCCTGGGAACACCGGGGATGTCAGATGGTTGCCAAGCAAACACATCGACATTCGCCCGCAGGAAGGCGACGAGCGCGCTTTCCTATTTGCTGTCAAGGGTGGCGCTGATGGTGAAGGTACCACCAGTGCCATCCTCCCTTGCGGACACCTTCTTGGTTGCCGGAGGAGCAGCCATTCCTTTCTTGCTCTTGCCGGTGGAGCTCGATGGAACGTCCTCGACGGCAGCGCAGCACTCCGAAGAGGTGCGGTTGCCGGAGTGTGTCCCAGAGCACTTGCCGGACTTGGTCTTCGTCTTCTTCCCCCCGGGAGCTTCAGCGGCAAGAGTATCCTTCTCGGCCGCAGCTGCCGCATCCCGGTAAATCTTGTCGGCGCAAATAAGCGCATCTTTCTTGTCGCTGTGGACAGTGATGACGCTTATCGGCCCCGGCATCTTCAGCACGTTGTAGGCATAGTGGGAAGCTGCCATGAACTTGGCGAGGGCGGGACGGCCGAGTATCCCATTGTAGGGCAATGGAATATCAGCAACGTCAAAGGTGATGCGCTCAGCCCTAAAGTTGAGCTCCCCGCCAAAGGTCACCGGCAGAGTAATCTTTCCCTTGGGCTTGCTCCTTCCCGGGTTGATTCCTTGGAATGAACCGGTCTCTTCGAGCTCGCCGTCTTGAATCTGGAGTTTTTTGATCACAGCAGAGGAGATCAAATTCAGCCCGGCCCCGCCGTCAACCAACATTTTGGTGACCTTGAGGTTGCGGATGGTGGGTGAGACCAGCATCGGCAAGCACCCGACCGCAGTGGTGCGGTCAGGGTGATCCTCAAGGTCAAAAATGATGGGCGTGCTGGACCATTTGAGGAGCCTGCGCGACTCCACGGGCGGCTCCGCTGCATTCACCTCACGCACCCACTGTTTCAGCTGGCGGTGGGAGGTGTGCAGGGAGGCGCCACCGTCGACGCACAGGACCTCCGTGGCCTTCTGGAATTCCTGCTCGCTGTTCTCGTCGTCCTCCATGTCTTCATCGTCGTCTTCGTCGTTGTCGCGGCCCCGGGGAGGTCGATCTCCTTGCCGCTGCTTGGCCTTGCCGCGGCGTCCTCCCCGGCCATTGAATGGCCGCTTCTTGCTGGGCTCTTCCCCACCACCTTGGGCCTTCTCCTTGTCGCGCCTCTCGTACTCAGCCTTTTGCTGCTCGACGAGGTACTCGACGCGCTTACAGTTGGAGAGGTCGTGACCCTTGGTGCGGTGAATCTTACAGTATTGCTTGTCGGAGCTACCCGGCTTGTCGGTCGCCGCCGCAGGGGCAGGCTCCTTGCCGGAGCCGCCAGCCTGCGCTTGTTTGGCGGGGGCCTCCTTGCCGGGCTTCTCGACGGCAAGCACTTCCTTCTTGCCCTTCTTCCTGTTGTTCCGCCGCCGGCTCTTCTTTGCCGGGGCGGCGTCGTCGCTGTCGCTTCCCCCTGCGCCAGCATCCTCCCCGGGGAGTTTCCTCCCCTCTTCTGCACGGGCGCACTTGTCGGCAAGAGCGTAGAGCTCGCTGACGTCCCTGATCTTGGTCATCGCCATCTCCTCACGCATGCGGCGGTTACGCACGTTCTGATGGAACGCGCTGATAACCGCAGCAGGGTGAACGTCGGGGATGTTGTGCTGTACCCGGCTGAAACGTTGGATATACTTGCGCAGGGGTTCGCCTTCCTTCTGGGCCAAAATGTGGAGATCGCTCTCCTGACCATGGGGTTTGTGGCCGCCGGTGAAGGCGCCAACAAACTGATGGCAGAGGTCGGCCCAAGATGAGATAGAGCCTTCCGGCAAGTGCATGAGCCACGAACGGACGTTCGGCTTCAGCACGAGCGGGAAGTAGTTGGCTAGGATCTTCTCGTCGCGCCCCCCGGCAGCCTGCACTGCTATGGTGTAGACGCTGAGAAACTCCGAGGGGTGCGTCTTGCCGTCGTACTTCTCCGGTACGTCGGGCTTAAAGTTCTTCATGCTGGGCCACTGGACGCGCCGCAGCTCGCGGGTGAACGCAGGGCAGCCTGCCGCGTACGGCAAGTCGCCTGGTTCACCGGGCGCGGGTGCGTCGACAGCGTTCCCAGTTCTCTTGTCGGATTGTCGCCGAGCTTCTCGGCGGCGCTCGATCGTGGTCCGAGCGTCTTCATCTCGCCGGTCGTCGAGGACCTGGCGCTGGTCCCGACGGGCCCGCGGGTCCGACGAGGCTGTGGAGCCGTCGTCGGGGTTGTTCCGGCGGGGCGGCGTCTTCTGCTTCTGCGGCGGGGAGTGCACGCTTGTCGCACCCCCGGCAGTCTTGTCGCCGATAGCCTTCGTCTTCTCGGCCTGCCGCGGCCGCGAGGCCGACGGCTGCTGCGGAGAGTCGTTGTTGGCGAAGTCTATCAGGCTCCGGATAGTGGCCCTCCATTCCTCGGCCTTGTCGGCCGCTGGAGGAAAATCGAGGAGCAGCTGCGCCCTTGCGAGCGCTTCTGCCGGGGTAGTGGGGAACGCGGGCGAGCGGTGCGAGGAACGGGATACGCTCGGACTTCTAACGACGTTAGAAGGAGCGGGGTCCCGCGCCGGCGCCTTCGCTTTGCTTGTGCCCGGACGGGGGTCCGGGGCGTCCCGCGAACCTCCAGTATGGCCTTGTCCCAGCAAGCGGATACCACCTCCAGTGGTATGGCGCTGCGGGGTCGTTGTGTGCTGCGATGGACGTGGTGCGTCCACGGAGACCGAGGTCCGGTCGTCCGTCCTGTTCTTGGATCTGGTGGCACCGTGAGTGTCCTCGCCGGCAACCACCCTTCCGACGGCGTCTCCCCCGCCCACCGTTGGCTCTGGTGGCGGCGGGTGAGACGCAGACGGGCCTCCGACCTCCGAAGGCTTCTTCTTCGGGGCCATGGAGTTGTTGCTGATGAAGTTGTTGATGAAGCTGGAGAGGTTGATGAAGATTGCGCCCGCGCGAACGCCGGATCAGGTTCGCACAACCTCGACGCCCCCTACCTGGCGCGCCAAAGATGTCGGGGGAAACTGTCCACCACGAACACCTATGGGACCGGAGCCCCTTGTCTGTGCGGTACGAGGGCGGAGGGAGCACGAAGAGCAGATCGAGGCAGACGCACGGGCAGTTTTACCCAGGTTCGGGCCGCACGGATGCGTAAAACCCTACTCCTGCTTGATTGTGTATTGAGTTGGGCGCTCGGAGCTTGAAGAAGCAGCTACACGAGCGTGAGAATGATCTAGGTCGCGAACCCCCTCCACGTTGTGCATGGGCCTCCTTTTATAGTGCAAGGGGTCACCGACAGGTGTCAACGTAGGAGAAAGGGGTAAAAATGTAAAAGATGTGGTAGTTGGAACAGTGCGGGAACAGTGGAGCTACAGTACAGAACAGTGGTCTATACCTACTTTGACAGTGGGGGACAAGGGCATTTAATGCCCGTCGCCGTCGACCCCAAAAGCTCCCGCCGTTGCGTCTCCGTCTGCCACGGCGATGGATCCACTGCCGTGGAGTGCCACCGTGTCCCCCAGGCTGCACAGCCATCCGCCACGCGTCCCTGGAGTGGCCCCAGGGCGACGCGTGGGCCGATGAGCTGGAGCGCGGGCACACAGCGCACCTCCCCCGGCAAGCACCTTGCCGGGGATCTCGACCTTGCCGGGCCCGGAAGCTTGCCGCTCCCCGAGCCCTTGCCGGGTCTTCTAAGATGAAATCTTCTATTCGTCCTGACAAGCTCCTCTTGCCAGGGCCTCGTGCTAGTTAAGCAATCTCGAGCCTGGGACGGCCTTCCCGGCAAGCTCCTCTTGCCGGGGTCTTGGTCTTCTGTCTTGTATACTTTGTTTTTGAATGGCTAGATAAGGGTCAGGAAGGTCTCCGACAAGCGCGTGGTGAACCCTGCCGCGGGGAGCTGCCGCTGCCCGTGCACAAGTTGGGGTACTAGGGTACCCCTACCTTAGTACACCGACAGGACTGGGCATCCCGACTAACAGCCATTTTCTCATGAATGATGAGCGGAGTCCACTCATCATGAGAATAACCCACCTAGCATGGAAGATATAGACAGCCCTAGTTGATACATGAGTTGTTCGAGCATACAAAACAAAATTTCATTTGAAGGTTTGGAGTTTGGCACATACAAATTTACTTGGAACGGCAGGTAAATACCGCATATAGGAAGGTATGGTGGACTCATATGGAATAACTTTGGGATATATGGAAGTGGATGCACAAGCAGTATTCCCGCTTAGTACAGGTGAAGGCTAGAAAGAGACTGGGAAGCGACCAGCTAGAGAGCAACAACGGTGATGAACATGCATTAAAATTAATCAACAATGAATGCAAGCATGAGTAGGATATAAATCACCATGAACATAAATATCATGGAGGCTTATTGATTTGTTTCAACTACATGCGTGAACATGTGCCAAGTCAGATCACTTAAATCGTTCATAGGAGGATACCACCCATCATACCTCATCACAACCATTTTAATATCATGTTGGCACGCATGATAGGCCATTATAAACTCTCAGCTAATTAAGCATGGCAAAAGCAGCTATGATCTCTAATTGTCATTGCAAACATGTTTCATTCATAACAAGCTGAATCAAGAACGATGAACCATCATATTTACAAAAACAAAAGAGGTTGAGTTCATACCAGCTTTTCTCATCTCAATTAGTTCATCATATATCATCCTTATTGCCTATCACTCACACGAATGAACGGTGTGGATAATAATAATAGTGCACGTGCATTGGACTAAGCTAGAATCTGCAAACATTTAATACAAGAGAGAAGACAAGGTAATATGGCTCAAGGTTAAATCAACAATAGAGCATATGAGAGCCACTAAGCATTTCTATCATGGTCTTCTACTCTTTAACCCCTAAAGAAAAGAAAAGAAACTATTTCCACGGGAAAGCTCCCAACAAGCAAAAGAAGAACGAGAAATCTTTTTGGGTTTTCATTTTTTTAACTACTACTTCAAGCAAAGAAAGTAAACTAGCTAGAAGCTACAGCTAATATTTTTTTTGTTTTTCTGGGTTTTTTCTAGCACACAAGAAAAAGACTAAGAAAAAGAAATTGAAACTAAGCATGGATGGTACAGTGAAAGAGTGTGAGCACTGACAACTAGAATAAGTGTGAACATGAATGTAAGTCGGTGAGAAACACGTACTCCCCCAAGCTTAGGCTTTTAGCCTAAGTTGGTCTATGGCCAGTATTGGCCTGACGAATATCCAAAGTTGTAGTTGGGGTCATACTGAGACGCAGCAGATGCTACATGCTGAGCTGCAGCTCAAAGGCGGGTTGCCTCTGTCATGTTATAATAAGCATTTGCCTCCTCCATTGTTATAGTGTATCTCCCCTTTTCCTAAAAGTTAAACAAAGTAGGGGCAGGAAGACTAATAGGGATGGCATGCTGTGTGTTAAAGATTAGTTGATATTTGAGGGTTTGATTATCCCACTCTATAAACCAGTGACTAGTCATAGCATGGCAGTCTAAATAAGCAGGAGGTAAAGGTTCATCATTCATGTGCACAGACACACCAAGAAAGCGGGCTATGCGGGTAGCATAGATCCCACCAAATAAATCTCCATGCAACCCATTATGGTGTAGTCTACGTGCAACAATGGATCCCAAGTTATATTGCCTATCACCTAGTATGGCACTCTTGAGAACACTAAGATCAGGGACACGCATGTGACAAGCGTCATCCTTACCGTTTATGCATCTACCGATAAAGAGAGCAAAGTAATGAATAGCAGGGAAATGTATGCTCCCCATGGTAGCCTGTGTGACTTCCCTGGACTCCCCCACTGTAATACTAGCAAGGAATTCTCTAAATTCAGATTTGCGAGGATCACTCATATTGCCCCACTGTGGGAGTTTGCAAGCAACATTAAAATCCTCTAAATCCATGGTATAAGATTTATCATATAGGTCAAACAGTACAGTGTGAGAATTACGTGAAGATGAAAATTTAAACCTTCTCACAAAGCTATCAGTTAAGCCATGGTATTGAGGACACTTATCTTGTATGAAGTCCTCGAGGTCAGCATTGCGCACGTATGCGTAAAATTCATCTTTGATGCCAGCTTGACCCATGAATTCATCCGACGACCATTCACAAGGCCGCACATCAACATCCCTCGGTGGTTCATCGTCCGGCTCACGGAACGCGAGCCTCGGTTCTTGCTTCCTTGAAGGACCACCTTGGAAGTTTCTCCTAGACATTTTTCTGAAATTTTCTGAAATTTTTAGTAACTTCAAAATAAAAGTTAACCAAACACAACAAGATTGATAGCAACAACTCCTATAAGTGCCTAGAGGCTATATCATGCATTAGAACTACTTGGGACCAAGAAAATTTGACATGCAAGCTCAAGAACAAGGTCACCAGAGCAGCATAAATTTGCAACAAATAAAGCACTAGAACAAAAACTAATTGGACCAATGGAGGAGTCACATACCAAGGAACAATTTCCCCAAACAGTTTAGTGAATGGTGCTTTGAGCAAGGAGATCGAAAATGGCAGCAAGATGAGCTAGAACTCGGGTTTGAGCTGGTTGGGGATTTTTTTGGGAGGAAGAAGAAGAGCATGGGTGCAGGAATAAGTGCACCACGTGGGGCCCACGAGGCAGGGGGCGTGCCCTAGACCCTCGTGGCCATGTGTTGGCTCCCCTCGCTGTGTGTCCAGTGCCATATTTCCTCAAATATTCTAGAAAAAATCATATTTCATTTTCATGGCATTTGGAGAACTTTTATTTTCGGGATATTTTTTTATTGCACGGATAAGTCTGGAAACAGACAGAAAATGCTAATTTTCTTTTATTTATCCTAATTAACAGAAAGTAAAAGGGGAGTACAGAAGGTTGTGCTATCTAGATTCACCTTTCCCATGCCAATCAAAAGGAATCCATTAACAAGGTTGATCAGGTCTTGTTAATAAACTCTTTCCGAGTAACATGAAACCGGAGAATTTTTGAATAACACTAGGTTACCTCAATGGGAATATGTATGTCCCCAACAATAAGAATGTCATAAGCCTTCTTGGTAGTAGGAATAAGAAACTCAAAATCTCCAATAGTAATAGTTGAAGTTTTTCCAATATAATTAATATTGTGGACCTGAGGTTGTTTCCTCGGAAAGTGTATCGTATGCTCATTACCATTGACATGAAAAGTGACATTGCCTTTGTTGCAATCAATAACAGCCCTTGCAGTATTCAAAAATGGTCTTCCAAGAATAATAGACATACTATCGTCCTCGGGAATATCAAGTATAACAAAGTCCATTAGAATAGTAACATTTGCAACTACAACGGGCACATCCTCACAAATACCGACAGGTATAGCAGTTGATTTATCAGCCATTTGCAAAGATATTTCAGTAGGTGTCAACTTACTCAAGTCAAGTCTACGATATAAAGAGAGAGGCATAACACTAACACCGGCTCCAAGATCACACAAAGCAGTTTTAACATAGTTTCTCTTAATGGAGCAAGGTATAGTAGGTACTCCTGGATCTTCTAATTTCTTAGGCCTTCCACCCTCAAAAGTATAATTGGCAAGCATGGTGGAAATTTCTACTTCGGGTATCTTTCTTTTGTTGGTAATAATATCTTTCATATACTTAGCATAAGGATTTGTTTTAAGCACATCAGTCAAACGCATACGCAAAATGATAGGTCTAATCATTTCAGCGAAGCGCTCAAAATCCTCATCATCGTTTTTCTTGGATGGTTTCGGAGGAAAAGGCATGGGTTTCCGAACCCATGGTTCTCTTTCCCTACCGTTCTTCCTAGCAACAAAGTCTCTCTTATCATAACGTTGATTCTTTGATTGTGGGTTATCAAGATCAACAGCAGGTTCAATCTCTACATCATTATCATTGCTAGGTTGAGCATCTACATGAACATCATCATTAACATTATCACTAGGTTCACGTTCATTACCAGATTGTGTCTCAGCATCAGAAACAGATATATCATTGGGATTCTCAGGTGTGTCAGCTACAGGTTCACTAGGAACATGCTAAGTCCTATCATTTTTCTTTTTCTTCTTTTTAGAAGAACTAGGTGCATCTAAATTAGCTCTCTGAGAATCTTGCTCAATTCTCTTAGGGTGGCCTTCGGGATACAAAGGTTCTTGAGTCAGTTTACCACCTCTAGTTGCAACTCTAATAGCATAGTCATTATTCTTACTATTTAATTCATTGAGCAAATCATTCTGAGCCTTAAGTACTTGTTCTACTTGAGTGGTGACCATAGAAGCATGTATACTAATAAGTTCCAGTTCACCTTTAGCTCTAGACAGATAATCACTCAACTGTTCAATCATATAAGCATTGTGTTGTAATTGTCTACCAACATAAGCATTGAAGTTTTCTTGTTTCACAATAAAATTGTCAAACTCATCTAAGCATTGGCTAGCAGACATATAACGAGGAATATCACCTTCATCAAATCTATAAAGAGAATTTACCTTTACTACCTGTGTCGGGTTATCAAGACCATGTATTTCTTCAATAGGCGGTAAATTCTTAACATCTTTAGCTTTAATACTTTTTTCTTTCATAGATTTCTTTGCCTCTTGCATATCTTTAGGACTGAGAAATAGAACACCTCTTTTCTTCGGAGTTGGCTTAGGGGCTGGATCAGGAAGTGTCCAATTATTTTCATTGGCCAGCATATTATTCAGTAGTAATTCAGCTTGTTCAACTGTTCTTGCCCTGAAAACACAACCAACACAACTATCCAGGTGGTCTCTGGAAGCATAGGTTAGTTCATTATAAAAGACATCAAGTATATCATGAATTTCAAGAGGATGATCAGGAAAAGCATTAAGTAACTGGAGAAGCCTCCCCCAAGCTTGTGGCAGACTCTCTTCTTTAGTTTGAGCAAAGTTATATATTTCTCGTAAGGCAGCTTGTTTCTTATGAGCGAGAAAATATTTAGCAGAAAAGTAATACATCATATCCTGGGGACTACGCACACAACCAGGATCAAGAGAATTAAACCAAGTCTTTGCATCACCCTTTAATGAGAATAGAAATAACTTAAGGATATAGTAGTAACGAATCTTTTCATCATTGGTAAACAGGGTGGCTATACATTCAACTTGGTAAGATGTGCCACAACATTTTCAGACTCATAGCCATGGAAAGGATCAGACTCAACCAAAGTAATTTGCTCAGGATCAACAGAGAATTCATAATCCTTATCAGTATTAGCAGCTGAGTTGTCAATTAAACCACACCTGGAAACTTAGTATCTGCAGCAAGATAGTTTAGTAGCAAAGTAATATGATAGTGGCGGTAGCAGCAATACAAGTAACGATAGTGTTTTTGTAGTTTTTGTGATAGTAGCAACGGAAAAGTAAGTAGCAACTAGTGAAAGTGAAGTATATCGACTAGAGGGGGGGGGGGTGAATAGGCAATTTTTATGAAATGCTTCAAAACATGGTAGCTTTGAAGACAAAAGATAAACTCAGTCCTATTAGTATGCAGCGGAAAGTAGACTACACTAGACTAGCCATAGTCAAGTATTCAATGAAGTGAAAGCACGAAGACTAATAACAGCTAGGCAGTAGGGATCATGATGGAAGAAGGAATGAAGCCAATCACAAAAGGTAGATACTCAGTGAAGTCAATCAGATATGGCAAGCAGGCAATGACTTCACAACATAAAACGATAAGTAAAGGGAAGGAAAGGATAGAACCAGTAGCTCGGGGAGGACAATGAGTTGTTAGACCAGTTCCAGTTGCTGTGACAACTGTATGTCTGGTTAGGGAGGCTGAGATTTAGCTCAGAAGACCGTGTCTTCACCTTGTTCCCCTTGAGCTAAGGACACCTAGTCCTCGCCCAATCACTCTCGTAAGTCTTCAAGGTAGACTTCTAAACCTTCACAGACTTCGTTCACCGGCGATCCACAATGACTCTTGGATGCTCAAAACGCGACGCCTAACCAGCTGGAGGAAACACAGTCCTCAAGTATAATAAGTCTTCAGGTCACACAGACAGAAAGACTTCAGTGATGCCTAACACTCTTTGGCTCTGGGTGTTTTGGCTTTGTCCTCGCAAGGATTTCTCTCTTAAATGCTTCGAAGGTGGGTTGCTCTCAAACGACAAAAGCCGTGTAATAACTTTGAGCAGCCACCAATTTATGGTGTAGGGGTGGGCTATTTATAGCCACTGGGCAACCCGACCTGATTTGTCCGAAGTGACCCTGGGTCACTAAGGAACTGACACGTGTTCCAATGGTCAGATTTCAAACACTCACACGGCAACTTTACTTGGGCTACAAGTAAGGCTGACTCATCCAACTCTGGATAAGATTTGCTCTCATAGTCTTCGCTCGAAGACATATGATTTGGTTGAGCATCACTTCAGTCACTCTGACTTAGATCACTTGGACCCCACTTAACAGTACGGTGGTTCCTATGACTCAACAAAGAAGAAAAGGAAACAACAAAACATCTAAGTCTTTGTTCTCCATAGTCTTCACACAATGTCTTCTCTTGTCATAGTCTTCAATATGATTATCTTCATATACCACCACTGATGTCAATGTCTTCATACATTTTTAGGGGTCATCTCCGGTAGGTAAACCGAATTAATGAGGGACTACTACCTGTGTTACCTGCAATTCTCACAAACACATTAGTCCCTCAACCGGGTTTGTCGTCAATACTCCAAAACCAACTAGGGGTGGCACTAGATGCACTTACAATCTCCCCCTTTTTGGTGATTGATGACAAACTGGTTGAAGTTTTCAACGGGGATAAAGATATGTGAAATTGTAAAGGATAATGGTATTGTCTTCGTAAGTAGAAAAAGGCTCCCCTAAAGATGTGCATATAGTTGATTTGCCTTTGAATGCAAATGCACATGGCAGGTTTTACTTGTGGAGATCCTCTTCAACTTATGAAGACAATTCATCATGCACAATTGATATGTCGAAGATAATGACATGCATAATGAAAAATGGACGTCTGCAATAATGACTAAGTGCGGAATATAAGGTAGCAGATGCGGAATTTATCATCGCATTACAGAGTAGCATAAAAACATAGCAGACGACCATCAGTTTAAGTGTTACAACTCAAAGAACCAAATGTAGCAAAAAATGAGAGTTGTAAACACTAGGCAAAATATAAAGCACCTGCCCATATGGACCCGCTTGAAGACTATCAACTCATATGCTTCTCCCCCTTTTGTCAGTAAGGACCAAAAAGGTTTGAAGACATAGAGCCTCTATTCGTTCCCAGTTGGAGCAGGAGAGGATGCAGGGTCAACGTTGGTGTTTGGCGGTGCAGAAGTAGTTGGTGCAGTGTCGACGCGCGCTGATGTAGGAGGAGGTGAGGTAGCATCAATCATCGATCACCCTGGCGTCAACTGTTGCAGCGGAGGAGGAGTATTCAGAATCTTCAAGAGATGGAGTTCGACGCATAACAGCATTCCTTGGAGGAGTGAGGTCAAACTTGAATCTCTCTGTGAAGCCATCATCTTGAAGATCCGCTTCAGCACTCAGCAAGGTCAAACTCTTTCAAGACCTCCGATAGGTTTCATGAGCAACAAAGGCATTCTTGGTGGCAAGATTGCGAATGCGATTTACATCCACCAAGAGGCTTTGCATCTGACGCTTTAGCTAGTAGTGATGCTCATCTTTTTTCTGATGAAGGGCAACCAGAAGCTCTCGGTTATTGAGAACACGAGATCGCTTCTGAGGCCTTTGGGCGATGGTGCTCTCAGTAGCTTTGCTTTCAGCGTGTCGAGGTAGACGAGTACGGCCAGCCAAAGGATAAATGCGTGAGACTGCCGGAACTCCTTCAATCTGCTGAGTGAAGCTCTGGTGATCAGCGTTGTGAAGACTAACATGTTGTTTGGCAGGCTCTTGGTATATAGCTTCAGCAGACATATCAACCTCAGGCAAGAATATATGATGGTTGCGAGTAGAGGGCTGATAGGTGATAGCTGAATGCAGCTTGATGAGGCGGATAATCCATGGGGCATAGAATTTCAGACCAAACAGATCAGATCCAGACATAGCCAATTGCCTAATGAAGAAATCTTGAACATTGAAGCTGATGCCATTAAAGATATAGAAAACCAAAGTCTTCATGGTGCCTTCAAGCTTGGCTGATGAAGAATGTCCTTTGACGGGCCATAGAGTACGCCTGATGATATGATAGATGGTGCGTGGTAGGTACTCTAGGTCTTCAAGAAAGAATTCCTTAGGATATTCAGCATCACTTGGCAGAGGCTTCATCATGCTTAGCATTTGGCTCATGGTGGGCTTGCGCTTCTGAAAGATGCTCTCCAAGGCTTCATTGTGCAATTGACAGCCAGGTTCATACAGATCTCCTGGAGTGGGCAGGCCAATAAGCTCAATGAGATCAAAGGCTTTGGCTTCATGATGGAAATTGCCTGTCATCCACTCAAGGACCCATGTCTTCGGATCCCTGCTATAGCCTCGAATGTGAAGGGTTGCATAGAATTGCAGAAGCAGCTCTTCATTCCAATGCTCCTTGTTAGTTACAAAATTTAGTAGGCCAACATCATGGAAACAATCAAGAGCTTCCTCCAGACAGGGCAGACCAACAATAGCTTCAGTGTCAAGACGCATATGAGGGAAAATGCGCCCTTGATCATAGAGTACTCTTGAGTAATAACTGCGCTGCTGATGGCTCCAGAACCTATCTGATGATATTCTTGGCTTGGAATATGGGTTCTTGGCGCTATCAAAGACGGTGTTGTGCGCAGTGAAGCTATTGGCATTGAATGACCCTTGAGAGGTAGCAATACCTGGAAACCTTGGCAGTCTTGGCTTAGGCTTCTGGACTTGAGGCATGTGCTCAACATGATGATCAAACTGAGGACCAGCAACATGCGGTCCAGTAGTAGGTGGTGGAGTCAGAATGGGCCACCGGACAGTAATGAGCTGATCATCTTGGTTGTATGCTTGCTCAATTGTATGGGGCCTAAGAGGCGGAATAGGAGCAGAGGCATTAGCTTCAGGCTGCAGATTTGCTTCAGATGCAGCACTGGCTTCAGGCGCCATCACTTCTGGCACCATTGTGTCTTCAGGTGCCACATTAGCTTCAGCCATGACCACGTCGTTGGCTTCAGTGTTGGTGGTAGCAGCCTCTGAATTTGTAACCTCCATTTCAGGAGCTGGAGGGTCGGACACGTTCTCCTCGAGAACAGGGGTTGTGGCAGTACGTTCATCTTCCGCTTGGGTTTTTCTTCTCCTTGGGGTGGTTCTTCTTCGACTGATGCAACCGGAATATCTTCATCCGCTTTAGCTTCAGATTGTGAGGGGTTCACAGTAGGAGCAGCGTCAGGTGTAGATGGTTGTTCTACTCCTTCTGGAACACTTGGGGCGACGACTTGAGGCCTTGGTCCTTTGCGAAGCCTGCGAAAAGCTGGCGATGCCTGAGGGGATGGAGGTTGTTGGGCCTCAAAGTCTTCATCTTCAAGCACCGAACTGGTGTCTTGATTTGGCTGAGGTGTGGCTGGTGTATCGTGTGGGTGATCAGCCCACGAGTCATCCTGTGCAATTGGCGTCAATGGACGACCAATGCTGATGCGTTCGCTGTTTGTAAGAATAGGCGAAGATTCAACATTGTACTCGATCTGAGGAAGGACTTCATCATCTTCAACATTATCATGAGGACCAATGTCTTCAGCTGCGGTGGGGTCAGCAGCTGGAATGTCTTCAGCCTCTGTGGGAGCAGGCTCATGGACTGTCAGGCGACGTTCTCTATGGGCAGATGCAGGGCGAGCAACTGATATGGGCTCGACAAAGATAGGCTCTTTGGAAGCAGCCTTATCCTTCTTTGTCTTGCGCTTCTTGGTGGGTGGAGCTTCATCAATAGTCTGCTTGCGCTTGCGAGCTTCTGCTTCAGCCACCTTTGTCTTCTTGAGCTCCGAAGCAGTTGGGGTGGCCTTAGGCTTCGTGCCAGTCATGCTGGCAGGGAAGACTATGCTTGGCATTTCCTGCCTTGATTCTTCAGCTTCGGGCATAGGTTGCTTCTTCTTCTTCTTTTTGGTAGCTATCCTTGGGTCAATGCCAGGATGCCCAAGGGCCTTGCGCTTTTCAGCTTCATTGAAAGCTTGAAATCATTTGGCATCCAAGTCCTTGATTCGCTCACGAGAACCTTTAGCTTCATCACGCCTCTGGCGAAAGGCTTCCTTGAGCTCATGCATCATAACTTTGAAGTTTTGAATCTCTTGTACGCTGAGCTTGTCCATATGCTTCTTGAACTGAGCCTTTTCATAATCGATCTTTTGCTTTAGCTCTACTATCCTCTGAGCCAGAGCTAGTTCCGAAGCAATGGCGCCATGAAAGGAGACGCTGAGTCCAACTGGAAGTTGAAGATCGTCGAAGCTGAGGTTGGGGTGTCAAACCATTCATCAATGAAATTATTGAGCACTTCCACGTCAAAGAGCGGCAAATCATTATAGATTTCAGCATCTTGCTTGCTCTTGATCAGTTGCTCCAGAGCATCGTCACAAAGATCATCATCGCTCGAGAGATCAAGGGCTTCATTGGCAGTCTTCATAACAGCATCAGGAGTGAGAGCTGGACTGGGGTTGCGTGATGGCTTCTTCCTCAGCTGTCTGCTCTTGGAGATACGAGAGTGTTCCTCAGATTGCACATTTGGTGCTGGTGGAGCAGTGGCCAAAGGCTTCACTCTAGAAGCAATTGGTGGAGTGGTCCTCGAAGCCTTGGATTTCTTCTTCTTGGGCTTTGGGGTTGCAGGCGCTTCTTCAGAATCAGCATCAGCTGCAGGTTGATCCACATCCGCCCCTTGAACCCTGATGTGACTGACGAGGCCTTCTAAGTTGTAGAAGGGTCCGACCAGGTTTGGTTCAGCTTCGCGCGTGCCATCAGCGCGGGGCGCAGAGGGGCCAGGATTCAGGTCCAATCCCCAATTCTTCTTGTTCTCTTTGGCTGAGTTCTTGGCATATTGAAGATTTTGCTTGAACAAATTGTCGTCGCGACACCAGAGCAGAGAGCTAGGATCTGCATCAGTAGGTTGAGGCCCTCTGACCATGCAAGGATAGAAGCCTTGAGCAATGGCTTCGGCACGAGTCTTGGGGGGAGATTTTTATAGGTGATGTCTCCCCATGGATGCTTGATGGCGTTCTTTTCAGCATACTCTTGGGTCACGAACCTATACTTGAACCACTGTTCAGCCCAATATCATCGAATCCTAGGATTCATGTCTTCCTCTGATTATAATCCTCCTCTGGATCAGTCTTGTACATCTCAATGAGACCAGGAGGCAAATCTATGGAGGTGTTGCCACGGCGCTGTCTGCCACCCTTTCTAACTGTCTTGTCAGTTGCCATTGGCTTCAACCTGAAGGGCTTCAAACTGAATGGCTTCAAAACTGGCAAATGCTTCGGTCTGCTAGTCAGACAGGAACTATCTTCAGGGGAGTGAATGTGACGCTGCAAGAATTCTTCAAATGAATGCAAACTATGAGAACCAAGGGATTCTCCCACGGACATGTACCCGTGACAGCATTAGAGATGCGAGGGAAGGGGAAGAGGTCATATGCATTCTCAGAAGTTTTGAAGATAAAACAGTTTTGAAGACTTTGACCTCATAGTGCGAAGACATTCACTCATATGATGAGAGTTGGATCCAGATTTGTACGAATCCACGAATAGGTACAAGTGAGGAATCGGCAAGATATGAGATGCAGACAGGATAGATCTATATATTTTTGTAGGACAAAACCTCTTGTGGTAAAAGTGATGAATCTCTATGGATCAAGAAGATGGTAAAAGGCAAGTTTTATTTACCACACGATGAACTGCTTAGACGGAGAGGAGTTGGATGCCCAGCAGTTCGATCTTCCGTGCCCTAACTTGGCGACGGAGAACAGCTACGGCGACGGCGGAGTAGATGATGTCCGCGGCCGGCGTGAGGACGGCGTCGACGAGATTGCGGCAGCGAAGCGCTTCGTCGCCGGCGTCGTCGAGAGCTAGCGGAGGCGCTAGGGTTGGTCGATGTGGAGAGGTGGTAGAAGAACTTTTGACCGTGATGGGACGTGCATTTATAGGCATGGGAGACGGCACAGCGCAATTACGCAGGTGCCCCTGGCGGTTCACATACGAGGGACACGTGGTGGTCATGTAACGCATTGGGAGTTGTCCCACGATCCCACGTACACCACGACTGTCAGAGTGGTCGTTCCAGCTTCTCCGGGTTTCAGGCATAAAGGATGGAGCCATTAAAATCAGATTTAAAGTTTGTCTCCGTATCTTCTGCTGACAAGGATGCAGAGATGATATTCGACAGATTCAACAGAATGCATATGATTTGGACAGTCAGAGTGTGAGATGAGAAAGCATAGAGAGGTTAGGGTCCGATCACATTCACTTAGTTCAAAAGATTCAAATACGAAGACATAGGTATAAGTGAATGTTGTTGAGAACAGAACACAACTCTCTCTCTCTCTCTCTCTCTCTCTCTCTCTCTCTATATATATATATATATATATATATATATATATATATATATATATATATATATATATATATATATATATATATATATATATATATATATATATATATATATATATATATATATATATATATATATA
>LR738709.1:362610831-362746728 GCA_902687465.1 Secale cereale
GTGGGTCTATTCTCATAACACCCCTTAAGACCTTATTCTCATAACAAAAACCTTATTCTCATAACACCCCCACTTAAATAGGTTTCTAGCGCGGAGCGCCCCGAGGACAGCAACCACTGCCCCGCCTCCTACCCCCGCGCTGCCGCCCCGCCTCCTTCCCCCAGCACCGTCGCGCCGGCTCCTACCCTGATGCAGTGCGGTTTTCTTGTGCAGTTCGGAAGCGCAAAAAAACGCTCGCTGCCATTATTCGTCGGTCGCACCGTTTTGAAAACTGCTCTTAAACCGTGTGGAATATCGAAAAGTGTTCAACATGGCGATGTTGCGTCTACTCCATAGCTTTTCAACGGTATATTACACGCATAATTCTGATAAACGGTTAAAAAACTAGAGCAAAAAAGGTACCGAAAAAACAACACGTATAGTTTTTTCAAACATGCAGTTCACCATTTTCAAAACTGCTCTTAAACCGTGCGAAATCTCGAAAAGTGTTCAACATGGCGAAGTTGCGTCTACTCCATACCTTTTCAACGGTATATTACACGCATAATTACGATAAACGGTTAAAAAACTAGAGCAAAAAAGGTACCGAAAAAACAACACGTACAGTTTTTTCAAACATGCAGTTCACCCTTTTCAAAACTACTCTTAAACCGTGCGGAATTTCGAAAAGTGTTCAACATGGCGAAGTTGCGTCTACTCCATAGCTTTTCAATGGTATATTACACACATAATTCTGATAAACGGTTAAAAAAATAGAGCAAAAAAGGTACCGAAAAAACAACACGTATAGTTTTTTCAAACATGCAGTTCACTGGTCTCTGTGTTGCAGTAACATTCAGTTCGGAAGCACAAAAAAACGCGTCGATTTGGGTGTCGCGAAAAACAGAGTTTCCGCGTTTTTGTAATTTCAAAACTGCTCTTAAACCGTAATGAATTAGAGGAGGTGTTCTACATGAAAAAGTAGCGTCTCGACGATATCTTTCCAATGGTGTATCATTTAGATCATTTCGACCAATGCTTTTGTAAAAATTTCACGAAAAACGGCCACTACCCTTCGTAGTCAGCCGCACGATTCTCAAATTTAACTAAAAACCGTGAGGAATCTCAAAAACATTTCAACATATGAAAGTTGCGCCTCGTTCGTAGCTTTCCAACGGTATATTACACGCCTTGTTTCGACAAACGGTTAGAAAACTGGAGTGGAAACAGTACCGAAAATTTGAAAAAATTCGAAAAACACAATTCCGCGATTTAGTAAATTCAAAACTGATCTTAAACCGTAGCGAATTAGAAAAAATAATAGATATGAAAAAGATGCGCGCCGACGATACTTTTCTAACGGTGTATCATACGTTTCATTCCGACGAACGGTTTAGAAAAAAACACAAAAAATACGCTCGCTGCCATTCGTTGTGAGCCGCACGATTTTTGAAACTGCTCTTAAACTATGATGAATTTTGAAAAGTGTTCAACATGGTGAAGTTGCGTCTACTCCATAGCTTTTCAACGGTATATTACACGCATAATTCCGATAAACGGTTAAAAACTAGAGCAAAAAATTTACCGAAAAAACAACACGTACAGTTTTTTCAAACATGCAGTTCGCTTGTCTCTGTGTTGCAGTAACATGCAGTTCGGAAGCGCAAAAAAACGCGTCGATTTGGGTGTCGCGAAAAACAGAGTTTCCGCATTTTTGTAATATCAAAACTGTTCTTAAATCATAATGAATTAGAGGGGGTGTTCTACATGAAAAAGTAGTGTTTCGACGATATCTTTCCAACGGTGTATCATTTGGATCATTTCGACCAACGTTTTGTAAAAATTTCACGAAAAACGGCCACTGCTCTTCTTAGTCAGCCGCACGATTTTCAAATTTAACTAAAAGCCGTGAGGAATCTCAAAAACATTTCAACATATGAAAGTTGCGCCTCGTTCGTAGCTTTCCAAGGTATATTACACGCCTTGTTTCGACAAACGGTTAGAAAACTGGAGTGAAAACAGTACCGAAAATTTGAAAAAATTCGAAAAACACAATTCCGCGATTTAGTAAATTCAAAACTGCTCTTAAACCGCAGCAAATTAGAAAAAATAATAGATATGAAAAAGATGCGCGCCAACGATACCTTTCCAACGGTGTATCATACGTTTCATTCCGACGAGCGGTTTAGAAAAAGCGCAAAAAAGCGCTCGCTGCCATTCGTTGTGAGCCGCATGATTTTCGAAACTGCTCTTAAACTATGATGAATTTTGAAAAGTGTTCAACATGGAGAAATTGCGTCTACTCCATAGCTTTTCAATGGTATATTACACGCATAATTCCGATAAAGGGTTAAAAAACTAGAGCAAAAAAGGTACCGAAAAAACAACACGTACAATTTTTTTCAAACATGAGGTTCTGTTGCAGTATCTGTGCAGTGCGCATAGCTTTCCAATGCAGTAAAATAAAGCAGTTCGGAAGTGTTATGAGAATATTATTCTCATAATGTTATGAGAATAGACCAGCTATATATATATATATATATATATATATATATATATATATATATATATATATATATATATATATATATATATATATATATATATATATATATATATATGAAGATACAAGTGCGAAGACTTTGCAAATGTAACGCCGCGAGAAACACTTCAAACAAGAATTTGCTGGTGGCGTTACCCACGTATAGAAAGTATTAGACCCAGACACGGCGCACAATTATCGTAGCGCTCCGAAGTCAATTTCCATGTTAATGTATTCACACTTAGAATGTAAGTCTTCATTGATTGAAGATATACTTTACTTCGTGTGTTGCACATCTAAGTCATCAATATGCATAAGTGTTAGGATGTGTGCCTGATTATAGGACATTTGAGGATTCTAAGATATTTAGCTCACACCGCAACATGCAAAACCTTTTCTCATCCAAGGGCTTTGTGAAGATATCTGCCAGTTGCTCTTCAGTGTTAACGTGTATGATATCAATATCTTCCTTCATGACATGATCTCTGAGAAAGTGATGACGAATTTCAATGTGCTTTGTCTTCGAGTGTTGAACTGGGTTGTTGGCAATCTTGATAGCGCTTTCATTATCACAGTAGAGTGGCACATGCTTCAGATGGACGCCATAGTCCTTCGGCGTTTGCTTCATCCAGAGAAGCTGAGCGCAGCAAGATCCAGCAGCAATGTATTCGGATTCAGCAGTGGAGAGTGATACACAGTTCTGCTTCTTTGAAAACCAACAGATAATAGATCGTCCTAAAAAGTGACATGTGCCTGATGTAGACTTGCGATCAACCTTGTCACCAGCATAATCAGCATCTGAGAATCCAACTAGATCAAACTCTGAGCCCTTTGGATACCATAATCCTAGTGTTGGGGTCTAAGCCAAATATCGAAGTATTCGGTTCACAGCTAAGTGATGCGACTCCTTTGGTACCGCTTGATATCGAGCACACATGCAAACACTAAGCATAGTATCTGGCCTAGATGCACATAACTAAAGCAAAGAACCAATCATGGATCGGTATACCTGTTGATCAAACTCTTTACCATTGGCGTCGGGACCCAGATGGTGTTTAGCAGGCATTGGCGTCGAGTACCCTTTGTAGTCTTGCATTCCAAACTTTTTCAGGCAGTCTTTAAGGTACTTCTCTTGAGATATGAAGATGCCGTTGCTTTGCTGACGGATTTGAAGACCAAGGAAGAACTCCAGCTCACCCATCATGGACATCTAATATTGCTCTTGCATCATGTGACCAAACTCATCACTGTATTTTTTGTCAGTGCAGCCGAAGATAATGTCGTCCACATAGATTTGAAAGACAAATAGTTCATCATCATATGTCTTCGTGAAGAGTGTGGGATCTAGGGATCCAGGTTTGAAGCCTTTGCTCTTCAGGAAGTCTTTGAGTGTGTCATACCAAGCACGAGGCGCTTGTTTGAGGCCATACAGTGCCTTGTTGAGTTTGTATACCATATCAGGACGTTTTGGATCTTCAAAGCCAGGTGGTTGTGCAAGATACACCTCTTCTTCAATCCTTCCATTGAGAAAGGCACTCTTTACATCCATTTGATATAGAAGTATGTTGTGATGATTTGCATAGGCTACCAGTATATGAATAGCTTCAAGTCTAGCCACAGGAGAAAATGTTTCATCGAAGTCAATCCCTTTGACTTGAGTGTATCCTTGAGCAACGAGACGAGCTTTGTTTCTGACCACTTGACCATCCTCATCTTGCTTGTTGTGATAGATCCATTTTGTGCCTATTATGTTGTGCTTGCGAGGGTCAGGATGCTTGACAAGTTCCCACACGTTGTTTAGCTCAAACTGTTGAAACTCTTCTTGCATTGCTTGAATCCACTCGGGTTCCATAAAAGCTTCGGCCACTTTCTTGGGTTCAAATATTGAGACAAAAGCAAAGTGCCCACAGAAATTTGCAAGCTATGTTGCTCTTGAGCGAGTAAGTGGACCAGGAGCATTTATGCTATCAATTATCTTCTCAACTTGTACTTCATTTGCAACACGAGGATGAGCTGGACGAAGCTTTTGCTCTTGCTGTACATTGTCATCGTCAGGAGTGTTGTCTTCAGGCTGAGCAATGTCGTCAGGTTGATTTGGAGAAGAGATGATGAGTTCCTCGTAAGGTTGTGCTTCAGAAGGCATGATCTCACCGGTTCCCATTAGCTTGATAGATTCATTTCGTGAAGCCTCATCTAGCACTGTTGGTAGGGACTCTCTTTGTGAACCATTTGTCTCATCAAACCGCACATCCACAGTTTCAACAGTTTTATAGAGAAATATGTTGAAGACTCTGTAGGAGTGTGAATCCTTTCCATATCCGAGCATGAAGCCTTCATGTGCTTTTGGTGCAAATTTTAACTTGTGATGAGGATCCTTGATCCAGCACTTAGCTCCAAATACTCTGAAGTAACTTACGTTAGGCTTCTTTCCAGTGAGGAGTTCATAGGATGTTTTCTTCAGAAGCTTGTGAAGATAAACACGGTTGATGATATGGCATGCAGTATCAATAGCTTCGGGCCGGAACCTTCTTGGTGTCTTGTATTCATCGAGCATCGTTCGAGCCATCTCAATTAGAGTTCTGTTCTTGCGCTCAACGATCCCATTTTGCTGAGGTGTATATGGGGCTGAGAATTCATGAGTGATTCCCATTTCATCCAGATAAAGATCAAGGCCGGTGTTCTTGAACTCAGTGCCATTGTCGCTTCTGATATGCTTGATCTTGACGCCATAGTTGTTCATGGCACGGTTGGCGAAGCGTCTGAAGACATCTTGCACTTCAGTCTTGTAGAGTATTATGTGCACCCATGTGTATCTTGAATAATCATCAACATTGACGAAGCCATAGAGACAGGCTGTGGTAGAGAATGTGGAGTAGTGAGTAGGGCCAAATAAGTCCATGCGAAGCAGCTCGAAGGGTTTGGATGTGGTAATGATTGTCTTCGAGGGGTGCTTGGCTCTAGTCATCTTCCCAGCTTCACAGGCACCACAAAGATGATCTTTCTTGAACTTGACTTCCTCGATGCCTATGACATGCTTCTTCTTTGCGAGAGTGTGCACGTTCCTCATGCCAGCATGTCCTAGCCTCCGATGCCAGAGCCAGCACTCTGAAGCTTTTGCTAGAAGACATACGGCCATCTGCAGTCCAGCTGGGAAATCTACCATATACAGATCACCTTTTCTGTATCCTTCAAATACTAAAGACATATCAGATTCCATTAGTACAAGGCAACGAAATTTACCAAAGATCACAATCATGTTTAAGTCACAAAGCATTGAGACAGACATTAAGTTAAAGCCAAGAGATTCAACAAGCATGACTTTACCCATGTGCTGATCTCTTGAGATTGCAACTCTACCTAGACCCAACACTTTGCTTTTACCAGTATCAGCAAATGTGATGTGACTCTTGTTAGATGGACGTAAGGTTGAGTCCATGAGAAGATTTCGATCACTAGTCATATGATTTGTGCATCCGCTATCCATAATCCATTCTGAAGACTTTGGTGTCACTCCCTACAATGCAGTTAGGAGGATAGGCTTCACCAAAAGCCATTATGAAGCATAAACATTTGATGTATAATTGGATTATGAAAGCTTAGACGAAGGTTAGAACTGATAAGATGTTCAGCAAGTGATTCATGAATAGTATGAGCAGTAAGTCATTTGGGAATTTGATCTTGTGCCCTACAAGTGTTTTAGGTCCCCAGCAATAGCATCAGACGCCTTTGATTTTCGGCTGGAGACCCTTCCCTGTAAGAGAAAGTTAGTTCTTCTTAACCACCCACATTTTCAGGGGTGGCTTAGAAGCAATGAGTCTAAGAGCAGCATCTGAGAACTTTGGCTTTGGAGCCCTAGCAAATAATCTTGCAGGAGGAGAATAATACTCATAAGAATAGGCAGAAAAATTCTTTGTTTTATGAACATAGTGGTTTGAAGAAACACGCTCATATTCATGGGTCTGAGTATGATTTCCCTGCAAGACATCCGAGTTAGGGTGACTCAGGCTAGTCCTTTGTCTGTATGAAGCCTTAGGACCATCTAAAGCCTTTGGTCTGGGGTTTGTCTTCTTCCCAGGAGGTGTCATGATAACGTTTGCTGGAAGTTTCTCAAGACAACCTTTGGGTACCCAGATCTTCTTCATAGGGGGCCCGTTCCTGTAGTTAGTACCAATATACCTGGCAAACACTTCACCATTTTGATTCTTAAACAGTTTATAGTTTCCATCAAAGTATTCATCAATGATAACAGGATTAGCACAAGTGAAGCAAGATAGGGTAGATGGATCCACTGAAGGTTCCTTTGCAGCAACCCATGAGGTTTTGGGATACTGCTGAGGCTTCCAATATGAACCATCAACATTCATTTTCCTGTCGAACCCAACACCCTCTTTCCTAGGGTTTTGGTTCAGGATCTGCTTTTTGAGGACATCACATGGAGTCTGATGCCCTTTGAGGCTTTTGTACATCCCTGTTTCAAGCAAAGTCTTCAACCTAGCATTTTCATCAGCAATAGTAGTGGTATCCTCAGCAGAGGGGTTAGTTACCACATCAGTAGTTGAAGATATTGCAACAGTGGCAGCAGTAGAACATTCAGCAACAGATGTAGCATTATCACGCTCAATGCATTTTAGACATGGTGGTTCAAACTCTTCGTGAGTGGAGCTGATCAGTTGTTCGCGGAGTGACTCGTTTTCTTTTTGAAGATCTTCATGAGCCGCTTTCAATTTCTCAAGTTTTCGTTTCCTTTGAATGTAATCGTGGGAAAGCTTTTCATGAGTTTTTGAGAGCGATTCATAAAGATCTTCAAGTTCCTTGTACTTAACATGAAGATTTTTTATGTCTTCAATTAAGGACTGAGAACGGGTCATTTCCGCGTCCAACAGGTCATCGCTTTTGTCTTTGAATATGTTCCATGGCTTTCTACTGTTCAGTGGCAATTTTAGCAAGTGTTTTGTAGCTAGGTTTTGATTCACAATCAGAGTCATCTTCACTACATGTTTGAAAGTAAGCATCGCGTGATTTTACCTTGGCATAGCGTGCCATGAAGCAGTAGGTGGGAGCAGATTCGTCGTCCTCATCAACAATGTTGGGGAGGGTGCCATTGTCTTCAGTGTTGAAGATGGACTTGGCCACGTAGGCAGTGGCTAGAACCAGACTCGCAGCACCAGAATCAGACTCCTCCTCCGACTCCACCTCCGCCTCTTCAGAAGCAGACTCCTCCTCAGAATCCATCACCTTGCCAACAAACGTGCGAGCCTTGCCATATGAATTCTTCCTGTGTGATGAATACTTTGATGAAGACTTGGAAGAAGACTTTGAGTATTTCTTCTTTTTCTTGTCATCAGAATCATATTCCTTGCTCTTCTTCTTCTTCTTCTTCTTCTCATTGTCCCACTGAGGACACTCAGAGATGTAGTGACCAGGTTTCTTGCACTTATGACATGTTCTCTTCTTGTAGTCATGGGTAGAAGCTTCATCATTTCTTGAGCTGGATCGTGAAGACTTTCTGAAGCCTTTCTTCCTAGTGAATTTATGGAACTTCTTCACAAGCATGGCAAGCTACTTTCCAATGTCTTCAGGATCATCAGAAATACAGTCAGATTCTTCTTCAGATGAAGAAACAGCCTTTGCCTTTAAGGCGCGAGATCGGCCATAGTTGGGACCATAGATGTCACGTTTCTCAGACAGTTGGAACTCATGTGTGTTGAGGCTCTCAAGTATGGTAGACGGATCGAGAGTCTTGAAGTCAGGGCGTTCTTGAATCATCAGGGCAAGGATATCAAATGAGTTGTCGAGTGATCTCAGGAGAGTCTTGACGATTTCATGCTTGGTGATCTCAGTGGCGCCAAGTGCTTGAAGCTCATTTGTGATGTCAGTGAGACGATCGAATGTGTGCTGGACATTCTCATTGTCATGTCTCTTGAAGCGATTGAAGAGATTGCGAAGGACGCTGATCCTTTGATCTCTCTAGGTAGAGACTCCTTCGTTGACCTTTGAGAGCCAGTCCCAGACTTCCTTTGATGTGTCCAGAGCACTTACACGACCATACTGTCCTTCGGTCAGATGACCACATATGATGTTCTTTGCCGTTGAATCCAGTTGAACGAGCCTCTTGACATCAGCAGGGGTGATACCTTCACCAGTCTTGGGAACGCCATTCTTGACAACAAACCAGAGGTCCACGTCAATGGCTTAAAGGTGCATGCGCATCTTGTTCTTCCAGTAGGGATATTCGGTGCCATCGAAGACGAGGCACGCAGCGGAGACTTTGATTATCCTTGCAGTCGACATAGCTAAAACTCCAGGTGGTTAAACCAAATCACACAGAACAAGGGAGTACCTTTCTCTGATACCAATTGAAAGTGCAGTATATCGACTAGAGGTGGGGTGAATAGGCGATTTTTATGAAATGCTTCAAAACATGGTAGCTTTGAAGACAAAAGATAAACTCATTCCTATTAGTATGCAGCGGAAAGTAGACTACACTAGACTAGCCATAGTCAAGTATTCAATGAAGTGAAAGCACAAAGACTAATAGCAGCTAGGCAGTAGGGATCATGATGGAAGAAGGAATGAAGCCAATCACAATAGGTAGATACTCAGTGAAGTCAATCAGATAGGGCAAGCAGGCAATGACTTCACAACATAAAACGATAAGTAAAGGGAAGGAAAGGATAGAACCAGTAGCTCGGGGAGGACAGTGAGCTGTTAGACCAGTTCCAGTTGCTGTGACAACTGTACGTCTGGTTAGGGAGGCTGAGATTTAACTCAGAAAACCATGTCTTCACCTAGTTCCCCTTGAGCTAAGGACATCTAATCCTCGCCCAATCACTCTGGTAAGTCTTCAAGGTAGACTTCCAAACCATCACAGACTTCGTTCACAGGCGATCCACAATGACTCTTGGATGCTCAGAACGCAATGCCTAACCAGCTGGAGGAAACACAGTCCTCAAGTGTAATAAGTCTTCAGGTCACACATACAGAAAGACTTTAGTGATGCCTAACACTCTTTGGCTCTGGGTGTTTTGGCTTTGTCCTCGCAAGGATTTCTCTCTTAAATGCTTCGGAGGTGGGTTGCTCTCAAACGACAAAAGCCGTGTAATAACTCTGAGCAGCCACCAATTTATGGTGTAGGGGGTGGGCTATTTATAGCAACTGGGCAACCTGACCTGATTTGTTCGAAGTGACCCTGGGTCACTAAGGAACTGACACGTGTTCCAACAGTCAGATTTCAAACACTCACACGGCAACTTTACTTGGGCTACAAGTAAGGCTGACTCATCCAACTCTAGATAAGATTTGCTCTCATAGTCTTCGCTCAAAGACATAGGATTTGGTTGAGCATCACTTCAGTCACTCTGACTTAGATCACTTGGACCCCACTTGACAGTACGGTGGTTCCTATGACTCAACAAAGAAGAAAAGGAAACAACGAAACATCTAAGTCTTTGTTCTCCATAGTCTTCACACAATGTCTTCTCTTGTCATAGTCTTCAATATGATTATCTTCATATACCACCACTGATGTCAATGTCTTCATACATTTTTAGGGGTCATCTCCGGTAGGTAAACCGAATCAATGAGGGACTACTACCTGTGTTATCCTGCAATTCCCACAAACTCGTTAGTCCCTCAACCAGGTTTGTCGTCAATACTCCAAAACCAACTAGGGGTGGCACTAGATGCACTTACAACTAGCAATATAGGTAAAGCTCGTAGGCATTGGATCGGTGATGGGAAATTATGTCGGATGCAATTCATCATGTAGAAGTTATAACCTAGGGTGACACAGAACTAGCTCCAGTTCATCAATGCAATGTAGGCATGTATTCAGAATATAGTCATACGTGCTTAAGGGAAAGAACTTGCATGACATCTTTTGTCCTACCCTCCCGTGGCAGCGGGGTCCTACTGGAAAGTAAGGGATATTAAGGCCTCCTTTTAATAGAGTACCGGACCAAAGCATTAACACATAGTGAATACATGAACTCCTCAAACTATGGTCATCACCGGGAGTGGTCCCGATTATTGTCACTTCGGGGTTGCCGGATCATAACACATAGTAGGTGACTATAGACTTGCAAGATAGGATCAAGAACACACATATTTTCATGGAAACATAATAGGTTTAGATCTGAAATCATGGCACTCGGGCCCTAGTGACAAGCATTAAGCATAGCAAAGTCATGGCAACATCAATCTCACAACATAGTGGATACTAGGGATCAAACCCTAACAAAACTAACTCGATTACATGATAGATCCCATGCAACCCGTCACCGTCCAGCAAGCCTACGATGGAATTACTCACACACGGCGGTGAGCATCATGCAATTGGTAATGGAGGAAGGTTGATGATGACGATGGCGACGATCTCCACTCTCCGGAGCCCCGAACGGACTCCAGATCAGCCCTCCCGAGAGAGGTTAGGGCTTGGCAGCGGCTCTGTCTCATGAAACGTGATAATTCCTTCTCCTTGATTTTATCCTCCCCGAAAGTGAAGATATAGTATCTGGGGGTATGTCGGTATGGCACCAGGGAGCCCACGAGGCAGGGGGCGCGCCCCCCACCCTCGTGGACAAGCCCTGGGCCCCCTGGTGTGGATCTTCTTGCAGGTATTTTTTATATTCTACGAAATAATTCTCTGTTGATTTTTAGGCGATTCAGAGAACTTTTTATTCTACACAAAAACAACACCATGGCAGTTCTGGTGAAGACAGCGTCAGTCTGGGTTAGTTCCATTCAAATCATGCAAGTTAGAGTCCAAAACAAGGGTAAAAGGGTTTGGAAAAGTAGATACGTTGGAGACGTATCACTCACTAGGGTAGATCTTCTCAAAGTAGGCGATCTCCTTGTCCGTAAAAACTCCTTGGTTCAACTCCACAATCTTGACGGAGGCTCCCAAGTGACACCTAACCAATCAAGGAGACACCACTCTCCAAAAGGTAATAGACGGTGTGTTGATGATGAACTCCTTGTTCTTGTGGTTCAAATGATAGTCTCCCCAACACTAAAAACAACTCCTCACAGATTTGGATATGGTGGAAGAAGAGATTGAGTGGAAAGTAACTTGGGAAGGCTAGAGATCAAGATTCATATGGTAGGAATGGAATATCTTGGTCTCAACACATGAGTAGGTGGTTCTCTCTCCAAACATTGAGTAACGGAAGTGTAGGTATGTTCTGATGGCTCTCTCCATGAGTGAAGAGTGGGTGGAGGGGTATATATATCCTCCACACAAAATCTAACCGTTACACACAATTTACCAAACTCAGTGGGACCGAATCAGAGAACTCGGTCATACCGTTTTAGTTCATAATGTGACCGTTAGGCATTTCGGTGGGACCGATATGATCAACTCGGTGGGACCGATTTCATTATGGTTAGGGCATAACGTAATCTCAGTGAGATCGATAACACAAACTCGTGCGCCCAGATTTTGGTAATAAGCTAACCAGAGAGTTGGTGAGGCAAACTCGGTGGGACCGATTCGCTCATTTCGGTTGGACCAAAGCATTACGAAGGGAAACAGAGAGTTTGCATTGCGAACTCGGTGGGACCGATCGCTCATCTCGGTTAGACCGAAATGTTACGAAGGGAAACAGAGAGTTTGCAATCCCATCTCAGTGAGACCGAGATCCTATCGGTGAGACCGAAGTGACTAGGGTTTGTTGCAGTGGCTATGTCAACTGAACTCGGTGGCGCTGGATAGAAGTTTTCGGTGGGGCCGAGTTTGACTTTTGATTTGGGACATATGTGGATGTGAGAAAGTGGTTGAGGGTTTTGGAGCATATCACTAAGCATTTTGAGAAAGCAAGCCATTAAGCAACATCTCATCCCCTTTTAATAGTATTGGCTTTCCTATGGACTAAATGTGATCTTGGATCACTAAATAGAAAAGGTAGAGCATTGAGCTTGAGCCAACATGTGTCCTTAGCATTTTGAGGGGTGCACATTCCTAATCCATGCCATGCCAATAATTGAACTTTTTGAAATGATCATCTTGAAAGAGCATTAGTTTAATGAGCTATATGTTGTTAGGAATTACCAAAACCACCCAGGGATAGTTGCACTTTCACTCTTTCTTGTCCTCAAGATGCTGCTTGACAGCATCCATGGATTCCTCCACCAGCCTTCTGTGCTCAATGCGCAGCATGGCATTCTCGTCCATAAGTTTCTCAATGATGATGTCGGTTCTCTTCAATAAGGCTGTGGTCTCCTCCTGCTGCTCTGCACTTTCGACGATCTTCGCCTTCAACAGGTCGCGCTCGGCTCAGAGCTTCGCATTGCTACCATTTAGTTGCCGGATGACGCCGGTAGCCTATTCAAAAGAGGCTTTCATTTCGTCCTGCAACCTTGCCCAGCCGAAGATCTGATCCATCTGGCTACGGACGATCGCATGCATGCACCTGTAAGAGTCTTCGCCTGCCCGCGAGACATTTTCCCAGGCCGTCGCGGCACGGGGGGACATCTCTGCTACATCCGCTGTGCGGCGGGACATCTCTTCTCCTTCCGTAGCGCGGTCGGACCAGTCTACTGCATCGACGGCGCGGCGGGACCTCTGTGCTGCTTCGACGATGCGGCGGGACCTCTATGCTGCTACGGCCGCACGACGGGACATGTCGGCTGCGTTCACGGCAAGGCGGGACATCTCGCGTGCTTCCGCTTCCATGCTCGCATCTCCCTCTTGGCAATTTCTCGACCCAGAACTCATGTTGATCATGGCAGACGCAAGGGAACGATGATGCATGACTTGTTTGTTTTTGTGGATGAGGAGTTGAGGAGGAATGTGCAGTCATCTTGCAGTAGTAATATTTATAACCGAGTACTAATACGCTCCTAAGTGGGAAACCGTTTAGGTTTAGATCGGTGTGAACAGGTTTGCAATTTGGAATATGACGGGACGCAGGCTCAAAATTTACTGGCGGTTATAAGTGCGGCACTATTCCCGAAAGGCATAACATGGGCACGTACGCCTTCTCGGCCGCGTATGTGGCGTTTGCACCATAGGGTGCACCGCAATAGGCAACGTCTGCACACGTCTTGTTCCAACAACCATGCGTGCTCGTTATTACCATCGCGCATGCTTCTTTTAATTAGAATGTGTGTGCTCGTCTAGCGCGCACACGTTGACCTATCTAACTATTTCAGTCTGTTGTGGCTAATCGCAAATAGTTCACTCGTGTGAAGTGTATGCCATCAATCGCACACACTATTTTTGCTAATAATCGCAGACACTTTGATCTGGCTCATCCGTTTCTGTTCTGTTGCCTAATCACAAACAGTGAATCCTTCTGAAGCGTATGCCCTCAATCGCACACGCCTTTATCTAGCTGTCCGTTTATATTGTTCCTCCTCATCAAAAACATTTCATCCGAGTGAACCGTATGCTGTATATCGCACATGCCTTCATCTGGCTGCCCGTTTCTTTTGTTCCTCCTCGTCGCAAACAGTTCATCGAACTGAACCGTATGCCCTGCATCACACACGCAACTAAAATATGAACCGTGTTTGATGGCTCTGCCATCGCAAACGGTTTGCACCTTTTTTGATGGTTTTTTGACACCCCCGTTTGCGATTATGGCATAGCACACAGTTTCGTCGAAGGGTCTCTGATCATAGTGTCGCGTTAGAAGCATCCTGCAGTAGTTAGTCACTCTCGCCACAGATGCTGATGGGCAAGCCGTAGATTGTGGATGAGCCAACAACTGAACCGCCAGCTCAGCCTCGCGCTGCGCCCTACCCTGGTCCACCAAAACCTAAGCTTCATTACCAGCGCGTGATGGGTCATGCCTATGAGGCTGATTATGACGCTGCTTACTGCTTGAGACCGATGGTGACTCAATATGTCTGCTATAACTCCGGCTTGGACGAGGGGTTGAATGAATCCGTTCGCGGCTGTACGAATAAGCCGCCTGTTGAGCCACCGTTGTCGGAAGAAGCTCGTCGGCCCTTCGTATCTCCATTGCAGCTGGAGATTCGCCTTCAACAGGGATAGCTGCCAATCGCGTTGCTGTAGAAACCATATTATCCAGAGGTTTAGAATAATGACCCGGCGGCGTCGGGACGTGCTGAGGCAGAGTCAAATTCAATTGAGGCGGGTCCGCAGCCCGTGGCTGAACCGGTACTCCAGTCGTGGGCGTCTCAACCACTTGGTTTACTACGGGCGGTTCGCTGGTTCTTGCCCCAGGCGTGTTGAAAAGTTTCCTAGCATCAAACTCCGTGGGTAGACGGGTCTGATGCCTCCTCCTCATGACGGTGTTTGAAGTGTCCTGATCCAAGGTAAGCTGGAATGACACTGCTTGAATCTGTTGCACCTGAGTGTCCAAAGCAGCTCGTTCTCTCGCCATCCTAGCATTCTCAGCATTAAATTCCTCCTTGGCTTGAGCTATCTCATCTCGCAATTTGGCAACATCCAATTTATGTTGTGCTTGATTCTCTGGTGTCACCTCCACGGCCAATAAGGTCGCTAAAGCCTCCAAAAGCTTGTACAATACTTGAGTCGGTGGGCACGCAGAGCTGCTAGTACGAGTCATCGCTGCAACTGTTGAACTAGAGGTCGTAGCCGCAGCAGTCGTCGGACCGAGCACCTATTGTGTGCCGGCCATGAAGATCGCAACCCTGTTCGGTGGCTCATAGGGGTCCAGAATACTGTCACCATCGGAACAGCCCCAAGCCTGCCATCCTGTAGTTCATACATTGAATCAGTCTCACCAGTTGAAGACTCACCATTAGAGTAGATTACCGTCTCTTCCCTGGACATGGAACCTTCATCGTGATCCTCTCCATGGATGAAACCAACAAAATCATGCTTCGCGGCGGCTCGAACCTTGGTGGGTCGCGCGCGCTGAGTCATCCCAATGATGTCGGTGCAGGTGTTCGGCTCAGGCTCCGACTCATCGATCTTGCCGACAAAGACATGAATTCCGCCGAAGGGGACCCAGTACCCATAGTCGATTGAGACGGCCTCACGGCCCCAGCCTGAATCGTCGATGTAGAGCTTGCCGCGGTGACTCTTAGTCATCCAGCCTACGACATATCCCTTTATCCTTGCGAAGTTGACCTTCAAGAACTCGAAACCACCGTGCGCCGGCCCCACGGTGGGCGCCAACTGTCGTGGATTTGTCACGGCAGATGCCCTAGGATTAGGACTTAGGTGTGGAGCCATCACAACTAGGTTAGCTTGAAGGGGTTAAACGGGACAAGAGACACGAAGACTTTTTTTATCCTGGTTCGGCCCCTCTCAATGAGGTAAAAGCCTAATCCAGCTGGTGTTGTATTGCTCGAGACTCAATAACTAGGGAGCGAATATGCTTGACCTAGTTCTCGAGCGATTGTTTCTTGAGTTAACCCATCGCCGGGTCACCCCTTTATATACAGGCTGATGCCCGATGGCTTATAGAGTCCCCGCCCGCTCATACACAACGTGTCCAGCTCAGTAACTAACTAAACTTGCCTTACAATATAATTTAAGCATATGGCGGTTTAGACCCATGGGCCTCACATCGTCCCTGGGTCTTGGGCCTTCAACAAGCTTGCTCTATGAGATGTCATCTTCATGCCTTCTTAGCCTTCTCATCTTAAGCCGCTAGTGTCATGACCCGGCCCCTCCCGGGGGGGTCATACCCAATAGTTATATCCCCAACACATTGTATGAAACGTGATTGAAAAGAAGAACTCGTAGATAAGAATAAAGAACAAATTGAACATGACGGGAAGATGCGTCGTACGTACACATAGAGAAACGGTTGGACAAATGTTCGTACAAGATAAACTTGTATATTGTGTTGTATTGAGAGGGTTTCAAATTTGCATATATTTTCAAGCATTTTTTTATGAAACAAATTTTTAGATCACATTGCAGATCAACGCTCTAGGGTGGATGAGCAGGCATGCGCGTCTGTGAATTTTTTATACTTCATGCTTAAAATACCTACCTTTTAGGACTCTGGCACATAATGAAGCACGCACTTGGAGAATTCATTGTGTCTATTTAGCAAGAAAGTCCTGATTGAAAGCTTATGCAACCCTAAACCCAAGCCCGGCCTTCATGTTTTCTGGGGCACATCTTATCCTGTACCATTCAATGGACTTTCTTCTCGGAATTTGTTGCACCTCGCATGTTCTGGTACATTTTCTTTATTAGTAGTACACAACTCAAGATATAAGTTGGTGTGGATTGGAGCATGGATTTGACTAGCACCTATGTGTCACTTTTGATAGACCTTGTACCTTTCAACCAATGACTTTCCCATTAAAACATTCTCGCACCTGATTAAAAATACACTATTTTGATTTTCCCACTATCGTAGGCAAACTAAGATACCTCTCACTCAAGGCTTCTGCGTTGATCCCATTGACTTGTTTCAAACTCACCTTGTCATCCCTCATACTGCCCTTGCTAAAGGAAATGGATAATTTCTTGAGTCTCAGCAAAAATTTCCAAGAAGGAGAAAGGATAATGTTTCCTACGGCCGATCCATCGAATTTTCAGATCATCAGGGATTGTGGGTCTCTAGCACATCGACCACATCTCTTTGTGCCCCTTACCTTCCCCGCCCATTGCCTAGCCGAGTTTCTCATTTTCTTCTTCCTCGTGCCAATTTCTCTCCCCAGCGAGCACCACCGTACTGTGAGGTCACGCGCTACTGCGCCCGCCTTGCGCGCCCATTGCTAATGGCCATTTTTTTTCTCGGGGCCCCGCGTGCTTCAACAACCCTTAAATAGACGACGACATGGGTCAATCACCATACCCATGTGCGACGGGCGAGCACTGGATGATGTGACCAGACCGGGTGACTAGCGATGCCGAAGCTGCAACCGGCAAGCCAGAGGTTGGAGACGCGGTGAACGTGCGCCCAGAATTTGGACTACAACCCACGATGGGATATTTGTTGGAACTGGCCCACCTCGGGTGTTACAACCATGATGAATTTTGTTACAACCGAGGAGCCTTGATGCTGCAAACAACACTGGCTTTTGCTAATACCGGTCATAGCAAAACGGGGGTGTGATACGTCTCCAACGTATCTATAATTTTTGATAGTTCCATGTTGTTATGTTATCATTCTTGGATGTTTCACAAGCATTTTATATCATTTTTTGGGACTAACCTATTGACATAGTGCCAAGTGCCAGTTGTTATTTTCTGCTTGTTTTATAAATCGCAGAAAATCAATATCAAACGGAGTCCAAATGCAGCGGAACTTTTTGTTTTTGAACCAGAACACACCAGATGGGCCAGAGAAGCACTTGGGGTGTGCCCCGAAGGGGGCACAACCCACTAGGCGCGCCCAGGTGGGTTGTGCCCACCTCGGTGGCCTCCTGCACTACCTCTTCACTCTATAAATACCTCCATCCTCTGAAAACCCTAGGTGAGTCGATGAAATTTTGTTCCAGCCGCCGCAAGTTCAAGAACCACGAGATCCAATCTATAGCCTTTTTCTGGCACTCCGCCGGAGGGGAACACGATCACGGAGGGGTTTACCATCCTCATTGGTGTCTCTCCGATGATCTGTGAGTAGTTTACCACAGACCTACGGGTCCGTAGGCAGTAGCTAGATGGCTTCTTCTTTCTTTGTATCTCAATACAACAATCTCTCGGAGACCTATTTGATGTAATGACTTTTTGTGGTGTGTTTGTTGGGATCGAATGATATGAGTTTATGATCCGATTTGCCTTGATTTAATATCCAATCTTGATTATTATAGCCTTGTATTTCTTCTCCAATATCTGGGTTTTGTTTGGCCAACTTGATCTATTTATCTTGCAATGTGAAGAGGTGCTTTGTAATGGTTCCAACCTTGCGGTGTCCTTTCCCAGTGACAGATGGGGCAGCAAGGCACGCATGTATCATTGCTATTAAGCATAAAAATATGGGGTCTATTCCTACATGAATAGATCTTGTCTACATCATGTCATCGTTCTTGTTGCATTACTCCATTTTCCCATGAACTTAATACACTAGATGCATGCTGGATAGCGGTCGATGTGTAGAGTAATAGTAGTAGATACAGGTAGGAGTCGGTCTACTAATCTTGGACATGATGCCTATATACATGATCATTGTCTTGTATATCTTCATAATCATTTGTTATTCTATCAATTGCCCAACAGTAATTTGTCTACCCACCGCACACTTTTTTCTCGAGAGAAGCCACTAGTGAAATCTACAGCCCCCGGGGTATTTTCCTATCATATACTTTCAGATATATATTGCCATTTGCATTATATTTTATTTTCAGATCTATAATACCAAAAACCCAAAAATACATTACTGCTTTTTATTTGCATCTATTAATCTACTACAATTTCATCCTATCCTTACGTCACTTTTTGGCACCGCTACCCGAAACGGATTGACAACCATTTAACACGTTGGGTTGCAAGTAGGTGTTATTTGTATGTAGGTACCATTTACGTAGTGTTGCGTGGTTCTCCTAATGGGTTGATAACCTTGGTTTCATCACCGAGGGAAATACAATATCGTTGATGTGCTGCATCCTCCCTTATTCCTTGGAGAAACACCGACGCATCTCAAGCGGCATCAGAGGAACTTTCTGGCGCCGTTGCCAGGGAGACATCACCAACATCTATCAGGTTCCTAATCACAAATATCATCTCCTTGCAATATACATTATTTTCCATTTGCCTCTCGTTTTCATCTCCCCCACTTCACAAAAATTTATCGTTTTTATTCGCTCTCTTTTTCGTTCGTCGTTTTTCGGTCGGATCTATTGGCCACTTGTGTTCTTATTTGCAATTGCTCAAGATGACGCAAGAGAACACTAAGTTGTGCAATTGTCCAATACCAACAACAATGATTTCATTAGCACTCCGATTGCTCCCGCCACTAGTGCGGAATCTTGTGATTTTAATGCCGCTTTATTGAATCTTCTCATGAAAGATTAATTTTCCGGTACTCCTAATGAGGATGACGCGTCCCATCTTAAGACATTCGTGGAGTTATGCGATATGCAAAAGAAAAAATATGTGGACAATGATATTGTGAAGTTGAAACTATTTCCGTGTTCTTTGCGCGATCGCGCTAAAATTTGGTTCTCCCCTTTGCCTCGAAATAGTATCGATTCTTGGGATAAGTGCAAAGATGCTTTTATTACTAAGTATTTTCCGCCCGTAAAAATTGTTTTCCTTAGAACCCAGATCATGAATTTCAAGCAACTTGAACATGAGCTTGTTGCACAATCTTGGTAAGGATAAAATTGATGTTAATAATCGCCCAACTCATGGGTTAAATCTTTGGATGATCATACAAATTTTTTATGCGGGGTTGAATTTTGTTTCTCGAAATCTTTTGGACTCCGCCGCTGGTGGTACTTTTATGGAAATTACTTTGGGTGAAGCCACCAAATTTCTTGATAATATTATGGCGAACTATTCGCAATGGCATACCGAAAGGGCGCCTACCAATAAGAAAGTTAATCCGATTGAAATTGAATCTTTGGGTGAAAAAGTTGATGCTCTCATGAAAATGGTTGCTAGTAAGAATGCTCCTATTGATCTTAATTATATGCCTTTGTCTACTTTGATTGAGCAAAATAATGATGCCATAGATGTGAATTTTATCTCTAGAAATAATTTCTATAACAATGCTTATAGAGGTAATTTTAATACTACGCCTTTCCCAGGAAATTCCTCTATTTGTTATGGTAATTCCTATGGTAATTCTTCTTACAATAATAATAGGAATGCCTCTGATCTAGAGAACAATATTAAAGAATTTATCAATACTCAAAAGGTTTTCAATGCTTCTATGGAAGAAAAATTGAATAAGATTGATGATATGTCTAGAAGTATTGATATAATTTCTCATGATATGGAAAATCTCAAGTTGAAATTTTGGGTTCCTAAGGTTGAGGAATCAATTAAGGCCCTTTATATCTCTATGGATTAAAGTAATAAAAGAACCACTATGCTTAGAGCTAAAAGAGAATTTTTTTAGAAAAAGCGTTAGCTAGTGATTGCTTTCATAAAAATGATGAAGATCTTAAAGTGATTGGTGTTTCTTCTATTGACTCCTTGTTTAATAAATTTCAACTTGATGATAAAGGGACTGAAGAAGAGTCAACTTTAGTTAGAAGGCGTCCCGATGGTTCAAAGGGTGAAAATCTTGCTGAGAAAATTGATAAAAGTGAGTTTGGAGAGGTCAAAACTTTAACTAGTGATGTACCCACTCTTTTGGATTACAAGGATTTAAATTATGATAGTTGCTCTTTGATTGATTGTATTTCCTTGATGCAATCCATGATAAATTCACCTCATGCTTATGAATAAAATAAAGATTTTACTAAACATATTGTTGATACTATGATGAATGATTTAGAAGATAAGTTGGAATTGGAAGTATCAATCCCTAGGAAATTACAAGATGAATGGGGACCTACTATAAAAATTAAGATTAAAAATTATGAGTGCAATGCTTCATGTGATTTGGGTGCTAGTGTTTTGTCGGGGGAAACGACACCTATGGGATCACTGGAATCCCTTCTACGGTTGACAGGCGCGGGGTTGGGCAAAGAGCGGGTCTAGGAGTTAGCATAAAGATCATTTACCCAGATTCAGGCCGCAAAGATGCGTAGTACCCTACTCCTGCTTTGGTGTGTATTTGAGTGTTCTTGAGCTTCTTGAACTAGCTACAGTGCATGCCTAGTCCAAAAGATCCGAATCCTTCTCCAGTATGCCCCGGGCCTCCTTTTATAGTCAAAAGGGGCTGCCACAGTGGCACATAGGAGGTGGAAAGGTACGTAGTGTACAAGCTTATCTCATGCCATTACGGGACAAGACGCGTTAAATGCGCTACTTAGGTGTCCACTTGCTTTATCGAGGACGGGAACGAGGCCCATCCCATCCTCTGCCGCTCCGTCTGGTTGCGACGCGCGTCCAGGCCAACGGGGCAGGCAGCTGAGATGGCGTGGTGGTAGGGTCTTCGCGAAGATCTGCATGCCACCACACACGTGCTTGACTAGCTAGATCAGGAACCACGTACTGCCACGTGGGTACTTGCCTGGGCTAGTGGGTCGGCCGCCGAGCTGGGGCGACGATGGGGCGGCAAGGGCTTGTTGCGATCTTGTGTATGTTCTCGTCAAGGGTCGTGCCGGGGCCTTTGTGAGCGCCCTCGGCAAGAGGCTTGCCGGGGCTTCGGGGGTATCTTCGGCAAGGAGCCTTGTCGGGGCCTCGTTGGAATCCTCGGCAAGGAGCCTTGCGATCGCCTTGTCTTTTGGTTCTCAGCTTAGGATTCATAGACCCTTGTCTTTACAAAGATCTGCATGCCATCACGTGGGCGCTTCCTGAGCCTTGGTTCCAACACTGTTGATGATGTCGGAGCTCCTAGGCTCAAAGGTGGCTGCAACAAAGGCGTTGGGTGAGTTGCCCCGGCAAGGGTTCTTGCCGGGGTCGCACAGGCCACCCTTGCCGGGGGAGGCCTATCTTCTTGCTTGGCCTTCTTCCACCACTGTCTTGGCAGTGCTCTGGTAGTCTTCTGCTCTGGTTTCTCTCCTCTGGCTTTGTCACGTGTGGCCGCAGGCGTGGCTCTGATTGCCGGTGCACAAGTAAGGGGTACAAAGGAGCGCCCCTACTTTTGTACACCGACATGTTTCCACAATTCAAAAATCTCTTTGTGATGTTCTTGGTCTTACCAATATTGAAGATTGTTCTCTTAATTTGCATTTGGCAGATTCTACTATTATAAAGCCTTTGGGAAGGATCCATGATGTTCTTATTCTTGAAAATAGGAACTATGTACCCATAGACTTTCTTGTTCTTGACATTGATTGCAATCCGTCTTGCCCTATTATACTTGGTAGGTCGTTTTTATGCACGATTGGTGTAGTGATTGATATGAAAGAAGGGAATATTAAATTTCAGTTTCCCTTGAGAAAGGGCATGGAACGCTTCCCTAGAACAAAGATCAAATTGCCTTTTGAATCTATAATGAGGGGAACCTATGGAACATCCAACAAGGCTGACAACACTTGAGATCTTTGAATTATGCCTAGCTAAGGGCGTAAAACGATAGCACTCGTTGGGAGGCAACCCAACTTGTATCTTTTTGCTTTTTGGTTTTCTTGCTGTTTTCAATAAAATAACCAATAATACCTCTGGATTTATGTGTTTTGCGGTTTAACTAAATGTTTGTGCCAAGCAAAGCCTTTGGATGATTGAGTTGATAGTTGAGTTGATCGCGTTGGAAATTCAGAAACTTTTGCGTCCAGAGTTAGAATTTCTGACGATTACTTTAGAGTGATAAACTCTTGATTTTTTGGCATTATCAATAGACAAATTTTCCACATTATCCTAAGATTATTTAGAGCTACAGACGTATGGTCAAAATTCGCATCTTTACAGTCTGTTCTATTTTTTATAGATTCTGTTTTTGTTGCGTTATGTGCTTGTTTTGATGATTCTATGGTTTCCTTTCATGAGTTTTTGCCATAGAAAAGTTAGAATATAGTAGATATAATACAGTTACAAAATAACAATTGGTTTTCTATAGTACCTAGAGTAAAGATTGGTTTTGTTATACTAACGGATCTCACGAAGTATGGTTGAGTTTTGTGTGATTGAAGTTTTCAAGTTTTGGGTGAGATCGCGATGGATGAAGGAGTGAGGAGTAGCAAAAGGCTGAGCTTGGGGATGCCCAAGGCACCCCAAGATAATATTAAAGAAGTATCCATCAACTAAGCGTGGGGATGCCCCTGAGTGGCATCCCCTCTTTCTTCTAATGACCATCGGTATTTCACTTGAAACTGTAATTTTATTCGTCACGTATTATGATTTTTGCTTAGAGCGTCTTGTATGATATGTGTCTTTGCATGTTTTTCTTTTTAATTTTGAATAGGGTCTTTTACATTTGTATCCCTAACTCGAACCCACTACTCATATTTGCCCCTAATTTCGAAGCCTGCTCAAATTTGCCCCTCCACCATTAGGTGCACTTACAAAAATACCCTTCCGTGCCGTTACCGTCCGGTCAAAGTGCTTTGACCACTATCTCAATGTTTTCTGGACATTGTTGCCCTTGCCTCCTTATGTCACTGACATGCAGGTCCCACACTAAAAACAAAAGGAAAAAACTCTTTCTCCCACTCCTCTCTCACACACACTTACATGTGGGGCTGAAGTAGAAAAAATAAAAAATAAATAAAAAGGAAAGGACTCTCTCTCATCTCTCTCTCCTACCCCACGATCGGCAGGCCGGCCACTCTCTCTGCTCTGATGAACCCCAATCCGTCGATCCGCTCCTCTGCCATCGCTGGCTTCCAATGCGTTGCCGCCCTCTCTGTCCATCTCGCCCTCTCTCTCCCTCTCCCTATTCCCCTTCACCCTCTAGCGCTGCCGCATATAGAACAACTCTGACAATGCGACGACTTCGTGCACGCGGCGGCTGTCCTCGCCTAGAAGATCCGGTGTGTCTTGGAGCTCCAACAATCTGCCCTGACCTTCTCCACCAAAGAGATTGACAGTATACGGACGTAGATGACGCTGTCGACTCCATCTTCTCCAACTTCGGCCGCCACTAGCTCTTCGTTTCCTAAATTCTAGTGCTTCGACCAACTGTAGAAGACTCCGACCACCCCGTGGTCTTCTCCATGATCTTGCGGCCCGACTCCCCACCTCCCCTACTGGATTTCATGCCCGGAGCCCCGCCCGGGGCCGGCCGCCATTATCAAATCTCGGCTGTATCGGTCGTGCGCGTGAACACCTACGCTTATCCACCCTATAGCACCTCCTGCAGCTTCCCTGTTCCTTGCACCCTTCGATCGCGATCGTCCGGCCACCTACGGCGAGCCGCCGGTGAGGCACCGGCGAGCGCAACCATTCACGCCCGGGCATGCGCTCCGGCACGGACCGGTGTTGACCCTCATAGTGGGTCCATGGCCTACATGTCAGGGAGAGAAAGGGTTTCTGAGAGAGAAAGTTGTTATTTTAATTTTTATATGGGTTGGTCCAGTTGTAAGTCACACAGACGGGTGATAGAAAGTATTTTCTATTTTCTTTCCTTTTTCTATTTCTGCCCCACATGTAAGTGTGTGTGTGAGAGATGAGTGAGAGAAAGAGATTTTTTCTTCTGTTTTTTAGTGTGGGACCCGCATGTTAGTGACATAAGGAGGCAAGGGCAAAAATGTCCATAAAACTTTGAGATAGCGGTCAAAGCAGTTTGACCGGACGGTAACGGTACGGAAGGGCATTTTTGTAAGTGCGCCTAACAGCGGAGGGGTAAATTTGAGCAGGCTTCGACATTAGGGGAAAATCTGAGTAAGTGGTTCGAGTTAGGGACAGAAATGTAAATGGCCCTTTTAAATAAGTATCCTTATTGTACACGCCTATTTAGGAGAGCCAAATTATGCTATGCTTGCTCCTATGCTTCACTTCAGTTTTTTAGAGCCATGGAATTTCTCTAGTGCTTCACTTATATCTTTTTGAGAATGGTGTGATTTGTTATCTTTGAAGAAACTCTCTCTTGCTTCACTTAGATTAATTTGAGAGAAACAAATATGATTCTCATGTTCTTCACTTATATTGTTTGAGCTTATCAAAAGCAACATACGAAACTAGTCTGAAAGTGATAGATATCTAAGTGGGATATAATAAAAACTTTCATGAAGATCATTGGACAAAATAAACTTGATTCTTTGTAATAGTTTTGAGATATGATGATAGTGATATGTGAGCCATGTTAATGAATAATTATGTTTTAGTAAGAATATTGATGTTAAGGTTTGTGATTCCCTATGCAAGCACGAAAGTCAATAGTCACGCAATGAAATTACATCATACTTGTGTTGCATTATTCGGTGTTAGTTATGTTTAATGTTCTCTTATGATGGTTTTCGTTCCTTGGTTGGTCGCTTCTCAATCCCTTGCTGGCCTCCACCTTGTACTAAGTAGAAATACTACTTGTGCATCCAAATCCTAAAACCCAAGTTATGCCAAATGAGTCCACCATACCTACCTATATTTGGTATTTCCTTGCCGTTCTAAGCAAATTTGTATGTGCCAACTCTAATTTCAAAATAAATTTCTCTTTTGTGTGTCTGTACCGCTCATGAAACGGCGAGGGGTGGCTAATATTTTTCATGCTAGATGTGTTGTTCTCAAGATGAGTGTTTATTCACTTGTCATTGCACGAGAGTATGGCGGTAATAGGGATTCCCAGTCCCAATATGAAAAAAGGAAATTTACTTTATGTTGTCAAATAATAAATTCGTTGGGAAGTGTAGGTATGGAGTGCAAGCGTGGATACAACTAGCCATGGCTTGTGAAAGTTTGGTGGAAAAAGTAATAAACTTTATTTTATGTTTGGGAACCGCCTATGATATATCTAGCATGGAAAGTGTTAGGAAATCTAAGTCGTTCTCGTTGACATGAAAAGATGCCACCCAAAATAATTTTACGTCTCAATTTAAGCTTTGAGCTCTGGCACCTCTACAAATCCCTACCTCCCTCTATGAAGGGCCTATTGTAACTCCCAAGATACACCCGCCGGTGGTCGTTGCTCCTGGCGGGATCTAGACTGGCCTCACATATCAATACTAGTCTTTTCAGCGCACTTTGTCCTCACTCGTGCGCACCCGGGAGCAGCTTCCCGCTTGGTCACCCATCCTGAAAATACTCCAAGTTGAGCATGCTTAACTTTGGAGTTCTTTCCGAATAGGCTCCCGGAAAAGAAGGAATTCCTTATTGATATGAGTAGTCTATCATCCCTAATAAGTCAGGCTATCACATACACCCCCACTCAGAGGAACCGACATCCTCGTCGGGCCACAGGAACGTTCCCTCTTGGCACAAATGTTTGTGCATCCAGTCCGGTACATGTGCCATGTCGTGTGCCACGATGGGTCCCAAACGTCATGAACAACATGACCACATACCTGTCCGCAAACATCTGTGTAACCGTGAGGGTCGGCTCTGATACCAACTTGTAATGCCCCGGACACACCCGCCGGTGGTCGTTACTCCTGGCGGGATCTAGATTGGCACCACATATCAATACTAGTCTTTTCTGCGCACTTTGTCCTCACTCGTGCGCACCCAGGAGCAACTTCCTGGTCGGCCACCCATCCTGAAACAACTCCAAGCTGAGCACGCTTAACTTTGGATTTCTTTCTGAATGGGCTCCCGGAAAAGAAGGAATTCCTTATTGATATGAGTAGTCTATCATCCCTAATAAGCCAGGCTATCACACCTATATTTTACTTTATGCAATTTTTATTTTTATTTGAGTCTCCATCTTCTCTTATAAGCACCAACTACGGAACACTATTATCACAATTGAGCATTGGATGTAGCTAATATCTGGATGTGTTGCATGAATGGATCAATGATTGAGCATGGTGGACTAGGGATAACTTGCTTTTGTATTGATATTTTGAAAGACATGGTTGTTTGTTGATATGCTTGAGTATTAAAGTCCTCATGTCAAAACTAGACTATTGCTTTGAACCATATGAAAGTCCAAATGACCATGCTATAACGAAAAGAATATGTGATGAACAAGATAGGTAGCATTCCACATCAAAAAATTTGTTTTTATCATTTACCTACTCGAGGACGAGCATGAATTAAGCATGGGGATGTTGATACGTCTCCAACGTATCTATAATTTTTTTATTGTTCCATGCTGTTATGTCATCATTCTTGGATGTTTTACAATCATTTTATATCATTTTTTGGGACTAGCCTAATGACATAGTGCCAAGTGCCAGTTGCTGTTTTTTGCTTGTTTTTTACATTGCAGAAAATCAATATCAAACGGAGTCCAAATGCAGGGAAACTTTTTGTGGAATTTTTTGGACCAAAAGACACCATATGGGCCAGAGAAGCACTTGGGGGTGCCCCGAGGGGGCACAACCCACTAGGTGTGCTCAGGTGGTTTGTGACCACCTCAGTGGCCTCCCGCACCGCCAATTCACTCTATAAATACCTCCATCCTCAGAAAATCCTAGGGGGGTCGACGAAATTTTGTTCCACCCGCCGCAAGTTCCAGAACCAGGAGATCCAATCTATAGCCTTTTCCCGGCACTTCACCGGAGGGGAACACGATCACGGAGGGGTTCATCATCCTCATTGGTGCCTCTCCGATGATGCATGATTAGTTTGCCACAGACCTACTGGTCCATAGACAGTTGCTAGATGGCTTCTTCTCTCTTTCTATCTCAATTCAACGGTCACTCGGAGATCTATTTGATGTAATGACTTTTTGCGGTGTGTTTGTTTGGATCAGATGAATTATGAGTTTATGATCAGATTTGCCTTGATTTAATATCCAATCTTGATTATTATAGCCTTGTATTTCTTCTCCAATATTTGGGTTTTGTTTGGCCAACTTGATCTATTTATCTTGCAATGTGAAGAGGTGCTTTGTAATGGGTTCGATCTTGCAGTGTCCTTTCCCAGTGACAGAAGGGTTAGCAAGGCACGCATGTATCGTTGCTATTAGAATAAAAGGATGGGGTCTATTCCTACATGAATAGATCTTGTATACATCATGTCATCGTTCTTATTGCATTACTCTGTTTTCCCATGAACTTAATACACTAGATGCATGCTGGATAGCGGTCGATGTGTGGAGTAATAGTAGTAGATGCAGGCAGGAGTCGATCTACTAATCTTGGATGTGATGCCTATATACATGATCATTGTTTTGGATATCTTCATAATTATTTGTTTTTCTATCAATTGCTCAACAGTAATTTGTCTACCCACCACGCACTTTTTTCTCGAGAGAAGCCACTAGTGAAATCTACGGCCCCCGGGTCTATTTTCCTATCATATACTTTCAGATCTATATTGCCATTTGCCTTTTATTTTATTTGCTGATTTTATTTTCTGATGTATATTATCAAAATCCCAAAAATACCTTGCTGCGTTTTATTTGCTTTTATTTGCATCTATCAATCTACTACAATTTCATCCTATCCCGATGTCACGTTTTGGCAGCGCTACCCGAAAGGGATTGACAACCCCTTTAACGCGTCGGGTTGCAAGTAGTTGTTATTTGTGTGCAGGTACCGTTTACGTAGTGTTGCGTGGTTCTCCTACTGGTTTGATAACCTTGGTTTCATCACTGAGTGAAATACCGTACCGTTGTTGTGCTGCATCCTCCCTTATTCCTTGGGGAAACACCGGCGCATCTCAAGCGACATCATGATGAGGATGATTTTGTTACAATAGTAGTTGGTTTTTGTTACTACCGGCGACGTCAATCATCTATGTTGTTCATGCGACCCACCAACACCAACAGCCAAGATTTCTTGTTACATCCATCATCGACTTTTGCTACGACAGCGTCACTTTTGTGCTACAACCGGCATCTCATTTTGCTATTACCCACAACCGCTATCCTTTTTTTTTGCTACAGCCAGGTCACTGTTTTGCTACAATTGGCAACCACAAAGCTAAAACCAGTGAGCGCTTTGCCACGATGGTGATGGGTGGCGGCATCAACGAGTTATTGTTTTTGCCAGAACCGGCAGATTTGTTTGCTACAACCGGCTGACATTTTAGGTGCTACCAGCAAATCGAGGGCGAGTGAATTTTTGCGAGCCCCTCGTTGGTGTGCGCGGTCGGCAACCATTGCCACAAGAGTTCCGGCAGTCGGAATGGAGGGTGTTGAACATATTATGTAGGCCTTTACGCATGTATATTGTTAGGATAATCTCCTACCGGCCCCGCCTCTAGTTTCCTTGTATAGATGAGGTTGTGGGATACACTTGTACATATATACGTGCGTTGTGCACCCAAACAATATCGAGAGTTGTGTTGCCTTCCAATATGGTATCGGTTTTCCCTTCCTGATCCTAACCCTAGCTTCCGCCTCGCCTTCGCCGCCGCGGCCCTCCTGCCACTGCCGCTGCCTCACTCCCGCCGCCGTCGCGCCCTGTCGCCGCCGTCGCGCCTCCCCACCAATCCCACATGTCCTTCCCGCCTCCCTCTTCCTACCTGATCGCCCCTCTCCACCCGACCGCACCCACGCCCTCCCTCCAACTCGCGCCGTCGCACCCTCTGTCGCCGCGCCAACCCTCCCTCCTTGCCTGATGGCATCTCCCCACACCTCCATCTCGGTTGGATTGAACCCCTTTGCTTGTCCTGATCCTCCTCCCATGAAACTCATTCGCGATCTCGACATCTTCAGCCGCGTCCCCATCGTTCTTGACTCCACCAACGCGGCCTATTATGCTTCGAAAACCTACTTCTCTCTTGTCTTCCACGAACACCATCTCCTAGATCATGTCAACGGCTCCGTCGACACCGCTCTCATGCACGGCGATGATGATAGGATGACCATTGATGCTACCATCACCCGTTGGTTGTACCAGACCATCTCGAAGGACCTCATCCACACCACCGTGTGCAACGAGGATGACGTGCACACCGTGTGAGCGAGGCTTAATGGGCTCTTCCCCGACAATGCCCTCTAGCGCTGTGTTTTTCTTCAGCAGGAGTTCTTTGGCTGTCATCAACACGACTCGTCTATCAACGCCTATTGTATGTGCCTTAAGAAACTCGCTGATGAGCTTCGCGGCCTTGGGGATAAGGTCTCCGATGAGCTTCTCCTTAGCACACTCACCGCCGGCCTGAGCGATGAGTTCAGCAACGCGGCATCCAACCTCACCTTCCTTCCGGACCTGACCTTCCCTAGGGTTGTGGCTTACCTTCGTCTCGAGGAGAGGTGGATGAATATGGTGAAATCTCAGGCTACAAACACGGCGCTCATAGCGGGGACTTATCGCGGCGCCGCTCCAACCGCCCCACAGCCGCTGCAGTTCCCCAACCCGTCGGCCTCTTACTTCCCATCGCCGGAACAGCCATTGGCCGCGGCCTTACACCAGCAGCCGCCGCCAGCTGGCAACGACCGCTGCCGCGGTGGCCGTTGCGGGAAGAAGCAGCAACAGCAGAACATCGCCAGGGGCGCCTCACCAGCAGCTTCCACCGCCCCCCTGGGCCACCGCGCCGAACCCCTGGACCAGAGTGGTCCACACGTACACGATTCCCGTGCCCCGGGCCCTCGTTACCGCCGGCCTCCTTGGCGCTCTCGCGGGCACCCACCAAGCGCTGCACGCCGTGCCCGCCCCAAGTTAGCAGCCCGACGGCTACTCGCTGCTGCTGCCCCCGCCTTCGTCCACCCGTGGGTGCCCCAGCCTAGCTACCCGGTCACCCCGCCCACCTACCCGGCCACGCCGCCCGCTCTGCCGCCGGCCCCATTGGACCCGACACTCCAATCCGCTCCGATACCCAACACCTACATTGGGGGAGGCGACTGATATATGGACACTCGGGCCACCATCCACATGAATTCCCAACCTGGTAACCTCACTTCTGCATACCTAGTTCATACCCCCACGTGTATAACTGTCGGGGACGGTTCTTCCCTTCGTATTACTCATGTCGGTCATGGCCCTTTTCCGTCTTCATCCATGCCTTTACATTTGTCTAACGTTCTTGTTTCACCAAACCTAATCAAAAAATATTGTCTTCATTCGTTCTTTAACACGTGAAAATCCCTTCACTGTTGAATAAAATTTGACGATCTTGGTTTTCTATCAAGGACGCACGTACCCCGATGGTGCTCCATCGATGTGACAGCCCGGACGAGCTCTACCCGATCCACTCCACCGCCCCAACCACCACCACTCCTGTCGCACTCTCCGTCACCATGGACCTCTGGCATGCTCGACTGGGTCATCCGAACCCTGCCTTCCTTCGTCATATTCTTAGGATTTTTCATTCACGTGTAATAAAACTGATGATCATATTTGTCATGCTTGTTGTTTGGGCAAGCATGTTCGCCTTTCGTTTAGTGCGTCCTCATCGGTGGCGTCATACCTATTTGAGTTCATTCACAGTGACTTATGGATATCTCCAGTTGCTAGTAATACGGGCTATTTATATTATCTTCTTATTCTAGATGATTTTTCGCATTATGTGTGGACCTTCTCATTGCGGAGAGAATCCGATGCACACTTCGCCCTTACCAACTTTTACTCCTATGTCGGCACACAGTTTGGGCGCCCCATTCATGTGCTCCAAACAGACAACAGAAAGGAGTTCGATAACATCGGGGTTTGCACCCTTCTCACCACACATGGCGCGATTCCTCGCCTCACCTGCTGTTAGGGAAAGTTGCATGGAAAACAAAAAAAATCTACGCACACACAAGATCTATCCAAGGAGATGCATAGCAACGAGATGGGAGAGTGTGTCTACGTACCATCGTAGACCATAAATGGAAGCGTTTGGTAACACGGTTGATGTAGTCAAACATCTTCACGATCCAACCGATCAAGTACCGAATGCACGGCACCTCCAGGTTCAACACACGTTCATCTTGGTGACGTCCTCGCCTTCTTGATCCAGCAAGACAGCGAAGTAGTGAATGAGTTCCGGCAACACGACGGCATGGTGACGGTGGTGGTGAAGCTATCTTTGCGAGGCTTCACCTAAGCACTACAAAAATATGATCGAGGGTGTAAACGGTGGATGGGGGCGCCGCACACGGCTAAGAAAATGTTCTAGGCTTGTGTGGCGCCCCCTCCCCATGTATATATAGGTGGGATGGGAGGAGGCAGACCCTAGGGCACCCTAAGAGACCTGGCGGCAACCCTAGGGCTGCTGCCTTGCTCTGCGCCCCCTTTCCTTATTTGGAGTGCGGGAGGAAGGAAGGAGGAGGTGGCACCCCCCCCCCCTTCCTTTCTCTCCTGAGGAGGGAATGGCGGGAGGGGCCACCCATCCCCTTTCCTTCCCCTAGGGCCGGCCGGCCTTGGGATGGTGCGCACCAGCCCCCTAGTGGGCTGGTCTGTCCCCTCCTTTGGCCCATAAAGCCCATACACTTGACGGGGGTGCCCGGAATCCTTTCTGGTGACCCGATGAGTACCCGGTGCACTCCGAAACTATTCCGGTTTACGAATACCATCATCCTATATATCAATCTTTACCTCGCGACCATTTTGAGACTCCTCTTCATGTCTGTGATCTCATCCGGGACTCCAAACAACATTCAGTCACCAAATCATATAACTCATATAACACTATATTTTGACAGAAAGACTGTAATGGAACCCCCTACAGTATAGCTGGTGCAACAAACCCAAATTGCAAGTACCATGCCTTGAACCTGGGTGGGTGGGAAGGCATCAGCCCCTTCCCACCACTAGGCTATGCCTTAGTCTGCACTATATTGTCAACGAACGTTAAGCATGCGGACCCGACGGGTTCGAGAACTATGTAGACATGACCGAGACACCTCTCCGTTCAATAACCAATAGTGGAACCTGGATTCCCATATTGGTTCCTATATATTCTACGAAGATCTTTATCGGTCAAACTGTTATGACAACCTACGTAATTCCCTTTGTCCATCGGCATGTTACTTGCCCGAGATTCGATCATCGGTATCTCTATACCTAGTCCAGTCTCGTTACCGACAAGTCTCTCTACTCGTTATGTAATACATCATGTCGTAACTAACTCATTAGTCATATGCTTGCAAGGCTTCTTATGATGTGTATTACCGAGAGGGCCCAGAGATACCTCTCCGATACTCGGAGTGATAAATCCTAATCTCGATCCATGCCAACTCAACAAACACCTTCGGATATACCTGTAGAGCATCTTTATGATCACCCAGTTACGTTGTGACGTTTGATAGCACACAAGGCAATCCTCCAATATCTAGGAGTTGCATGATCTCATAGTCAAAGGAATATGTATTTGACATACAAGAAAGCAGTAGCAATAAATTGTATGATCAAAGGCTAAGCTAATGGATAGGTCTTTTCCATCACATCATTCTCCAAATGATGCGATCCCGTTATCAAATGACAACTCATGTCTATTGTTAGGAAACCTTATCCATCTTTGATCAACGAGCTAGTCTGGTAGAGGCTTACTAGGGACATGGTATTTGTTTATGCATTCACTCATGTATTGAATTTTCCGGTCAATACAATTCTAGCATGAATATAAACCCTTATCATGATTAAAGAAATATAATAATAACCATTTTATTATTGCCTCTTGGCATATTTCCATCACCTACCCGTACACCTCACAACAAAATGGTCGCGCCGAACGGATCCTTCGCACTCTTAACAACTGCATTCGCACCCTCCTCTTACATGCTAACATTCCGCCCTGGTTCTGGTCGGACGCCTTAGCCACCGCTTCTCTCCTTCTCAACATTCATCCGTGCCATGCTCGTGGAAAATTTGGACCACGTCACCTTATTTTCGGTACCCCCCCTCTTATGTCAATCTTTGTGTTTTGGGGTGTCTCTGTTATCCTTGCATTGCCTCCACCACACCTCATAAACTCGCTCCTCGTTCTGTTGCATGCATCTTCCTCGGATACCCACCAAACGCCAAAGGCTACCGATGCTATGCAGTTTCCCATCGACATTTCACCTCATGACACGTTCACGTTGATGAAAGGGTTTTTCCGTTTCACCAAGTACCACCAACGGACGCCTGGCCGCCCTCGCCCTCGAGCTTAGGAGCTCCTCACGGTGGTCGCTCCCACGCGGCGCTCAGGCCTCCTCCCTGCTTCGAGGCACCCGCTACCCCACGGGTCGGGTCCCCTCGGGGGCCCTTTCACCGTCCGGACCCGCGGCCTCCATGGGGTCCCATGCGTTGAGCTTGATGCCTATGGCCGCCGTGTCAAGCTCGTCGGCTGGTCCGGGCAACTCAGGACCGGCTTCTTCCCCGGCGGCCCGCTCAGCGGCCACGGCGCCTTCCGCGCTCGCCTCACCCGTTGAGTCTGCAACCCCATCAATTAGCATGGCGTCCGCAACTGACCCTGTCTCCTTGACGGCCTCGGTCGTGATCCCGACGGGCTCTACTTCGACTTCGCCCTCGGTGGATCTACAGGCCCAACCGCCACCGGCACCGCCGACACGCATGGTGCCCTGTGCCCGGGCCGGCATCCATCGCCTCAGCACGCATTACTCAGCAGACGAGTATATCCTAGTATCCTCGACTTCTGAGCCATGTCCTTTTCCATCGTCAGTTCGAGCTGCTCTCTGTGATCCTCATTGGCTTGCTGCGATGCAGGAAGAGTTCGATGCGCTTCTGCGTAATCGCACCTGGCAGCTTGTTCCGCGGCCACCTCATGCCAACGCCATCAGTGGAAGTGGGTCTTTCACCATAAGACTCGTCTCGACAGGTCCCTTGAGCGATATAAGGCTCGCTAGGTGGTGCGAGGCTTTCGTCAGCGCGTCGGAATCGACTTCACTGACACATTTGCTCTGGTTGTGAAACCAGGCACGATTCGGGCTATCCTCCAACTTGCCATGTCTCGCGCATGGCCGGTGCACCAGATGAACGTTTCTAAAGCATTTTTGCATGGTCATCTTGCCGAGCATGTCAGCAGCCTACTGGTTTCGTCGATGCGGCTCGTCCTAATCGCGTGTGCTTGCTCTCCCGCTCATTGTACGGGTTGAAGCAGACGCCTCGAGCGTGGTACCAGCGCATCGCCGCCTTTCTACAGTACCTCGGGTTTCGAGCTACTCGCTCCGATGCCTTGTTATTCGTATACCACCAGGGCCAGGCGACTATGTACCCACTCCTCTACATCGACGACATCATCCTAACGGCTTCCTCGATCGAGCTCCTTCGCCAGCTCACTGCACATCTCAGCACCGAGTTCGACATCAAGGACCTTGGCCCGTTGCACTACTTCCTCGGGATTGAGGTGGTGCGACGTGCCGATGGGTTCTTCCTTCATCAGTAGGAGTATGCGCAGGACCACCGTGAGCGGGCAAGCATGCTTAACTGCAAGCCTGTCCCCACGCCTATCGACACAAAGGCCAAGGTTTCTACTCTTGATGGTTCACCGGTGCCGGATGTTGCGTTCTATCGCTCCATTATCAACACTCTCAAGTACTTGACGCTCACTCGACCTGATTTGCAATACACCGTTCAGCAGGTGTGCCTCCATAGGCATGCTCATCGTGATGCTCATAGGAATCTAGTGAAGCAGATTATTCGGTACTTCCGTATCACTATGGCTCTTGGTCTTATGTTGATGGCTTCGCCTGCGACCGACCTCGTCGCCTACAATGATGCTGATTGGGCTGGCTGCCCCGACACACGGCGCTCCACATCCGGCTACTACGTCTACTGATGACCCACAAGTGTAGGGGATCTATCGTAGTCCTTTCGATAAGTAAGAGAGTCGAACCCAACGAGGAGCAGAAGGAAATGATAGGCAGTCTTCAGTAAGGTATTTTCTGCAAGCACTGAAATTATCGGTAACAGATAGTTTTGTGATAAGGTAATTGGTAGCAAGTGACAAATAGTAAAAGTAAATAAGGTGTAGCAAGATGACCCAATCCTTTTTGTAGCAAAGGACAAGCCTGGACAAACTCTTATATGAAGGAAAGCGCTCCCCGGGAGACATGGGAATTATCGTCGAGCTAGTTTTCCTCACGTTCATATGATTCGCGTTCGTTACTTTGATAATTTGGTATGTGGGTGGACCGGTTCTTGGGTGCAGCCCTTACTTGGACAAGCATCCCACTTATGATTAACCTCTATTGCAAGCATCTGCAACTACAAAAGAAGTATTAAGGTAAACCTAACCATAGCATGAAACATATGGATCCAAATCAGCCCCTTACGAAGCAACGCATAAACTAGGATTTTAGCTTCTCTCACTCTAGCAACCCATCATCTACTTATTATTTCCCAATGCCTTCCTCTAGGCCCAAACAATGGTGAAGTGTCATGTATTCGACGTTCACATGACACCACTAGAGGAAAGACAACATACATCTCATCAAAATATTGAACGAATACCAAATTCACATGACTACTTATAGCAAGACTCCTCCCATGTCCTCAGGAACAAACATAACTACTCACAAAGCATATTCATGTTCATAATCAGAGGGGTATTAATATGCATAATGGATCTGAACATATCATCTTCCACCAAGTAAACCAACTAGCATCAACTAAAAGAGTAATCAACACTACTAGCAACCTACAGGTACCAACCTGAGGTTTTGGTACAAAGATTGGATACAAGAGATGAACTAGGGTTTGAGAGGAGATGGTGCTAGTGAAGATGTTGATGAAGATAACCCTCCCCAAGATGGGAGAGTTTTTCGTGATGACGGCGATGACGATTTCCCCCTCCCAGAGGGAAGTATCCCCGGTAGAACAGCTCCGCCGGAGCCCTAGATTGGTTCCGCCAAGGTTCCGCCTTGAGACGGCGGCGTCTGGTCCCGAAAGACTCCTTCCGATTTTTTCTAGGTCAAAACACCTCATATAGGAGAAGATGGGCATCGGGGGGTCACCGGCTGGCCCACGAGGCAGGGGACGCACCCACGGGGCGCTGAAAGACCGTGGATGTCCCCTAGAGGGGGGGATAGGCGTTTTAAAATAATTACGGTTTAGTCTTGAACAAATGCGGAATAAACCTAGCAGTTAATTTGTCAAGCACAAAACCTACAACAACTAGGCTCACCTATGTGCACCAACAACTTATGCTAAGCAAGATAAACAACTAGGTGATAGCAAGATATTTGACAAGAAACAATATGGCTAGCACAAAGTAAAGTGCATAAGTAAAGGGCTCGGGTAAGAGATAACTGAGGCACGCGGAGACAACGATGTATCCGTAAGTTCACACCCTTGCGGATGCTAATCTCCGTTTGGAGCGGTGTGGAGGCACAATGCTCCCCAAGAAGCCACTAGGGCCACCGCAATCTCCTCACGCCCTTGCACAATGCAAGATACTGTGATCCCACTAAGTGACCATTGAGGGCGGTCACCGAACCCGTACAAATGGCAACCCTTGGGGGCGGAGACCGAACCCGTACAAATTGCTCAGGCCATCTACACAACCTAATTGGAGACCCCGACACTTTCCCGGAGCTTTTAATCACAATGATTGAGCTCAGAACACCACCAAGGTTGGGGCTATCTCCCCGATGACAGTACAAAGCTTCACCACAATGGAATATGGCTTCGAGGTGACCACAACCGTCTAGGGCACCCAAGCACCCAAGAGGAACAAGCTCAAGGGTACCAAGCACCCAAGAGTAATAAGCTTCTCAACTTCACTTCCACGTATCACCGTGGACAACTTAAATCAATGCACCAAATGCAATGACAAGGGCACACGGAGTGCCCAAGTCCTTCTCTCTCAAATCCCACCAATGCAACTAATGCTAGGGAGGGAAAAGAGAGGAAGAACAAGAAGGAGAACACCAAGAACTCCAAGATCTAGATCCAAGGGGTTCCCTTCACCTAAAGGAGAAAGTGATTGGTGGAAATGTGGATCTAGATCTCCTCTCTCTTTCCCCCCAAAAACTAGCTAGAATCCATGGAGGGATTGAGAGATAGCAAGCTCGAAGAAGGTCAACAATGGGGGAAGTACACGAGCTCAAAGGAAAAGGTTCAATGGGGAAGAAGAACCCCTTTTATAGGGGGGAGAAAATCCAACCATTATCCCCACCAACCAGCCCGCAGCGAGCGGTACTATCGCTCTAGGGAGCGGTACTACCGCTGGCTGCAACGGTACTACCGCTCTGCCGAGCGGTACTACCGCTCGGACCACGCACAACGCCAACGAGGGAAGAAACACGAGATAGAGCCCCCGAGCGGCACTAGTAGCGGTGTTAGGGCGGTACTACCGCTTATAAGCGGTACTACCTCCCCTACTGCCGCTCCTACTGCTGCCCAACCCGACACGAGAAGCGACGGTCTCGAATCGAGGCGGCACTAGCGCGGAATCGGAGCGGTACCACCACATATAGCCATGGGCGGTACTACCGCTGTGAACCAGCGGTACTACCGCTTGTGGCTATAAGCGGTACTACCGCTCTGGCCCAGCGGTACTACCGCAGGAGGAACAAGAAACCCTGAACTGCCATAACTTCTGCATATGAGCTCCAAATTGAGCAAACTCAAGCTTGATGGATAGAGCAAGACGAGTAGCATCAAAACAGCGAGAACCAATAAAGATGATGCAAGGATACAATGGTTTGAGTTCTCTACGAATGATACAATCAAGCTACTCATCGAGAGCCCCCCTTGATAGTATGGTCATAGTAAGAAGAGGCAGGGAGGTATGCCTAAGATATAGAGGAGTGAACACTCCATCAGAGAAGAACCGGCATAACCTCCAGCATCGAAAACATCATAAAAGATGCATGTGAACTCCGTTTTCGATGACCTCGAGCTTGCCATCAAGGTGACCATAAGCTCTAAGACTCACAAAGAGAACCGGCAAAATCTCAACACAGAAAACATCATAGAAGAAGCATGAGTGAACTCCGTTTTCGATCTCGAGCTTGTCATCAAGATGACCATAAGCCCAAAAACTCACAAGGAGAAGAACCAAAAAAGAACCAATAAAGATGATGCAAGGATGCAATGGTTTGAGCTGTCTATGAACGATACGGTCAAGCTACTCTTCGAGAGCCCCCCTTGATAGTATGTCAATCGATCCTATAACTCGGTCTCCCAACAACCACCATGAGACCGGTAAAATAGATAACCTATCAAGGGCAAACATTTGCCTTGCACATAGTCCACTTGAGCTGGATGATGACGATCTTGACTCCCTCAAGCTGGACCACCTTTCTTGATAGCGTTGGCTCGGTGAAGACTAGTAGATTGCTCCCCCATACTCCACAATGGGTGAGCCACTCTTCGGCATATATTCACAAGTCCATTGCCACCACAATGAACGGCAAGCTTCAAGCATATGATCTCTTCGTGATGATCCTACTTGAACTTGCACAGCGCATCCTAACCCCATAAAGAACTCTCACGAAGGCCATGGGTTAGTACAAAAAGCATAATTGACAATGCTTACTGATGACCCACAAGTGTAGGGGATCTATCGTAGTCCTTTCGATAAGTAAGAGTGTCGAACCCAACGAGGAGCAGAAGGAAATGATAGCCAGTTTTCAGTAAGGTGTTTTCTGCAAGCACTGAAATTATAGGTAACAGATAGTTTTGTGATAAGGTAATTGGTAGCAAGTGACAAAAGGTAAAAGTAAATAAGGTGCAGCAAGGTGGCCCAATCCTTTTTGTAGCAAAGGACAAGCCTGGACAAACTCTTATATGAAGTAAAGCTCTCCCGAGGACACATGGGAATTATCATCAAGCTACTTTTCATCACGATCATCTAATTCACGTTCGGTACTTTGGTAATTTGGTATGTGGGTGGACCGGTGATTGGGTGATGTACTTACTTGGACAAGCCTCCCACTTATGATTAACCTCTAATGCAAGCATCCGCAACTACAAAAGAAGTATTAAGGTGAACCTAACCATAGCATGAAACATATGGATCCAAATCAGCCCCTTACGAAGCAACGCATAAACTAGGGTTTAAGCTTCTGTCACTCTAGCAACCCATCATCTACTTATTACTTCCCAATGCCTTCCTCTAGGCCCAAATAATGGTGAAGTGTCATGTAGTCAACGTTCACATGACACCACTAGAGGAGAGACAACATACATCTCATCAAAATATCGAACGAAGACCAATTTCACATGACTACTAATAGCAAGACTTCTCCCATGTCCTCAGGAACAAAAGTAACTACTCACAAGACATAATATGGTTCATGATCAGAGGGGTATTAATATGCATAATGGATCTGAACATATGATCTTCCACCAAATAAACCAACTAGCATCAACTACAAGGAGTAATCAACACTACTAGCAACCCACAGGTACCAATCTGAGGTTTGGGTACAAAGATTGCATACAAGAGATGAACTAGAGTTTGAGAAGAGATGGTGCTGGTGAAGATGTTGAAGGAAATATGCCCTAGAGGCAATAATAAAGTTGTTATTTATATTTCCTTATATCATGATAAATGTTTATTATTCATGCTAGAATTGTATTAACCGGAAACTTAGTACATGTGTGAATACATAGACAAAACGGAGTGTCCCTAGTATGCCTCTACTAGACTAGCTCATTGATCAAAGATGGTTATGTTTCCTAACCATAGACATGAGTTTTCATTTGATCAACGGGATCACATCATTAGGAGAATGATGTGATGGACAAGACCCATCCGTTAGCTTAGCACTATGATTGTTTAGTTTTACTGCTATTGCTTTTTTCATGACTTATACATGTTCCTATGACTATGAGATTATGCAACTCCCGAATACCGGAGGAACACCTTGTGTGCTATCAAACGTCACAACGTAACTGGGTGATTATAAAGATGCTCTACAGGTGTTTCCGATGGTGTTTGTGGTGTTGGCATAGATCAATATTAGGATTTGTCACTCCGAGTGTCGGAGAGGTATCTTTGGGCCCTCTCGGTAATGCACATCGTAATAAGCCTTGCAAGCAAACGACTAATGAGTTAGTCAGGAGATGATGTATTACGGAACGAGTAAAGAAACTTGCTGGTAATGAGATTGAACTAGGTATGATGATACCGACGATCGAATCCCGGGCAAGTAACATACCGATGACAAAGGGAACAACGTATGTTGTTATGCGGTTCGATCGATAAAGATCTTCGTAGAATATGTAGGAGCCAATATGGGCATCCAGGTTCCGCTATTGGTTATTGACCAGAGAAGTGTCTCGGTCATGTCTACATAGTTCTCGAACCCGTAGGGTCCGCACGCTTAACGTTTCGTTGACGATATAGTATTGAATGAGTTATGTATGTTGGTGACTGAATGTTGTTCGGAGTCCCGGATGAGATCACGGACATGACGAGGAGCTCCGGAATGGTCCGGAGGTAACATTTGATATATAGGATGATATGGTTAGGCCAAGGGGTCAAGCCCACGGGGCATTAAGTCGGTGCAAAAGGTGTTTTGCGGAGGCCAGGGGGCCAAACGCCGGAGACCCTCGCGTCTGGCCCTGGGCCAGACGCCGAGGCCCATGGCGTCTTGTCCAGACGCCAAGGAATGTGGCGTTTGGTCCTGGAGTCCGAGTGGGACTCTTGCCTTTCGGGCAAAACTGACTTTGAGGAGGCTTTTGCTCCAAGTTTCGACCCCAGGGCTCAACATATAAATAGAGGGGCGGGGCTAGCACCTAGAACACATCAAGATACACCAAGCCGTGTGCCGGCAACCCCGACCCTCTAGTTTATCCTCCGTCTAGTTTCTGTAGTGCTTGGCGAAGCCCTGCAGAGATTGTTCTTCATCAACAACCGTCACCACGCCGTCGTGCTGCCGGAACTCATCTACTACTTCGCCTATCTTGCTGGAACAAGAAGGCGAGGATGTCATCGAGTTGAACGTGTGCTGAACACGGAGGTGCCGTACGTTCGGTACTAGAACGGGACGGATCGTGAAGGTGCACGACTACATCAACCACGTTGATAAACACTTCCGCTTTCGGTCTACGAGGGTACATAGACACACTCTCCCCTCTCGTTGCTATGCATCTAGTAGACAGATCTTGCGTGATCGTAGGAATTTTTTTTAAAATACTACGTTCCCCAACAGTGGTATCAGAGCCAGGTCTATGCGTAGATGATATGCACGAGTAGAACACAAGTGAGTTGTGGACGATACTAGTCATACTGCTTACCAGCATGTCATACTTTGCTTCGGCGGTATTGTGAGATGAAGCGGCCCGGACCGACATTACGCGTATGCTTACGCGAGACTGGTTTCACCGTTATGAGCACTCGTTGCTTAAAGGTGACTGGCGGGTGTCTGTCTCTCTCACTTTAGTTGAATCAAGTGTGACTACCCCCAGTCCTTGTGAAGGTTAAAACATCACATACTTGACGAAACATCGTTGTGGGTTTTGTATGCGTAGGTAAGAACGGTTCTTGCTAAGCCCGTAGTAGCCACGTAAAACTTGCAACAACAAAGTAGAGGACGTCTAACTTGTTTTTGCAGGGCATGTTGTATTGTGATATGGTCAAGACATGATGAGTTATACAGTTTTGTATGAGATGATCATGTTTTGTAAAGTTGTCGGTAACTGGCAGGAGCCATATGGTTGTCGCTTTATTGTATGAAATGCAATCGCCATGTAATTGCTTTACTTTATCACTAAGCGGTAGCGATAGGAAGCAATAGTTGGCGAGGCGACAACGATGCTACGATGAAGATCAAGGTGTCGCGCCGGTGACGAAGGTGATCATGACGGTGCTTTGGAGATGGAGATCAAAAGCACAAGATGAAGATGGCCATATCATGTCACATATTTTGATTGCATGTGATGTTTATCTTATTATGCTTCTTATTTTGCTTAGAACGACGGTAGCATTATAAGATGATCCCTTACAAAATTTCAAGGTATAAGTGTTCTCCCTGAGTATGCACCATTGCGAAAGTTCTTCATGCTGAGACACCACGTGATGATCGGGTGTGATAGGCTCTACGTTCAAATACAACGGGTGTAAGACAGTTTTGCACACGCAGAATACTCGGGTTAAACTTGACGAGCCTAGCATATGCAGATATGGCCTCGGAACACTGGAGACCGAAAGGTCGAGCGTGAATCATATAGTAGATATGATCAACATAAGATGTTCACCATTGAAAACTACTCCATCTCACGTGATGATCGGACATGGTTTAGTTGATTTGGATCATGTGATCATTAAGATGACTAGAGGGATGCCTATCTAAGTGGGAGTTCTTATGTAATATGATTAAATTGAACTTTAATTTATCATGAACTTAGTCCTGGTAGTATTAGCATATCTATGTTGTAGATCAATAGCTCGCGATGTTGCTCCACGTTTAATTTTTATATGTTCCTAGAGAAAACTAAGTTGAAAGTTGTTAGTAGCAATGATGCGGAATTGTTCCGTGATCTGAGGATTATCCTCATTGCTGCACAAAAGTATTATGTCCTTGATGCACCGCTAGGTGACATATCTATTCCAGGAGCAGATATAGACGTTATGAACGTTTGACAAACTCGGTATGATGACTACTTGATAGTTTAGTGTGCCATGCTTTACGGCTTATAACCGGGACTTCAAAAACGTTTTGAATGCCATGGAGCATATAAGATGTTCCAAGAGTTGAAATTAGTATTTCATACTCATTGTCACATCCCTAGCTTCTGGTAATGCACTAGGCTAGCCTCATGTGTGCATCATGTTTAATCTTGAAAGAAACTTGAAATGGGGATTGCCTAAACCCTAGCAGTAAAGCAATTCAACTAGGGTCAATTAAAATCTTTTCAATGAACCCAAAATGCCCCTTGGAAAAGTTCATCATTTTTGGATTGATTAAAAACCTCTGCCAAAAATGTTGCACATATTTCTAGGACCATTCTGGATTTTTGGATTAAATCATATCTTATTTGCATTTGGGCATTTAAATTTTATATATCATTTTAAATGCTCAAATAATCCCAAACTGAAATGTTCCATGTTGGTTATATGCTAAACAGTGGGCATGAGAAGTTTGGTGATTTTTGAAAGTGCCTAAGTATTTTTAATAAAGCCCAGAACAAAAAAACAAAATAGAAAACAGAAACATAATTAGAAAAAGGAGAAGGATTACCTGGCCTTACCTGCGGCCCATTGGCCGACCCGGCACTGTGCTGGCCCAGTGCCAGTCATCCTCCTCCTCCCACCGGGAGGACGAGGGCGTGTGCCCGGCGCCCGCAGCCACGCGCCGGCCACCTCCAGCCTGCCTGCTTCCTCCCCGACCCCCCTGGAGGCGCCACGACACCCCTGGAACCCCCTGGACACTACTCTCCCCTCCTCTGCTCTCTCCTTCGTCCCCTCCCACCATGGTCGAAGCCGCCGCGGCCGCGCCGGCGAGCACCACCGCGGCCACAGCCCTCCCCACGCCCCCGCAAAGTGCCCAGTAGCTCCGCCTCGTTCCTCTCTTCCTCCTCGCCGAGCTGCCCGATGCCAAGAGCCCCTGGAGTGCCGTCATCGACCTCGTCTTCAACCTACGGCCGTGGAGATCGCCGGCGACCCGTGCGCCCGCTCCGGTGCTTCCTCAAGCTCGCTGAGGCCACCACTACATTCGCCGTGAGCCCCTGCTTGTTTTCCCTCTCTCCCCGCGGTCGATTTCTCCACCTAGCCTAGCTAACCACCGCGCCCGAGAGCTCGGATCCGCCGGCGATGCCGCCGCCGTGGCCACAGGCCCTGCGTCTCGTAGCCGAGCATGCTTCCGTGCTCAGCAGCTCCGCAGCAAGCTAACACACCCACCAGCTCACCTCCCCGTGCCCCGTAGCACCTACCCCATCGGTGCCCGAACTCCGGCGCCGCCGCGAGCTCGTTTCCGACGAGCTCCGGCCACCCCAGCACGCACCGACGCCACCACTAGATGCGCATGAGTCCCCGCTCCACGTAGATGCCCTCCGCCGGCCATTTGGTCGCCAGAGGAGGATTTTCGAGCCTCTCCGCCGTGTTTGGCCTCGCCAGCGTCGAGTCGCTGGCGCGTCTGACTTGTTTGACCGGGGGGTTGACCACCCCGGGTCACTGACGTATGGGCCCCACGCCCTTAGTCAACCGCTAACTCACTGACGTGTGGGGCCAGTTCCTGCTAATTACCTAGTTAGGTTTAATTAAAGTAGGATTAGCCCTGGCTCACTGACGTGTGGACCCAGGCCCCTAATTAATTAGAGTTAGGTTTAACTTAGTGCTAACTAATTTAATTAATTAGTTGAGACACTGACTTGTGGGTCCCAGCCGACAGGTTTGACCTGGGCTGGCGCATTTGACTTGCTGACGTAGTGATGACGTCACTATGATGTCATAAAGCATTTCTGGAATTCTAAATAAATCAGAAATGATTTATTTATTTCAGAAAATAGCCAAAACTTCTAAAAATCATAGAAATTAATCCATAACTCAGATGAAAATAATTTATATATGGAAATTGATCAGAAAAATTCAAGGAATCTGTTTATGGCATTTTCATGCATGTTTGAACAAGTTAAACCTGCTGATCAGGTCAAATCAATTAAATGGCATTTAAATAATCACATATGAAGTTTGAATTTGAACCTTTGGTTCAAACCAACTTCATTTAATTGTGTTGCTAGTTGCATTAGCTCAATAAACAGCATATTGCCATGTCATGATCATGCATCATATTGTCGCATTGCATTGATTGTGTTCTTTCTCTGTTGTCGGTTTTGTCCCCTCTCAGTAGACGACGTTCCGGCGATGAGTTCGATGACACCGATGAAGACTCATAGATATCTTCAGAAGTGCCAGGCAAGCAAAACCCCATTGAGCATTCCGATACAATCCCACTCTCTCGCTCTTGCTCTCCTTTACTGCATTAGGACAACAACGCTTCAATTGTTACCTGCTGCGGTAGTTGAACCCCTTTCCACTGCATGACCCGTCATTGCCACAGTAAATAGTTGAAACCCACTAGTATGAGTAGGAGTTGTTTGAGCCATGTTGTGCCTACTCATTCATGCTTTCTGGTTATGCCTGCTATTGCTTAGAGTTGTGTCAGGTCTGATTCATCGGGGATGAATTGGAAGGGTGATGAACATGTCCTACTGTGTGTGAGCTAAGTGTGTGAACACGATTTGGTAAAGGTAGCGATGAGAGGCCATGTAGGAGTACATGGTGGGTTGTCTCATTGAAACCGTCCTCAGGAACTGAGTTCTGTGTTGGTTGATCCATGAAACAGCTACTACCACATGTTGGGCCCTGAAATATGACCCCGCTCGACTTATTGACTGCCCTTGTTCTCTGTCCAGGAGTTGCAACTAGTTTCTGGTGTTTGTAGTTTACTGGAGGTCGTGCGCAGTGCTGACCCTCGGGGTGGGCTGTGACACGGCAGGTACGTGGCACGGTGTACCGGTCGCCCGTTTGGTGACGCGGGAACCCTGTACACATCGTTTGGGGCCGTGAGCGACACCCCGGCCGGATCTCCCCACGGATGGAACCCAAATAGGCGATAAACCTGGACGAGAGACTTGAGTGGTTGGTTAGGTCGTGGTCTACACCCACGTCGGCTTTCGCTTGAATTCTGCCGAGCACATGTCGTGTGAAGACGCTAAGTGGTGGAAACATGTGTGAAGAAGTACACCCCTGCAGGGTTATATATAATCTATTCGAATAGCCGTGTCCGCGGAAATGGACTTCTGGGTTGCCTATTACAGGTCATAGACAAGTGAAAGTGGATACTCTAAAACGCGCAAGATAAGCGTGAGTGCTATGGATGGCCTTCTCGTAGGGAGACGGGAGCGGATCCATAGTGGTGTATTGATTGGTGAATATGTGGACTCGTGTGCGCCACCTCAAAAGAGTTACTTGCAGTCGTAGTTTAGGATAGCCACCGAGTCAAAGCTGGCTTGCTGCAGTCAAACTCCACCACCCCTTTGTTGATACCGATGCATATGTAGCTAGTTCTGATGTAAGTCTTGCTGAGTACCTTTGTACTCACGTTTGCTTAATTTATGTTTTTGCAGAGAGACTTCAGTCTCGCTAGTGGTTCCGCGTGGACTTCGACGTTTAGCTTGTTACCTCAGCTACGATCTTGAACCCTTGTAGGATCTGGTAGATAGTCAGGCTTCTCAGCCTTTTTCATTTGTAGATGTCTGTACTCAGACATGTAATGCTTCCGTTGCTTGTATGCTCTGTATGTTGGGTCATGTGACCTCTGTTTGTAATAAATGCTATGATGGCTCTTCTGGGCCTTTATCTATATGAGTTGTTGAGTTATGTTGTGATGCCCTGTTGTACAGCACATACTTGCATGTTATGCGTACGTGTAATGTGTATTGCTATGTGTGGGATCCGACACCTAGTTGTTTACCTTTGGTAGCCTACCTTACAGGGAAATGTCTCCTAGTGCTTCCATTGAGCCTTGGTAGCTTGCTACTGCTCCGGAACACTTAGGCTGGCCGGCATGTGTCCTTCTTCGTTCCTGTTACTGTCCCTTAGGGGAAATGTCAGGCGTTGTTCCTTTAAGTCCTTGTAGCTTGCTACGACTTGGGTTCATACGTTGATGACCGACACGTTCGTTGCTGGGTCATGTATGCCTCTCTCTATAATTTAGTGCCAATTTTGGTTTATAACTAGTCATGTCGGCCCGGGTTCTCTGTCATATGGATGCTAGCGACACTATCATATACGTGTGCCAAAATGCGCAAACGGTCCCGGGCCAGGTAAGGTGGCACCCGTGGGGATACCGTGCGTGAGGCCGCAAAGTGATATGATGTGTTACAGGCTAGACATGTGTGACTTAGGATCAGGGTCCTGACAGCTTTGGTATCAGAGCCTGACTGCCTGTAGGATTAGTAAGCCAAACTGGTCGAAGTCGTGTCTAGAAACTCTTTGGTTATGTAAGGGAATTGTTTGTGGAAGGGAACGTAAGGCTCTTTTTACTCCTTTGCCCTATGACCTTCTGATCTGAGTCACCTTCTTATTTCTACGGGGATTAAGAACTAGGATTCTCATTCTATTTATCAGGATCACGTTATTGCGGATTCAACCCTCAGCTCAGTTTCTACTACTTCTGTTTGTTCAACTGTTGGTCTCAGAACCCTGACATTATGATGTTAAGTGGATATGCTACCCTTTTTGCTTGGATCTCAAAAGTATTTTCGAGCATTTGCAGCCGTTATGCTGTCCGAGTCATCCCAGGTCTCTAAACAATCTGATGCATTTGCAAATCATTCCTACCTATTCTTAATGTCCTTTTAGGCCAGATTAACCACACTAGACGGTGAGTTGTGGTACTTTGTTACCTCGACACATATGTTGGAGTTATTATTATGACCCTAAGTATCTTAGAAGATCACCCAGTAATCCAGCAATGTTTTATATTCCAGTGTGATGATTTTGGCCATCATTCTCGAAAGCATCCCGTGATACTATTTAGTTGGTAGGTAATCTATTCCTGGGTTCTTGAACCCAAGATTCTTTCTACCTACTTCATGTCGGTAGCATTTGGTCGTCCCTTTAGGTTATTAGTAACCTTGTGATAGCCCTCGAGGTCTGTGGTTTATCATTCTTCTAAATACCATGAACCATCCTTGGCAGAAGTTCCTCCGAACCAAAAGATCACAACCAGAGTGCTCTTGAGTAGTACTCCATTCATATGTGACTCTGCCAATTCTACTTTCTGCATGGGTTATCCGGTAGAAATATGTTGAACTCGTTCGACATGTTAATTTATGCATCCACAACTCAGAAGTTATATGTTCTTTGAGTTGCCCCTTTTCAGTTGTTTTATGACATTCGTCTATCAGTTGATAGTCAGGAGTAGTCGTGCACTTGTGTTCATCGATGCCTTTTACTCTTGTGGTCCGTCAAGCCATTCTATTCCAGAATGACTAGGAGAAACAAACTCCAGTACCCTATCCATATCCAGGATTGGGTCAAAGAAGTTGTACTCCACAGATGAAGAATGTTAATCCAGCTTCTAATATGTTCTACCTCGGAATATTACCATCTTTATGTTCAGAATGTCATGGGAATTGCACATCATCATATGAACTCTTGATACAGTAATACTTCTCACCATCGTCGTTCATTCCTCGGTCTCCGTGTTATGGTAACCGGAATGCCGACAAGTGAATTGTGATGTGTGAAAACAATACTTCTAGCAACCTTGTTGCTTGGTAGTTAAAGGACAATAATTTCATTCTTAGTGTGTTGGTTACTGAATCACCATTTCTAAGATTGATCGTGCTACCTAGTCCATCTTTCCTGGTGCACTTATCGATCAATGAGTTAGGATTGTGTCAATCTCTCGCTCCTTTGATCATATCATCTTGCCCTGAAAAGCAAGATTGTTCTCGAGCTTAGTAACATATCGATGGTTCGTGATTTTCCGAATATCTTCTCGGAAGTATTTCCAGGTTGTCCCCTGACCGCTATGTTGAGCTCGTGATCAAGTTGGTTCCTTATAAACCACCACTTCTCCAAGAATCTGTATTGGATACCCTAAACTAGTTGGTTAAGCTAAACAACAACTTGGAGAGTTGGAAGATAAGAGCTTGCCTGACTTAGTTCCTTCTAAGGGATATCTTTTGTGTGTGTGTGTGTTGAAGAAAGATGATATCTTGATCGGTTGATCCTTGTGATCAATTGTTGGATCTATTGTCTTGTCCAAAACTTTGATTTGAGTATGGGCTATCATCAAATCAAATCAGAACCAACGATGTTCATAATGTTGTCTTACTCGGGGTTGATCCCTCGAGCATACACCATTATATCCCCTTGGTCTGATCAATACTATCACTTGTTCACATAATTATGGAATTCCATCTCCATGGAAACCTGGATGAATTGTTGTTGAGCCCATCAGCAACACTGTTATCTCCTCCATGATTTGTAGGACATTAAGCTAGTGTTGGAAACTTTGTAAGCATTGCCTTCGTGTCCCGTCATGAGGTATATGTTGGATGAGAGAAGAAACTTTCCCTAATTCATGTGCATTAGGTGCACATTGCCACCATGGGTTCGAGAAAGTTAGTTTTGGTTTCTTTGGAATCATCCCAAGTCAGTCATGCATACGTGCGAAGTATTCCATGGTCTGATAGACTGATCATCTTCATTCCATATGTATCCCTAGCACACCAAGCCACTGATTGATTTGTTCAAGGAGAAGAAGTTTCTTCTTAAGAGCTAGACTTATGCAAAGACTTCAATATCCTCGTTGATGGTTCCCCAACCTGAACTTGGTAGTGTTTCATTGTAAGACTACTACGTGGTCATGTTTGTCTTGGACAACGTGTTCATATGTATGTAGCAGAACCAGCTCATGTTTTGGAGCTTGCTACCGTAGTTCACTTCCGGAGAATCTCGCAACACCATCTCGTCAATTTGTGTTGAAAAATTTATTTCTCTTTCTAGACTTGATGAGTCTGGAATATCCTGACACCAACCAGAACTGAATCTCAGGCAGATATGATGGTTGGAGCATTTTCCAAGAACTATAATATTGGTCTCTCGATAACCGGTAAAGTGGATGTCGTGGCCAACCCACTCAGCCGGAAGACCGATTGTTGTAGTATCTTGATTGAAGAAGTTGGTCACCTCCCCATAAGGACCTCGTAGGATTTACTCCCTAGTTGTTCCTTACGAAGTCTTGTGCTTCCGAAGTCCGACTTTTACTTGATGTTCAAGATACCAAACATATCTATGAATGGTTTACGCTAACACATCAAGGAGAACATTAGAAGCGGAGTGCTAAATGTCTCTCGGTCGATTATCCAAATTCTGCTCCTGACACCGCTAAGGTGGAATATGAGAAAGTGTTATCTTCCTTTGCATCTGCATCGTCCATCGTTATTCATCATGGTAGTATGTGGTGCTGCCAGGATCCTTGACACGGATATTGGTAAAACCTTGATGAATATGGGAATGCTCAAGTTCTTGAGAGCACGCACAAGCACTAGGTGTTATCCTCGACACTAACCGGGATTGCTTCCAGTGTTCTTGGTTATGTTTTGCACTCTCAAAGAGTAGATCTACTCTCTACTGTTGGGTTTCTTCCCAGTTACCAGAATCATTCCCAGCATTTGCATTTTGTTCCCAGCTTGCACCGCCAATGTGCCATTTCACCATGGGTCCCATCCATTTCCGATGATAAGCAAAATCATCCTTTGTGTTGTCTTCAACAAGGTAGTCCACATTATCAATTCTGGCCCGAGAATGACATTCTTTCGAACCCCGTCAGACGATCAATTGTGTTTGCCTCAGGCTGGTATAGGGAATTTCAATGATCTCTATATCAAAAGTAATTCTTTTTGCCACTTAAGGGAATAACTCTACGAGTCACCTTCTCTAAGGTGCCCCGTCTGGTGACATCAATCACCATCTTCCTTAGGTGTGGAATTGGTTGCCTGCCAAGTGAACCTTCATCATGTGTTTCACCCTATCCCTCCGGATATGTGTCCCGTGTCTCAGCTCAAGAGATGTTTCGACGTCTCAATCCATGAATTGATCTTGAATTGCTCGATCTTCGAGAAGATCAAATCCTGTAGAACTCACGTTCTTTTGTTATCGTGTTGGATGAAGCTTTGAAATCAAAGATGCCAAGATCTACAGGATGCAATGAATCAACATTTTCGAGGAGGGAACCAGGATCGAGAAGATTGTGTTAGATAGTGTCCCCTCTGATTTCTTATCTCACGTCCTGAATCTCGGGACGAGATTCTTGTTTAGTAGGGGTGAGTTGTCACATCCCTAGCTTCTGGTAATGCACTAGGCTAGCCTCATGTGTGCATCATGTTTAATCTTGAAAGAAACTTGAAATGGCGATTGCCTAAACCCTAGCAGTAAAGCAATTCAACTAGGGTCAATTAAAATCTTTTCAATGCACCCAAAATGCCCCTTGGAAAAGTTCATCATTTTTGGATTGATTAAAAATCTCTACCAAAAATGTTGCACATATTTCTAGGACCATTCTGGATTTTTGGATTAAATCATATCTTATTTGCATTTGGGCATTTAAATTTTATATATCATTTTAAATGCTCAAATAATCTCAAACTGAAATGTTCCATGTTGGTTATATGCTAAACAGTGGGCATGAGAAGTTTGGTGATTTTTGAAAGTGCCTAAGTATTTTTAATAAAGCCCAGAACCAAAAAACAAAATAGAAAACATAAACATAATTAGAAAAAGGAGAAGGATTACCTGGCCTTACCTGCGGCCCACTGCCGGCCCGGCACTGTGCTGGCCCAGTGCCAGTCATCCTCCTCCTCCCACCAGGAGGACGAGGGCGTGTGCCCGGCGCCCGCAGCCACGCGCCGGCCACCTCCAGCCTGCCTGCTATCTCCCCGACCCCCCTGGAGGCGCCACGACACCCCTGGAACCCCCTGGACACTACTCTCCCCTCCTCTGCTCTCTCCTTCGTCCCCTCCCGCCATGGCCGAAGCCGCCGCGGCCGCGCCGGCGAGCACCACCGCGGCCACAGCCCTCCCCACGCCCCCGCAAAGTGCCCAGTAGCTCCGCCTCGTTCCTCTCTTCCTCCTCGCCGAGCTGCCCGATGCCAAGAGCCCCTGGAGCGCCGTCATCGACCTCGTCTTCAACCTACGGCCGTGGAGATCGCCGGCGACCCGTGCGCCCGCTCCGGTGCTTCCTCAAGCTCGCTGAGGCCACCACTACATTCGCCGTGAGCCCCTGCTTGTTTTCCCTCTCTCCCCGCGGTCGATTTCTCCACCTAGCCTAGCTAACCACCGCGCCCGAGAGATCGGATCCGCCGGCGATGCCGCCGCCGTGGCCACAGGCCCTGCGTCTCGTAGCCGAGCATGCTTCCGTGCTCAGCAGCTCCGCAGCAAGCTAACACACCCACCAGCTCACCTCCCCGTGCCCCGTAGCACCTACCCCATCGGTTCCCGAACTCCGGCGCCGCCGCGAGCTCGTTTCCGACGAGCTCCGGCCACCCCAGCACGCACCGACGCCTCCACTAGATGCGCATGAGTCCCCGCTCCACGTAGATGCCCTCCGCCGGCCATTTGGTCGCCGGAGGAGGATTTCCGAGCCTCTCCGCCGTGTTTGGCCTCGCCGGCGTCGAGTCGCCGGCGCGTCTGACTTGTTTGACCGGGGGGTTGACCACCCCGGGTCACTGACGTATGGGCCCCACGCCCTTAGTCAACCGCTAACTCACTGACGTGTGGGGCCAGTTCCTGCTAATTACCTAGTTAGGTTTAATTAAAGTAGGATTAGCCCTGGCTCACTGACGTGTGGGCCCAGGCCCCTAATTAATTAGAGTTAGGTTTAACTTAGTGCTAACTAATTTAATTAATTAGTTGAGACACTGACTTGTGGGTCCCAGCCGTCAGGTTTGACCTGGGCTGGCGCATTTGACTTGCTGACGTAGTGATGACGTCACTATGATGTCATAAAGCCTTTCTGGAATTCTAAATAAATCAGAAATGATTTATTTATTTCAGAAAATAGCCAAAACTTCTAAAAATCATAGAAATTAATCCATAACTCAGATGAAAATAATTTATATATGGAAATTGATTAGAAAAATTCAAGGTATCTGTTTATGGCATTTTCATGCATGTTTGAACAAGTTAAACCTGCTGATCAGGTCAAATCAATTAAATGGCATTTAAATAATCACATATGAAGTTTAAATTTGAACCTTTGGTTCAAACCAACTTCATTTAATTGTGTTGCTAGTTGCATTAGCTCAATAAACAGCATATTGCCATGTCATGATCATGCATCATATTGTCGCATTGCATTGATTGTGTTCTTTCTCTGTTGTCGGTTTTGTCCCCTCTCAGTAGACGACGTTCCGACGATGAGTTCGATGACACCGATGAAGACTCATAGATATCTTCAGAAGTGCCAGGCAAGCAAAACCCCATTGAGCATTCCGATACAATCCCACTCTCTCGCTCTTGCTCTCCTTTACTGCATTAGGACAACAACGCTTCAATTGTTACCTGCTGCGGTAGTTGAACCCCTTTCCACTGCATGACCCGTCATTGCCACAGTAAATAGTTGAAACCCACTAGTATGAGTAGGAGTTGTTTGAGCCATGTTGTGCCTACTCATTCATGCTTTCTGGTTATGCCTGCTATTGCTTAGAGTTGTGTCAGGTCTGATTCATCGGGGATGAATTGGAAGGGTGATGAACATGTCCTACTGTGTGTGAGCTAAGTGTGTGAACACGATTTGGTAAAGGTAGCGATGAGAGGCCATGTAGGAGTACATGGTGGGTTGTCTCATTGAAACCGTCCTCAGGAACTGAGTTCTATGTTGGTTGATCCATGAAACAGCTACTACCACATGTTGGGCCCTGAAATATGACCCCGCTCGACTTATTGACTGCCCTTGTTCTCTGTCCAGGAGTTGCAACTAGTTTCTGGTGTTTGTAGTTTACTGGAGGTCGTGCGCAGTGCTGACCCTCGGGGTGGGCTGTGACACGGCAGGTACGTGGCACGGTGTACCGGTCGCCCGTTTGTTGACGCGGGAACCCTGTACACATCGTTTGGGGCCATGAGCGACACCCCGGCCGGATCTCCCCACGGATGGAACCCAAATAGGCGATAAACCTGGACGAGAGACTTGAGTGGTTGGTTAGGTCGTGGTCTACACCCACGTCGGCTTTCGCTTGAAGTCTGCCGAGCACATGTCGTGTGAAGACGCTAAGTGGTGGAAACATGTGTGAAGAAGTACACCCCTGCAGGGTTATATATAATCTATTCGAATAGCCGTGTCCGCGGAAATGGACTTCTGGGTTGCCTATTACAGGTCATAGACAAGTGAAAGTGGATACTCTAAAACGCGCAAGATAAGCGTGAGTGCTATGGATGGCCTTCTCGTAGGGAGACGGGAGCGGATCCATAGTGGTGTATTGATTGGTGAATATGTGGACTCGTGTGCGCCACCTCAAAAGAGTTACTTGCAGTCGTAGTTTAGGATAGCCACCGAGTCAAAGCTGGCTTGCTGCAGTCAAACTCCACCACCCCTTTGTTGATACCGATGCATATGTAGATAGTTCTGATGTAAGTCTTGCTGAGTACCTTTGTACTCACGTTTGCTTAATTTATGTTTTTGCAGAGAGACTTCAGTCTCGCTAGTGGTTCCGCGTGGACTTCGACGTTTAGCTTGTTACCTCAGCTACGATCTTGAACCCTTGTAGGATCTGGTAGATAGTCAGGCTTCTCAGCCTTTTTCATTTGTAGATGTCTGTACTCAGACATGTAATGCTTCCGTTGCTTGTATGCTCTGTATGTTGGGTCATGTGACCTCTGTTTGTAATAAATGCTATGATGGCTCTTCTGGGCCTTTATCTATATGAGTTGTTGAGTTATGTTGTGATGCCCTGTTGTACAGCACATACTTGCATGTTATGCGTACGTGTAATGTGTATTGCTATGTGTGGGATCCGACACCTAGTTGTTTACCTTTGGTAGCCTACCTTACAGGGAAATGTCTCCTAGTGCTTCCATTGAGCCTTGGTAGCTTGCTACTGCTCCGGAACACTTAGGCTGGCCGGCATGTGTCCTTCTTCGTTCCTGTGTCTGTCCCTTAGGGGAAATGTCACGCGTTGTTCCTTTAAGTCCTTGTAGCTTGCTACGACTTGGGTTCATACGTTGATGACCGACACGTTCGTTGTTGGGTCATGTATGCCTCTCTCTGTAATTTAGTGCCAATTTTGGTTTATAACTAGTCATGTCGGCCCGGGTTCTCTGTCATACGGATGCTAGCGACACTATCATATACGTGTGCCAAAATGCGCAAACGGTCCCGGGCCAGGTAAGGTGGCACCCTTGGGGATACCGTGCGTGAGGCCGCAAAGTGATATGATGTGTTACAGGCTAGGCCTGTGTGACTTAGGATCGGGGTCCTGACACTCATGCCCGTGTCGAGAGGTATAAGACCTGTGACAGTACTTTGCCTACAAGATGGAGGAGAATAGCTCAACCAGTGAGCATGTGCTCAGATTGTCTGGGTACTACAATTACTTGAATCAAGTGGGAGTTAATCTTCCAGATAAGATAGTAATTGACAAAGTTCTCTAGTCACTACCACCAAGTTAGTAGAACTTCATGATGAACTATAATATTCAAGGGATGACGAAAGTAATTCCCGAGCTCTTCGCGATGCTGAAATCGGCGAAGGTAGAAATCAAGAAAGAGCATCAAGTGTTGATGGTTAACAAGACCACTTGTTTCAAGTACAGGGCAAAGGGATAGAAGGGGAACTTCAAAAAGAATGACAAGCAAGTTGTCACTCCCATGAAGAAACCCAAAGCTAAACTCAAGCCTGAAACTAAGTGCTTCTACTGCAAAGGAAATGGTCACTAGAAGTGGAACTGCCCTAGATATTTGGCGGATAAGAAGGATGGCAAAGTGAACAAAGGTATATTTGATATACAGATTATTGATGTGTACTTTACTAGTGTTCATAGCAACCCTTGGGTATTTGATACCGGTTTAGTTGCTAAAATTAGTAACTCGAAACGAGAATTGCAGAATGAACAAAGACTAGTTAAAGGTGAAGTGACGATGTGTGTTGGAAGTGGTTCCATGATTGATATGATCATCATCGCACACTCCCTATACTTTCGGGATTAGTGTAAAACCTAAATAAATGTTATTTGGCATTTGCGTTGAGCATGAATATGATTTGATCATATTTGTTGCAATACGGTTATTCATTTAAAGTCATAGAATAATTGTTATTCTGTTTACATGAATAAAACCTTCGATGGTCATACACCCAATGAAAATAGTTTGTTGGATCTCGATCATAGTGATACACATATTCATAATATTGAAGCCAAAAGATGCAAGGTTAATAATGATAGTGCAACTTATTTGTGGCACTGCCGTTTAGGTCATAATGGTGTAAAGCGCATGAAGAAACTCCATAGTGATGGACTTTTGGAATCACTTGATTATGAATCACTTGGTGCTTGCGAACCATGCCTCGTGGGCAAGATGACTAAAACTCCGTTCTCCGGAACAATGGAGCGAGCAATTGACTTGTTGGAAATCATACATACTGATGTATGTAGAACAATGAGTATTGAGGCTCGCGGCAGGTATCATTATTTTCTGACCTTCACAGATGATTTGAGCAGATATGGGTATATCTACTTGATGAAACACAAATCTGAAACATTTGAAAAGTTCAAAGAAATTTCAGAGTGAAGTAGAGAATCATCGTAACAAGAAAATAAAAGTTTCCACGATCTTATCACGGAGGCGAATATTTGAAGTTACGAGTTTGGCCTTCATTTAAAACAATGTGGAATAGTTTCACAACTCACGCCACCCGGAACACCACAGCGTAATGGTGTGTCCGAACATCGTAATCGTACTTTATTAGATATGGTGCGGTCTATGATGTCTCTTACCGATTTACCACTATCTTTTTGGGTTATGCATCAGAGACAGCTGCATTCACGTTAAATAGGGCAACATCTAAATCTGTTGATATGATGCCTTATGAACTGTGGTTTGGCAAGAAACCAAAGTTGTCGTTTTTTAAAGTTTGGGGCTGCGATGCTTATGTGAAAAAGCTTCAACCTGATAAGCTCGAACCCAAGTCGGAGAAATGTGTCTTCATAGGATACCCAAAGGAGACTGTTGGGTACACCTTCTATCACAGATCCAAAGGCAAGATATTCGCTGCTAGGAATGGATCCTTTCTAGAGAAGGAGTTTCTCTCGAAAGAAGTGAGTGGGAGGAAAGTAGAACTTGATGAGGTAATTGTACCTTCTCCCGAATTGGAAGGTAGTACATCACAGAAACTAGTTCCAGTGATTTCTACACCAATTAGTGAGGAAGCTAATGATGATGATCATGAAACTTCAGATCAAGTTTCTGCTGAACTTTGTAGATCAACCAGAGTTCGTTCCGCACCAGAGTGGTGCGGCAACCCGGTTCTGGAAGTCATGTTACTGGACCATGATGAACCTACGAACTATGAGGAAGCGATGATGAGCCCAGATTCCGTGAAATGGCTTGAGGCCATGAAATCTGAGATGGGATCCATGTATGAGAACAAAGTGTGGACTTTGGTTGACTTGCCCGATGATCGGCAAGCCATCGAAAATAAATGGATCTTTAAGAGGAAGACCGACGCAGACGGTAATGTTACTGTTTACAAAGCTCGACTTGTTACGAAAGGTTTTTGACAAGTTCAAGGAGTTGACTACGATGAGACTTTCTCACCCGTAGAGATGCTTAAGTCTGTCTAAATCATGTTAGCAATTGCCGCATTTTATGAAATCTGGCAAATGGATAACAAAACTGCATTCTTTAATGGATTTATTAAAGAAGAATTGTATATGATGCAACCAGAAGGTTTTGTCAATCCTAAAGGCGCTAACAAAATGTGCAAGCTCCAGCGATCCATCTATGGACTGGTGCAAGCATCTCAGAGTTGGAATATGCGCTTTGATAAGTTGATCAAAGCATATAGATTTATACAGACTTGTGGTGAAGCCTGTATTTACAAGAAAGTGAGTGGGAGCACTACAACCTTTCTGATAAGTATATGTGAATGACATATTGTTGATCAGAAATAATGTAGAGTATTCTGGAAAGCATAAAGGAGTGTTTGAAAGGAGTTTTTCAAAGAAAGACCTTGGTGAAGCTTCTTACATATTGGGCATTAAGATCTATAGAGATAGATCAAGACGCTTGATAATACTTTCAATGAGTACATACCTTGATAAGATTTGAAGTAGTTCAAAATGGATCAGTCAAAGAAGGAGTTCTTTCATGACTTGTAAGGTGTGAAGTTGAGTAAGACTCAAAGCCTGACCACGGCAGAAAAATATAGAGAGAATGAAAGTCATTCCCTATGCCTCAGCCATAGGTTCTATAAAGTATGTCATGCTGTGTACCAAACATGTTGTGTACCTTGGCATGAGTTTGACAAGGAGGTACAATAGTGATCCAGGAGTAGATCACTGTACAACGGTCAAAATTATCCTTAGTAATTGGATGACTAAGGAAATGTTTCTCGATTATGGAGGTGATAAAGAGTTCGTCGTAAAGGGTTACGCCGATGCAAGCTTTGACACTAAATCTAGATGACTCTAAGTATCAATCTGGATGCGTATTGAAAGTGGGAGCAATTAGCTAGAGTAGCTCCATGCAGAGCATTGTAGACATAGAAATTTGCGAAATACATACGGATCTGAATGTGACAGACCCGTTGACTAAACTTCTCTCACAAGCAAAACATGATCACACCTTATTACTCTTGGGTATTAATCACATAGCGATGTGAACTAGATTATTGACTCTAGTAAACCCTTTGGATGTTGGTCACATGGCGATGTGAACTATGGGTGTTATTCACATGACGATGTGAACTATCGGTATTAAATCACATGGCGATGTGAGCTAGATTATTGACTCTAGTGCAAGTGGGAGACTGAAGGAAATATGCCCTAGAGGCAATAATAAAGTTGTTATTTATATTTCCTTATATCATGATAAATGTTTATTATTCATGCTAGAATTGTATTAACCGGAAACTTAGTACATGTGTGAATACATAGACAAAACAGAGTGTCCCTAGTATGCCTCTACTAGACTAGCTCATTGATCAAAGATGGCTATGTTTCCTAGCCATAGACATGAGTTGTCATTTGATCAACGGGATCACATCATTAGGATAATGATGTGATGGACAAGACCCATCCGTTAGCTTAGCACTATGATCGTTTATTTATATTGCTATTGCTTTCTTCATGACTTATACATGTTCCTATGACTATGAGATTATGCAACTCCCGAATACCGGAGGAACACCTTGTGTGCTATCAAATGTCACAACATAACTGGGTGATTATAAAGATGCTCTACAGGTGTTCCCGAAGGTGTTTGTGGTGTTGGCATAGATCAATATTAGGATTTGTCACTCCGAGTGTCGGAGAGGTATCTCTGGGCCCTCTCGGTAATGGACATCGTAATAAGCCTTGCAAGCAAACGACTAATGAGTTAGTCAGGAGATGATGTATTACGGAACGAGTAAAGAGACTTGCCGGTAACGAGATTGAACTAGGTATGATGATACCGACGATCGAATCTCGGGCAAGTAACATACCGATGACAAAGGGAACAACGTATGTTGTTATGCGGTTCGACCGATAAAGATCTTCGTAGAATATGTAGGAGCCAATATGGGCATCCAGGTTCCGCTATTGGTTATTGACCAGAGAAGTGTCTCGGTCCTGTCTACATAGTTCTCGAACCCATAGGGTCCGCACGCTTAATGTTTTGTTGACGATATAGTATTGAATGAGTTATGTATGTTGGTGACCGAATGTTGTTCGGAGTCCCGGATGAGATCACGGACATGACGAGGAGCTCCGGAATGGTCCGGAGGTAAAATTTGATATATAGGATGATATGGTTAGGCCAAGGGGTCAAGCCCACAGGGCATTAAGTCGGTGCAAAAGGTGTTTTGCGGAGGCCAGGGGGCCAAACGCCGGAGACCCTCGCATCTGGCCCTGGGCCAGATGCCGAGGCCCATGGCGTCTGGTCCAGACGCCAAGGAATGTGGCGTTTGGTCCTGGAGTCCGAGTGGGACTCTTGCCTTTCGGGCAAAACCGACTTTGAGGAGGCTTTTGCTCCAAGTTTCGACCCCAGGGCTCAACATATAAATAGAGGGGCGGGGCTAGCACCTGGAACACATCAAGATACACCAAGCCGTGTGCCGGCAACCCCGACCCCCTAGTTTATCCTCCGTCTAGTTTCTGTAGTGCTTGGCGAAGCCCTGCAGAGATTGTTCTTCATCAACAACCGTCACCACGCCGTCGTGCTGCCGGAACTCATCTACTACTTCGCCCGTCTTGCTGGATCAAGAAGGCGAGGACATCATCGAGCTGAACGTGTGCAGAACGCGGAGGTGTCATACGTTCGGTACTAGATCGGGACGGATCGTGAAGGTGCACGACTGCATCAACCACGTTGATAAACGCTTCCGCTTTCGGTCTACGAGGGTACATAGACACACTCTCCCCTCTCGTTGCTATGCATCTAGTAGATAGATCTTGCGTGATCGTAGGAAAATTTTGAGAATACTACGTTCCCCAATAGATGTTGATGAACATAGCCTTCCCCAAGATGGGAGAATTGTTGGTGATGACGGCGGGGATGATTTCCCCCTCCCGGAGGGAAGTATCCCCGGCAGAACAGCTCTGCCGGAGCCCTAGATTGGTTTCCGCCTCGAGACGAAGGCGTCTGGTCCCGAAAACCTCCTTCTGATTTTTTCCAAGTCAAAAGACCTTATATAGGAGAAGATGGACATTGGGGGACCTTCGGTGGGCCGACGAGATAGGGGGCGCGCCCCCCACCCTCGTGGACAGCCGGTGGCCCCCCTCGTGAACTTCTTTCGCCAGATATTTTTTATATTTTCTGAAACGGAGTTCTGTGGAGTTTCAGGGCTTTTGGAGTTGTGCAGAATAGGTTTCCAGGGTTTGCTCCTTTTCCAGCCCAGAATTCCAGCTGCCGGCATTCTCCATCTTCATGTAAACCTTGTAAATAAGAGAGAAAAGGCATAAGTAATGTGACATAACGTGTAATAACAACCCATAATGCAATAAATATCAACATATAAGCATGATGCAAAATGGACGCATCACTTACCATACCATGGGATCGCTTGATCCCTCTCGGTACATCTTCTATGCTTTGTGTGTTGATCAACTTGATTCACTCTTTGACTTAGTCTTGATCAACCGTGAATCTTTCCGACTCTCTTAATTTGGATGATGTCTTGAAGATAAACATGAATGACCACACACTCTTCTTCTTCAAGACATTCTTGCAATAAGTTCAACCCTCACAAGACCAATCTCTGGATAATTCTTTAATAGCGCCTTGGTCATCACAAACTCTCCTTGAAACCAACACATGGACTCCAAGAAAAGCCTATGGACAAACCCTTCAAATATAACTCAAGGCAACCATTAGTCCATAGAGATTGTCATCAATTACGAAAACCAAACATGGGGGCACCGCATGTTCTTTCAATCTCCCCCATTTTGGTAATTGATGACAATCACTTTCAAGAGAGTTTATATAAGGAATTATGCATCACCATACCATGCAACAATAATTTATGCGTATGAGATGCAAAAGCTTAGGAACAAAACCAAATCAAGAAGAGATGACTCTAAACTTCTCCACAAAACTCTCTAAAACTTCTCCCCCATTGGCATCGATTGCCAAAATGGGCAAAAAGCTTAGAAGGCCAATATAAATTGTGTTCCTCCATAAATTGTGTATTTCTCAACAAGAGTGTGGAATGCAATACACATATCCAATGGTAAATACTTGGAGGAAGACAAACTATATTGATGCCCAAAGATTGCAAATGAATGATATGCCACAAAGACATCACATAGAGAGAAACGAGCAATCAAGCAATCAATGGATACTAATAGAAGCAAGCTATCGAAAGATACCAGTTGAACCAACTAGACCAATGATCCTACATGCCACATTTATAAAAGATATTATGATATTAGCATCGGAGAGTTCTAAAGAACATAGAGAAGTTCCCCATGATTTTTGCATTACGAGCACAAAATAGGATCGTCACTCCCCCAAAATCAACAGAAACTCACACCAAGTGCAAGTGAGCATGAAGGAAACAAGGCCTAGCACTTGCATCAAACAAATGGTTGAGCACTATATAAAAGAGGCAACTTAAGAGTAGGCTCAACCAAAATGATGTGTGTGAGTCATGGCAAAGCACTTGAGAAGACTAATGTAAGGTGAGCATTAAGCATCAACATAGTCTTGAATAGTTGAGATACAAGGTGCATGGCATGTCCTTCCCACACACATCAAGCAAAGGGTTACACAAGCACACTCACTATGCAAAATGAATAACCAACGCTTGTGACAACCCATGGTGAAGAAAGAAAGTGAAAGCTATGTTAAGAGGAGGAATACCAAACGGGATGGCAAAAGCCTCGTCAAGATAAGCAAGAGAACAAAAATCTTCACCACACATGAGTGCATCAAGGTGCAACGATATAGGATCCGCACTCAAGATAAATCCTTTCACATAACCACCAAGGGAAGTAATATAAGAAAGACAAGGTGGATGTGAAAGGAAAGGATATCAAGTAGATATGTAATTTCTCTCAAGTGTATAAGATTCTAGGTAGATGAAAATCATGATGATATCAATCCACAAGAAGGATGTACACACGAAATAATTACAAAACGGAAAGAAAAAGGGATATCCACAAGGAGGTCATAAATATACCAATAAGATATTTGCTTGAAGCATAGCACATGGCCAGATATGGTCTTATTGTATACAAACAACCACCCGAGCATCAAAGACATCACAACTAGCAACCAGAGATCATTGTTGGGATGCTTTGAGAAAGGAAACAAGTATCACAAGAAAGAATGAATTACATGCCATGATACAACCTACACAAGGTTGATGCAAGAAATGTGTGCATGAAGTAGATGATGATACTTGTTACCGAGATAGCATTGGAATGATGTAGAAGATACCAATTGAAGGTAGAAGGTAGTTCATTGATCATCCTAACTTGACTCCAATAAGCACATGGTGATAACACCTTCCTTGTGAGTGAGCCGAGCATCCAATGCATCTCCAATTGTTCCTAGAACAATCACACAAAAAATATGGTACCCAAACTCATTGGGACCAAAGAGTTAGAAACACCAATACATAGGACAAACTCCACAAACATATGTGCATATATATAAGAAAATTTAATTCATGCACATCTCATCCGAATTGAGACTAGGTGGAGTTTTCCATATATATTGGGTCAAAGAAAGAAAGCAAGCCAAATGAAAATACATGAAGTAAATATGCATGCTCAAGACTTTCAAGAAAAGAAACCAACTGAAAAAGAAATACCAAGTGAAAATAGGATACCAAATGGAGAAATCATCACTTGGAAGTTATCTATTTAAAAGATACATCAAGGAATGAGATATCCATTGATACACACAAAAGGAAAGATATCGGACTCCCAAAAGAGAGGATGGTTCCAAACAAACCAACCCATCTACATTGTTTCATGATGGCACAAAGTACCAAAAAGAAACGACTTGCCTTCCATCAGCACACACTTGATATGGATCACAAGATGAGTGTTCTATAGAAACTAGGATAGGTCCCACAAGAATTGTGCATTAAAGAGTATTTGCATTTGAATACAAAATGCACAAGGTGGGATCGCCACTTTCACTATATCTAGAAAACACTTGACAAAATCAATAAAATAACAAGATCCACAAGTGGCACGGAAGGCAATGGGAGTTGACACAATCTTGGCAAGAGATAAGACAAATAAAACTAAAATAAAATGTAAAGATGATCAATAATTTCCACCACATAAATGATTACCAATTGTCAAAGACAAGAGGTATTTGGAAATAATTCTCGGTGGTAGATTGCAAACACATCCAACATCATCTTCACACCAAATACAAAAGCAAATTTGCAACTTGTAGAGCTAACATGCCACCTAGGAACAACATATTTTATAATATCAACACTAGGTGACAATATCTCAAATATACACATTTTCTAGGCTTGTAATATACACATAGCATATTACTCCCCCATAATGTGATACCAAAGAAATACTTAACAAGAGGCAACAAGAGGAACCAACAAGAGATAATTAATGGACTATTTAGAATTTGAATTTCTCATGAGAAGACGTACCACATAGAGACTAGATAATCTTATAATATCAATACCAGGTGGTATTTACCATGTACACACATTTATAGGATTGTGAGGTGCACAAAGCACATCACTCCCCCAAAATGGGATGTTCCATTAATCTCTCACAAGAGCCAACTAAGATATAAGCAAGATGCAGAAAGGCTCAACGCATGACACACACATACATGATATGCAAACCAATATACACATACTTGATTTCTCAAGATACGAAAATTGGACGCACAACATTTACAAAAACATGCAAGGAACAAAACCAAAACATGCAAAGGGGCAAGTAACTTTCAATGTAAACAATTTAAGTACGAGTTACCGCAAGGAGGAACATTGGATATATGATAGAAAGATAATCCGAATGACTTGGATTGAGACAATATGAATGATGAAGACCCCTTAAATATTCATAATGTAGCCAAGTCTCCAATGACCTCCATCAATGCCTATTGGTCAAGTTTTAGCTTGTTGGTCCCCAACCAAGTTGGGTCCTAAGAGGTTAGTCACAATAGGCTTGGCCACCCAAATGGTTGTTTTCTTGACACCACTTTGAGTACCAAAAAACTTGGCAAACACATTGCCAACATTATACTTCCCAAGAAAATAGACATCATCAATAATAATTGGGTTGGATAAGTTACCACTAGTGCATGAAGAAGCGACATGAACTTTCTCACGACATAAGTAGCAACGTCTACTCTTCACTTTCTTCTCACTTGATTTCTCAACATGAGAAGCATTAACTTGAGTCTTCTTGGGAAGTGGCCTTTCTTCAACTTGAGGTTGAGCATGAGAATTAACTTATGGCTGCTTCCCTTGTTGCTTGTCACTAATGGGCTTCTTCTTCAATGGGTGCCCTTCAATTTTGCACTTGAAGCAAATAATCTTGGCCGAATTCTTGAGTTGCTCTTGGTCCTTTTTCTTGTTTCTCTTGGACTCCTTCTTCTTATTGGAGTTGAATCCATGTCCACCTTTGTCATTGGGGGATTTTTGCACACTCAAGATATTGTTGAGTGTGGATTTCCCTTCATGACACTTCTCCAAGTCTTTGTTCAAAGAAGTGACTTGGGCCTTGAGCTCTTTGACTTCCTCTACATGGTTAGTGTCAACACAAGTACTAGAAGAAGTATAAGCTTCATTGTTAGAGCAAAAAGGCAAGGAGAGCAATTCATCACAAGATGTACTAACATTGTGAGTAGATGAATTACGAGGACTAGCACATGGAAATTTAGATTTTTTACTTGAAGTAGTTCTAGTAGCCACATGAGGCTTACTAGATGTTACCTTGATACTCATAGCCTCATGAGCTATCTTTAGCACATTATGGGGTATTAGAAGATCATCATGAGAGCTTGTGAGCTTTACATGACTCTCTTCCAATTTCCCATAATTGCTAGATAGCAACTCAAGTTGATCCCTTAGCTCAACATTCTCCTTCAAAATGAATGCTTCACTAGAAATAGAGTTAGTAGCACAAGCATCATTAATAATAGCAAGAGGAGAAGGAAACTTGGCAAGCTCCTTAGAATATGAAGCTTTAAGTCGAGCATGAGACTCGGTGAGTTTTATGAGCTCACCCTTAATGACCCGTGAGCCATTTTCGAGGTGCTCAAAATCCTCAAGGAGTTTAGCATGTGCAACTTCAAGCTTCTCATTTTTAGTTTCAAAATCATTAGCCACCTCGAGAGCTCTATCACGGGATTCCTTTATTCTAGATAGTTCTAGATCAAAAGTCTCCTCAAGAGATTCCTTGGTGGTTTGTTCAAGTTCAAGAGCTTGCGAGAGGTCGGTGATCTCATTATCGTAATCACGCTCATGACCTTCCATTTTCTCAATGGTGACCTCATGATCCTCTAGATGAGATTCCAACTCCTCTATATATTTCTTACCCTCAATGGCAATAGACATGATTTCCATGAAGTTGGAATGAGCAATTTTATTCTTATGAAGAGCTTTAAAACTCATTTCCCCCTTAATTTTTAAGGAGGCAACATTATCTTTCTCTTCATCATTATCAACATCATCATCATTCTTCTCATCATCACTATCATCACAAGATATATTGGGATTCAAAGTTGGAGATACCTTTGAAGCCTTAGCCATAAGGCAAAACGCAATAGATGATGATGTTGGATCCCTTGAAGCACCATTCAAGGCTACATCTTGTTCCATAGGGTGTTGGATTTCCTCTACATTGTTAGCACAACAATTCGAGGAAATATATGCATTTTTATCATGGCAACGAGACATAGCAAGCATATCATCATGAGATTTAGTCAAGCAATTTCTACATGATATGCGAGGACTATCAACACAAGCATGTGAAACATGAACGATGCTCGAAGTGTTAAAGTCCAAAGAATATGCATTGCAATAAGATAGTGATGAAGGATCATCCACAATAAGCATACCATCATCATTTCAATGATCAACACTACTCACTATATCTTTACCTTGTGGCAAATCACATGTAGGTGAAGTAGAAGAAGTTGAGAAGACAACACGGCCGGAGGTCAAGGGAGAACAATCATTCCCATAATTCTTGGACACACCATATTTATCTTGAAGCTTTGTCCACAACTCTTGAGCATCCCGAAACGGCATGAGTTGAAATAGAACTACATTGCTCAAAGCATCAAAAAGCACATTAGAAGCTTGAGCATTGAGATAAGAGTTTTTCTCATCCTCTAAAGATAATCTTTGGGGATCCTTTGGAGGAGAAAAACTCATATCTACAATTCGCTCTAAATTTGGGTCCATGACCCTAAATATATTAAGCATGCGAATTACCCAAACATCAAAATTTGTGCCATCGAAACTAAGAGTGTCAGAGAATCCTAAACCCCTAGTCGATATCCTTACTCTCTAGGCGGTTAATCCCTATAAAGAGAGACGAGGCTCTGAAACCGATTGAAAGACCATGGATGTCGCATAGAGGGGGGTGAATAGGCGCTTTAAAATAATTATGGTTTAGGCTTGAACAAATGCGGAATAAAGCTAGCGGTTAATTTGTCAAGCACAAAACCTACAACAGCTAGGCTCACCTATGTGCACCAACAACTTATGCTCAGCAAGATAAACAACTAGGTGATAGCAAGATATATGACAAGAAACAATATGGCTATCACAAAGTAAAGTGCATAAGTAAAGGGCTCGGGCAAGAGATAGCCGAGGCATGCGGAGACGACGATGTATCCCAAAGTTCACACCCTTGCGGATACTAATGTCCGTTTGGAGCGGTGTGGAGGCACAATGCTCCCCAAGAAGCCACTAGGGCCACCGTAATCTCCTCACACCCTCACACAATGCAAGATGACGTGATTCCACTAAGGGACCCTTGAGGGCGGTCACTGAACCCGTAGAAATGGCAACCCTTGGGGGCGGTCACCGAACCCGTACAAATTGCTCGGGGCGATCTCCACAACCTAATTGGAGACCCCAACGCTTGCCCGGAGCTTTTCACCACAATGACTGAGCTCAGAACACCACCAAGGTTGGGGCTATCTCCCCAACAACACTACGAAGCTTCACCACAATGGAATATGGCTTCGAGGTTACCACAACCGTCTAGGGCGCCCAAGCACCCAAGAGGAACAAGCTCAAGGGTACCAAGCACCAAAGAGTAATAAGATTCTCAACTTCACTTCCACGTATCACCGTGGAGAACTCAAACTGATGCACCAAATGCAATGGCAAGGGCACACGGAGTGCCCAAGTCCTTCTCTCTCAAATCCCACCAAAGCTATTAATGCTAGGGAGAGAAAAGAGAGGAAGAACAAGAAGGAGAAAACCAAGAACTCCAAGATCTAGATCCAAGGGGTTCCCCTCACCTAGAGGAGAAAGTGATTGGTGGAAATGTGGATCTAGATCTCCTATCTCTTTTCCCCCAAAAACTAGCAAGAATCCATGGAGGGATTGAGAGATAGCAAGCTCGGAGAAGGTCAACAATGGGGGAAGAACACGACCTCAAAGGATAAGGTTCAATGGGGAAGAAGACCCCCTTTTATAGGGGGGGGGGATAAAATCCAACCGTTATCCCCACCAACCAGCCCGCAGCGAGCGGTACTACCGCTCTTGGGAGCGGTACTACCGCTGGCTGCAGCGGTACTACCGCTCGGCCGAGCGGTACTACCACTGGGACCACGCACAGCGCCAACGAGGGAAGAAACACGAAATAGAACCCCCTAACGGCACTAGTAGCGGTGTTAGGGTGGTACTACCACTAATAAGCGGTACTACCGCCCCTACTGCCGCTACTACTACCGCCCAACCCGACACGAGAAGCGACGGTCTCGAATCGAGGCGACACTAGCGCGGAACCGGGGCGGTACCATAGCATATAGCCATGGGCAGTACGACCGCTGTGAACCAGTGGTACTACCGCTCTGGCCCAGCGGTACTACCGCAGGAGGAGCAAGAAACCCTGAACTGCCATAACTTCTGCATATGAGCTCCATATTGAGCAAACTCAAGCTTGATGGATAGAGGAAGACGAGTAGCATCAAAACAGCGAGAACCAATAAAGATGATGCAAGGATACAATGGTTTGAGTTCTCTACGAACGATACAATCAAGCTACTCATCGAGAGCCCCCCTTGATAGTATGGCAATCGATCCTATAACTCGGTCTCCCAACAACCACCATGAGACCGATAAAATAGAAAACCTATCAAGGGCAAACCTTTGCCTTGCACATAGTCCACTTGAGCTGGATGATGACGATCTTGACTCCCTTAAGCTGGACCACCTTTCTTGATTGCGTTGGCTCGGTCAAGACTTGTAGATTGCTCCCCCACACTCCACTATGGGCGAGCCACTCTTCGGCATATCTTCACAAGTCCATTGCCACCACAATGAACGGCAAGCTTCAAGCATATGATCTCTTCGTGATGATCCTACTTGAACTTGCACACTGCAACCTAACCACACAAAGAACTCTCACGAAGACCATGGGTTAGTACACAAAGCATAATTGACAATGCTTACCATACCATGGGATCGCTTGATCCCTCTCGGTACATCTTCTATGCTTTGTGTGTTGATCAAATTGATTCACTCTTTGACTTAGTCTTGATCAACCTTTAATTGTTCCAACTCTCTTAATTTGGATGATGTCTTGAAGATAAACATGAATGATCACACACTCTTCTTCTTCAAGACATGCTTGAAATAAGTTCAACCCTCACAAGACCAACCTTTGGATAATTCCTTAATAGCACCTTGGTCATCACAAACTCTCTTTGAAAACAACACATGGACTCCAAGAAAAGCGTATGGACAAACCCTTCAAATATAACTCAAGGCAACCATTAGTCCCTAGATATTGTCATCAATTACCAATACCAAACATGGGGTTACCGCATGTTCTTTCACGCGCGCACCCCACCCTCGTGGACAGGTGGTGGCCCCCCTGGCAGATTTCTTTCGCCAGATATTTTTTATATTTTTTGAAACGGTGTTTCATGGAGTTTCGAAGCTTTTCGAGTTGTGCGAAATAGGTCTCCAATGTTTGCTCCTTTTCCAGCCCAGAATTCCAGCTGCCGGCATGAAGGAAATATGCCCTAGAGGCAATAATAAAGATGTTATTTGTATTTCCTTATATCATGATAAATGTCTTTTATTCATGCTAGAATTGTATTAACTGGAAACTTAGTACATGTGTGAATACATAGACAAAACAGAATGTCCCTAGTATGCCTCTACTAGACTAGCTCTTTGATCAAAGATGGTTATGTTTCCTAGCCATAGACATGAGTTGTCATTTTATCAACGGGATCACATCATTAGGAAAATGATGTGATGGACAAGACCCATCCGTTAGCTTAGCACTATGATCGTTTAGTTTTTACTGCCATTGCTTTCTTCATGACTTATACATGTTCCTATGACTATGAGATTATGCAAATCCCGTATACCAGAGGAACATCTAGTATGCTATCAAACTTCACAACATAACTGGGTGATTATAAAGATACTCTACAGATGTCTCCGAAGGTGTTCATGGTGTTGGCATAGATCAAGAATAGGATTTGTCACTCCGAGTGTCGGAGAGGTATCTTTGGGCCCTCTCGGTAATACACATCATAATAAGCCTTGCAAGCAAATGACTGATGAGTTAGTCACGACATGATGTATTACGGAATGAGTAAATAGAATTGCTGGTAACGAGATTGAACTAGGTATTGAGATACCGACGGTCGAATCTCGGGCAAGTAACATACCGATGACAAAGGGAACAACGTATGTTGTTATGCGGTTCGACCGATAAAGATCTTCGTAGAATATGTAGGAGCCAATATGGGCATCCAGGTTCCTCTATAGGTTATTGACCGGAGAGATTTCTCGGTCATGTCTACATAGTTCTCGAACGCGTAGGGACCGCACGCTTAAACGTTCGTTGACGATATAGTATTTAATGAGTTATGTATGTTGGTAACCGAATGTTATTCAGAGTCCCGGATGTGATCACGGACATGACGAGGAACTCCGGAATGGTCCGGAGATAAAGATTAATATATGGTATAATAGTGTTTGACCTCCGGAAGGGTTCCGGAGTTCACCGGAAGGGGTTCCGGATGCTTCCCGAAATGTTTGGGTACGAGAACACTTTGTTTGGGCCAAAAGGGAAAGCACACAAGGTTTTTGGAAGGCGCAAAAGAAAGTTTTGCGGAGTCCAGGGGCCAGATGCCAGGGACCCTGGCGTCTGGGTCCAGACGCCGGGAACCCTGGCGTCTGGCCCTGGAGTCCGAGAAGGACTCTTGCCTTTCGGGTGAAACCGACTTTGTGAAGGCTTTTACTCCAAGTTTCGACCCCGAGGCTCAACATATAAATAGAGGGGTAGGGCTAGCACCCAAGACACATCATGATACACCAAGCCGTGTGCCGGCTACCCTGACCATCTAGTTTATCCTCCGTCTACTTTCTGTAGTGCTTGACGAAGCCCTGCAGAGATTGTTCTTCATCAACAACCGTCACCACATCGTCGTGCTGCCGGAACTCATCTACTACTTTGCCCGTCTTGCTGGATCAAGAAGGCGAGGACGTCATCGAGATGAACGTGTGTTGAACGCGGAGGTGTCGTATGTTCGGTACTAGATCGGGGCGGATCGTGAAGGTGTACGACTACATCAACCGCGTTGATAAATGCTTCCGCTTTCGGTCTACGAGGATATGTAGACACACTCTCCCCTCTCGTTGCTATGCATCTGGTAGATAGATCTTGCGTGATCATAGGAAAATTTTAAAATACTACGGTCCCCAACAGTGGCATCATGAGCCAGGTCTATGCGTAGATGATATGCACGAGTAGAACACAAGTGAGTTGTGGACGATACTAGTCATACTGCTTACCAGCATGTCATACTTTGCTTCGGCGGTATTGTGAGATGAAGCGGCCCGGACCGACATTACGCGTACGCTTACGCGAGACTGGTTTCACCGTTATGAGCACTCGTTGCTTAAAGGTGACTGGCGGGTGTGTGTCTCTCTCACTTTAGCTGAATCGAGTGTGACTACGCCCGGTCCTTGTGAAGGTTAAAACAGCACATACTTGACGAAACATCGTTGTGGTTTTGTATGCGTAGGTAAGAACAATTCTTGCTAAGCCCGTAGCAGCCACGTAAAGCTTGCAACAACAAAGTAGAGGGCGTCTAACTTGTTTTTGCAGGGTATGTTGTGATGTGATATGGTCAAGACATGATGAGTTATACGGTTTTGTATGAGATGATCATGTTTTGTAAAGTTATCGGCAACTGGCAGGAGCCATATGGTTGTCACTTTATTGTATGAAATGCAATCGCCATGTAATTGCTTTACTTTATCACTAAGCGGTAGCGATAGTCATAGAAGCAATAGTTCGCGAGACGACAACGATGCTACGATGAAGATCAAGGTGTCGCGCCGGTGACGAAGGTGAACATGATGGTGCTTTGGAGATGGAGATCAAAAGCACAAGATGTTGATGGCCATATCATGTGACATATTTTGATTGCATGTGATGTTTATCTTATTATGCTTCTTATTTTGCTTATTACGATGGTAGCATTATAAGATGATCCCTTACAAAATTTCAAGGTATAAGTGTTCTCCCTGAGTATGCAACGTTGCGAAAGTTCGTTGTGCCGAGACACCACGTGATGATCGGGTGTGATAAGCTCTACGTTCAAATAGAACAGGTGTAAGCCAGTTTTGCACACGCAGAATACTCGGGTTAAACTTGACGAGCCTAGCATATGCAGATATGGCCTCGGAACACTGGAGACCAAAAGGTCGAGCGTGAATCATATAGTAGGTATGATCAACATAAAATGTTCACCATTGAAACTACTCCATCTCACATGATGATCGGACATGGTTTAGTTAATTTGGATCACGTAATCCTTTAGATGACCGGAGGGATGTCTATCTAAGTGGGAGTTCATTAAGTAATATGGTTAGTTAAACTTTAATTTATCATGAACTTAGTCCTGATAGTTTTTGCATATCTATGTTGTTGTAGATCAATGGCCCGTGCTACCGTTCCTTTGAATTTTAATGCATTCCTAGAGAAAGCTAAGTTGAAAGATGATGGTAGCAATTACACGGACTGGGTCCGTAACTTGAGGATTATCCTCATTGCTGCACAGAAGAATTATGTCCTTGAAGCACCGCTAGGTGACAAGCCCCCTCCCGCTAATTTAGACGCTTTGAACGTCTGGCAGACGCGGTCTGATGACTACACGATAGTTCAGTGTGCCATGCTTTACGGCTTAGAACCGGGACTTCAACGACGTTTTGAATGTCATTGACCATATGAGATGTTCCAGGAGTGGAAGTTAATATTTCAAACAAATGCCCGGATTGATAAATATGAGATTTCCAATAAGTTCTATAGCTGCAAGATGGGGAGAATAGTTCTATCAGTGAACACTTGCTCAGAATGTCTGGGTACTACAATCATATGACTCAACTTGGTTGCAAAGTTGACGAGGATAGTGTTATTGATAGAGTTCTTCAATCACTGCCACCAAGCTATAAAGGCTTCGTGATGAACTATAATATGCAAGGGATGCAAAAGACAATTCCCGAGCTCTTCGCTATGCTCAAAGCTGCGGAGGTAGAGATCACAAAGGAGCATCAAGTGTTGATGGTTAACAAGACCACTAGTTTCAAGAAAAAGGGCAAGGGAAAGAAGGGGAACTTCAAGAAGAATAGCAAGACAGTTGCTACTCCCGCGAAGAAACCCAAGTCTGGAGCCAAGCCTGAAACTGAGTGCTTCTACTGCAAAGGGACTGGACACTGGAAGCGGAACTGCCCCAAGTATTTGGCGGATAAGAAGGATGGCAAGGTGAACAAAGGTATATGTGATATACATGTTATTGATGTGTACCTTACTAATACTCGTAGTAGTACCTGGGTATTTGATACCAGTTCGGTTGATAATATTTGTAACTCGAAACAGGGACTACGGATTAAACAAAGATTAGGTAAGGATGAGGTGACGATGCGCGTGGGAAATGGTTCCAAAGTCGATGTGATCGCCGTCGCCACGCTACCTCTACATCTACCTTCGGGATTAGTTTTAGACCTAAATAATTGTTATTTGGTGCCAGCGTTAAGCATGAACATTATATCTGGATCTTGTTTGTTGTGAGACGGTTATTCATTTAAATTAGAGAATAATGGTTGTTCTATTTTTATGAATAATATCTTTTATGGTAATGCACCCTTAAAGAGTGGTCTATTCTTGTTGGATCTCGATTGTGGTGATACACGTATTCATAATATTGAAGCCAAAAGATGCAAGGTTAATAATGATAGTGCAACTTATTTGTGGCACTGCCGTTTAGGTCATATTGGTGTAAAGCGCATGAAGAAATGTCAGGACCCCGATCCTAAGTCACACCGATCTAGTTGTAACACGTCATATCACTTTGCGGCCTCATGCACGATAACCCCACGGGTGCCACCTTACCTGGCCCGGGACCGTTTGCGCATTTTGGCACACGTATATGACAGTGTCGCTAGCATCCATATGACAGAGAACCCGGGCCGACATGGCTAGTTATAAACCAAAAGTGGCACTAAATTACAGAGACAGGCATCCATGACCCAGCAACGAACGTGTCGGTCATCAACGTATGAACCCAAGTCGTAGCAAGCTACATGGACTTAAAGGAACAACGCGTGACATTTCCCCTAAGGGACAGACACAGGAACGAAGAAGGACACATGCCGGCCAGCCTACGTGATCCGAGCAGTAGCAAGCTACCAAGGCTCATTGGAATCTCTAGGAGGCATTTCCGTGTAAGGTAGGCTATCAAAGGAAAACAACTAGGTGTCGGATCCCACACATACCAAGCATTTCAACCATACACACAATATGCTCAATATGTGCAAATACAACATTGCATCACAACAGAACTCTATGACTCAAGGTACTTTATTTAAGAGGCTCCAAGAGCCATACATAACATATCCATACAGGTAGGGGTCACATGACCCAACACTCAAGTCATACAGTCATACAAGCACAAGCGGAAGCTACATGTCTGAGTACAGACAACTTAGAAAATAAAACATGCTTGGTGTAGCCTGACTATCTACAAGGCCCTTCACAAGCTCCAGATCTCCGTCTGGGTGTCAAGCTACTCGTCGACGTCAACGTCTATGTAGAACCCATCAGTAGGGGCAGGGTTCTCCTCTGCAACAGTTATTAAGCAAACATGAGTACAAAGGTACTCAGCAAGTCTTACCACAGAACCTATCATACATGCAACATTATCAAAGGGGGTAGTGGAGTTCATAGCAGAAAGCCAGCTTTGACTCTTGGCTAACCTATACTACAACTCTCAACGGATTGCAAGATGTTATTACGAACACGAGTCCTCTACTCACCACAACAATACACTACCGAGGATCCTCTTCCGTCATCCTACGGAAGGGCCATACACGGCACTCACACTTATCTTGAGGCTTTTAGTAGTATCCATCAACTTGTCTATGAACTGCTAGGGTAACCAAGTAGTCCGTACCGCGAACAACGGCTATTCGAATAGATTGATAACCCTGCAGGGGTGTACTTCTTCACACATGTTTTCACCACTTAGCGTCTGCACATGACATGTGCTCGGCAGACTTCAAGCGAAAGCCGACGTGGGTGTAGACCACGACCTAACCAACCACTCAAGTCTCTCGTCCAGGTTTATCGCCTATTTGGGTTCCATCCGTGGGGAGATCCGGCCGGGGTGTCGCTCACGGCCCCAAACGATGTGTACAGGGTTCCCGAGTCACCAAACAGGCAACCGGTACACCGTGCCACGTACCTGTCGCAGCACAGCCCACCCAGAGGGTCAGCGCTGTGCACGACCTCCAGTAATCTATAAACACCAGAAACTAGTTGCAACTCCTGGACAGAGAACATGGCAGTCGATAAGTCGAGCGGGGTCATATTTCAGGGCCCAATGTGTGGTAGTAACTGGAACTTGAATCACACACACAGGTCTCGGGTCCTATGGACGATTCCAATGAAACAACCCACCACGTACTCCTACATGGCCTTTCATCGATACCTTTACCAAGCGTATTCCACACATCCTTCTCTTTATCGGTATGATCATTTCACTCTGATCCATCACCCAGATGAACCAGACCTGACACAACTCTAAGCATAGCAGGCAACATAAACAAATAGCATGGTGGATCACACATCACATGGCTCAATCAACTCCTACACATGCTAGTGGGTTTCAACTATTTACTGTGGCAATGACAGGTCATGCAAGGGAATAGGGTTCAACTACCGCAGCAAGTAGCAGTTCACACGCTGTTGCCTTAATGCAGTAAAAGAGAGCAGGAGCGAGAAGATTGGGTTTGCATCGGAATGATCAATGATTGCTTGTCTGACAAACTGGTTGTCGGGTACTGCTCTTCAACTGGATACGCAGCAGTATCCTCGGGAGCAGGACCTAACACAGAGAATACCGGCGATACAATCATTAAACAAACAAATGCAACAATATGATGCATGCTCATGACATGGCAAGATGCATGTGTGTTGGGCTAATGCAACTATAACCAGAAGGGTTTGAGCCTATTTGAATCAAAGATTCAAATTGGCACTTTAGCTATTATTTAAATAAGTGCATTATCATGTTTTAATGTATACAGCAAGGTTAACTTACTCAAACATGCATGAAACCAGTGCCATTGGAAAGATTGGATTTTTCTGATCATTTTTCATATATATAAATTAGTTTCATCTGAGCTACTGTTGAATTTATATGATTTTTTGAAATTTAGGCATTTTCTGGAATTTCCTGAATTATTTTTAAATCTAAAAATCCCAGAAAATCCTTTACTGCGTCAGCATGACATCATGCTGACGTCAGCAGGTCAACAAGAGCTGGTCCAGATCAAACATGACATGTGGGCCCGGCATGTCAGTGTCATAGCTAATTAACAAAGTTAATTAGTGTTAAACTAAAGTCTAATTAGCTGTTAGTAGGGTCTGGGCCCACGGGTCAGTGACTAAACTAATTAACTAATTTAATTAACATTTATTTAATTAAACTAGCTAATTAGGGGAGGGGTGGCCCACGCGTCAGCGACCCAGGGGTGGTCAACCCCCCGGTCAAACGAGTCAAACTCGCCGGCGAAGTGACGCAGGCGAGGCCAGACACGGTGGCGTGCTTCGGAAAACGTCCACAGGGCTCGGTTCGAGCTGCGGTTGGGCGCGTTGGAGAGCCCTTGCCGAAGCGCGTCGAACGGTGGTGGTCGCCGGACCTGTGGTGGCCGGAGACGACGGCAACGAGCTCGACAGCGGCGGCCGGCGTTCGGGCGTGTGTGGAGACGCAGCTACGATGGCCTAGGCGATGCGTGCGTGGTACCTAGCTCGTCTACGTGCTGCGGTGAGCGAGACGGACATGTGCCAGTGACCAAATGGTCACCGAAGCATCGCCGGCGGCAAGCACGGAGGCGGTGAGTTTCGGTGATCAACGGAGCAGCAGCTATACGGCGCAAACGACACAGAGGAAGGAGGGATACGGCGTAGGAGCTCACAGCGGTGCTAGCGACCTTGATGGAGGAGTCGGGGACGCTCTGCAGCTTCTTAATCGACGGCGAGGTGCTCCGGCGATCCGAGGTTGGGGACGACGGCGTGAAGGCGTTGCAGGGCTCCCGGCGATCCGTGGCTCAGCGAGGAGGTAGAGGGCGTCGCGGCGAACCTTCTGGACACGCTCACGGGACGAGGGGGAGGTTCTAGGTGCGGCAACGGCGAACGGCGGCGACGGGCGGCTCGGTGGTGGGAGGGAGAGAGCCAGGGGAAGGCGATGGAGACGAGGGGAAAGTGAGAGAGGGGTCGGGGCAGCTGCGTGGCGACGCCAGGAGACGTCCAGGCCGTCGGGGAGGCAGGCAAGCAGGGAGGAGGTGGCCGGGCGCGTGCCGGCGCGCGGTGGCCACGCGTGCTGCCTTCTGGCGCGAGGAGGAAGGCGACAGAAACGGCGCTGGTGGGCTGGGCTGGCCTGCAACAGTGCTGGGCTCCAGGTAAGTTCTTTCTCTCTCTTTCTTTTTCCTATTTCTTTTCTGTTTCATTTGTTTTGCAACTTTGTTTAATTAATAAAAATGCCAGAACATTTTTATAGCTCATAAAACTTGTCATGCCCACTGTATATATTATGAACAGCATGGAACATTATAGTTTATGATTATTTGAGCATTTAAAATATTTTATAACATTTAAATGCCCAAATTCAATTACCATATGATTTAATCCAGAGCCCTTAGATGTCCTAGAAAATTGTGCACCATTTTTGGCAGAGGTTTAGGACTAAGGCAGAAATGATGAACATTTTTGAAGGGCATTTTGGGTACATTGGAAAAGATTTTATCAAACCCTAGTTGTTAGAAGAGGGGTGCTGGGGTTTCTGTCATTCCCATTTCAAGTTTCTTTGATAAGTAGACATGATGCACACTCTAGCTAGTCCTAATGCAAGTACTAAACTAGGGATGTGACAACTCACCCCCACTTAAAAGAATCGCGTCCCGAGATTCGGGTTCCTCCGGAAAGAGGGTGGGGTACTCAAGTCGAAGACGATCCTCCCTTTCCCAAGTAGCTTCACTCTCGGAATGATGTGACCATTGAACCTTGAGAAACTTGATATTGTGGCATCGAGTGGTGCGCTCGGTTTGATCAAGAATACGAACGGGGTATTCTCGATATGTGAGATTGTTCTGGAGATCAAGCGTTTCGTGGTCCACTCCGCGGATAGGATCCGAGAAGGAACGCCTGAGTTGAGAAACGTGGAACACGTCATGAACTCTGGATAGGTGCGGAGGTAGTTCCAATTCGTAGGCAACTTCTCCTCGTTTGGCAAGAATGCGAAAAGGACCGATGTAACGAGGGGCCAATTTGCCTTTGATACCGAAGCGATGGGTTCCCTTAAGAGGAGTAACCCGAAGGTAAGCCTTATCGCCGACTTCAAAAGTCACAGCCTTATGATGACTATCATATTGGCTCTTCTGGCGAGACTGGGCTGTTTTCAATTTCTCACGAACGATGTGAACTTGCTCTTCTGCTTCCTGAATCATATCCGGGCCAAAGAATTGTCTCTCCCCGGTTTCTGACCAGTTAAGAGGTGTTCGACACCTTCGTCCATATAGAACTTCAAAGGGAGCTTTGCCCAAGCTGGCTTGATAACTATTGTTATAAGCGAATCCGGCAAATGGAAGACACTTCTCCCAATCCATACCGAAAGAAATGACAGAGGCTCGAAGCATGTCTTCCAGAATTTGATTGACTCGTTCCACTTGACCACTTGACTGGGGATGGAAGGCAGTACTGAAAGAGAGATGAGTTCCCATAGCATTCTGGAAACTTTCGCAAAATCGTGAAGTAAAAAGACTTCCATGGTCTGAGTTAATCTCCAACAGCACACCATGAAGTGATACTATCCGAGAGACATACAAGTCTGCTAGCTGGCTAGCGGTAATACTCTCTCGAACAGGCAGGAAATGAGCTACTTTAGAGAGGCGGTCGATAATGACGAAGATAGCATTATTCCCTTTCCTGGTCCTAGGAAACCCGGTAATGAAGTCCATACCGACTTTGTCCCATTTCCATTCAGGAATAGCTAAAGGTTGAAGGGTGCCAGCAGGCCGTTGATGCTCTGCTTTAACTCGACGACAAACGTCGCAGTTAGCAATGAATTGAGCTATTTCTCTCTTCATCCTAGTCCACCAGAATCTCTGACGTAGGTCCTGATACATTTTGGTACTACCGGGATGAATTGTGAGAGGAGATTCATGAGCCTCCTTAAGGATTAACTGCCGTAGATGGTGGTTCTTGGGAACCACTACACGGTTCTCAAAGAAAACAACACCTCGGTCATCCATAGAGAAACTTTTAGCGAGTCCGCTAGCAATGCTCTCTTGGAGTCGGGATATACCTTTATCACGCTTCTGGGCAGCTATAACTTGATCCATAAGGGTAGGTTTCGCCACCAAGGTGGAAAGGAATCCCCGAGGAACAATGTGAAGGTTAAGCTTACGAAATTCCTCGTGGAGAAGTGGTTGCCCTTGTTGTAACATTAAGTTGTTACAATAAGACTTACGACTTCGCGCATCAGCCATGACATTGGCCTTTCCAGGGGTATAAGTGATTCCTAAGTCGTAATTTGTGAGCAACTCAACCCAACGTCTTTGCCTGAGATTTAGATCCGGTTGGGTGAAGATGTACTTCAAACTTCGATGATCAGTGAAGATTTCACAACGATTACCAAGGATGTAATGTCGCCATGTTTTGAGTGCATGGACTACAGCTGCAAGCTCTAGATCATGTGTAGGATAGTTATCCTCATGTGGACGCAACTGTCGAGATGCGTATGCAATCACTTGACGATCTTGCATGAGTATGCAACCTAGTCCTTGTCGCGAGGCGTCGCAGTAGATTATAAAATCCTTGGAAAAGTCTGGTGGTACCAGTACAGGTGCAGATGTCATGCGTCTTTTCAGTTCCTGAAAACTGGACTCGCACTGTGGGGTCCACTCAAACTTTTTATCTTTCTTGAGGAGTTCAGTTAGAGGTTTAGCAACCTTGGAGAAATTCTCGACGAAGCGTCGGCAATAGCTCGCTAAGCCAAGAAAACTCCTAACTTGCTTGACCGATTCAGGAGGAGTCCAATCAACGACGGCTTGAACTCGCTCGGGATTGACAGCAATACCCTTGCCAGAAATCACATGACCTAGATAGGATACTTCCGGCAACCAAAATTCACATTTAGAGAATTTGGCATAAAGGCGGCGCTCTCGAAGTTTCATCAATACCAGCCTTAAATGCTCGGCATGATCTTCCTTTTTCTTGGAATAGATGAGTATATCATCGAGGTATACCACGACGAATTTATCCAAGTACTCCATGAATATAGAATTCATGAGCCGGGAGAAGGTGGCTGGGGCATTGGTTAATCCGAAGGACATGATGGTGTACTCATATTGGCCATAACGAGTAACAAAAGCCGTTTTAGGAATGTCCCCATTCTTGATTTTGATTTGATGGTAACCCAACCTCAAATCCATCTTAGAGAAGACTGAGGATCTAGCGAGCTGATCATACAGGTCGTTGATCCTGGGAAGCGGATACTTGTTCTTTATGGTGACCAGATTGACAGGTCGGTAATCTACAACCATCCGCTCCGTTCCATCCTTCTTCTTGACGAAGAGGACGGGGCAAGCCCAAGGGGAAGAACTAGGACGGATGAAACCTTTTTGCAAGGACTCATCGAGTTGTTTCTTTAGCTCAGCTAATTCTAGTGGTGCCATCTTATAAGGTCTCCTAGAGATTGGGACAGTTCCAGGGATAAGATCTATAACTCGACATCTCTGTCAGGTGGAATTCCTGGCAGTTCTTCTGGAAAAACATCCGGAAAGTCACGGACTACCGGGATATCTTCGAGTTCGGGTAGAGGGCTGGCATTAAGAGAGTAGAGCTGACGCTCAGCCATTCGGGTCAAGACATTGACTATCTTGCCGGATGGGTGTGTTAGTTGAACGGTCCTAGTATAGCAATCAATCTTGGCGTAATGAGTTGTCATCCAATCCATACCCAAAATGATGTTTATGTCCGAGGACTTGAGAGCGATTAGAGATGCTAGGAAAACAAGTCTATCGACAAGGATTTCATTTCCATGGCTTACCCTAGAGGTTTGCCACTTTGAACCAGGAGTTTGAATAACCATGGAAGTAGGCATGTCACAAAAAGTCATGTTGTGCAATCGAGCATAGCTCTCAGATATGAACGAATGGGATGCTCCAGTATCGAAAAGAACAGATGCCGGATGGCAGTTAACGAGAAGCGTACCAAGGACGACGTTAGGATCCTCATAAGCTTCCTCAACAGAGACATAGTTGACATGACCACGTGCAGTGGGGATTGGCTTGACATAATTCACCTTGCCGGTTGGCTTACCACGGCCAACGGGTTTTCCTGGTTGGTTCTGAGGACACTCACGCATGTAGTGCCCTGGTTCTCCACACTTGAAGCATGTCACAGTGCTAGTGTGTGGAGCAAAGTTGGAAGGTGGTCCTCCATAGGTCTTAGCAGGTGCAAACTGTTGAGTTGGGCGATGCGCCTCATAGGATGGCCTCGGTGTGTACTTGGGTGGCAGAGCAGTGTTAGGAACCCACACACGGCGCTTGTGAGAGCCAGAGCCGGATGAGGAACCAAAGTCTCGAGGATGCTTGCGTGTGGCCTCGAAGTCGGTCTGGCCCGTTTCAGCACTGATAGCCTTGTTTACCAACTTCTGGAAGGAAGTGCACTCGTGCAGACGTAGATCTCGGCGGAGTTCAGGGCTGAGTCCCTTGCGGAACCTCGCCTGCTTCTTGGCATCGGTGGATACTTCCTCAGGTGCATAGCGTGCCAAGTTGCCAAACTCGCGACTATAGCCATCCACAGTTAACCGGCCCTGGGTGAAATTGCAGAATTCCTCCTGCTTGTGATCCATGAGACCTTCCGGAATGTGATGTTCACGGAATGCCTCACTGAACTCAACCCAAGTAGTGATTTGGCCAGCAGGACGCATAGCTTCAAAGTTTTCCCACCAAAGACTGGCAAGGCCATCAAGATGGTAGGCGGCATAGGTAACCTTGTCAGCTTCGGCCACACGGGCAGAGTGTAGCTTGTGGGTGATACTACGTAGCCAGTCATCCGCATCCAGAGGTTCAGTGGAGTGATGGAACTTCGGTGGGCACATCTTGATAAAGTCATTGATTGACACCACGTCATTCCTTTGACGAAACCCAGTGTTCTGCTCTATGCGTTCCAGCAGACAGTTGGTCTCTCTCTTGTTCCGTTCTGCCTCGAGCATAACTTCCTCCAAGGAGGGTGGCTGGGGCAGATTCCCATCTCTAGCCCCACTAGCCTCACCCTGCTCCTGAGCAGCAGGAGTGTTGCGAGTGTTGACCATCCTAAGAAAACAAAACAACGGTTTAGACAAGGATGGCAGAAATTTGACATAGAAGTGCAGACTGTAATGGATGACACGGAATGCAGAGATGTTCATCCGTACGACATGGTAATATAGAAACTGCTATATATACACCAGTGGTCATACACACCATACATAGTTTAGTACAAGCCAAGGCCAAAGTACAACTGCGGTGAAAGACGATACATCCCATCAGAGGCATTCCAAGCTCCTATACATTATTTAACTACACCTCCGGAACTCAGTACACACTAAGTCATATTCCACAAGACGCGCAGGACTGTGGGAATACAACTACTACAATACTACTACTACCACGGTCTAACTCAGACATTCCCGTAGTAATCTTCGTAAAGATTACCACCGTAGCCTGGAAGTGGAACAGACGGATCTTGAAACTCGCGAGCGCTCGAAGGCTGTGGACCATAGGGACATGGATGTGGCCTCGGTCCCGATGTTGGTGGTAACCGACGACCACGTGGACGTGTAATACCCCCAACGTCACGCCAATCCATGCGATCAGGCAGACGAGTCCGCACGGGGTACAAATCCCGCATGTCCAGATATCCGGCGTGCACAGCAGGTGCAAGCCGTGTCAAAGTAGTCCAGTGGGCGGATCGAGTGTTATACAGCTCCATTGGGAGGGCACGGACCTCACGGTCCCTATCCTCCAGCATCTGAATAGTAGTCTGAAGCAGTGGCTCTTCATGAGCAGCATCAGTATACAGACCAGTGTAGTAGCCTTCCTCTCCGGGAAGTGAGGCTGGCATGTAACAGAACTCAGTGTTCAGCAACAGGGCATGCCTAGCCCGGAGAAGGTCATCATCGAATAGGCGGCATCCTGCACTGCCATCTCGATGGTAACCCCGAGTCCATAAGACCAATGGATGTGGTCGTTAGCTCCAGGATATGAGGGGTATATCCGGACTGTGCAGAAATACTGACTCTGATTGAAATCCCGGTACTGTTCCTCCACAGTGTACTCAGGATACCAGCGATAACCGGTCTCAGTCAGCACACGGACTAGCATGGCCGTGTGACCGGGCACATTAATGCACCGCGTCAAACGAACCACTTGGTGAGGGGTGCGGCCAGACATCTGAAACACGAAGTAATGCAAAGGCATTAGTGTTTCTGGAAGAAATCGGGCAGCATAACGACTGTAAATGCTCAAACAAAGATTTGAGACATCATACAAATGATAGCATAGCCACTCAACAATTCCATATCAAGGTTCCGGGTCCAACAATCATCATACTAAAAGGATAGAAACTGAACTGACGCTTGAAACCAACAATCCTAAGAGTCTACGGATTAGTAACACGTGAACCTAGTAAGGATAAGAGGCCTAGTCCTAACTCCCCATAGAAAGAATAGTCTGACTCAGATCAGAAGGGCATAAGGTAAAGGAGTAAAAAGAGCCTTACGTTCCCCTCCACAATCAATTCCCCTACATATAACTAAGAATTTTTCTAGACTCAACATCGACCAGTTTGGCTTGAGAAACCTACAGGCAGTCCAGCTCTGATGCCAACGCTGTCAGGACCCCGACCCTAAGTCACACCGATCTAGCTGTAACACGTCATATCACTTTGCGGCCTCACGCACGGTAACCCCACGGGTGCCACCTTACCTGGCCCGGGACCGTTTGCGCATTTTGGCACACGTATATGACAGTGTCGCTAGCATCCATATGACAGAGAACCCAGGCCGACATGGCTAGTTATATTCCAAAAGTGGCACTAAATTACAGAGACAGGCATCCATGACCCAGCAACGAATGTGTCGGTCATCAACGTATGAACCCAAGTCGTAGCAAGCTATATGGACTTAAAGGAACAACGCGTGACATTTCACCTAAGGGACAGACACAGGAACGAAGAAGGACACATGCCGGCCAGCCTACGTGATCCGAGCAGTAGCAAGCTACCAAGGCTCATTGGAATCACTAGGAGGCATTTCCCTGTAAGGTAGGCTACCAAAGGAAAACAACTAGGTGTCGGATCCCACACATACCAAGCATTTCAACCATACACACAATATGCTCAATATGTGCAAATACAACATTGCATCACAATAGAACTCTATGACTCAAGGTACTTTATTTAAGAGGCTCCAAGAGCCATACATAACATATCCATACAGGTAGGGGTCACATGACCCAACACTCAAGTCATACAGTCATACAAGCACAAGAGGAAGCTACATGTCTGAGTACAGACAACTTAGAAAATAAAACAAGCTTGGTGTAGCCTGACTATCTACAAGGCCCTTCACAAGCTCCAGATCTCCGTCTGGGTGTCAAGCTACTCGTCGACGTCAACGTCTATGTAGAACCCATCAACAGGGGCAGGGTTCTCCTCTGCAACAGTTATTAAGCAAACATGAGTACAAAGGTACTCAGCAAGTCTTACCACAGAACCTATCATACATGCAACATTATCAAAGGGGGTAGTGGAGTTCATAGCAGAAAGCCAGCTTTGACTCTTGGCTAACCTATACTACAACTCTCAACGGATTGCAAGATGTTATTACGAACACGAGTCCTCTACTCACCACAACAATACACTACCGAGGATCCTCTTCTGTCATCCTACGGAAGGGCCATCCACGGCACTCACACTTATCTTGAGGCTTTTAGTAGTATCCATCAACTTGTCTATGAACTGCAAGGGTAACCAAGTAGTCCGTACCGCGAACAACGGCTATTCGAATAGATTGATAACCCTGCAGGGGTGTACTTCTTCACACATGTTTTCACCACTTAGCGTCTACACACGACATGTGCTCGGCAGACTTCAAGCGAAAGCCGACGTGGGTGTAGACCACGAGCTAACCAACCACTCAAGTCTCTCGTCCAGGTTTATCGCCTATTTGGGTTCCATCCGTGGGGAGATCTGGCCGGGGTGTCGCTCACGGCCCCAAACGATGTGTACAGGGTTCCCGAGTCACCAAACGGGCAACCGGTACACCATGCCACGTACCTGTCGCATCACAGCCCACCCCGAGGGTTAGCGTTGTGCATGACCTTCAGTAATCTATAAACACCAGAAACTAGTTGCAACTCCTGGACAGAGAACATGGCAGTCGATAAGTCGAGCGGGGTCATATTTCAGGGCCCAATGTGTGGTAGTAACTGGAACTTGAATCACACACACAGATCTCGGGTCCTATGGACGATTCCAATGAAACAACCCACCACGTACTCCTACATAGCCTTTCATCGATACCTTTACTAAGCGTATTCCACACTTCCTTCTCTTTATCGGTATGATCATTTCACTCTGATCCATCACCCAGATGAACCAGACCTGACACAACTCTAAGCATAGCAGGCAACACAAACAAATAGCATGGTGGATCACACATCACATGGCTCAATCAACTTCTACACATGCTAGTGGGTTTCAACTATTTACTGTGGCAATGACAGGTCATGCAAGGGAATAGGGTTCAACTACCGCAGCAAGTAGCAGTTCACACGATGTTGCCTTAATGAAGTAAAAGAGAGCAGGAGCGAGAAGATTGGGTTTGTATCGGAATGATCAATGATTGCTTGCCTGACAAAGTGGTTGTCGGGTACTGCTCTTCAACTGGATACGCAGCAGTATCCTCGGGAGCAGGACCTAACACAGAGAATACCGGCGATACAATCATTAAACAAACAAATGCAACAATATGATGCATGCTCATGACATGGCAAGATGCATGTGTGTTCGGCTAATGCAACTATAACCAGAAGGGTTTGAGCCTATTTGAATCAAAGATTCAAATTGGCACTTTAGCTATTATTTAAATAAGTGCATTATCATGTTTTAATGTATACAGCAAGGTTAACTTGCTCAAACATGCATGAAACCGTTGCCATTGGAAAGATTGGATTTTTCTGATCATTTTTCATATATAAATTATTTTCATCTGAGCTACTGTTGAATTTATATGATTTTTTGAAGTTTAGGCATTTTCTGGAATTTCCTGAATTATTTTTAAATCTAAAAATCCCAGAAAATCCTTTACTGCGTCAGCATGACATCATGCTGACGTCAGCAGGTCAACAGGAGCTGGTCCAGGTCAAACATGACATGTGGGCCCGGCATGTCAGTGTCATAGCCAATTAACAAAGTTAATTAGTGTTAAACTAAAGACTAATTAGCTGTTAGTAGGGTCTGGGCCCACGGGTCAGTGACTAAACTAATTAACTAATTTAATTAACATTTATTTAATTAAACTAGCTAATTAGGGGAGGGGTGGCCCACGCGCCAGCGACCCAGGGGTGGTCAACCCCCCGGTCAAACGAGTCAAACTCGCCGGCGAAGTGACGTCGGCGAGGCCAGACACGGCGGCGTGCTTCGGAAAACGTCCACAGGGCTCGGTTCGAGCCGCGGTTGGGCGCGTTGGAGAGCCCTTGCCGAAGCGCGTCGAACGGTGGTGGTCGCCGGACCTGTGGTCGCCGGAGACGACGGCAACGAGCTCGACAGCGGCGGCCGGCGTTCGGGCGTGTGTGGAGACACAGCTACGGTGGCCTAGGCGATGCGTGCGTGGTACCTAGCTCGTCTACATGCTGCGGCGAGCGAGACGGACATGTGCCAGTGACCAAATGGTCACCGGAGCATCGCCGGCGGCAAGCACGGCGGCGGTGAGTTTCGGTGATCAACGGAGCAGCAGCTACACGGCGCAAACGACGCAGAGGAAGGAGGGATACGGCGTAGGAGCTCACATCGGTGCTAGCGAGCTCGACGGAGGGGTCGGGGACGCTCTGCAGCTTCTTAATCGACGGCGAGGTGCTCCGGCGATCCGAGGTTGGGGACGACGGCGTGAGGGCGTTGCAGGGCTCCCGGCGATCCGTGGCTCTGCGAGGAGGTAGAGGGCGTCGCGGCGAACCTTCTGGACACGCTCACGGGACGAGGGGGAGGTTCTAGGTGCGGCAACGGCGAACGGCGGCGACGGGCGGCTCGGTGGTGAGAGGGAGAGAGCCAGGGGAAGGCGATGGAGACGAGGGGAAAGTGAGAGAGGGGTCGGGGCAGCTGCGTGGCGACGCCAGGAGACGTCCAGGCCGTCGGGGAGGCAGGCAAGCAGGGAGGAGGTGGCCGGGCGCGTGCCGGCGCGCGGTGGCCACTGGCGCTGCCTTCTGGCGCGAGGAGGAAGGCGACAGAAACGGCGCTGGTGGGTTGGGCCGGCCTGCAACAGTGTTGGGCTCCAGGTAAGTTCTTTCTCTCTCTTTCTTTTTCCTATTTCTTTTCTGTTTCATTTGTTTTGCAACTTTGTTTAATTAATAAAAATGCCAGAACATTTTTATAGCTCATAAAACTTGTCATGCCCACTGTATATATTATGAACAGCATGGAACATTATAGTTTATGATTATTTGAGAATTTAAAATATTTTATAACATTTAAATGCCCAAATTCAATTACCATATGATTTAATCCAGAGCCCTTAGATGTCCTAGAAAATTGTGCACCATTTTTTGGCAGAGGTTTAGGACCAAGGCAGAAATGATGAACATTTTTGAAGGGCATTTTGGGTACATTGGAAAAGATTTTATCAAACCCTAGTTGTTAGAAGAGGGGTGCTGGGGTTTCTGTCATTCCCATTTGAAGTTTCTTTGATAAGTAGACATGATGCACACTCTAGCTAGTCCTAATGCAAGTACTAAACTAGGGATGTGACAAGAAACTCCATAGTGATGGACTTTTGGAATCACTTGATTATGAATCACTTGGTGCTTGCGAACCGTGCCTTATGGGCAAGATGACTAAAACTCTGTTCTCTGGAACAATGGAGCGAGCAACAGATTTGTTGGAAATCATACATACAGATGTATGTGGACCGATGAGTGTTGAAGCTCGCGGTGGGTATCGTTATTTTCTGACATTCACTGATGATTTGAGCAGCTATGGGTATATCTACTTGATGAAACACAAGTCTGAAACATTTGAAAAGTTCAAAGAATTTCGGAGTGAAGTAGAGAATCATCGTAACAAGAAAATAAAGTTTCTACGATCTGATCGTGGAGGTAAATATTTGAGTTACGAGTTTGGTCTTCATTTGAAACAATGTGGAATAGTTTCACAACTCATGCCACCCGGAACACCACAGCGTAATGGTGTGTCCGAACGTCTTAACCGTACTTTATTGGATATGGTGCGGTCTATGATGTCTCTTACTGATTTACCACTATCATTTTGGGGTTATGCTTTAGAGACAGCTGCATTCACGTTAAATAGGGCACCATCTAAATCCGTTGAGACGACACCTTATGAACTGTGGTTTGGCAAGAAACCAAAGTTGTCGTTTCTTAAAGTTTCGGGTTGCGATGCTTATGTGAAAAAGCTTCAACCGGATAAGCTCGAACCCAAGTCGGAGAAATGTGTCTACATAGGATACCGAAAGGAGACGGTTGGGTACTCCTTCTATCACGGATCCGAGGGCAAAATATTCGTTGCTAAGAATGGGTCCTTTCTAGAGAAGGAGTTTCTCTCGAAAGAAGTGAGTGGGAGGAAAGTGGAACTTGATGAGGTAATTGTACCTTCTCCCGAATTGGAAAGTAATACATCACAGAAACTAGTTCCAGTGATTCCTACACCAATTAGTGAGGAAGCTAGTGATGATGATCATGAAACTTCAGATCAAATTTCTGCTAAAGTTCGTAGATCAACCAGAGTATGTTCCGCACCAGAGTGGTACGGCAACCCAGTTCTGGAAGTCATGTTACTAGACCATGATGAACCTACGAACTATGAGGAAGCAATGGTGAGCCCAGATTCCGCAAAATGGCTAGAGGCCATGAAATCTGAGATGGGATCCATGTATGAGAACAAAGTATGGACTTTGGTTGACTTGCCCGATAATCGGCAAGCCATCAAAAATAAATGGATCTTCAAGAGGAAGACCGATGCAGATGGTAATGTTACTGTTTACAAAGCTCGACTGGTTGCGAAAGGTTTTCGACAAGTTCAAGGAGTTGACTACAATGAGACTTTCTCACCTGTAGCGATGCTTAAGTCTGTCCGAATCATGTTAGCAATTGCCGTATTTTACGATTATGAAATCCGGCAAATGGATGTCAAAACTGCATTCCTGAATGGATATCTCAAAGAAGAGTTGTATATGATGCAACCAGAGGGTTTTGTCGATCCAAAAGGTGCTAACAAAGTGTGCAAGCTCCAGCGATCCATCTATGGACTGGTGCAAGCATCTCGGAGTTGGAATATACGCTTTGATGACCTGATCAAAGCATATGGTTTTATACAGACTTTTGGAGAAGCCTTTATTTACAAGAACGTGAGTTGGAGCTCTGTAGCATTTCTGATATTATATGTGGATGACATATTATTGATTGGAAATGATATAGAATTTCTGGATAGCATAAAATGATACTTGAATAAGAGTTTTTCAATGAAAGACCTCGGTGAAGCTGCTTATATATGAGGCATCAAGATCTATAGAGATAGGTCAAGATGCTTAATTGGACTTTCACAAAGCACATACCTTGATAAAGTTTTGAAGAAGTTCAAAATGGATCAGTCAAAGAAAGGGTTATTGCCTGTGTAACAAGGTGTGAAGTTGAGTAAGACTCAATGCCCGACCACTGCAGAAGATAGAGAGAAAATGAAAGTCATTCCCTATGCCTCAGCCATAGGATCTATCATGTATGCAATGCTATGTACCAGACCTGATGTGTGCCTTGCTAAAAGTCTAGCAGGGAGGTACCAAGGTAATCCAGGAGTGGATCACTGGACAGCGGTCAAGAACATCTTGAGGTACCTGAAAAGGACAAAGGATATGTTTCTCGTGTATGGAGGGGACAAAGAGCTCGTCGTAAACGGTTACGTCGATTCAAGCTTTGACACTGATCCGGATGACTCTAAGTCACAAACCGGATATGTATTTTTATTGAACGGTGGAGCTGTCAATTGGTGCAGTTCCAAGCAGAGCATCGTGGCGGGATCTACATGTGAAGCGGAATACGTAGCTGCTTCGGAAGCAGCAAATGAAGGAGTCTGGATGAAGGAGTTCATATCCGATCTAGGTGTAATACCTAGTGCATCGGGTCCAATGAAATTCTTTTATGACAACACTAGAGCAATAGCCTTGGCAAAGGAATCCAGGTTTCACAAGAGAACAAAGCACATCAAAAGATGCTTCAATTCCATCTGGGATCTAGTCAAAGAAGGAGACATAGAGATTTGCAAGATACATATTGATCTGAATGTTGCAGACCCATTGACTAAGCCTCTTCCATGGACAAAACATGATCAGCACCAAGACTCCATGAGTGTTAGGATCATTACTTTGTAATCTAGATTATTGACTCTAGTTCAAGTGGGAGACTGAAGGAAATATTCCCTAGAGGCAATAATAAAGATGTTATTTGTATTTCCTTATATCATGATAAATGTCTTTTATTCATGCTAGAATTGTATTAACAGGAAACTTAGTACATGTGTGAATACATAGAGCAAACAGAATGTCCCTAGTATGCCTCTACTAGACTAGCTCATTGATCAAAGATGGTTACGTTTTGTAGCCATAGACATGAGTTGTCATTTGATCAATGGGATCACATCATTAGGAGAATGATGTGATGGACAAGACCCATCCGTTAGCTTAGCACTATGATCATTTAGTTTTTACTGCTATTGCTTTCTTCATGACTTATACATGTTCCGATGACTATGAGATTATGCAACTCCCGTATACCGGAGGAACATCTAATGTGTATCAAATGTCACAACATAACTGGGTGATTATAAAGATACTCTACAGATGTCTCCGAAGGTGTTCGTGGTGTTGGCATAGATTAAGAATAGGATTTGTCACTCCGAGTGTCGGAGAGGTATCTCTGGGCCCTCTCGGTAATACACGTCATAATAAGCCTTGCAAGCAAATGACTGATGAGTTAGTCACGAGATGGTGTATTACAAAACGAGTAAAGAGACTTGCCGGTGACGAGATTGAACTAGGTATTGAGATACCGACGATCGAATCTCGGGCAAGTAACATACCGATGACAAAGGGAACAACGTATGTTGTTATGCGGTTTGACCGATAAAGATCTTCGTAGAATATGTAGGAGCCAATATGGGCATCCAGGTTCCGCTATTGGTTATTGACTGGAGAAATGTCTCGGTCATGTCTACATAGTTCTCGAACCCGTAGGGACCGCACACTTAAACGTTCGTTGACGATATAGTATTTAATGAGTTATGTATGTTGGCAACCGAATGTTATTCAGAGTCCCGGATGTGATCACAGACATGAAGAGGAACTCCGGAATGGCCCGGAGATAAATATTAATATATGGGATAATAGTGTTTGACCTCCGGAAGGGTTCCGGAGTTCACCGGAAGGGGTTCCGGATGCTTCCCGAAATGTTTGGGTACGAGAACACTTTGTTTGGGCCAAAAGGGAAAGCACACAAGGTTGTTGGAAGGCGCAAAAGGAAGTTTTGCGGAGTCCAGGGGCCCTGGAGTACAAGAAGGACTCTTGCCTTTTGGGTGAAACCGACTTTGTGAAGGCTTTTACTCCAAGTTTTGACCCCAAGGCTCAACATATATATAGAGGGCTAGGGATAGCACCCAAGACACATCAAGATACACCAAGCCGTGTGACGGCTACCCCGACCCTCTAGTTTGTCCTCCGTCTAGTTTTTGTAGTGCTTGGCGAAGCCCTACAGAGATTGTTCTTCATCAACAACCGTCACCACGCCGTCGTGCTGCCGGAACTCATCTACTACTTCGCTTGTCTTGCTGGATCAAGAAGGCGAGGACGTCATCGAGCTAAACGTGTGCTGAACGCGGAGGTGTCATACGTTCGGTACTAGATCGGGACGGATCGTGAAGGTGTACGACTACATCAACTGTGTTGATAAATGCTTCCGCTTTCGGTCTACGAGGGTACGTAGACACACTCTCCCCTCTCGTTGCTATGCATCTGGTCGATAGATCTTGCATGATCGTAGGAAAATTTTAAAATACTACGTTCCCCAACATGGCATTCTCCCTCTTCATGTAAACCTTGTAAAATAAGAGAGAAAAGGCATAAGTATTGTGACATAACATGTAATAACATCCCATAATGAAATAAATATCAACATAAAAGCATGATGCAAAATGGACGTATCAACTCCCCCAAGCTTAGACCTCGCTTGTTCTCAAGCGAAAGCCGAAATCAAAAAATATGTCCACATGTTTAGATATAAAGGTGTCGATAAAAATAAAATACGGACATGAGGGAATCATGATCATTCTCATAACAGCAACACATATATATATAGTCATATGACTCCTATGCTAAGGTAACAATCTATTCACAATGTCAAGTATGAATCAGAAACTTCATTGAAAATGAACAAACTAAGATCTCAGTCATTGAAGCAATTGCAATTTATCATAACATCGCAAAGAGTCAATATAAGAGCTTTTCAGCAAGCCCACATACTCAACTATCATCTAGTCTTTCACAATTGCTCACACTCACGCAATACTTATGGGTATGGAGTTTTAGTCGGACACAGAGAAAGATAGGAGCTTATGGTATTGCCTCCCAACCCTTTACCTCTTGGGTAATGTCAATAGTAAGTAACCATGATAACTTACATCCAATTGGGTATATATGTCAGGATCTCTCCAACACAATATGCTTGCCAAAGGATAAATGTAAAAAAGGAAAGGTGGAAATCACCTTGACTCTTATAAGGCAAGAATAATAGATAGGCCCTTCGTTGAGGGAAGCAGAGGTTGCCATGTGCTTTTATGGTTGGATGTAAAAAATCTAGCGCAAAAGAACGTCACTTTATATTGCCACTTGTGAATGGGACCTTTATTATGCAGTCCATCACTTTTATTACTTCCATATCACAAGATCGTATAAAGCTTATTTTCTCCACACTAATAAATCATACATATCTTAGAGAGTTTGCAATTGTGATAACTTACTTGAAGGATCTTACTCGATCCATAGGTAGGTATAGTGGACTCTCAAGGAAAAACTGGGTTTAAGGATGTAAGGAAGCACAAGTAGTATCTCTACTTGGTGCAAGGAGTTTTGTCTAGCATGAGGGGGAAAGGCAAGATCAACATGTTGGATGATCCATGACAATATACTTTATTTTGGATATAGGAAAACATAACCCATTATGTTGTCTTCCTTGCCCAACATCAACTCTTTAGCATGTCATATTTTAATGAGTGCTCACAATCATAAAAGATGTCCAAGATAGTATATTTGTATGTGAAACCTCTCTTTATTTATTACTTCCTATTAATTGCAACGATGACCAAAACTATGTTTGTCTACTCTCAACAACTTTTATTCATCATACTCTTTATATGTGAAGTCATTACCTTCCATATGATCAATATGATCTCTTTGATACTTTTTATATTTTCTTTTGTTCTCTCATGACCATAGCGAGGAAATCGATCCCTTGACTCAATACTAATCTTTATTATATAGCTCACGGACTCGATTACAAAGATAAGGATCAACAAGCAAAAGCTCACAACTGAATCGTGCTAACTTTATTCTACTAGATCAAGATATTACCAAAAGGATCGAACTAAGAAAAACGGTAAAGATAGGAGTGTGATGGTGATACGATACCGGGGCACCTCCCCCAAGCTTGGTAGCTGCCAAGGGGAGTGCCCATACCCATATGATTGTGTCTCCTTCCTTGGAAGTGGTGATGGAGTTGCTGATGATGTAGGATTGTCGTCCATCTTCCAAGGCATGGGCTCACCATCGTAGAAGGATGATCGAGTCTTCGGGATCCTCATATCTTCAGCCAAACTCATCTTCTTGAATCTATATTCATACTCACAGTTTTGGTTTTGCAGGTCATAGATCTAGGCTTGGAGGTGCTCGATTTTCTCTTGGAGCTTGGAGAGGGCTTCCCCAACGATCTTGGCATCCAGCTTGTGGTTGTTGGCGAGCTCCATGAACATCATGTGGTTGGCGTTGAGTCCTCGTTTCACCATACCTTGGCACTTGAAAACTTGCTGCTCCATTGCTTCGGGTCTTGTCTCCACGCTTCCGGTCCTACTTGGTCCCTCAACATCGTGGATGTGCAGCACCCCCTCACGCACCTCGATGGTTTGAGGGTGTTGCAACACCTCCGCGAGGTAGGGGTTGATGACCATCTCGAAGAACTTGTCCTTGGGGGTGTTCGAAGATGTCATGGTGATCTAGATCTATCAGAAACAACAGCTCGAAACAAGAATAGAGGATTTTTGCATGATACGGTGGTCAAAACCTTCGGGAGAATATATAGTGATTTTTTACCGACCGAAAGCAGTAACGTGCAAGAAATCGGAGTCCAGGAGGCACACGAGGTGCCCACGATGCAGGGGGCGCACCCAGGGGGTAGGGTGCGCCCTCCACCCTCGTGGACGCCTCGTGTCCTTTCCGGACTGCCTCTTATTTTTCTATTTTTCTAAATATTCCAAAACGGTGAAAATTGCCATTAGAACTGTTTTGGAGTTGGTTTACTTACCGTACCACATACCTCTTCCTTTTCGGAGTCTGAATCGTTCTGGAAAGTGTCCCTTATGTATTCCTCCGGGGTTATGGTTTCAATAACATTGGTTTCAACATTTATTGGATTACATGAGATATAATGTTTGATTCTTTGACCGTTCACCACCTTCGGATTTGTGCCTTCAAAGTTGTTGATTTTTATGGCACCGGAACGATAGACCTCCTCGATAACGTAAGGACCTTCCATTTAGAGAGAAGTTTTCCTGCAAAAAAACTTAAACGAGAGTTGTATAGCAAGACATAATCACCTACGTTAAACTCACGCTTTTGTATCCTTTTGTCGTGCCATCTTTTAACCTTTTCTTTAAACAGCTTGGTATTCTCATAAGCTTGGGTTCTCCATTCATCAAGCGAGCTAATGTCAAATAACCTCTTCTCACCGGCAAGTTTGAAATCATAATTGAGCTTTTTAATAGCCCAATATGCCTTACGTTCTAGCTCAAGAGGTAAGTGACATGCTTTTCCCTAAATCATTTTATATGGAGACATACCCATAGGATTCTTGTATGCAGTCCTATTGGCCCATAATGCATCATCAAGTTTCTTGGACCAATTCTTTCTAGACCTATTAACAGTCTTTTGCAAAATTAATTCCAGCTCTCTGTTACTTAGTTCTACTTGACCACTAGACTGTGGGTGATAAGGGGATGCAATTCTATGATTAACATCATACTTAGCAAGCATTTTACGGAAAGCACCATGAATAAAGTGTGAACCACCATCAGTCATTAAGTATCTAGGGACTCCAAACCTCAGAAAAATAACTTCTTTAAGCATCTTAATAGAGGTGTTGTGATCAGCACTACTAGTTGGAATAGCTTCTACCCAGTTAGTAACGTAATCAACATCAACTAATATATATGCATACCCATTAGAGGAAGGAAACGGTCCCATATACTCAAAGCCCCATACATCAAATGGTTCAATAACAAGTGAATAATTCATAGGCATTTCTTGACGTCTACTAATATTACCAATTCTTTGACATTCATCACAAGATAAGAGAAACTTACGAGCATCCTTGAAGAGAGTAGGCCAATAAAAACTAGATTGCAATACCTTATGTGCAGTTCTATCTCCAGAATGGTCTCCTCCATAAGCTTCGGAGTGGCACTTGCGTAGGATTTGTTCTTGTTCATGCTCAGGTACACAACGTCTAATAATACCATCTAATCCTTCTTTATAAAGGTGTGGGTCATCCCAGAAGTAATGTCTCAAATCATATAAGAATTTTTTTCTTTTGCTGGTATGTGAAACTAGGTGGTATAAATTTAGCAACAATGTAATTAGCATAATCAGCATACCATGGAGCAGTACGAGAAGTATTTATGAAAGCTAATTGTTCATCAGGAAAGCTATCATCAATAGGTAGTGGGTCATCAAGAATATTCTCTAGCCTAGACAAGTTGTGTGCAACGGGGTTCTCAGCTCCCTTTCTATTAGTAATATGCAAATCAAATTCTTGCAGCTAGAGAACCCATCTAATAAGTCTTGGTTTAGCATCTTTCTTTTCCATAAGGTATTTGATAGCAGCATGATCAGTGTGAATAGTTACTTTAGGATCAACAATATAAGGTCTAAACTTATCACAAGCAAATAGGACTGCTAAAAACTCCTTCCTCAGTAGTAGCATAATTTCTGTGGGCACTGTCTAGAGTTTTACTAGCATATTGGATAACATTCAATTTCTTATCAACTCTTTGTCCTAGAACAACACCAACAACATAATCACTAGCATCGCACATAATCTCAAAGGGTAAATTCCAGTCAGGAGGCTAGACAATAGGTGCAAATATCAATGCTTTCTTAAGTATTTCAAATGCTTCTACACAATCATCATCAAAGACAAAAGGAACATCTTTTTGTAAGAGATTAGTCAGAGGCGTGGAGATTTTTGGAGAAGTCCTTAATGAACCTCCTATAAAACCCGACATGACCAAGGAAACTTCTTATACCTTTGATGTCCTTGGGACACGGCATCTTATCAATAGCATCAACTTTAGCTTTGTTAACTTCAATACCTCTTTCAGAAATTTTATGTCCTGTCGTGGATTTGTCACGGCAGATGTCCTACATTGAGGACTTAATCGTGAGGCCAACGCATCTATGTGGTAGCTTGAGAGGGGTTGAGCGGAATCGAAAAACGCAACACAAGACAAGGATTTAGACAGCTTCGGGCCCCAGGAAACATCATCCGGTAACAACCCTACATGTTGTTTGAGGCTAGGTCTCTTTATCATCACCAGAGAGTCGCCGTAAACCGGCTCTTTCAGTTATGCCTAGCCCTAAGATTATTTTTCTCCCCCCTCTTGGGGTGCCCTGCCCCTCCTTATATGTGTTGAAGGGGAGGGTTACATGTAGAGTCCAACTCGGATTAAGACTTAAACTATTTTGACTTCTCTTCATGGGCTTCTTAACGTCTCGGGCTTCATAACCCCAGGCAACTCTATCTGCTGGGTTATGACTGTCAGCCCAGTTATCACTGTCTGCCGGTTTATGATGGTCTGCCGATTTATCAAAGTCTGTCGGGTTATGATTGTCTGCCAGGTTATGACTTAACACCTGTCGGGTTATCATCTGACTTAACACCTGCCGGGTTATCATCTATCTTAACACCTGTCGGGTTATACCGCGGGGTATATCCCCGATATTAGTCCCCAGTTTAATTTGGATTTATCCATTTTAGTCTGATCCCGTGCATCCTTAAATCCTTGTCATTTCCTTCTGGAAAATCCGGGTCAATAGGCCAGCTTCATAATCAATTTGCTGACATTGGTTTGTTATAGAAAAATATTATGAAGAATAATTCATTTGACTCGGCTCCCAATGCTTAACAGAAATATTGGTCCTTGAAATAATCATCTGATCTTCAGCCGGTTTAAGGATGTAAAACTTGCCAGTTTATAAATATTGATGGCACCGGGTCATAATTGTAGTTAACATCAAGTTTGAAAATATACCTCGTATATACCTATCACTTGTAGCCCCCAAGTGCCGGGTTGTCATGCTTGCAGCAACCTGGGACTTGCAATTGCCTTATGCTCATAAAAACTTCAACCAGTGTAACCCCCAAGGGCCGGGTCATTATGCAATAATGAGCAGGGACTTTGTAAATATAATCATGTAGGTTTGAGCTGTGATGTGTAGCCCCCAAGAGCCGGCTCATTAAGGTAATACTGAGCTGGGACTTGATATATACTTCAATGAAATAACATCTTATAATGTAGCCTCCATCGTAGGGCTTGAACCCACGTCCCGAAAGTTAAGAGCTTTGTGCTTTACCAACTGAGCAATGAACCCTTTAATATAATGGATTAAGGCTTGTGTACCTTGAATTTTTGATAGGAGCAATTGATAGCCCCCAAGGGCCGGCTCATTATGATGTGATGAGTCGGGTCTTCAATAAGGCTAGTAAAAATGACTTTGCATTAGCCCCCAAGTGCCATGGTGCATGCTGGCAGTGACATGGGACTTGCACATTTAATGTAATCTCAATTTGAATAATGTAGCCCCCAAGTGCCGGGTCGTAAGCCTGTAGTGACTCGGGACTATTCCTTCAATTGTAGAATAAATCATATCCATTGATAATATAATAGCCATTGTGCTAAAGCGACTTTGAAAACCATAATCATAATACTGGTTAATGATAACCATAATAAAATCCAGCCATGTTGGCTATTTGAATATTTGAATAATATAATCCAATGATTTATGAGCTCATGATTCCAATGGCGCAATCCGAATATATGCCGGTGACTTATAGTCCCAAGCCAGGCCGGGTTAATAAACACCGGATAATTTATCATCATACTGGCGACTTATAGTCCAAAGCCAGGCCAGGTTAATGAACGCCGATGACTTATAATCATATTGGCGACTTATAGTCCAAAGCCAGGCCGGGTTAATAAACACTGGTGATTTATAATCATACTGGCGACTTATAGTCAAAAGCCAGGGCGAGTCAATAAACACCGGTTTATCATAAAATGTTGTAAACCTCATCGAAAGAGAAATTTTGTCGAATAAAATCATGGGAAGACATGAGGCTTTTCATGGGATTCCAGGCCCAAAATCAAGGCTTTTCATGGGCTGCCAGGCCACTGAGTTAAACCATTTTACAAAGACTTTTAAGATGGACCTCACATTAACTAATCGTCGTTTTAACTTTGACAAGTTCAGGGTCTGTATAAGATTGACTTGCCAAACGTTCGGCGGGTCATGCCAGGATTACCTGGGCGGAGTGACTTACTTAAAGAAGGAAGGATAACCCGGGGTTTTAGGTGAATACACCTGGCTTCCAAGCCTGGCTTGATAGCCTATTACAAGGGTTATAACTCTTTGTTGTTGTGCAACAAAAGAGCCCCCAGGTAATATTTTGAGCTATGCTCAGTGGGTGCTTATGTTTGAGTTGTGTTTTGGCAACAAACTCTCTTTGGTCCCTTTAATTTTTCCTAAGAACTCAAACTCGCGAGAGATTATTCTTTTGAATCGGAAATTCTTAAATCGGATATTGAGAGCTTCAAAGCTTTGTGAGAGACAGCTTTCCCTTGGGCCGGATTTTAAACCGGAATCCTTCTTTTTAAGCTGGAAATTTTCTGACGGCCTTTAAATTTGCACCAATATGGCGGTTTAGGGTCCTGCATTAGATAACTTTGCAAGCCGGAGTAATTGGTCTTTTAAAGAAAGCGATATATACTATAAAAATATACTGGATGGATTTCACATGACATGTTAGGCCAGAAATTATCCACCGCAAAGTTGATCATCACCATAGTGAAACTGAAATCAATCACGGCCGAGTCGGCCGTAGGAGCAGACAAATGAGTCGGCCGCAATATTATAGGCCAGTGCGGATGGGGAAGTTGTCCTCCACGTTGTAAACCGGTGTGGATGCGTGAACTGGCCGTCCATTCATCAGGTAATGTGACACGGAGGAAAACGTCGTTGTAGAATGTTGCCAGTGTGTGCTCTATACCCGCAGTATAACAATAATTTTACATGTATATAAAAACACCAATAGGGTAGTATAATGGTGCTCAGAGGAATTAAAATGTACTGATAAAATATATAGGACGGATAACACCTGATTTTGTTTTTGTCGGATGAATGCAAATGTTGGTGCCATGTAATACTGAATAGTATATGCACGTTGAGCAGATGATGTGATGTAGCATAACATCCACGTGACCCTCTATTGTAACCTTTTTTTCAACACTTTACCCACTTTGACTTTCTTTTCTGTTATTTCAATCAGTGTAGGCACACGAGAAAGGAGCAGTTTGCAGGGCGTCTCAGAGGAGGCCAGGACAACGGCGAGGCCTAAGGCAATGGGGAAGATCCGGTACGGCGGCTGACCATGGAAGCGGGCAGGGCGGCTCGGGGTGGCTCGGAACAAGACAACAAAGGGGTACCGGCGTCCGTGGGAGAAGGGACTCAGCGCGGGGAGGCGGCTGGAGTGTCGGGCGTGACCCGGCAGGGCAGCTCAGCAGAGGCAACCAGGCGTAGAGTCCGGCGCAGTAAGCAGCGAGGCCGGTTCTGCACAGAAGAAACCGGCTTGCGGACGGAGCCACGGGTCGTGACCCGGCGGTGCAGAAATGCGTGAAGCGGCGCAGAAGGCAATCACGAGCGGTGATCCAGTCCGGGTGGTCCCACAGACGGCGGCTCAGGACAATGACTCAGCAGGGTCGGCGACTCAGCAGGCCATGGGGGCAGCAAGGTGACCCAGCGAAGATGTGCTGCGATAGCGAGGTAAACCGGCAGTGGTCGGCCGCTGGCGTGACCTAGACGGGCGCGAGGTCGGCAAGGCCCAGGTGGCTCGACATTGAACTAAAACCAATGAGGCGGGTCAATGTGCGGCGGAAACAAAGGCGAGTTTGGACGCAGCAGCAACTCGGCAGTTCATGGCAGCTCCGAGTGGCGGTTTAAGGCCGCGGTGGCCCGGACAATGGCGGCACACCGCGTGCATGTTGAGGTTGGCCCTGCAAAGGGGTGATGGCAGCGTGGAAAAAACAGAGCTGACCCAGCAATGGTCGGCGCCCATTGACCCGGCAGTAGACGGACGGCCTTATGGAGCCGTCGGAGTAGTCCGGCGCGGTTTGGCAGGAGCGACGCACGAGGATGCTCCGGCGGTTCAACAACAGCGTGAGGTGAAAAAATGGGGCGGTTCGTGGCAATGGGAAGCCACCGGAGCGACTTTGGGTGTGGCCCAACGGGCGTCTCAAGATGAGACACGGCGAGAAGCGCCTGGCCAGGGTAGTGACCCATCAGCGGTGGCGGAGTGAGGGGCCTCGGGCGGCTCAAGATGCACAGCGACCGGTGGCTCTTGAATCTTGATACGGGGCTTGAGGCGAGCGACCCGGCAACCCGGCCGACGGCTCAGCGGAGGAGTGACGCGAAGATGGTGACGGTTGCGGTAGAGGCCAGCGTTTTAAGGCAGTCGGAGGCACGGCAACTTGACAGCAATCCGGCGCAGTAGAGGCAGAGCACGTTGCTCACAGGTGGAACATCGAGGTGGCATGGAGCAGGAGTAAGCAGCGAGGACCGGTGAGGCGACGGGTCGGCTGAAGCGAAGATGGCAACGACGGTAGCCGCTCTGGCAGCGCTTGGCAGAGACTCGACTCGAGCGGCACGGCAGATCAGAACAGGCGTGTCAGAGCAGTTGTGACAGTGCTAAGAGGTGACCGCGGGCGGGTCAGAATAGTTGTGGCGGCTCGACGGGCATGTCAAAGCAGGCATCTGGTTCAATGGCGGTGCCGCCCAGTCGGCTGTAGCCGTGGTTGCAGCAGACGGCTCCACCGGCAAGGGGTAACCGCGGAGAGGCATCGAGCCATAGGAGAAATGGCACGGGAGGCGAGGCCGCAGGTGTGGACGCATGCCTGGGTAGGCGACTTGAGGACCGGCGAGGTGACTCAGACTCGCCGCGATTTGAAGCTCTGGCCCGAAACCGGCGGGTAGCGGCTCAAAACTAAACTACGGTCGTATCCATTTCCGAGTCATGATGAGTTGACCCAACCGAGTTGTGGTCTTCTTTCACTTGGTAATAATTGATTCACATTGACATGTCTTGCTGATTTGATTCTCAAGTGGACTAGTACTCCATCCAATCTGATTAAGCAATCTTGCCTTCTCATGGCAAACTTTAATGACAAAACAACTTCTGATTTTGCTTGCTGCCTGCGCAATGAAACTTCTGGTCTTGGCGGATCTCACCTGAAGATTATGCATGCGCGCTTTCACGATCGATGGGCCCGGCGATTTGATACACAGCATACGCCCTTGCATGATGATGCAACGATGGAGATTTACTTTCTTTTGGTCTGGGCGGATCACGTCTGCAGAGAAAACAACTGTTCTATGGCGGATTACGCAATTGTGGCGACGGACAGATCGCATTCTTCGCCAATTCCTTTTAATCTCAACTGATGAATTGGGAGACGATGAACCGGGAGACGGCGTGAATTTTTTCGGTCAATTGCGTGCTTCTCGAACCCTAGTTAAGAGCCCCCCCCCCCAGAACTCAACACCACCGTACGTCCGCCCCACGGTGGGCGCCAACTGTCGTGGATTTGTCACGGTAGATGTCCTAGTGTGAGGACTTAATCGTGAGGCCAACGCATCTATGTGGTAGCTTGAGAGGGGTTGAGCGGAATCGAGAAACACAACACAAGACAAGGATTTATACAGCTTCTGGCCCCGGGAAACATCATCCTATAACAACCCTACATGTTATTTGAGGCTAGGTCTCATTATCATCACCAGGGAGTCGCCGTAAACCGGCTCTCCCAGTTATGCCTAGCCCTAAGATTATTTTTCTCCCCCCCTCTTGGGGTGCCCTGCCCCTCCTTATATATGTTGAAGGGGCGGGTTACATGTAGAGTCCAACTCGGATTAAGACTTAAACTATTTTGACTTCTCTTCATGGGCTTCTTAACGTCTTGGGCTTCATAACGTCTCGGGCTTCATAACCCCGGGCGACTCTATTTGTCGGGTTATGACTATCAACCCAGTTATTACTATCTGCCGGGTTATCACTGTCAACCCAGTTATCATTGTCAACCCAGTTATCACTGTCTGCCGGTTTATGATGGTCTGCCGGTTTATCAAAGTCTGTCGGGTTATGATTGTCTCCCAGGTTATGACTTAACCCTTGGCGGGTTATCATCTAACTTAACACCCGCCGGGTTATCATCTAGCTTAACACCTGCCGGGTTATACCGTGGGTATATCCCCGATATGTCCCAAGACAATGCCTTCATTAACCATAAAGTGGCACTTTTCCCAATTCAAGACATGATTAGTTTCTTCACATCTCTGCAAAACTCGATCAAGGTTGCTCAAGCAATCATCAAAAGAAGTTCCGTAAACGGAAAAATCATCCATGAAAACCTCAACAATCTTTTCACAAAAATCAGAGAATATAGCCATCATGCATCTTTGAAAGGTAGCAGGTGCATTACATAAACCAAAAGGCATACATCTATAAGCAAAGGTACCGAAAGGACAAGTAAAGGTGGTCTTTTCTTGATCCCCTTTTGACTAAGGTATTTGAGAGAAACCAGAATAGCCATCTAGAAAGCAAAAATGGGTATGTTTGGATAACCTTTCTAGCAATAATCTTTCTTAGTGGCTTTATTTAATTTGCGGAAATCAATTACCATTCTATAACCTATAACAATTCTTTGCGGGATCAATTCATCTTTATATCATTAGGAACTACAATCATACCTACCTTCTTAGGGACACAATGGACATGACTTACCCACTGGCTATCAGCAACTGGATAGATTATACCTACCTCTAGAAGCTTTAGTATTTCCTTCCTTACCACTTCTTTCATCTTAGGATTTAACCGTCATTGATGATCGATAACCGGTTTCGAGTCCTCTTCCAACTTTATCTTGTGTTGGCATAAAGTGGTACTAATGCCCTTAAGATCATCCAGAGTATATCCAATAGCAGCACGATGCTTCTTCGGAGTTTTTAATAATTTTTCTTCTTCCTGCTCTGAAAGGTTAGCACTAATAATAACAGGATATATCTTCTTTTCATCGAGATAAACATACTTAGGAGTATCAGGTAATGGTTTAAGTTCAAACACGGGATCACCCTTGGGTGGAGGAGGATCCTCTAGGATTTCAACATGCAAGTTGTTTTTCAATAAGGGTCCCTGCTTAAAGAATAGTTCATCTATTTCCCTTCTCTCATTCATATACATATCATTTTCATGGTCTAGAAGATATTGTTCTAAAGGATCGTTAAGACCAATAATTTCATACTTACTAGGTACTCCCTCTGTCCCATAATGTAAGACCTCATTTGACTCTACACTAGAGTAAAAAAATGTCTTACATTATGGGACGGAGGGAGTAATTCTTTATCATGGGGTTGTCTACGAAATTTAGCAAAGTTAAAATCATGAGACATATCCCCTAAACCAACAGTAACAATATATTTTACGCAGTCTATCTTAGCATTAGCAGTATTCAAGAAGGGTCTACCGAATATAATGGGGCATAAATTATCTTGTGGGGAACCAAGAAAAAGAAAATCAGCAGGGTTTTTAACTTTCCCACACAGGACTTCAACATCTCTAACAATCCCCATTGGTGAAATAGTGTCTCTATTGGCAAGCTTAATAGTGACATCAATTGTTGGGGAACGTAGTATTTTAAAATTTTCCTACGATCACACAAGATCTATCTACCAGATGCATAGCAACGAGAGGGGAGAGTGTGTCTACGTACCCTCGTAGACCGAAAGCGGAAGCGTCAAGTGACGCGGTTGATGTAGTCGAACTTCTTCGCGATTCAACCGATCAAGCACCGAACGTACGGCACCTCCGCGTTCAGCACACGTTCATCTTGATGACGTCCCACGTGATCTTGATCCAGTTGAGCTTCACGGGAGAGTTTCGTCAGCACGACGGCGTGGTGACGGATATGATGAAGTTACCGGCGCAGGGCTTCGCCTAAGCACTACAACGGTATGACCGAGGTGTGTTTCTGTGGAGGGGGGCACCGCACACGGCTGGAGAGATCAACTTGTGTGTCTAGTGGTCCCCCCTGCCCCCGTATATAAAGGAGCAAGGGGGAGGCCGGCCGGCCCAAGCCTGGCGCGCCAAGGGGAGTAGGATTTCTACTCCTAGTAGGAATAGGAATCCTCCTTCCTATTCCTACTAGGAGTAGGAAAGGAAGAAAGAGAAGAGAAGGAAGCAGAGAGGTGTCGCCCCCCACTCCTAGTCCAACTAGGATTCTCTGGTGGTGGCGCCGGCCAGCCCCTATGGGCTGCCTCTCACTTTTCCCTCAAGGCCCACTATGGCCCATACTCCCCCGGGGGGTTCCGGTAACCCCCTCCGGCACTCCGGTTAAATCCAAAACTTCCCGGAACACTTCCGGTGTCCGAATATAGTTGTCCAATATATCAATCTTTATGTCTCGGACATTCCAAGACTCCTTGTCATGTCTGTGATCTTATCCGGGACTCCGAACTACCTTTGGTACATCAAAACTCATAAACTCATAATACCGATCATCATCAAACATTAAGTGTGCGGACCCTACGGGTTCGAGAACTATGTAGACATGACCGAGACTCATCTCTGGTCAATAACCAATAGCGGAACCTGGATGCTCATATTGGCTCCTACATATTCTAAGAAAATCTTTATCGGTCAAACCGCATAACAACATACGTTGTTCCCTTTGTCATCAGTATGTTACTTGCCCGAGATTCGATCGTCGGTATCTCAATACCTAGTTTAATCTCGTTACCGGCAAGTCTCTTTACTCGTCTGTAATACATCATCCCGTGACTAACTCATTAGTCATTTGCTTGCAAGGCTTATTATGATGTGTATTATCGAGAGGGCCCAGAGATACCTCTCCGACACTCGGAGTGATAAATCCTATTCTTGGTCTATGCCAACACCACGAACACCTTCGGAGACACATGTAGAGCATCCTTATAATCACCCAGTTACGTTGTGATGTTTGATAGCACACAAGGTGTTCCTCTGATATACGGGAGTTGCATAATCTCATAGTCATAGGAACATGTATAAGTCATGGAGAAAGCAATAGCAGTAAAACTAAACGATCAAAGTGCTAAGCTAACGGATGGGTCTTTTCCATCACATCATTCTCCTAATGATGTGATCACGTTGATCAAATGACAACTCATGTCTATGGCTAGGAAACATAACCATCTTTGATCAATTAGCTAGTCTAGTAGAGGCATACTTGGGACATACTGTTTTGTCTATGTATTCACACATGTACTAAGTTTCCGATTAATACAATTCTAGCATGAATAAAAGACATTTATCATGATATAAGGAAATACAAATAACATCTTTATTATTGCCTCTAGGGCATATTTCCTTCAGTCTCCCACTTGAACTAGAGTCAATAATCTAGATTACAAAGTAATGACACTAACACCCATGGAGTCTTGGTGCTGATCAAGTTTTGCCCGTGGAAGAGGCTTAGTCAACGGGTCTACAACATTCAGATCCGAATGTATCTTGCAAATCTCTATGTCTCCCTCCTTGACTAGATCGCGGATGGAATTGAAGCGTCTTTTGATGTGCCTTGTTCTCTTGTGAAACCTGGATTCCTTAGCCAAGGCTATTGCTCCAGTGTTGTCACAAAAGATTTTCATTGGACCCGATGCACTAGGTATTACACCTAGATCGGATATGAACTCCTTCATCCAGACTCCTTCATTTGCTGCTTCCGAAGCAGCTATGTATTCCGCTTCACACGTAGATCCCGCCACGACGCTCTGCTTGGAACTGCACCAACTGACAGCTCCACCGTTTAATAAAAATACATATTCGGTTTGTGACTTAGAGTCATCCGGATCAGTGTCAAAGCTAGAATCGACGTAACCATTTACGACGAGCTCTTTGTCACCTCCATACACAAGAAACATATCCTTTGTCCTTTTCAGGTATTTCAGGATATTCTTGACCGTTGTCCAGTGATCCACTCCTGGATTACTTTGGTACCTCCCTGCTAGACTTATAGCAAGGCACACATCAAGTCTGGTACATAGCATTGCATACATGATAGATCCTATGGCTGAGGCATAGGGAATGACTTTCATTTTCTCTCTATCTTCTGCAGTGGTCGGGCATTGAGTCTTACTCAACTTCACACCTTGTAACACAGGCAAGAACCCTTTCTTTGACTGATCCATTTTGAACTTGTTCAAAACTTTATCAAGGTATGTGCTTTGTGAAAGTCCAATTAAGCGTCTTGATCTATCTCTATAGATCTTGGTGCCTAATATGTAAGCAGCTTCACCGAGGTCTTTCATTGAAAAATTCTTATTCAAGTATCCATTTATGCTATCCATAAATTCTATATCAATTCCAATCAACAATATGTCATCCACATATAATATCAAAAATGCTACAGAGCTTCCACTCACTTTCTTGTAAATACAGGCTTCTCCAAAAGTCTGTATAACACCATATGCTTTGATCACCTCCTCAAAGCGTATATTCCAACTCCGAGATGCTTGCACCAGTCCATAGATGGATCGCTGGAGCTTGCACACTTTGTTAGCACCTTTTGGATCGACAAAACCTTCTGGTTGCATCATATACAACTCTTCTTTGAGATATCCATCCAGGAATGCAGTTTTGACATCCATTTGCCAGATTTTATAATCATAAAATGTGGCAATTGCTAATATGATTCGGACAAACTTAAGCATCGCTACGGGTGAGAAAGTCTCATCGTAGTCAATTCCTTGAACTTGTCGAAATCCTTTCGCAAAAAGTCGAGCTTTGTAAACAGTAACATTACCGTCTGTGTCGGCCTTCCTCTTAAAGAACCATTTATTTTTGATGGCTTGCCGATCATTGGGCAAGTCACTTTGTTCTCATACATGGATCCCATCTCAGATTTCATGGCCTCAAGCCATTTTGCGGAATCTGGGCTCTTCATCGCTTCCTCATAGTTTGTAGGTTCATCATGATCTAGTAACATGACTTCCAGAACTGGGTTGCCGTACCAGTCAGGTGCGGAATGAACTCTGATTGATCTACGAAATTCAGCAGAAACCTGATTTGAAGTTTCATGATCATCATCATTAGCTTCCTCACTAATTGGTGTAAGATTCACTGGAACTAGTTTCTGTGATGTACTACTTTCCAATTCGGTAGAAGGTACAATTACCTCGTCAAGTTCTACTTTCCTCCCACTCACTTCTTTCGAGAGAAACTCCTTCTCTAGAAAGTATCCATTCTTAGCAATGAATATCTTGCCTTCAGATCTGTGATAGAAGGTGTACCCAACAGTCTCCTTTGGGTATCCTATGAATACACATTTCTCCGACTTGGGTTCGAGCTTATCAGGTTGAAGCTTTTTCACATAAGCATCCCAGCCCCAAACTTTAAGAAATGACAACTTTGATTTCTTGCCAAACCACAGTTCATAATGCTTCGTCTCAACGGATTTAGATGGTGCCCTATTTAACGTGAATGCAGCTGTCTCTAAAGCATAACCCCAAAACGATAGTGGTAAATCGGTAAGAGACATCATAGACCGCACCATATCCAATAAAGTACGGTTACGACGTTCGGACACACCATTACGCTGTGGTGTTCTGGGTGGCGTGAGTTGTGAACCTATTCCACATTGTTTCAAATGAAGACCAAACTCGTAACTCAATTATTCACCTCCACGATCAGATCGTAGAAACTTTATTTTCTTGTTACGATGATTTTCTACTTCACTCTGAAATTCTTTGAACTTTTGAAATGTTTCAGACTTGTGCTTCATCAAGTAGATATACCCATATCTACTCAAATCATCAGTGAAGGTCAGAAAATAACGATACATGCCGCGAGCTTCAACACTCATCGGTCCACATACATCAGCATGTATGATTTCCAACAAATCTGTTGCTCGCTCCATAGTTCTGGAGAACGGAGTTTTAGTCATCTTGCCCATGAGGCACGGTTCGCAAGCACCAAGTGATTCATAATCAAGTGATTCCAAAAGTCCATCACTATGGAGTTTCTTCATGCGCTTTACACCAATATGACCTAAACGGCAGTGCCACAAATAAGTTGCACTATCATTATTAACCTTGCATCTTTTGGCTTCAATATTATGAATATGTGTATCACTACAATCGAGATCCAACAAGAATAGACCACTCTTCAAGGGTGCATGACCATAAAAGATATTATTCATAAAAATAGAACAACCATTATTCTCTTATTTAAATGAATTACCGTCTCACAACAAAACAGATCCAGATATAATGTTCATGCTTAACGCTGGCACCAAATAACAATTATTTAGGTCTAAAACTAATCCCGAAGGTAGATGTAGAGGTAGCGTGCCGACGGCGATCACATCGACTTTGGAACCATTTCCCACGCGCATCGTCACCTCGTTCTTAGCCAATCTTCGTTTAATCCGTAGTCCCTGTTTCGAGTTACAAATATTAGCAACCGAACCGGTATCAAATACACAGGTACTACTATGAGCATTTGTAAGGTACACATCAATAACATGTATATCACATATACATTTGTTCACTTTGCCATCCTACTTATCCGTCAAATACTTGGGGCAGTTCCGCTTCCAGTGTCCAGTCCCTTTGCAGTATAAGCACTCAGTATCAGGCTTGGCTCCAGACTTGGGTTTCTTCACGGGAGTAGCAACTGTCTTGCTATTCTTCTTGAAGTTCCCCTTCTTTCCCTTGCCCTTTTTCTTGAAACTAGTGGTCTTGTTAACCATCAACACTTGATGCTCGTTTTTGATTTCTACCTCCGCAGCCTTGAGCATAGTGAAGAGCTCGGGAATTGTCTTCTGCATCCCTTGCATATTATAGTTCATCACGAAGCCTTTATAGCTTGGTGGCAGTGATTGAAGAACTCTATCAATAACACTATCCTCGTCAACTTTGCAACCAAGTTGAGTCATATGATTGTAGTACCCAGACATTCTGAGCAAGTGTTCACTTATATAACTATTCTCGTGCATCTTGCAGCTATAGAACTTATTGGAAATCTCATATTTCTCAATCCGGGCATTTGCTTGAAATATTAACTTCAACTCCTGGAACATCTCATATGGTCCATGATGTTCAAAACGTCGTTGAAGTCCTGGTTCTAAGCCGTAAAGCATGGCACACTGAACTATCCTGTAGTCATCAGACCACGTCTGCCAGACGTTCAAAGCGTCTACATTAGCGGGAGGGGGCTTGTCACCTAGCGGTGCTCAAGGACATAATTCTTCTGTGCAGTAATGAGGATAATCCTCTAGTTACGGACCCAGTCCGTGTAATTTCTACCATCATCTTTCAACTTAGCTTTCTCTAGGAATGCATTAAAATTCAAAGGAACGGTAGCACGGGCCATTGATCTACAACAACATAGATATGCAAAAACTATCAGGACTAAGTTCATGATAAATTAAAGTTCAATTAATCATATTACTTAAAGAACTCCCACTTAGATAGACATCCCTCCGGTCATCTAAATGATCACGTGATCCAAATCAACTAAACCATGTCCGATCATCACGTGAGATGGAGTAGTTTCAATGGTGAACATCTTATGTTGATCATATCTACTATATGATTCACGCTCGACCTTTCGGTCTCCAGTGTTCCGAGGCCATATCTGCATATGATAGGCTCGTCAAGTTTAACCCGAGTATTTTGCGTGTGCAAAACTGGCCTACACCCGTTGTATTTGAACGTAGAGATTATCACACCCGATCATCACGTGGTGTCTCGGCACGACGAACTTTCGCAACGGTGCATACTCAGGGAGAACACTTATACCTTGAAATTTTGAAAGGGATCATCTTATAATGCTACCGCCGTACTAAGCAAAATAAGAAGCATAATAAGATAAACATCACATGCAATCAAAATATGTGACATGATATGGCCATCATCATCTTGTGCTTTTGATCTCCATCTCCAAAGCACCGTCATGATCACCTTCGTCACCGGCGCGACACCTTGATCTCCATTGTAGCATCGTTGTCGTCTCGCCAACTATTGCTCCCACGACTATCGCTACCGCTTACTGATAAAGTAAAGGAATTACATGGTGACTGTATTTCATACAATAAAGCGACAACCATATGGCTCCTGCCAGTTGCCGATAACTTTACGAAACATGATCATCTCATACAATAACGTATAACTCATCATGTCTTGACCATATCACATCACAACATGCCCTGCAAAAACAAGTTAGACGTCCTCTACTTTGTTGTTGCAAGTTTTACGTGGCTGCTACGGGCTTAGCAAGAACCGTTCTTACCTACGCATACAATAACCACAACGATTTTTCGTCAAGTATGTGTTGTTTTAACCTTCACAAGGACCGGGCGTAGCCACACTTGATTCAGCTAAAGTGAGAGAGACAGACACCCGCCAGTCACCTTTAAGCAATGAGTGCTCATAACGGTGAAACCAGTCTCGCGTAAGCGTACGCGTAATGTCGGTCCATGCCACTTCATCTCACAATACCGCCGAAACAAAGTATGACATGCTGGTAAGCAGTATGACTAGTATCGTCCACAACTCACTTGTGTTCTACTCGTGCATATCATCTACGCATAGACCTGGCTCATGATGCCACTATTGGGGAACATAGTATTTTAAAAATTTCCTATGATCACGCAAGATCTATCTACCAGATGCATAGCAACGGGAGGGGAGAGTGTGTCTACGTACCCTCGTAGACCGAAAGCGGAAGCGTCGAGTGACGCGGTTGATGTAGTTGAACTTCTTCGTGATTCTACCGATCAAGCACCGAACGTACGGCACCTCCGCGTTCAGCACACGTTTATCTTGATGACGTCCCACGTGCTCTTGATCTAGTTGAGCTTCACAGGAGAGTTTCGTCAGCACGACGGCGTGGTGACAGATATGATGAAGTTACCGGCGCAGGGCTTCGCCTAAGCACTGCAACGGTATGACCGAGGTGTGTTTCTGTGGAGGGGTCACCGCACACGGCTGGAGAGATCAACTTGTGTGTCTAGAGGTGACCCCCTGCCCCCGTATATAAAGAAGCAAGGGGGAGGCCCGCCGGCCCAAGCCTGGCGCGCAGAGGGGAGAAGGATTCCTACTCCTAGTAGGAATAGGAATCCTCCTTCCTATTCCAACTAGGAGTAGGAAAGGAAGAAGGAGAAGAGAAGGAAGGAGAGAGGTGGCGCCCCCCACTCCTAGTCCAACTAGGATTCTCTGGTGGTGGCGCCGGCCAGCCCCTATGGGTTGCCTCTCACTTTTCCCTCAAGGCCCACTATGGCCCATACTCCCCCGGGGGGGTTCCGGTAACCCCCTCCCGCACTCCGGTTAAATCCGAAACTTTCTGGAACACTTCCGGTGTCCGAATATAGTTGTCCAATATATCAATCTTTACTTCTTGGACATTGCGAGACTCCTCATCATGTCCGTGATCTTATCCGGGACTCCGAAATACCTTCGGTACATCAAAACTCATAAACTCATGATACCGATCGTCATCAAATGTTAAGCGTGCGGACCCTACGGGTTCGAGAACTATGTAGACATGACCGAGACTCATCTCCGGTCAATAACCAATAGCGGAACCTGGATGCTCATATTGGATCCTACATATTCTACGAAGATCTTTATCGGCCAAACCGCATAACAACATACGTTGTTCCCTTTGTCATCGGTATGTTACTTGCCCGAGATTCGATCGTCGGTGTCTCAATACATAGTTCAATCTCGTTGCCGGCAAGTATCTTTACTCGTTCCGTAATACATCATCCCGTGACTAACTCATTAGTCATTTGCTTGCAAGGCTTATTATGATGTGTATTACCGAGAGGGCCCAGAGATACCTCTCCGACACTCGGAGTGACAAATCCTATTCTTGATCTATGCCAACACCACGAACACCTTCGGAAACACCTGTAGAGCATATTTATAATCACCTAGTTACGTTGTGATGTTTCATAGCACACAATGTGTTCCTCCGGTATACGGGAGTTGCATAATCTCATAGTCATGGGAACATGTATAAGTCATGAAGAAAGTAATAGCAGTAAAACTAAACGATCAAAGTGCTAATCTAACGGATGGGTCTTGTCCATGACATCATTCTCCTAATGATGTGATCCCGTTGATCAAATGAAAACTCATGTCGATGGCTAGGAAACATAACCATCTTTGATCAATGAGCTAGTCTAGTAGAGGCATACTTGGGACATACTGTTTTGTCTATGTATTCACACATGTACTAAGTTTCCGGTTAATACAATTCTAGCATGAATAAAATACATTTATCATGATATAAGGAAATACAAATAACATCTTTATTATTGCCTCTAGGGCATATTTCCTTCAGTCTCCCACTTGAACTAGAGGCAATAATCTAGATTACAAAGTAATGACCCTAACACCCATGGAGTCTTGGTGCTGATCATGTTTTGCCCGTGGAAGAGGCTTAGTCAACGGGTCTGCAACATTCAGATCCGTATGTATCTTGCAAATCTCTATGTCTCCCTCCTTGACTAGATCGCGGATGGAATTGAAGCGTCTTTTGATGTCCTTTGTTCTCTTGTGAAACCTGGATTCCTTCGCCAAGGCTATTGCTACAGTGTTGTCACAAAAGATTTTCATTGGACCCGATGCACTAGGTATTACACCTAGATCGGATATCAACTCCTTCATCCAGACTCCTTCATTTGCTGCTTCCGAAGCAGCTATGTATTCCGCTTCACACGTAGATCCCGCCACGACGCTCTGCTTGGAACTGCACCAACTGACAGCTCCACCGTTTAATAAAAATACATATTCGGTTTGTGACTTAGAGTCATCCGGATCAGGGTCAAAGCTAGAATCGACGTAACCATTTACGACGAGCTCTTTGTCACCTCCATACACGAGAAACATATCCTTTGTCCTTTTCAGGTATTTCAGGATGTTCTTGACCGTTGTCCAGTGATCCACTCCTAGATTACTTTGGTACCTCCCTGCTAGACTTATAGCAAGGCACACATCAAGTCTGGTACACAGCATTGCATACATGATAGATCCTATGGCTGAGGCATAGTGAATGACTTTCATTTTCTCTCTATCTTCTGCAGTGGTCGGGCATTGAGTCTTACTCAACTTCACACCTTGTAACACAGGCAAGAACCATTTCTTTGACTGATCCATTTTGAACTTATTCAAAACTTTATCAAGTTATGTGCTTTGTGAAAGTCCAATTAAGCGTCTTGATCTATCTCTATAGATCTTGATGCCTAATATGTAAGCAGCTTCACCAAGGTCTTTCATTGAAAAATTCTTATTCAAGTATCTTTTTATGCTATCCAGAAATTTGATATCATTTCCAATCAACAATATGTCATCCACATATAATATCAGAAATGCTACAGAGCTGCCACTCACTTTCTTCTAAATGCAGGCTTCTCCAAAAGTCTGTATAAAACCATATGCTTTGATCACCTCATCAAAGCGTATATTCCAACTCCGAGATGCTTGCACCAGTCCATAGATGGATCGCTGGAGCTTGCACACTTTGTTAGCACCTTTTGGATCGACAAAACCCTCTGGTTGCATCTTATACAACTCTTCTTTGAGATATCCATTCAGGAATGCAGTTTTGACATCCATTTGCCAGATTTTATAATCATAAAATACGGCATTTGCTAACATGATTCAGATAGACTTAAGCATCGCTACGGGTGAGAAAGTCTCATCGTAGTCAATTCCTTGAACTTGTCGAAACCCTTTCGCAACAAGTCAAGCTTTGTAAACAGTAACATTACCGTCAGCGTCGGTCTTCCTCTTAAAGATCCATTTATTTTCGATGTTTGCCGATCATCGGGCAAGTCAACCAAAGTCCACACTTTGTTCTCATACATGGATCCCATCTCAGATTTCATGGCCTCAAGCCATTTTGCGGAATCTGGGCTCATCATCGCTTCCTCATAGTTCGTACGTTCATCATGGTCTAGTAACATGACTTCCAGAACTGGGTTGCCATACCACTCAGGTGCGGAACGAACTCTAGTTGATCTACGAAGTTCAGCAGAAACTTGATCTGAAGTTTCATGATCATCATCATTAGTGTAATGCCCCGGATGTAATACTTTCCCTTTTGGGTATATAATATATCTCTGGCTTCAACTATTTCCATTCCGGGTTCTTTCCCTTTCGGGTTTTCGTCGTTTTGTTGTGTGAGTGTGTGGCATTCATTCATATCATGTAGACATGTGCATCGCATTGCATTGTGTTGTCGGTTGCATCCGGTTCCACGCGTTCCTTCCCGTTGTCCGTTTCGCGTTCCGGAGCTCCCTCACGTGTCTGTGACGTCCCATAGGCCTACTTTGTTGTTTGGGCGTGTAACGTCACCGGTGTGCCGCGAGGTTGTTGTGTGTGTTGTTGTTTTGTTGTGTGCAACCCGCCTCTCAAATCTCATCGCGAGGTTGTTCCGTTTGCTATCCCTGCAGTTATTCGTGTGGGTCCAAAGTGCCTCCACTTGTGGCCCGGAAACACCCTACTGCAGTCTTCTGCTCCCTCCTAGGCCCTCCTAGACTACCCCCGCGATCGGATCCGTCGGATCGCGATCGGAGGGCTCCTAACACCCCAACAACCCTAAACCTAGCAAATCTGCTATATAATAGACCCTAGTCTATTTTGGGCATCTAGCTTCTTCCTCTAGATCCCTCCCCCTCATTTTCTCAGATCCACCAGCCACCCACAGCCACTTGGCAGCTCATCCCGCAGTTCCCGCACCTAGGGTCGAGGGCGACCAGATCCCCTCGATCCAGCCGCCGGCCCCTGCGATCGATCCGTTCCAGCGCCCAAGTCAACGCGTCGTCGCCTCCCCCAGCGACCGCATCGGCCTTCCGCTCGCCCCGCGTCGGCCCAGGCAACCTCTCCGCTCGATCGGTCTAGGGGACCACTTCCCCGTCGCCGCCCTGGGCCACCGCCTCCTTTGCGCGCCTGGGCCGCGCCTCCAGCCGGGCAGCCCGATCGCCGCGTCGCCGCACCGCGCAAGGGCTCTCCAGCCAGGCGCTAGGTGGGCCGCCGCCGCCCGCGGCCCGACTCTCCACCGCTACGACCAGGCCTCGCCTCCGCACGGGCTGCCAGCCAGTCGGCTGGGCCGCGCCTCGCCCGCACCAGGCCACGCCGCCGAGCCGCCACGTCGGGCCTCCCAGCCGGGCCACCGCAGCCTCGCCAGGCCGCCTCCGCGGGCCCGTGTGCTCCCTCCACGCCAGCCGGGCCGGATCCACCTCTTTGGGCCTTTTGCTCCAGATCTGTTGACTGAGAAGGTTGACCCCCAAATATCTCTTAGTCCCAGTTTATTAGTTGCTGATGCTGTTTTAGTTCTGCTCTAAATTTGTGGGTGATGCTCCGTTTCGCGCAAATAGCATGTCCAGACGTTCGTGGGATCGTGTACTACGTTTCATTCCACTGTGCCATGCATGTTAGAGTTCGTCTAGGTGCTTGTTTTGCTGTTGCAAGAGTGCATCGTGATATAAACTGCTGCTATGTGATGCTTTTATGTCATCTTTGCCATGTGATATCTTTTAGCTCGTTTGTCCGAATGATGCAAATGACATGCCCACGTGTTCGTCTTGCCATGATCTACATGTTGTATGTGCTAGGTAGCATGATAGATTTATTCTTGCCATGCTTATCATCGTTGCAAAGTGCCATGTGGTTGTGATGTTGTTTCACTTGTTATGAAATGCCATCTTGTTGAGCTCGTTGCTATCGTTGTGTTTATATCCATGAAGCATGCTTGTGTGTTTCGGAATCATCATCATGTGCACTTTGATGAGGTGCTTACCACTTGCCATGTTTAGTTTCGAGGTGACTTAAACATGCTCTTTTAGATGCCATGTTGAAATTGCTGTTTTAGGACTTAGTGGATTTTCACTAAGTCTGAAATCTGTAACGTTCCGATGCCATGTTCGTGTGATGTTCTAGGACAAAGCATGTTAGTTTTGGAGTGGATCTTGATTTTTCCTTGTAGTATATATTGTTGGCTTTCCATTCATGTTCTCACATGTCTATTTGAGTGGCTGTAGCATGTTTATCTTTTGCTCCAAAGTTTCAATAAAATTCTGCTGCCAGAATTTTATTGTCAAGTTCAATATGTCCAAGTTCATTGCTAATGAACCGTGGCTCCGTTGGGGGTGCACCTTTGGACTTAGTTGCTGTAGTATATGTCTAGTTTGTGTTCATGTCCTTTCCCATGTTGTTTGAGTGCTGTAGCTTAATTATTTTGTGCTCCGAAGTTGCTATGTTGCTGTAATTTTCAGCTTTCGCTCATTTCTTGTTTCGGGCATAACTTTTAGCCCGTAACTCCGATTTCAGCGAATCTTATATGAAACTTGATTGATTTTCTGTGTAGATTAATAATATCAGATTGTTATCATGTTTTGAGGTGTTTTTGCCTGAGTGCTATTTTACGTGCTCCGTGTGCATCCTTAGTGCATCCATCATGCATCCATCATTTTCGAGTGCGCATTGCATCTTGTTGATTTGTGCTTGGTGTGATTGTTTTGTTTAGAGCCGGAAGCAGAGTCCGAGTTCGAGTACGAGCACGAGGTTTCCAACGAGGTTGAGCACGAGGACCCTTCTTACGATTCGAACGACTTCTCTTCAGGCAAGATGACCGAACCCCGATAACATTACTATCTTTGCCTATTGCTAGTAGTTCCGCTCTATAGTTTTGCCTCGATGCCCATGATCTTCTTGTCAGCCTCCTACTTGTAACCATTGCCCTCTTTTAACCAACCTACCTATGCAAACCGTTGCTTGGCTAAGTACGCTTCGCTCAGCCCTTCTTATAGCGTTGCTAGTTGCAGGTGAAGATCGAAGATGCTTGCTTCATGTTGAAGTGTGGTTGGGTTATATCACACTATATAAATGCTTAAAATGAAATCATCTATATATTGGCAAGGGTGGAAGGCTAAGCCTTTTGCTTGGTGATTTGTTCCACTCATGTCGTTAGGAACCGTATAAACCGGTGTTATGTTCCTTGATTATGCGTTCCTAACACGGTTGGGGTGTATGGGACCCCCTCGATAAACTGCTAAGTGCTAAGTCTTTTCCAGCAAGTCCCAACATTGGTACTATTTGCCTAATAACTAAATAACTTGCATAGGGAGTAATTAATTCGAGTTCTTAATCAACCACCCCGGGCCAGTGCTCCTCATGAGTGTTGGTCCGAAACGGGGAGTCTGCGGGGTCACCACGAGGAAACTCGAGGATTGATATAAACCTGTAGAATCGCCCATCCGGTCGTGTCCTGAGACTTAGATACGCGCGGCTACTATCAGGGTGTCGACACGTCGGGAGGATTTGCTGGATTAGCCTTACCTTAGCTCAGTATATCTTGAGCACGGGATTCCGAGAATACTCGGGTCTTCTCACTTTGGAGTTGCGACTCCGCGGATCGTCGGCTTGTAATGGGACAAGTTGGAACACCCCTGCAGGGTTTGAACTTTCGAAAGCCGTGCCCGCGGTTATGTGGCAGATGGGATCTTGTTAATATCCGGTTGTAGATAACTTGACACAATGTTGCTAATACACTACCAGCGTGCGTTCCGTGACCGTCAATTTAAGAATAGGGATTCGGGAGTTGAACACGGAGGGGTTATGTTTGTTGAGCTTGTAGCTAGGATCACTTCATGATCACTTCTCGCCGAGGTTTTCCCTTCTCGCTCTCACTCACATAAGCTAGTTGCTAGTTGCTGCTGCAGACACTTATTCTTTTCTCAGCCTTATCCTCACCCAAGGCTTGAATAGTCTTGTTACCCGGGAACGGGATTGCTGAGTCCTCTGTGGCTCACAGTTACTTCACCACACCAAATGCAGGTCCAGTTGTGAGCTATCCAGGTGATGGCACCGAGCTGGATTGGGAGTACGACGAGGAGCGTAGTCGGTACTATGTTCGTTATCCGGATGATCAGTAGTGGAGACTCCTACTAGGATTCGATCCGCCTGTGGTTTATTTATCTAAGTTTGGTATCTTGACATTTGGATTTTGCCCTTAGAGGGTTGTGATGTTCTTAATGTATGATGATTGAGACTTGAATTGTAATTCTGTGACGTGGCGAGTGTAAGCCAACTATTTATGTTTACAATCCCCTCTTTTACATGAGATGTGCAAAGATTACCAAACTTGAGATCATTCTAGGATGGATTTATGCCTTTAAGTCGTGCCTCGACACGTAGGAGGTATAACTCCATCCTGGGCATTACAAGTTGGTATTCAGAGCCTTCTCTGACCTAGGAGCCCCCACTGTTTGATCGAATCGTTGACGGTCAAGTCTAGGCACACACTGAAAAACTTTTTGAGTCCTATATTATATCGGAGAGTAGGATTTCTTGCTTCTCATCCCCTTTCTCTCTGGTGAGGACTCCTGACGACTACTCTTGTCTCTCCTATCTTCAAAAATTGGACCAAATTTTTTTAGGAATCCCGCGAGTATTCTGGGATTGTTTCGATGTTCTTGTGACAAGGATATTGTTCTCGATGCCTCCTGTTCCCGGGGAGTTGAGCTTCGGGGTATTGTCGTCACAAGCATATCGCGGCAGTACTAAATACTTAAGACGGCCGACATCGAAAATCTCTCCTATACGGCCGGTGGCAAGATAACCCCGACATCACCCAGTACTGGGGAGGTAGTTCGGGAGTATTGCCATAGCTTGTTATAGTGGATGCTTTTCGAAGGTCCGAGGTACACAGTTTCTGAGAAAGACTGGTTATGTGTTGAAGGATGGATACACCTGGATGTAGGTTTAGAGTTGATTGCGCGGTGCTTCCCGTGTATCCCCAACACCTGATTGCATAACTGGAATCTTTCGGAAATTTATAGGTGGGTTATCTAGTAGTTTGTAGGCATTCTTCCAACGAATGCAGGTTAGTGAGTTCGGGGTTCTACATTGAGTGAAGGGGTTTATGACCGATGTTACTATCAGGAGTTGCATCTTAAAGGGTCCTTGGCTATGCTGGTCCGGGGATTGCAAAACCTTTTCGTAACGCGTTCATATGCTTTCAGCACAAAGATGTTAGAACGAAACTCCTCTCTTGTGTTTGTTCCCGTCTGTACCTTGTTGTTTTCTTATTTTATCCTTTTGTCCCCTATGTGGCTTCTCGTGAAGATTGATGTTATCATTTAACTGAGAATTTCATTCGTTCCTCTTGTTCGAATGATTTCATTCGTTCTTATTGTTCGAATGATTATTGTGAAGACTTGTTGCAATTCATTCCATTGATTCAGCTTATACCTTTTGTCAATCAATTGCTGATTCGTGGTCATCTCTTACAGGATGGCTCCGAAAAAAGTTCCCAACGCTAACCCAGAGGTGGAAGAGGTCCCAGATCGTCCTCCTTCCCCTCCTCCTCCGCCTGAGGCTTGGAGAGCAATTATGCAGACTACAGCTCAGAACACCCAGTTGTTGATGCAGATGATGCAGCAGATGCAAGCTAATCAAGCTAATCAGGGTGTTCCAGGGAACCAAGGCAACTTCTTCAACCAGCAGCACCATGCTACTCTCAACCAGTTCTTGGCCAACAATCCTAAAGCTTTCAGTTACTGTGTCGACCCTCTTGATGCTGAAGATTGGTTAACCGACATAAAGAAGCATTTTGAGTGCAGTAACGTGAAGGAAGATGATTATGTGAAGTTTGCAGCCTTCCAACTGAAAGATCAAGCAGCTGACTGGTGGCAGCAGTACAAAGACTCCAGGCCAGGTCAAGTGATCTCTTGGGAGAATTTTTGCAAGGATTTTCGCTCGCACCACATTCCTACAAGTGTCATCGAGGGTATGCGTGAGCAATTCCGCAACCTGAAGCAGGGCTCCATGATAGTCTATCAGTATAATGTCAAGTTCCAAAACCTCGCTCGTTATGCTAAGCAAGACATTCCTGATGCCAAGAGTAAAATCTACCAGTTCTATGGAGGTCTCAAAGATGAACTTCAGCTTGCTCTCACTCTGTTGGAGCCCGATGAATTCGACAAGTTCTATAACATGGCTTTGAAACAAGAGGCAGCTCAGCTTAAGATGGAGGCTTCTAAGAAGAGAATTCGAGATGCCGTTCACTGTTCCTCATCATCTCAGATGGTCTCGAAGCATCAGAAATTTTGGCTTCCTCCTCCTCTAGTGATTCGAGCTCCCTACAACAACTCCAACAACTCCAACAACTCCAACAACAAGAACTCTAGTGGACGTGGTTTCTCCCACCCACCCAACTCCAACAAGCAGTCCAAGCAACAGTTCCAAGCTCCAAGACTAAGTTTTCCTCCTACCCGTCCGCTTTCTGAGGTTACTTGCTACAAGTGTGGCCAGAAGGGTCATTATTCCAACAAGTGCAACAACCCAAGGCGCCTTCCGCCTCCTCCTCCTGTCGGTACCGCTATGGTCAAGCATGATCCAAAGGCAGCAAGGGTCAATCTGATGAATGCAGCACAAGCGGAGAATTCTTCTGATGTCATTTTGGGTAACCTTCTAGTTAACTCTTTTCCAGCTAAAGTGTTATTAGATTCGGGTGCTTCATGCTCTTTCATGTCTCAACCATTTGCATCCAAGCACAATATTGCCACTTCAAATTTGCCTCAGAAGTTGCAAGTTGTTTCTCCGGGCAGGATTATGACTTCTAGTGTCTATGCTCCGGATGTTTCTATTCGCATGGGAGATTATCGCTTTCTGGCTAAACCGGTGGTTCTTGGTAATTCCGACATCGACCTCATCCTCGGGATGGATTGGCTTTCTCAGCACGACGCTCACATCGATTGTGCTCAAAAGGAAGTCAAGATGACTCATCCTGATGAAGATGTGATTATCTTCGCCTCCAGGGATAACACTATCAGACTTTTCTCTCTCAATGATAAGGGCGAAATTAATGCCATATCTCAAATTCCGGTGGTGAACGAATATCAAGACGTCTTTCCTGAAGAACTTCCAGGCATGCCTCCACACCGTCAGGTGGAATTCGTAATTGAACTTGAGCCGGGTACTGAGCCAGCATGCCGGCGTCCGTACAAGCTCTCTCCGGATGAATTGAAGGAGTTGAAGAAGTAGCTTGATAAGCAGGAGAGTATGGGTCTCACCAGGCCTAGTACGTCTCCGTGGGGTTGTGGTGTCTTATTTGTCAAGAAGAAAGATGGCACGGAGCGTCTCTGTGTTGATTACCGGCCATTGAACAAGAAGACGATTAAGAACAATTATCCGCTCCCCAACATCAACGAACTCTTCGAGCAGCTCAAAGGAGCTAAAGTGTTCTCTAAGCTTGACCTCTGAATGGGCTATCATCAAATTCGCATTCGCGAGGAAGACATTCCCAAGACGGCCTTCAGAACGAGCTACGGTTCATACGAGTATACCGTCATGTCCTTCGGTCTCGCCAATGCTCCTCCTACCTTTTCGAGGATGATGCATTACATCTTCAACCCCTATACTGGCGAGTTTGTGCTTGTGTATCTGGATGATATTCTGGTGTTTTCCAAGAATGAAGAAGATCACGAAAAGCACTTACGTCTGGTTCTTGATCGACTCCGAGAACATAAATTCTATGCCAAGTTCTCAAAGTGCGAGTTTTGGCTCGATAAGGTTTTGTACCTGGGCCACATCATCTCAGCTGACGGCATTGCGGTTAATCCCGAGAAAGTTGAAGCAATTGTCAACTGGGAAGCTCCTCGGAACGTCAAGCAGCTCCGCGGTTTTCTGGGTCTTGCCAGCTATTGCAGAAGGTTCGTTGAGAACTTCTCCAAGATTGTCAAGCCTCTTTCCAACTTGCTTCAGAAGAATGTCAAATACTTTTGGTCTCCAGAGTGTGAAGTGGCATTCAAAACTCTCAAAGAAAAGCTTGTCTCTGCTCCAGTTCTGACTCCTCCAGATGAATCCAAGCCCTATGAAGTATTCTATGATGCTTCTCTTCAAGGTCTTGGTGGTGTGCTTATGCAAGATAAGAGAATTGTGGCATACACTTCTCGTCAGCTCAAGCCAAGTGAGAAGAACTATCCCACACATGATCTCGAGCTAGCGGCTGTGGTACATGCTCTGATTACGTGGAGACATCTGTTGTTGGGCAGAAAGGTCGAAATCTTCACTGATCACAAGAGCTTGAAGTACATCTTCACACAGCCGCATCTGAACCTCCGTCAGACTCGTTGGGTTGAAATGATCCAAGAGTATAATCCCAGCACTGAATACACTCCTGGCAAGGCGAATGTGATTGCAGGTGCTTTGAGCAGAAAGGCATATTGCAACAGCCTTCTTATCAAGTCGTACCAGCCTGAGCTTTGTGAAGCATTCAGGAAGCTCAACCTTCAAGTTGTTCCGCAGGGTTTTCTTGCAAATCTTCAAATTGCTCCTACCTTGGAAGATCAAGTCCGTGAGGCCCAGCTCAGTGATACCATGGTGAAGAAGGTGAAACATGCTATTGCTAAGGGCATTCCGAAATACAAGTGCTTCCGTGTTGATGAGAGAGATACCTTGTTCTTCGAGGACAGACTCGTTGTTCCCAAAGGTGATCTCAGGAAGCTCATAATGGAAGAAGCTCATGATTCTCTCCTTTCCATTCATCCTGGCAGTTCCAAGATGTATCAAGATCTCAAGCAATCTTACTGGTGGACACGCATGAAAAGGGAGATTGCCCAATTCGTGAATGAATGTGATGTTTGCAGAAGAGTGAAAGCAGAACATCAACGTCCAGCCGGTCTTCTCCAACCTCTTCCTATTCCCGAGTGGAAGTTCGACCACATTGAAATGGACTTCGTCACTGGTTTTCCTAAATCCAAGCGAGGAAATGATGCTATCTTCGTGGTGATTGACAAGCTTACCAAAGTCGCTCACTTCCTGCCAGTCAAAGAATCCATCAATGCAGCTCAATTGGCAGAGTTGTACACTTCCAGAATTGTGTCCCTACATGGCATTCCTCAAGTTATATCCTTAGACCGTGGAAGCTTGTTCACATCAAGGTTCTGGGACTCCTTTCAGTCCGCCATGGGCACTAAGATCAGGTTCAGCACTGCATTTCACCCTCAGACTAGTGGTCAAGTCGAGCGTGTGAATCAGATTCTAGAAGATATGCTCAGAGCCTGTGTCATCTCCTTTGGCATGAAATGGGAAGACTGCCTTCCATTTGCCGAGTTCTCTTACAACAACAGCTTTCAAGCAAGTGCAGGCAAAGCTCCGTTTGAAATCCTCTATGGCAGAAAGTGTCGTACCCCTCTCAACTGGTCTGAAACAGGCGAACGTCAACTTCTTAGCAATGACTTGATCTCAGAAGCCGAAGAAATGTGCAAAGTCATACGTGAGAATCTCAAGGCCGCTCAGTCGCGTCAGAAGAGCTACTATGACGGCAAGCATCGTGATTTGGCCTTCAACATCGGTGATCATGTCTATCTCCGTGTGTCTCCAATGAAAGGCACCCAAAGATTCGGTATCAAAGGAAAGCTTGCTCCTAGATACGTCGGGCCTTTCAAGATTCTTGGCAAGAGAGGCGACCTAGCCTATCAACTTGAGCTCCCTTTAAACTTCGCCAATGTTCATGATGTCTTCCATGTGTCTCAACTTCGCAAATGTTTCAAGGCACCTGAGCGCATGATTCCATTTGAAGAGATTGATCTTCAACAAGATCTATCCTACCGAGAGCACCCAGTTGCCATTCTCGAAGAAACCGAACGCAAGACCCGCAACAAGTCCATCAAATTCCTGAAAGTCAAGTGGTCACATCACACCGACCGAGAGGCTACCTGGGAACGACAAGATCATCTTCGTTCCGAGTACCCTTCCTTTTTCTAGTCCTAGATCTCGGGACGAGATCTTTTTGTAGTAGAGGAGAATTTGTAATGCCCCGGATGTAATACTTTCCCTTTTGGGTCTATAATATATCTCCGGCTTCATCTATTTCCATTCCGGGTTCTTTGTCTTTCGGGTTTTCGTCGTTTTGTTGTGTGAGTGTGTGGCATTCATTCATATCATGTAGACATGTGCATCGCATTGCATTGTGTTGTCGGTTGCATCCGGTTCCACGCGTTCCTTCCCGTTGTCCGTTTCGCGTTCCGGAGCTCCCTCACGTGTCCGTGACGTCCCGTAGGCCTACTTTGTTGTTTGGGCGTGTAACGTTACCGGTGTGCCGCGGGTTGTTGTGTGTGTTGTTGTTTTGTTGTGTGCAACCCGCCTCTCAAATCTCGTCGCGTTTGGACTCCGTTTGCTATCCCTGCAGTTATTCGTGTGGGTCCAAAGTGCCTCCACTTGTGGCCCGGAAACACCCTACTGCAGTCTTCTGCTCCCTCCTAGGCCATCCTAGACTACCCCCGCGATCGGATCCGTCGGATCGCGATCGGAGGGCTCCTAACACCCCCACAACCCTAAACCTAGCAAATCTGCTATATAATAGACCCTAGTCTATTTTGGGCATCTAGCTTCTTCCTCTAGATCCCTCCCCCTCATTTTCTCAGATCCACCAGCCACCCACAGCCACTTGGCAGCTCATCCCGCAGTTCCCGCACCTGGGGTCGAGGGCGACCAGATCCCCTCGATCCAGCCGCCAGCCCCTGTGATCGATCCGTTCCAGCGCCCAAGTCAATGCGCCGTCGCCTCCCCCAGCGACCGCATCGGCCTTCCGCTCGCCCCGCGTCGGCCCAGGCAACCTATCCGCTCGATCGGTCCAGGGGACCACTTCCCCGTCGCCGCCCTGGGCCACCGCCTCCTTTGCGCTCCTGGGCCGCGCCTCCAGCCGGGCAGCCCGATCGCCGCGTCGCCGCACCGCGCAAGGCCTCTCCAGCCAGGCGCCAGGTGGGCCGCCGCCGCCCGCGGCCCGACTCTCCACCGCTACGACCAGGCCTCGCCTCCGCGCGGGCTGCCAGCCAGTCGGCTGGGCTGCGCCTCGCCCGCACCAGGCCACGCCGCCGAGCCGCCGCGTCGGGCCTCCCAGCCGGGCCACCGGAGCCTCGCCAGGCCGCCTCCGCGGGCCCGTGTGCTCCCTCCACGCCAGCCGGGCCGGATCCACCTCTTCGGGCCTTTTGCTCCAGATCTATTGACTGAGAAGGTTGACCCCCAAATATCTCTAAGTCCCAGTTTATTAGTTGATGATGCTGTTTTAGTTCTGCTCTAACTTTGTGTGTGATGCTCCGTTTCGCGCAAATAGCATGTCCAGACGTTCGTGGGATCGTGTACTACGTTTCATTCCACTGTGCCATGCATGTTAGAGTTCGTCTAGGTTCTTCTTTTGCAGTTGCAAGAGTGCATCGTGATATAAACTGCTGCTATGTGATGTTTTTATGTCATCTTTGCCATGTGATATCTTTTAGCTCGTTTGTCCGAATGATGCAAATGACATGCCCACATGTTCGTCTTGCCATGATCTACATGTTGTATGTGCTAGGTAGCATGATAGATTTATTCTTGCCATGCTTATCATCGTTGCAAAGTGCCATGTGGCTGTGATGTTGTTTCACTTGTTATGAAATGCCATCTTGTTGAGCTCGTTGCTATCGTTGTGTTTATCTCCATGAAGCATGCTTGTGTGTTTCGGAATCACCATCATGTGCACTTTGATGAGGTGCTTACCACTTGCCATGTTTAGTTTCGAGGTGACTTAAACATGCTCTTTTAGATGCCATGTTGAAATTGCTGTTTTAGGACTTAGTGGATTTTCACTAAGTCTGAAATCTGTAACGTTCCGATGCCATGTTCGTGTGATGTTCTAGGACAAAGCATGTTAGTTTTGGAGTGGATCTTGATTGTTCCTTGTAGTATATATTGTTGGCTTTCCATTCATGTTCTCACATGTCTGTTTGAGTGACTGTAGCATGTTTATCTTTTGCTCCAAAGTTTCAATAAAATTCTGCTGCCAGAATTTTATTGTCAAGTTCAATATGTCCAAGTTCATTGCTAATGAACCATGGCTCCGTTGGGGGTGCACCTTTGGACTTAGTTGCTGTAGTATATGTCTAGTTTGTGTTCATGTCCTTTGCCATGTTGTTTGAGTGCTGTAGCTTAATTATTTTGTGCTCCGAAGTTGCTATGTTGCTGTAATTTTCAGCTTTCGCTCATTTCTTGTTTCGGGCATAACTTTTAGCCCGTAACTCCGATTTCAGCGAATCTTATATGAAACTTGATTGATTTTCTGTGTAGATTAATAATATCAGATTGTTATCATGTTTTGAGGTGTTTTTGCCTGAGTGCTATTTTACGTGCTCCGTGTGCATCCTTAGTGCATCCATCATGCATCCATCATTTTCGAGTGCGCATTGCATCTTGTTGATTTGTGCTTGGTGTGATTGTTTTGTTTAGAGCCGGAAGCAGAGTCTGAGTTCGAGTACGAGCACGAGGTTTCCAACGAGGTTGAGCACGAGGACCCTTCTTACGATTCGAACGACTTCTCTTCAGGCAAGATGACCGAACCCCGATAACATTACTATCTTTGCCTATTGCTAGTAGTTCCGCTCTATAGTTTTGCCTCGATGCCCATGATCTTCTTGTCAGCCTCCTACTTGTAACCATTGCCCTCTTTTAACCAACCTACCTATGCAAACCGTTGCTTGGCTAAGTACGCTTCGCTCAGCCCTTCTTATAGCGTTGCTAGTTGCAGGTGAAGATCGAAGATGCTTGCTTCATGTTGAAGTGTGGTTGGGTTATATCACACTATATAAATGCTTAAAATGAAATCATCTATATATTGGCAAGGGTGGAAGGCTAAGCCTTTTGCTTGGTGATTTGTTCCACTCATGCCGTTAGGAACCGTATAAACCGGTGTTATGTTCCTTGATTATGCGTTCCTAACACGGTTGGGGTGTATGGGACCCCCTCGATAAACCGCTAAGTGCTAAGTCTTTTCCAGCAAGTCCCAACATTGGTACTATTTGCCTAATAACTAAATAACTTGCATAGGGAGTAATTAACCCGAGTTCTTAATCAACCACCCCGGGCCAGTGCTCCTCATGAGTGTTGGTCCGAAACGGGGAGTCTGCGGGGTCACCACGAGGAAACTCGAGGATTGATATAAACCTGTAGAATCGCCCATCCGGTCGTGTCCTGAGACTTAGATACGCGCGGCTACTATCAGGGTGTCGACACGCCGGGAGGATTTGCTGGATTAGCCTTACCTTAGCTCGGTATATCTTGAGCACGGGATTCCGAGAATACTCGGGTCTTCTCACTTTGGAGTTGCGACTCCGCGGATCGTGGGCTTATAATGGGTCAAGTTGGAACACCCCTGCAGGGTTTGAACTTTTGAAAGCCGTGCCCGCGGTTATGTGGCAGATGGGAGCTTGTTAATATCCGGTTGTAGATAACTTGACACAATGTTGCTAATACACTACCAGCGTGCGTTTCGTGACCGTCAATTTCCGAATAGGGATTCGAGAGTTGAACACGGAGGGGTTATGTTTGTTGAGCTTGTAGCTAGGATCACTTCGTGTTCACTTCTCGTCGAGGTTTTCTCTTCTCGCTCTCACTCACGTAAGCTAGTTGCTAGTTGCTGCTGCAGACACTTATTCTTTTCTCAGCCTTATCCTCACCCAAGGCTTGAATAGTCTTGTTACCCGGGAACGGGATTGCTGAGTCCTCTGTGGCTCACAGTTACTTCACCACACCAGATGCAGGTCCAGTTGTGAGCTATCCAGGTGATGGCACCGAGCTGGATTGGGAGTACGATGAGGAGCGTAGTCGGTACTATGTTCGTTATCCGGATGATCTGTAGTGGAGACTCCTACTAGGATTCGAGCCGTCTGTGGTTTATTTATCTAAGTTTGGTATCTTGACATTTGGATTTTGCCCTTAGAGGGTTGTGATGTTCTTAATGTATGATGATTGAGACTTGAATTCTAATTCTATGACGGGGCGAGTGTAAGCCAACTATTTATGTTTACAATCCCCTCTTTTACATGAGATGTGCAAAGATTACCAAACTTGAGATCATTCTAGGATGGATTTATGCCTTTAAGTCGTGCCTCGACACGTAGGTGGTATAACTCCATCCTGGGCATTACAATTAGTTTCCTCACTAATTGGTGTAGGAATCACTGGAACTAGTTTCTGTGATGTACTACTTTCTAATTCGGGAGAAGGTACAATTACCTCATCAAGTTCTACTTTTCTCCCACTCACTTCTTTCGAGAGAAACTCCTTCTCTAGAAAGGATCCATTCTTAGCAACGAATATCTTGCCTTCGGATCTATGATAGAAGGTGTACCCAACAGTCTCCTTTGGGTATCCTATGAACACACATTTCTCCGACTTGGGTTCGAGCTTATCAGGTTGAAGCTTTTTCACATAACCATCGCAGCCCCAAACTTTAAGAAACGACAACTTTGGTTTCTTGCCAAACCACAGTTCATAATGCGTCATCTCAACAGATTTAGATGATGCCCTATTTAACGTGAATGCAGCTGTCTCTAAAGCATAACCCCAAAATGATAGTGGTAAATCGATAAGAGACATCATAGACTGCACCATGTCCAATAAAGTACGGTTACGACGTTCGGACACACCATTACGTTGTGGTGTTCCGGGTGGCGTGAGTACTGAAACTATTCCACATTGTTTCAAATGAAGACCAAACTCGTAACTCAAATATTCACCTCCACGATCAGATCATAGAAACTTTATTTTCTTTTTATGATGATTTTCTACTTCACTCTGAAATTCTTTGAACTTTTCAAATGTTTCAGACTTGTGCTTCATCAAGTAGATATACCCATATCTACTCAAATCATCAGTGAAGGTCAAAAAATAACGATACCCGTCGCGAGCTTCAACACTCATCGGTCAACATACATCAGTATGTATGATTTCCAACAAATCTGTTGCTCGCTGTATAGTTCCGGGGAACGGAGTTTTAGTCATCTTGCCCAGAAGGCATGGTTCGCAAGCACCAAGTGATTCATAATCAAGTGATTCCAAAAGTCCATCACTGTGGAGTTTCTTCATGCGCTTTACACCAATATGACCTAAACGGCGGTGCCACGAATAAGTTGCACTATCATTATTAACCTTGCATCTTTTGGCTTCAATATTATGAATATGTGTATCACTAGAATCGAGAACCAACAAGAATAGACCACTCTTCAAGGGTGCATGACCATAAAAGATATTATTCATAAAAATAGAACAACAATTATTCTCTTATTTAAATGAATAACCGTCTCGCAACAAACAAGATCCAGACATAATGTTCATGCTTAACGCTGGCACCAAATAACAATTATTTAGGTCTAAAACTAATCCTGAAGGTAGATGTAGAGGTAGCGTGCCGACGGCGATCACATCGACTTTGGAACCATTTCCCACGCGCATCATCACCTCGTCCTTAGCCAATCTTCGTTTAATCCGTAGTCCCTTTTTCGAGTTATAACTATTAGCAACCAAACCGGTATCAAATACCCAGGTACTACTACGAGCATTAGTAAGGTACACATGAATAACATGTATATCACATATACCTTTGTTCACTTTGCCATCCTTCTTATCCGCCAAATACTTGGGACACAGGTATTTGAGAGAAACCAGAATAGCCATCTAGAAAGCAAAAATGGGTATGTTTGGATAACCTTTCTAGCATTTGATCAATAAAAGGCAGAGGGTAATGATCTTTCTTAGTGGCTTTATTTAATTTGAGGAAATCAATTACCATTCTATAACATGTAACAATTCTTTGCGGGATCAATTCATCTTTATATCATTAGGAACTACAGTCATACCTACCTTCTTAGGGACACAATGGACATGACTTACCCACTGGCTATCAGCAACTGGATAGATTATACCTGCCTCTAGAAGCTTTAGTATTTCCTTACTTGCCACTTCTTTCCTCTTAGGATTTAACCGTCATTGATGATCGATAACCGGTTTTGAGTCCTCTTCCAACTTTATCTTGTGTTGGCATAAAGTGGGACTAATGCCCTTAAGATCATCCAGAGTATATCCAATAGCAGCACGGTGCTTCCTCAGAGTTTTTAATATTTTTTCTTCTTCCTGCTCTAAAAGGTTAGCACTAATAATAACAGGATATATCTTCTTTTCATCGAGATAAACATACTTAAGAGTATCAGGTAATGGTTTAAGTTCAAACACGGGATCCCCCTTGGGTGGAGGAGGATCCTCTAGGATTTCAACAGGCAAGTTGTTTTTCAATAAGGGTCCCTGCTTAAAGAATAGTTCATCTATTTCCCTTCTCTCATTCATATACATATCATTTTCATGGTCTAGCAGATATTGTTCTAAAGGATCGTTAAGACCAATAATTTCATACTTACTAGGTACTCCCTCCGTCCCATAATGTAAGACCTTTTTTGACTCTACACTAGAGTCAAAAACGTCTTACATTATGGGACGGAGGGAGTAATTCTTTATCATGGGGTTGTCTACGAAATTTAGCAAAGATAAAATCATGACACATATCCCCTAAACCAACAGTAACAATATGTTTTACGCAGTCTATCTTAGCATTAACAGTATTCAAGAAGGGTCTACCGAATATAATGGGGCAGAAATTATCTTGTGGGGAACCAAGAACAAGAAAATCAGCAGGGTATTTAACATTCCCACACAGGACTTCAACATCTCTAACAATCCCCATTGGTGAAATAGTGTCTCTATTGGCAAGCTTAATAGTGACATCAATACCTTCTAGCTCAGCAGGTGCAATATCGTGCATAATTTCTTTATATAAGGAAATGGGTATTACACTCGCACTAGCACCTACGTCACATAAACCATGATAACAATGATCTCCTATTTTAATAGAAATAACAGGCATGCCTACAACAGGTCTATGTTTATTTCTAGTATCGGGTTTGGCGATTCTAGAAGCTTCCTCCTGGAGGTAAATAACATGTCCATCTAAAATTTCAACCATGGGATCTTTAACCATAGCAACACTAGGTTCAACTTTAATTTTCTCAGAGGGTGTAGGTGTTCTAGTATTACTCTTACGAACCACAGTTGAAGCTTTAGCATGATCCTTTATCCTAACAGGGAAAGGCGGTTTCTCAATATAAGCAGTAGGAACAATAGGATCAACATTATAAGTGATAGTCTTTTCTTCAACTTTAACAGGTTCAACTACTTTGACTTCAATGGGAGGATGGTATTTAAACCACTTCTCCTTGGGGAGATCAACATGAGTAGCAAATGATTCACAGAAAGAAGCTACTATCTCAGAGTCAAGTCCATATTTAGTGCTAAATTCACGGAAAACATCGGTATCCATAAAAGATTTAACACAATCAAACCTAGGGGTTATACCTGACTCCTTACCTTCGTTGAGGTCCCAATCTTCAGAATTGCGTTTAATTCTTTCCAATAAATCCCATTTGAATTCAATAGTCTTCATCATAAAAGAACCAGTACAACAAGTATCGAGCATGGAGCGATTATTGAGAGAAAGCCGAGCATAAAAATTTTGAATGATCATTTCTCTTGAGAGCTCATGATTGGGGAATGAATATAACATTGACTTAAGCCTCCCCCAAGCTTGAGCGATACTTTCTCCTTCACGAGGCCAAAAATTTTATATATATAATTATGATCACGATGAACCTGATGCATAGGATAGAACTTCTGATGAAATTCCAACTTCAATCGATTGTAGTTCCATGATCCAATATCATCGCATAGCCTAAACCATGTCAATGCATCTCACTTCAAAGATAAAGGGAAGACCTTCTTCTTGATAACATCCTCGGGCATACCTGCAAGCTTAAATAATCCACAAACTTCATCCACATAGATTAGGTGCAAATCAGGATGCAGTGTTCCATCTCCTGTAAAGGAATTAGCTAGCAGTTTCTCTATCATACCCGAAGGAATTTGAAAGCAAACATTTTTAGTAGGTTCAGTAGGTTGAGGAGCAACTCTTTGCTCTACTGGTTGGGGGTGAAGATACCCCGAACAAGCCCCTCAAAGGATGATGAGCCATAGTAACAAGTAACAGTAAATTTCAGCACACTATATAAATTTTTCCTTACCAGAAGTGTAGGGGATCTATCGTAGTCCTTTCGATAAGTAAGAGTGTTGAACCCAACGAGGAGCAGAAGGAAATGATAGGCAGTTTTCAGTAAGGTATTTTCTGCAAGCACTGAAATTATCGGTAACAGATAGTTTCGTGATAAGGTAATTGGTAGCAAGTGACAAATAGTAAAAGTAAATAAGGTGCAGCAAGATGGCCCAATCCTTTTTGTAGCAAAGGACAAGCCTGGGCAAAATCTTATATGAAGGAAAGCGCTCCCGAGGACACATGGGAATTATCGTCAAGCTAGTTTTCATCACGTTCATATGATTCGCGTTCGTTACTTTGATAATTTGGTATGTGGGTGGACCGATGCTTGGCTGCTGCCCTTACTTGGACAAGCATCCCACTTATGATTAACCTCTATTGCAAGCATCCTCAACTACAAAAGAAGTATTAAGGTAAACCTAACCATAGCATGAATTATATGGATCCAAATCAGCTCCTTACGAAGCAACGCATAAACTAGGGTTTAAGCTTCTGTCACTCTAGCAACCCATCATCTACTTATTACTTCCCAATACCTTCCTTTAGGCCCAAACAATGGTGAAGTGTCATGTAGTCGACGTTCACATGACACCACTAGAGGAAAGACAACATACATCTCATCAAAATATCGAACGAATACCAAATTCACATGACTACTTATAGCTAGACTCCTCTCATGTCCTCAGGAACAAACGTAACTACTCACGAAGCATATTCATGTTCATAATCAGAGGGGTATTAATATGCATAATGGATCTGAACATATGATCTTCCACCAAGTAAACCAACTAGCATCAACTACAAGAAGTAATCAACACTACTAGCAACCTACAGGTACCAATCTGAGGTTTTGGTACAAATATTGGATACAATAGTTGAACTAGAGTTTGAGAGGAGATGGTGCTGGTGAAGATGTTGATGAAGATAACCCTCCCCAAGATGGGAGAGTTGTTAGTGATGACGGCGGTGATGATTTCCCCCTCCCGGAGGAAAGTATCCTCGGCAGAACAGCTCCGCCGGAGCCCTAGATTGGTTTTGCCTCGAGACAGCGGCGTCTGGTCCCGAAAGCCTCATTCTGATTTTTTCCAGGTCAAAACACCTCATATAGAAGAAGATGTGCATCGGGGGGTCATCGGCTGGCCCACGAGGCAGGGGGCGCGCCCAGGGGGGGCGCCCGCACCCTCGTGGATAGGTGGTGGCCCCCCTAGCAGATTTCTTTTGCCACATATTTTTTATATTTCCTGAAACGGTGCTTCGTGGAGTTTCGGAGCTTTTTGAGTTGTGCAGAATAGGTCTCCAATGTTTGCTCCTTTTCCAGCCCAGAATTCCAGCTGCCGGCATTCTCCCTCTTCATGTAAACGTTATAAAATAAGAGAGAAAAGGCATAAGTATTGTGACATAACGTGTAATAACAGCCCATAATGCAATAAATATCAACATAAAAGCATGATGCAAAATGGACGTATCATACCTCGGGCCTTCGCTTATATCGTGGTCGTCTAAACGACAACCCATGGTATCCCGCTCAAGTGTCGAGGCCAAGTATCGTGTTGTGGCCAATGCTATCGCCGAGTGCTCGTGGCTTCGGCAGCTCCTACCGGAGTTGCTCCTTGAGGTGCAGAAGGCCACCGTTGTCTACTGTGATAGTGTGTCTGCGATCTACCTCTCCGCCAACCCCGTTCATCATCGTCGCGCGAAGCACATTGAGCTCGACATCCACTTCCCGCGTGAGCGGGTGGCTCTTGGACGCATCCGCGTGCTTCATGTTCCCACTGCTCAGCAGTTCGCCGATGTCATGACCAAGGGGTTATCGACGCCTACATTTGAGGAGTTCTGGTCCAGTCTATGCGTCAAAGGCGACGTATCGACTACAGGGGGAGGGGGTGTTGAACATATTATGTAGGCCTTTACGCATGTAGATGAGGTTGTAGGCTACACTTGTACAAATATACGTGCGTTGTGCACCCGATCAATATTGAGAGTTTTTTTTTTGAAAGATCCAGCATCGCTGGCATTCATTGATAATAGCAGGAAGCAGCAGAAAACAACAAGATGGTGAAGGTCCTAGGACCAAATGATCCGAAGATCAAAGAAAAGAAAAACAACATCCCTAATAGCTGCAACACAACACTCAATACAATCCATACTAGACAGTGTAGCTCCAACTCCGTCGGTGATCTACAAGGAAAAGTTAGGCAAGGTTGGCGTCACGGAGGATCATCGTACGAACCGCCCGTCACGCGTCAGCGTATACCCCCCCCCCCCCCCCCCCCCCCCCCCCCCC
>LR738709.1:362746812-362867274 GCA_902687465.1 Secale cereale
CACCACCACCGTGGCTTCGACTTCACATGAACAGGCAGTCAAGGCACTCCCACGGACACGTCGGAGAAGAAGAGCCAACAACCATGACCAAGGCCATGCCTCCGACATTGCTCACCGCCGTCATCGTTGCCACAGAAGTCACCGTGCACGTCCAGTCGTAGGAAGCACCACAGGGATCAAAGTCTTCAAGACGGCACCCTAAAGAGGGGAACGACGTTGAAGATGACGACGCCGCCCGACCCTGCAACAGGATCTGGGTTTTCACCAGAAGAACCTGATCCGGGATTAGTGGTTGTGAGATCCTCGACGACGCCTCCAAGGAGGATAGCGACGCCCGCAGGCGCCGTCGTCGCCGGCCGACCAACACCAGTCCGGCTTTCGCCCGAAGTAGTCACTCCCGCGCAGCAGGACGAGGTCGACCAGTACTTCCATTGGACCGCACACTCCCACACAGCGAGCATGCCACTGCTGTGCAGGGCCACCAGTTAGCCGCCCGACGACGGGCCTGCAGAGACCAGATCGGGTCTTGCACCCCGTATCCAACTGCGGCCGGAACCTCCCTGCTCCAACAAGCGGTAGCCGGGGACCTCCAGCAGACGACAGTGCCCCTCCCGGGCTGCCCCTCACACCCTCGACGCGCACGCAGCATCCCCCTTGCGTGGCCACACCCGCCACAGCCCTCGCGTGCCACCTCGCTCCTTCCAGCGTCGGATTCAGCGCACCCGAGCCTGGATCCGCAGCCTCCCCCGTCACAGCCATGCAGAGCCTCCGGGCCATCCTCCTCAACGTGCCAGATCCGCGCGCAGGCCCAACCTCGTCGGCGCCCTCGCACTCACGCAGGCCCACCGCCCTGATACGTCCAAAACGTATCTATAATTTCTGCTTGCTCCATGCCACTTTTAGGTGATATTGCTATGATATTCATACACTTCCATACACTTTTGATCATATTTGGACTAACTTACTAATCCAGTGCACCCCAGTGCCAGTTTCTGTTTTCGGCTGTTTTTGTATTTCAGGTTTTCACGTTTCGAGAACTGCCCAGAAAAATACAGAAAAAATATATAAAAAATCAGCGTTCCGGGAACGACACTGCTTCCGAAGGGGAGCCTGGGGGGCCACAGGGGCTCCAGGCGCCCTGTGGGCGCCCCCCCCCCCTGGGCCGCGCCGGGGGGCGCCTCGGCCCCCCGAGAGCCCCTCGGTGCCCTACTTTGGCAGATATTTAAAGGGTCCCCCGTAACCCTTGAAACATGACTTCTTTTCGCGATCCCATCTCTGTTCCGCCGCCGCCGCCGCTTCCAAGATCGGGAGCACCAGGAGAACTCTTCCCGGCACCCTGCCGGAGGGGAGGATCACCACCGGGAGCTTCTCCACCACCATGGACGCCTCCCGGATGACTCGTGAGTAGTCTCCCTTGGACCATGAGTCCATGACCAGTAGCTATGTGATGTTCTCCTCCCGTTCTTGTGCTTCACTAATTACTCCTCGTGAGCTGCCCGACATGATCGAGGCACCTATGTAATCCTTATGCTGTTGCTATGTTGAGTTTGCTGGGATCCGATGGATTATGAGATTATGTTCAGATTGATCAATGATGGTAATATATTTATGAGATTATGTTCTCCGTTGTTATTTATTGCTTTGGCCAAGTAGTAGGTAGTGACTCCAAGAGGGAACGTTATGCTCGATTGTGGGTTCATGCCCCTCGATGACTAGCTTGAGTGACAGAAACATGAGTCTAGGGGATGTGCTGTTGCCACAAGGGGGAAAACAACGGTGCTTGTGCCCGCGGGTGCAAGGATTGTTTACTTTACGCAAAGTTCTTTTAATGCAGTTGTCTGTTGCATTGAGTTTACACTATGGGTGGGACTCGCAACTTAATACCAGCGAGATGTTCTGGATAGATATCTCAAGGTGGATGATTAGTAGTAGATGCAGATGGATTTCGGTCTACTTACTTTGGTGTACCGCCCATGCTTTGAACCTCAACCTTTCTTGTAATGTAGTCAGCATTGGTTTGCGTTCGTGGTCATGTCAATTGCCCAGCTGTAATTTGTTACCTCACATAGCTGTTTTATCGTCTTTTGGGAGAGAGACATCACTAGTGAACATCATGCGACTCCGGTCCATATTACCATCATTGATCACATACACTATTTACTTTTCCGCTATTTTATTTACTATTGCAAAACACTATCTATCACTACTATCATATTGCTTTTAACCCTTTGTGAACTACAAGGCCGGAGAGATTGACAACCTCTCCGTACTCGTTGGGAGCAAAGTTATTTGTATCTGTGTGCAGGTCCACGTTGATTGCTAATTGCGCCGTTAGCGGTTGACACCTACCTGTTGAACCTAGGAGTCTCTGGGGATTCGATACTTGGCATCTTTGCTAGGGGAAAACACTTCAACTTACTGCATCTTACACCTTCCACTTGGGGTAATCCAACGAGGGGTTCGAGGCCCATCAAGGAGTATTTTCTGGCGCCATTGCCGGGGACTCCACTCTTCAGGATAGGGGAGTTGCATGCTATCTTTTACCTTTGCTTTTTAGTCTTGTTAGTTTACCTTTCATATTTGCTTTAGTTTCCTTTATCAAAAATCACAAAAATAGTTATCTTGTTCTTTAGTTATCATTATGTCGGGTCCTTTTGTCTTTGACGAGGCAGAAGTTCTCACCTTTAAACAAAGAGGTGGGGAAAGTTTGAAAGATGCTTGGTATAGAATTAATGATTCACAAAAAAGAGCCACCAAGAAGCAACCTACTACTATCTTACTTAGAAATTTTTATGTTGGAATCACTTCTTGGAATAGGTTTATTCTAGATACTGGTATCAATGGGAATTTCCTGGAGGCCCCAGTTTGGGAGTCTCTTAGTATTATTGAAAATCTTGTTGGGAGTCCCCCTGTTGTTAGCATTCGAGAGGACATCACTCTAGCTCACATTATGAAAAAACTTGAAAAAATAGAGCTAGAGATGCCAAGCACTAATAAGATGAATGAGTTGGATCGAAAGATTCAAGGGAATTTGAATAGACTTGATAGCTCCATGCATAAAAAATTTAAAATTTTGGAGACCGTCAAATTCCATGATTCTGATTCTTCTAGGATGGAAAAGATTGAGGAAATATTTGATACCTTAGGAACTACTTTCTCCTCGATCAAAACCGAAAAGGTAGAAACTCCGGCAAAGAGGGAGCCTAAGTTCGTTCACGTTCCAAAGGCTTCCCGTTCTAAAAGTAATCCACCTATTGCAAAAGGGGTTGAAACTGTAAAGACTTTGGAAGAAACACTTATCATTGATGAATTTATAAATGAATATTCCCTTGACTTTTATCCTTTTGGTCTTCTACCTAGAAGTATCTCTTTGAGGCCTTTATTTGAGAGACCTCTTAAGACTAGTTGTATTATTGAAGAGCTTTTTGATGATCTTGATGATGATTCAATTGATACAACTTGATCTTTGCATTATACCTAGCTTAAAGGCATTAAAGAAAGCGCTTTTGGGAGGCAACCCACATGAATAAAAAATTTGCTTTTGTTGTGTCTTGATGTTGTTTACTGCTGTAGCATCATCATTGTATCTTTGCTTTTCATATTTGTGCCAAGTATAGCCTCTGATTGATAGAAAGTTCAAAAGTTGTGAGGTGCTGTCCAGGAAACAGATTCTGTCCTTGGATAGAAAAATTCGTATAAAATCACCAGATCATCTTTTTGGTCTGAATTTTCTCGACAGCGTTTTCTATATAATTGTCTTTCGTGCGTCAGTTCTGAGTTTTTTTATTTGAGTTGCAGAAGTATCCCGAACAGGTCAATTACTGCCTGCTGTTCTGTTTTTCACAGATTCTGTCCTGTTTTGCCTTACCTTCACTTTGCAAATTAAGAACTTGCTTTTTCTTTGCAAAAACCATTTGGCAATCTTGAGAAACAGTAGAAATTCAAGAATATCCTTATTTTCAGCAAGGTATAATTATTTTATTAAGGGTACTAACCTCGCTAATCAGATTATGAATGAGTTATGTATGAAGGGAGTTTTCAAGTGTGCGAGGGAAGATGATAAAAAGATTCAGGAGTGTCAAGCGCTCAAGCTTGGGGATGCCCCCCGTGCATCCCCTTCTCCATCAACATTATCAGTTCGTCTTTCGTTCCACTATATTTTTATCACTTCATGTGTTATGTGCTATGCTTGGAGCATCTTGCTTTTAGTTTTCTTTTTAGTTTTTCATAACGAGTCGGAACCCAGCATTCCTTTATGTGGGAGAGAAACACGCTCCACTTCTACCTAGAACATTACATAGAATTTTCATGTCTATCTATGTTGTGTGTGTTCTTTTTCTTTTTAATAGCTACTATCGTGCTTTGCTCTTAGTATTCATGCTTATATTTTCAAAGAGCTTTTATTTAGTTGGTTGCTTGAACTCTCTTTAATTACCATGCTCACCTTATTAAGAGAGTTTGCTTCCGTTACATGGGTTAATGTGTCTATGATAAATATGCTACTTTCATGATGGTGCTTAGTAGCTCAGGTTTTCTTATGGTTAATCTCAAGTAGCTGGGGGGTTCCCAATGTGTCATTGGAGTACCAACTGGGTTCGTTTGCCTATGATGTGGTATGGTTTAGTAATATCTTCCTTCGAGAATTTATTTTGATTGACTTGGCGTATGCTCACGCATATTCAAGACTGTAAAGAAAGTCTGTCAAACCTTGATGATCTTTTATTTCTAAGTAGCGATATAACTACCATGCCTGATTCAATATTGCTTTGTCGCTCTGCATGATTATGACCGTCATTGCTCTCTTAGTTGGTCGCTCCCAGTCTTTTGCTAACCTTCACCTGCACTAAGCAAATTAACCATGCAATACATAGCTCATGGGAAAGTAGCCTAAAACTATTGTGGTAAAGAATATGTTGCTTATGTATCTTATTTCTTATGAGTTGCTTGCTGAGCGGTAACCATGTTTCTGGGGACGCCATCAACTGTCACACTTTTGTGAATATCATGTGAGTTGCTATGCATGTTCGTCTTGTCTGAAGTAAGGGTGATTTACCGTGGGTTGAATTAATATGCATATTGTTAGAGAAGAACATTGGGCCGCCAACCAAAGCCATGCATCATGGTGGAAGTTTTAGCTTGGACCTTAATCCTCAATCTCTCATGAGAATATGCTTATGCATTAAAGAGGAGTCCATCATCTATTTTCTATGTTGTCCCGGTATGGATGTCCTCAAGTTGAGATCTATCAAAAACGAGAAATCGAATGCGATCTATCTCCTTGGACCTTTGTACAGGTGGCATAGAGGTACCCCTTTGTGACACTTGGTAAAAACATATGCAATGCAATGATAACCCATGGGGATCCGAGCTAATTAGGACAAGGAGCGAGCACTATTGGTATTCGATGCATGAGGCTTGCAACTTATAAGATGTCTTATACATGACACATATGAAGTACTACTACCGTTGACACAATTGCTTCCATGTTTCATAATAAAAAGCTCTAGCACTTCAAGCATCAACTACTGAGAGCATGATTGTCATTCTGAGTGTAATGTGCATTGTCCCAAAGTAGCATTGTCTTTTGCATGATTGTGATATCGTTTATTCTGAAATGATTGTATCTAGTCATCACTTAAACCTTGAAGGTGCCCTTGCATTTATGTTTTGCATCACGAAAAGGGGCAAGCTAGATATCACTTGATCATATTTGCACATCATGTTCATTGCAAATCTTTTTGATGTTTCGGTTTCATATTGTAAAACTTTCAGTCATTTGTGATTTTCTCTTGAGACAACTTAGTTACTTTAGAATCATTGTCTCAGTAATCTTTTGTCATATGACTATGAGAAAGTCTTATATGGTTAATAGCATGTCACCATAGAAATTATTCTTGTTATCATTTACCTACTCGAGGACGAGCAGGAATTAAGCTTGGGGATGTTGATACGTCCAAAACGTATCTATAATTTCTGCTTGCTCCATGCCACTTTTGGGTGATATTGCTATGATATTCATACACTTCCATACACTTTTGATCATATTTGGACTAACTTACTAATCTAGTGCACCCCAGTGCCAGTTTCTGTTTTCGGTTGTTTTTGTATTTCAGGTTTTCACGTTTCGAGAACTGCCCAGAAAAATACAGAAAAAATATATAAAAAATCAGCGTTCCGGGAACGACATTGCTTCCGAAGGGGAGACTGGGGGGGGGGGCACAGGGGCTCCAGGCGCCCTGTGGGCGCCCCCCCCCTGGGCCGCGCCGGGGGGGCGCCTCGGCCCCCCGAGAGCCCCCCGGTGCCCTACTTTGGCAGATATTTAAAGGGTCCCCCGTAACCCTTGAAACAGGACTTCTTTTCGCGATCCCATCTCTGTTCCGCCGCCGCCGCCGCTTCCAAGATCGGGAGCACCAGGAGAACTCTTCCCGGCACCCTGCCGGAGGGGAGGATCACCACCGGGAGCTTCTCCACCACCATGGACGCCTCCCGGATGACTCGTGAGTAGTCTCCCTTGGACCATGAGTCCATGACCAGTAGCTATGTGATGTTCTCCTCCCGTTCTTGTGCTTCACTAATTAGTCCTCGTGAGCTGCCCTACATGATCGAGGCACCTATGTAATCCTTAAGTTGTTGCTATGTTGAGTTTGCTGGGATCCGATGGATTATGAGATTATGTTCAGATTGATCGTGAGTAATATATTTGATTCACCTCTTTTATATTTTAGTTCATAAGTAATTCTTGCATGTTCTCCGTTGTTATTTATTGCTTTGGCCAAGTAGTAGGTAGTGACTCCAAGAGGGAACGTTATGCTCGATTGTGGGTTCATGCCCCTCGATGACTAGCTTGAGTGACAGAAACATGAGTCTAGGGGATGTGATGTTGCCACAAGGGGGAAAACAACGGTGCTTGTGCCCGCGGGTGCAAGGATTGTTTACTTTACGCAAAGTTCTTTTAATGCAGTTGTCTGTTGCATTGAGTTTACACTATGGGTGGGACTCGCAACTTAATACCAGCGAGATGTTCTGGATAGATATCTCAAGGTGGATGATTAGTAGTAGATGCAGATGGATTTCGGTCTACTTACTTTGGCGTACCGCCCATGCTTTGAACCTCAACCTTTGTTGTAATGTAGTCAGCATTGGTTTGCGTTTGTGGTCCTGTCAATTGCCCAGCTGTAATTTGTTACCTCACATAGCTGTTTTATCGTCTTTTGGGAGAGAGACATCACTAGTGAACATCATGCGACTCCGGTCCATATTACCATCATTGATCACATACACTATTTACTTTTCCGCTATTTTATTTACTATTGCAAAACACTATCTATCACTACTATCATATTGCTTTTAACCCTTTGTGAACTACAAGGCCGGAGAGATTGACAACCTCTCTTTACTCGTTGGGAGCAAAGTTATTTGTATCTGTGTGCAGGTCCACGTTGATTGCTAATTGCGTCGTTAGCGGTTGACACCTACCTGTTGAACCTAGGAGTCTCTGGGGATTCGATCCTTGGCATCTTTGCTAGGGGAAAACACTTCTACTTACTGCATCTTACACCTTCCACTTGGGGTAATCCAACGAGGGGTTCGAGGCCCATCACGCCCCACGGGAGCGAGCAGCCCGCACTCGCGCCGCCCCAACTGTGCTCACCACCACGCCTGCATGCCCCTGCAGCACAACTCCTCCCCTCCGTCACACGCAGGCTAGATCCGCGCGCGCCCCAGGCGAGCAGCCGCGCCCTGTCCTCCCTCGATCGCGCAAGCCGACGACCACGCCGCTCGTGCGCCCAAGTGGCGTGCCGACCAGCTTCCCGCATGGCTGCCGCAGCCAGCCACACGCCGCGAGCCGCCGCCCCAGCAAGCTTCCTGCCAAGCGCCGCCCCGGGCCACCGCGTCGCGCACGCGAGCCGCCGCGCCTCCATGGCCCCGCCCTGTGTCATCATTGGCAGCCGCCTCGCCAAACTTGCAGACGAGGGAGATGAGAGGGCCCCGCCGCCACCTTCACCGGAGCCGGCGCGGCTTTGTCGGCCGCTCCTCCAGTGGTGGCGAGCCAGGGGGTGGAAAGGGAGGGTGGCGGCACCGATCTAGGGTTTTCCCCATGTCGCCAGGGAGGGTGACGCGGCGGACGAGCTATCGCTCCGTTCAATATAGAGAGTTGTATTGCCTTTCACTAAAGGGCTACAACCGGGGCACACCCTGTTGTATGTGCGGAACCAGCTAGGAACGGAGAAGACCACGGCTGTGAGGACGTTGATCGGTGGCCACACGCGAGATGCTGCGGGCGGTGCTTCGAGGTTGGGCGTGTCGCTCGGCGATATTGAATGTTTTTTCCTCAAAAAAGAAGGCATCAGGGGAAGAAACAATAAGAGCATCTCCAACAGACGCCCAATACTAGCGCCGCGCCCAAAAATCACAAGTTTAGCACGCGCGGAGTTAGAAATTACACTTCAACAGACGTTGTATAATAGAGCACGTCGTAAAAAATGTTCAGCGCGCTGGGGAAAACTGAACCGGACGCAGTATATTTCGTGCGCGAGCTCGTGCGCTCTGAACTTTCCTCCGCGCGCTGCAACTCCTCGCGCTGCATGTCCTGTCCCGCGCCGCCGCCCAGGACCTCGCCGTCCTCGCCCGGCGCACCAATCCGGCGGCCACCAAGGCCTTGAACCCGTCGGCGCTGTCCAGCCGCCCAGGACCTCGCCGTCCTCGCCCGGCGCACCAACCCGGCGGCCACCAAGGCCTCGACCCCGTCCTCGAGCTGGTCGCGGCGGCGGGGAGGAGCGGGGAGGAGCGGGTCGCGGCGGCGGGGAGGAGCAGTCGCGGCTGCGGGTCGCGGCGGCGGGGAGTAGCGGGCGCGACGGCGGGGAGGAGCAGGCCGCGGCGGCGGGGAGGAGCAGGCGCGGCGACGGGGAGGAGCATGCCGCGGCCATGGCGGGGCGGGGAGGAGCAGGTCGCGGTATTTTTGGGCGTCTGCTGGAGTTTGATACGCGCCTTATATTTTTGAGCGTCTGTTGGAGATGTTCGATCACCTGGCACGATAAAATGCTATTTTGATGTTGTAAAACTTTTTTAGCGCGCGGCTACGTAGCGCGTCTGTTGGAGATGCTTTAAGACCAAGTAAAATCAGCGGCCCCAATGCACCAGATGAGACGACGCGCAGGCCCGCGGAAATTCGGACCGGCCGGGCCGGTGTCCCAAGAACAAAAGTGTTTGTCTAGTCTCTAGTTTCGTGTACCGCACCGGCTGAGAGGGGATTTTGTCCCTTGCATATACGTAATTAATGAAAAGGCACAATTCTCGCCTTACTCATCGAGGACACCGATACACTTTTCACAAAATTGCACATATATACCTTTAAACAGAGATACCGAATTTTCCTTTTAGAAAAAAGAAAGAAAAAAAACTTGGAAAAAGACTTTGTCTCTAGTTTCAAAAGAAGAAGAAATTGCGGACTAGGGTACGTGCAGGTCCCGGATAATGACCACGATATACTATATAAATAAAAGCACGAGCCCTATGATCAAATCCATCAGCCCCAAGAATCGATCCCATCTATACTATTTTCTGCAACACAATGGCGCAGTCGGCTTCGTCGGGCGTCCTCCAGGGCGGCGCCGCGGCCGTCGGGCTGGCGCCGGGAGCGGGGGGGATGGCGAGGAACAGAGGAGGGGAGCGGCTCCAGCGGGAGCTGCGGGAGATCAAGGCGGGCTTGCGCGACTGCTCGCGGGGCCTGCACCTGCTGACCCTGCAGCTGAACCTGATCGAGGCGCGGGTGCTGGACGACCGCCGCCAAGGGGACGTCGGCAGCCTGGCCGCTCCTCTCATCACGATGCTCCTCCTATTTCTCATGTACTACTTGTGCGTGCCGTTGCACGAGCAGGCGAGCGGGGCCGGTCAGCTTTGAGATCGCCGGCCGGATCTGTTTATCGTTGCTGCTACTATGGCTTCGATCAAAATTTATGGCCGGCGGTGCCGATTGATGAATGAAATCTTTTACGATGCGGATGCATGTTTGCTTGGTCGAATCGTATGCCGCTGCCCACTTTTCGTTACGCGCGACCAGTTGTTGTGCGTTTTTTTCTTTTGTTTCAGCTGAAGTTGTTGTGCAGTTTGGGGAGTGTGGCTTTGCTGGTGCGTGGGATCTGCTACCTGGATACACGTGTCAAAGGCATTCATTGCCATTGTCTCTCGGTTTCTCTCGTCGCGTGGCGTGGCATGCATGGCTCTGTTTTGTTGTTTCTTGTTTGGCGGCTCTCGAGCAGAAGGAAAGTGATCCCCAGTGCCCGATTTGCCCGCTTTTCCGGCGACAGGATGCCTGTTTCGAGGGGCGGCTGTTTGTGTTCAATAGCTTCCCAAAAAAGATCCAATACATTGTTTTTCTTTTCTTTCAAGAAACACAATTTGCAGGAAAAAGAATTAGGATTGGCGGACACGACGGCGCGGCAGCATCGAGGCATGTCGATGTGACGCCTTTAACTTTAGTTTTCTAAAAATAATGAAAAATATCTTGCTTTTCTTGGCTGAAATGTCTTTGTTGCGATCGTTTTATTCGGCTAAAATGTATCTTATTTTTCTTGTTCAAAAATAATTAAAGTACGTGATTCTCAAACGTGGGAAGAGAAAATAATGCATAGTAATAAGAGCATCTACAGACGAACTTTGCAAATTCGATTCCTCAAACGTCTGCGGACGCAACCGGGCCCGTTCACGGACAGTGACCGATCAAACCTCAAATTCTCATATTTCAACCCTTATATCCATACGAAGCATGCAAAAGAAAATCTGCGCATTACATACTTAGCTAGTACCCTTGCTACTCTTTGTCATCGGAGATATCCACGACGACGGTGCCGGGCACCGGCTGGACGGGCGGGTAGGAGGGCTCCGGATCATCCTCCTACTACTCGACCTCATCCATGTAGGTGAGCATCTCCTCCTCCTCCGCGACCTTCATTTCCCGTCGGCGACGGCAGCCTCCGCAGCTGACTCCGAGCGGAGGGATTCGAGGATGGCCTGCTGCCCCGCCTGCAGATCCGCGTCACCAGCGTCCCCCACATCCTCTTCATCCGGCTCATCCTCCTCCTCCTCCTCCACCTCACCCTTCTCTGGAACCGGATGTAGCCCCGCGGCGATCTGGACTTCGTGCCTTGCCCGGATCAGCTCAAGGACCGACGCTCCGACATGAGAAATGGGTGGCTCCTCACCCGGTGGCGTGGGGGCATGATTAATAGGCGATGGGGGGGGGGGTGGAAAAGTGGTGTGATGTGGAGCGAACCTCGAGACGAGGGTCGATCCTTTGTCGGCCCGATCTTTCACGGCACTAACCTCCATCGCAACAAGTAACCGTAGCAGGTTTACGAAGATGCTCGCAAATCCCGCCGAAACAACACGCCAACCCCTCGATACGAAGGAATAACGTGGACGAACCGTATAGGCTCAGCTTGTAACCTCCTACGTGTCGTAGGAATTCACACGCCAGTAGAGATTTTAACAAGGTTTCTCTAAGCCCGATAATGGCCGTCAGCCGAAACACACGCGGTGTCTAATTCATCTCAAAATAACCTACCCTGTTACATGCACACGTACTCAGCTTTATAATAGCCGACCCTTCTAACTTGACTCACAAGAAGAAAATCAATATTTGACCCTATCTTTAACTCATGGCTGAAACCCTTCCAACTTGACTCACAAGAAGAAAATCAATATTTGACCCTATCTTTAACTCACGGCTGAAAAAGCACAGTAGAAAAAAAACCAACCTACTCAGACTTGGTCTCCAGAAAATGTGCTACGCCTGATTTGTTTTGGTGAGCCCCGGCCAACTTCCTTCAATGACCTCAAATCCCACGGTGAATAAATCCTCGCTACATTTTCCTTGCGTGGTAAGAAGAGAAACAAGATCCAAAATATTGTCTTGATTGCTTGTCGTTTAAACAAGAGATATTGTGCTGTCCACATAAAGTAGCAAGAATCTTGTGTACATCTTCTCTTGTTTTGAAACTACATCTTCTCTTGTTAATAGAAACCGAACACAACAAGAATTGGCCTAATTCTTCATGCACGCATAGATAGCTTCTATAGTTAATTGCTGGCTGGGCCCACTTGCATGCATGTGCTTCGCTTGATTGTGATGCATACGAGCATGGTAGCACGCCTCTGTACTTTGGCCAAGACTCAAACAAATACACCTTTTGTACAGCCGTGACACGTTCACACATGGGACCTATTAATTCATCTCCATCGTTGTATTGTAATTGCAAAAACCGTGGAGCTGCTGCATCCGTATCATCATCAAGTATGCTAGCAGTAGACTTGGCCTTATCATGGTGGTGGTGGCAGACATGCACATGAAAATGTGGATGGTAGAGTTTTGTTGCCGTCGGTCGACTTATATAGACGGGCTAGGCACTTCGCGGCCCACCGGAGTGGCGCCACGCGACGACATCGGTCCGACTGAAGAGACGAGCGTCGGACCATCGGGTTTTCGGGAGTTTTCGCGTGGGACTCCAACGTCAGTCCGGCATGGGGGGCGTGTCCAGGCGCCTCCATATACGTCCCATATTTGAGCTGGATATGAGGGGTGTCGGTCAACCCGAGTGTTTGAGGTGCCCATCTAGGTCAGATTTACCTGACCGGTCAGTGACCGGGTGGGCTGCGCGGGCGTATGAGGATGTGGGGCGCCCGGCTTAAATGCTCTGAGAGTGTCTTGTATGGACATAATGAATTTGTAAACAACTCAAACAAGAAGTTTAGGTAGATGGGAATTTTCCTTCGAAACACAGTAAAATGCAGTCCTTTGCATTTTAAAAAAAATCGCACATGGCCGGATATGTGGATCCCTCATCCACCATCGGCGCGTTGGTGTTTGTGGGAGTGTTTGTGCTAGCTCTCTGAACTCCTGCTGCAGCGCGTGGGGGGAGGGGGTGGTGCTCGTGGTGATACATGATTTTATCTTTTTTAACAAGATAATGGCGCACGGGGCGCCTATCATTTAACCTAACTGCAGTTTATATGTGTGATGACATATCCCCTGATTAACATCATCAATAATTTATGTCAGGGGACATTGCCACTTTTGGTGCTCAACATTGCAACAACTAACCATATGATTCTGATCAGGGAACAATTCCTGAGACCCTGCTATCCTAGCTGCTGCATGCGCCTCATAGTTGTGAGCTCTAGTAAAATGAAACACTTGGACCTATTTGATAGCAGTGTTGTTACAAAAAATCTACTCCCTCCGTCCCAAAATTCTTGTCTTAAATTTTTCTAGATATGGATGTATCTAACACTAAAGTGTAACTAGATACATCCGTATTTGGACAATGTAAGACAAGAATTTTGGGACGGAGAGAGTATTAGACTACCCCTAATATGCCATTGTCCAGGCTGAGAGAAAGGAGATCTTGCTGCTGCTGCTAAAGTGAGATTATCTGTCAATATGGATGCTTGTTGGATGTTCAACAAGTTCATAATGATTGTCGCTAGGTTAATTCCCTGAGCTTCTCCATGTATTGTTGATTGTGCATATGACGCTGTTGCTGAAATTTTTGCCTCCATCCTTTGTTCTCCATGTTGTACCTGCAAAATAATTCTCATGCCTGTTCTTTTGTTATCTGTTTCATTAGCATTCCTCCATTCCTGCCAGGCCGCATCCGTGCAGATTTTAATCGGTGTTTAATACGTCTCCAACGTATCTATAATTTTTTATTATTCCATGTTGTTATATTATTATTCTTGGATGTTTCACAATAATTTTACAATCATTTTGTATCATTTTTAGGGACTAAACTATTGACATAGTGCCAAGTGCCAGTTGGTGTTTTCTGCTTGTTTTTTACATCGCAGAAAATCAATATCAAACAGAGTCCAAATGCAGTGAAACTCTTTATGGATTTTTTTGGACTAGAAGACATCCAATGGGCCAGAGAAGCACCTAGGGGGTGCGCCTGGGCCCCCAGACGCGCCCAGGTGGGTTGTGCCCACCTCGGTGGCCTCCCGCACCGCCTCTACGCTCTATAAATACCTCCATACTCCAGAAACCCTAGGGCCGGGAGTCAAAAAAAATGTTCCAAACGCCGCAAGTTCCAAAACCACCAAATCCAATCTAGAGCCATTTTCCGGCACTCCACCGGAGGGGAACATGATCACAGAGGGATTCATCTTCCTCATTGGTGCCTCTCCGATGATGTGTGAGTTAGTTTACCACAGGCCTACGAGTCCGTAGGCAGTAGCTAGATGGCTTCTTTTCTCTTTGTATCTCAAAACAATGGTCTCTTGGAGATCTACTTGATGTAATGAATTTTTGCGGTGTGTTTGTTGGGATCCGATGAATTATGAGTTTATGATCATATTTGCCTTGATTTAATATCCATTCTTGATTATTATAGCTTTGTATTTCTTCACCGATATTTAGGTTTTGTTTGGCCAACTTGATCTATTTATCTTGCAATGGGAAGAGGTGCTTTGTAATGGGTTCGATCTTGCGGTGTCCTTTCCTAGTGACAGAAGGGGCAGCAAGGCACGCATGTATCATTGCTATTAAGGATAAAAAGATGGGGCTTATTCCTACGTGAATAGATTTTGTCTACATCATGTCATCGTTTTTATTGCATTACTCTATTTTTCCATGAACTTGATACACTAGATGCATGTTGGATAGCGGTCGATGTGTGGAGTAATAGTAATAGATGCAGGTAGGAGTCGGTCTACTAATCTTGTACGTGATGCATATATACATGACCATTGTCTTGGATATCGTCACAATTATTTGCTTTTCTATCAATTGCCCAATAGTAATTTGTCTACCCACCGCATGCTATTTTCTCGAGAGAAGCCACTAGTGAAATCTACGACCCCGGGTCTATTTTCCAATCATATACTTCTAGATCTATATTGTCTTTTGCCTTTTCTTTCATTTCAACTTTTATTTTCAGATCTATATTACCAAAAACCCAAAAATACCTTGCAGCGTTTTATTTGCTTTTATCTGCTTCTTTCAATCTACTACAATTTTATTCTATATTTACATCACTTTTTAGCATCCTTACCAGGAAGGGATTGACAACCCCTTTAACGCGTCTGGTTGCAAGTATTTGTTCTTTGTCTGCAGGTACTGTTTACATACTATTGCTTGGTTCTCCTACTGGTTCCATAATCTTGGTCTCATCACTAAGGGAAATACCTTATCGTTGTCATGCTGCATCCTCCCTTATTCCTTGAGGAAATACCGACGCATCTCAACTTCTCAAGTGACATCAAAGGAACTTTCTGGCACCGTTGCCGGGGAGACATCATCAACATCTATCAGGTTCCCAATCACAATCTCATCTCCTTACTATTTATATTATTTGCCATTTGCCTCTCGTTTTCATCTCCCCCACTTCACAAAAATTTGTCGTGTTTCTTTGCTCTCTTTCTTGTTCGTCGTTTTCTTGCATGATCTGTTCGCGTTCTTGCTTTCTAGTCATCATGGTTAGTCCCTCCTCATCATTTGCACCCCCGAGAATGAAGTTCTCAATTTTAAGCAAAGAGGAGAAAGCCTAAAAGATGCTTCGTATAGGATTTGCAATGCTAATAACAGATATATTCATAAGCAATCCACTATTGTTCATCTTCGAAAATTTTATGTGGGAATCACTACTTGGTTTAGATTCGTTCTTGATACCATTACCGAAGGAAATTTCTTAAGTTATCCTCCTCTTTATGCTTTGAATGCTATGGGAAGTTTAGTGGGTTCCCCTAATATTATTATCAATGAAACAATTTTGACTCTTGAGCATGTTATGCAAAGATTATATGCTATTGAACAGGGAATACTCACTAAAGAACATATTGAAAATTTGGATGAAACAATGCATAATCTTGCTAATAAATTTGGGTCGAAAGCGAGTGATCTTTTTCAATTGTTAAAGTAGAAGGAACCCGTAGTCAATGAAAGAATTGAAGAAAGTCCTTCTCGGATTGATAAATTGAAAAAAATAGTAACTTGAGCACCTCTTTTTCTTCCGTTAATACTATCGAGAAAACACCCGTAAAAAGTTGCAAGAACAAGGGGGATCCTTCTAGTAGCAACAAAGGGGGTCTTAAAATGATTAGTATTCATCCCAATTTTATTGAAGTAATAAAAGACCCCCTTTACAAAAGCAAATTCCTTGATCTTGTCCCTAGGAGTATTATTGTTCAGGAATTATATGCCAAATCTTTGAAGAAATGTGTGATTGAGGGGTTGGAAAACAAGGATAACAACACTTGAGATCTTAGTGTTATGCCTAGCTAAGGGCGTAAAATGATAGCGCTCGTTGGGAGGCAACCCAACTTGTATATTTTTGCTTTTTGGTTTTCTTCCCGTTTTCAATAAAATACCAATAATACATCTAGTTTGATGTGTTTTTGTAGTTTCAATAATTGTTTGTGCCAAGCAAAGCCTTTCCGCTGATTTGGTTGATAGTTGATTTGATCGCGTTGGAAATTCAGAAACTTTTGCGTTCAGAGTTAGAATTTCTGATGATTACTGGAGCGTGATAAACTCTTGATTTTTTTTGACGTTGTCAATATACAAAATTTTCACGTTATCCTAATTTTTCAGAATTTTCAGAGCTACATAAGTATGGTCAAAATTCACATCTTTACAGACTGTTCTATTTTTGACAGATTATGTTTTTGTTGTGTTATGTGCTTGTTTTGATGATTCTATGGTTTCTTTTGAAGAGTTTTTTCCATATAAAAGTTAGAATACAATAAGTATAATACAATTACAAAATGTGAATTGGTTTTCTACAGTACTTAGAGTAAAGATTGGCTTTGTTCGGCAACTGCATGACTTGACAAGTCCCTGCATGCACAAAAGACCATCATTACCTGCGATTATGGAGGCCGGCGGTTAGCCTTCTCCTGGCTATAAATAAGGCGACGGGCGGAGCCCCTGTTGCCCATCTTCTTCCTCCATTCCTCTTGCTTCTTCTTCTTCCTCTTTGCTCCTTGCTTGGTAGCGCCACCCATGGCGCCGATTCAGCGATTCTCCTCCGCCGAGAAGGGAAAGACCCCTCGTGAGGAGCCGGGGTTGCTGCCGCCAAAGAAAAGACCGTTCCACCCTCGTGGCACCGTCCTGAGGCCGAAGTGACGAGGCCTTGGCACGGGCGCCGTCCCCTCGGCTACCCACTGCCCTTGTACGCTAGGGCGCAAGGCTTTGGAGGGGAAGGCAGCGCCCAGCGCCGCCCGCGCTTTGGCCGCGTCGAGCATGCCGGTGTGGTGCACACTATCGTCCCGCGAACACACGTTGGAGGCTCTTCGCGCGAATTCGTGGTGTGGGCGGCGATACCTCCGAGCTCCTGGATCCCCTTCCCGCCATTCTTCTCTGCAGAGATGCCGCCGAGAGTGCTGCTCGAGCTGTGGTTATAGCATGCCGAGTGTCGCGCCCCGACGACAGGGACTGAGGTTGAGGTCGTCTTCCCGGGCAAGATCTTCATGACCCGTGGATGGGGCGAGGTCGCCCGCGTCTCCGTGCGGAGGGCACCCTCGCCATCCACTTCGAGTACGACGACGCCTCCGTACTGCTCTTCAAGGTGTTCGACAAGGAGGGACACCGCCTGGAGTGCTGCCCCGGAGGCGGCTGGCGCCATGCCAGCCATCGGTCCCGCCGCCAGCTCTCCCAGCAGAAGTGATTGCCCTTGGGAGTCCAGCAGCTCTCCCGAGGCCGACGAGTCTCCGGAGACGAGCGACGACAGCTACTCGCCTCCGAGCTCGCGTCGTGCCCGGAGCACATCAGCTACATGAGCTCGTCACCGACGGTGACTTGAGTGGGATCGGAGATAGCTTCTCGTGGCCCATTGTTTATGGTGGCGTCAATGATGATAGCCGTAGTTAGGGCCTCCCGACATCTTTCTCTTGTGCTCCCTGCGAGGAATCAAAGCCAACCCCATGGGGGCGTGTAAAGAACTTGTAACGCTTTTGCTTCGGTGTTTATTATCCTTGCTAAGAGACTCTGTTTGCTGGCCTCGCTCCGGCAGTGTCGCTCCTTTTTACCCTTTCAGTAGCTTGGTGCTCTACGCCGGCAGGTCCTAGTCCCAAGGCAAGCTGCAGCCGTCGCTGGTATGCCAGGTCGCGATGCCGTGGTCCAGGTCAGGAGGTGAGCGGCCCGGGGTCCGGTAAGAGGTCCTGAGGTGCGATGCTCAAGAGGCCCCCCTGTCGGGGAACGTAGTTTTTCAAAACTTTCTACGATCACGCAAGATTTATCTAGGAGAAGCATATCAACGAGCAGGGAGAGTGTGTCTATGTACCCTCGTAGACCGAAAGCGGAAGCGTCTAGTGACGCGGTTGATGTAGTCGAACGTCTTCGCGATCCAACCGATCCAAGCACCGAACGTACGGCACCTCCGCGTTCAGCACACTTTCAACTCGATGAAGTCCCACAAGCTTTTGATCCAGTTGAGCGTCACGAGGGAGTTTCGTCAGCACGACAGCGTGGTGACGATGATGATGAAGCTACCGGCGCAGGGCTTCGCCTAAGCACTGCAACGATATGACCGAGGTGTGTAACTGTGGGGAGGGGCACCGCACACGGCTAAAATCAACTTGTGTGTTCATGGGGTGCCCCCTGGCCACGTATATAAAGGATGGAGGGAGGAGGAGGCTGGCCCTCATAGGGCACGCCAAAGTGTGGAGTCCTATTAGGACACCTAGTCCTAGTAGGATTCCACCTCCCATATGGAATAGGAAAAGGGGAAGGGAGAAGGAGAAGGAAGGAAGGGGGCACCCCCTTTCCCTAGTCCAATTCAGACGAGACCATGGGGAAGGGGCGCGGCCACCCTTGAGGCCTTTCTCTCATTTCCCGTATGGCCCATTAAGGCCCAATACGAATTCCCGTAACTCTCCGGTACTCCGAAAAGTACCCGAATCACTCGGAACCTTTCCGATGTTCGAATATAGCCTTCCAATATATCGACCTTTATGTCTCGACCATTTCGAGACTGTTCGTCATGTCCGTGATCTCATCCGGGACTCCGAACAAACGTCGGTCATCAAATCACGTAACTCATAATACAAATCGTCATCAAACGTTAAGCGTGTGGACCTTACGGGTTTGAGAACTATGTAGACATGACCGAGACACATCTCCGATCAATAACCAATAGCGGAACCTGGATGCTCATATTGACTCCTACATATTCTACAAAAGGTAAAAGTAAATAAGGTGCAGCAAGGTGGCCCATTCCTTTTTGTAGCAAAGGACAAGCCTGGACAAACTCTTATATGAAGGAAAACGCCCCCGAGGACACATGTGAATTATCGTCAAGCTAGTTTTCATCACGATCATCTAATTCACGTTCGGTACTTTGATAATTTGGTATGAGGGTGGATCGGTGCTTGGGTGCTGTCCTTACTTGGACATGCCACCCACTTATGATTAACCTCTAATGCGAGCATCCACAACTACAAAAGAAGTATTAAGGTAAACCTAACCATAGCATGAAACATATGGATCCAAGTCAGCCCCTTACGAAGCAACGCATAAACTAGGGTTTAAGCTTCTGTCACTCTAGCAACCCATCATCTACTTATTACCTCCCAATGCCTTCCTCTAGGCCCAAATAATGGTGAAGTGTCATGTAGTCGATGTTCACATGACACCACTAGAGGAGAGACAACACACATCTCATCAAAATATCGAACGAAGACCAAATTCACATGACTACTAATAGCAAGACTTCTCCCATGTCCTCGGAAACAAAAGTAACTACTCACAAGACATAATATTATTCATGATCATAGGGGTATTAATATGCATAATGGATCTGAACATATAATCTTCCACCAAATAAACCAACTAGCATCAACCACGAGGAGTAATCAACACTACTAGCAACCCACAGGTACCAATCTGAGGTTTGGGTACAAAGATTGGATACAAGAGATGAACTAGGGTTTGAGAGGAGATGGTGCTGGTGAAGATGTTGGTGAAGATAGCCCTCCCCAAGATGGTAGAGTTGTTGGTGATGACGACGATAACGATTTCCCCATCCCGGAGGGAAGTATCCCCGGCAGAACAGCTCTGTCGGAGTCCTAGATTGGTTTCCGCCTCGGTTCTGCCTCGAGACGGCGGCGTCTAGTCCCAAAAGCCTCCTTAAGATTTTTCCAGGTCAAAACACTTCGTATAGGAGAAGATGGCCATCGGGGGGCCGTCGGTGGGCCCACGAGACAGGGGGCGCGCCCAGAGAGGGGGGGTGCGCCCCCACCCTCGTGGACAGCAGGTGGCCCCCCTCGTGAACTTCTTTCGCCAGATATTTTTTATATTTTCTGAAACGGAGTTCTGTGGAGTTTCGGGGCTTTTGGAGTTGTGCAGAATAGGTTTCTAGAGTTTGCTCCTTTTCCAGCCCAGAATTCCAGCTGCCGGCATTCTCCCTCTTCATGTAAACCTTGTAAAATAAGACAGAAAAAGCATAAGTATTGTGACATAACGTGTAATAACAGCCCATAATGCAATAAATATCAACATATAAGCATGATGCAAAATGGACGTATCAACTCCCCCAAGCTTAGACCTCGCTTGTCCTCAAGCGAAAGCCGATACCGAAAAATATGTCCACAAGTTTAGAGATAGAGGTGTCGATAAAAACAAAATACGAACATGAGGGCATCATGATCATTCTCATAACAGCAACATAGATATATTGTCATATGATTCTTATGCTAAAGTAACAATTCATTCACCATATCAAGCATGAATCATAAACTTCATTGAAAACTAACAAACTTTGATCTTGGTCGTTGAGGCAATTACAATTTATCGTAACATCGGTGAGAGTCAATGTAAGAGCTTTTCAGCAAGCCTACATGGCTACATACTCAACTATCATATATTCTTTCACAATTGCTCACACTCACGCAATACTTATGGTTATGGAGTTTTAATTGGACACAGAGAAAGATAGGGGCTTATGGTGTTGCCTCCCAACCTTTTACCTCAAGGGTAATGTCAACAGTAATAGACCATGAAAACTTACATCCAAGTGGGTATATATGTCAGGATCTTTCCAACACAATGTGCTTGCCAAAGGATAAAATGTAAAAGGGAAAGGTGAATTTCACCTTGACTCTTATAAGGCAAGAATAATAGATAGGCCCTTCGCAGAGGGAAGCAGAGGTTGTCATGTGTTTTTATGGTTGGATTCACAAAGTCTTAGCATAGAAGAACGTCACTTTATATTGCCACTTGTGATAAGGACCTTTATTATGCAGTCCGTCGCTTTTATTACTTCCATATCACAAGATCGTATAAAGCTAATTTCCTCCACGCTAATAAATCATACATATTTTAGCGATTTTGCAACATGAAAACTTACTTGGAAGGATCTTTCTCAATCCATAGGTAGGTATGGTGGACTCTCATGGGAAAACTGGGTTTAAGGATGTATGGAAGCACAAGTAGTATCTCTACTTAGTGCGAGGAGTTTTGGCTAGCATGAGGGGGAAAGGCAAGCTCAACATGTTGGATGATCCATGACAATATACTTTGTTTCGGATATAAGAAGACACAACCCATTATGTTGTCTTCCTTGTCCAACATCAACTCTTTAGCATGTCATATTTTAATGAGTGCTCACAATCACAACAGATGTCCAAGATAGTATATTTGTATGTGATGCCTCTCTTCTTTTATTACTTCCTATTAATTGCAACGATGACCAAAACTATGTTTGTCAACTCCCAACAATTTTTATTCATCATACTCTTTATATGTGAGGTCATTACTTCCCATAAGATCAATATGATCTCTTGCATACTTTTTATGTTTTCTTTCTTTTCTTCATGACCAAAGTGATTAAATCAAGCCCTTGACTCAACACTAATCTTTATTATATAGCTCACGGACTCGATTACAAAGGGTAAAGATCGTAAGGCAAAAGCTCACAACTAGATCATGCTAACTTTATTCTACTAGATCAAGATACTACCAAAAGGATCGAACTCAGAAAAACGGTAAAGATAGGAGTGATGGATACGATACCGGGGTCACTCCCCCAAGCTTGGCAGTTGCCAAGGGGAGTGCCCATACCCATATGATTATGTCTCCTTCTTAGGGGGTGGTGATGATGGCTTCTTGTCAGGCCCAAGATGCGATTCTATTCCGATCACGTGACACTTACGTGATTGGGGCACAACCGCATTTCGGGCGCTTAGCAGGATGGATATCATTACATCGTACGATTACATACATACATGGGGGATACAACAATACATACAAAACACATGAATACAACAACACCAATACAAGGCATCCTACTACGGATGCAAACATGAAAAGCACAACGACATCCATCTGCTATCCCAGGCTGCCGACCAGGAACCTAACCCAAGACTGAAGAAGAAGAAGAAGAAGAAAGAACTCCAATAGAACGAACATCGCTCTCACGTCAAGTCAACGGAAACCTGCACTTGCAACTGTTGTTGTAGTATCTGTGAGCCACGAGGACTTAGCAATCCCATAACCATGGGTAACAAGACTATTAAAGCTTAATGTGTAGGAAGAGGTTAAGTGGTGAGGTTGCAGCAGCGACTAAGCAAAAGTATGGTGGCTAACTTACGAGTACAAGAATAAGATGAGCATCTAGGCAAACGGTCGCCAACTAGAAGTGATCGCTAAAGATCCTGAACTACCTATGAGTCAAACATAACCCCACCGTGTTCTCTTCTCAACATGAAAAGAAACAGTCACGGTTACTCACACAGTTGTGTGTTTTACTTCGGATCCTCTGTCAAGTTTTCTACAACCAGACATTAACAAATTCCAATCTGCCACATAACCGCGGGCACGGCTTTCGAAAGATCATAACCCTGCAGGGGTGTCCCAACTTAGCCCATCACAAGCTCTCACGATCAGCAGAGATAATAATAATATTACCCCTTATCTTAGGGAAGGCCCGATCAGACTCGAAATTCCCGGTGCACAAGACATTTCGACAATGGTAAAACAAGTCCACCAAGGCCTCCCGGCGTGCCGACACCCTGATAGTAGCCGCGCGTATCTCGTCTCAGGCGACGTCCGGATAGGTGATCCTACGAGAGCCAGATACCTCGAGTTTCCCCGTGGCGGTCCCGCAGTCTCCCCGTTTGGGACCAACACCATCAGCACTGGCCCCCCTGGTATGTAGAAAGAATCATCGGGGACGCGACCCCCTATGCAATTTTAATTAATTAATTAAGTTATTATTATGAGGCAAATTAAAACCAATGTTGGGCCTTGCTGGAGGAGTTTTATTCAAAGACGAACTGTCAAGGGGTCCCCATATACCCAACCGTGTAAGGAACGCAAAATCAAGGAACATAATGCCGATTTATCGGCTCCTAAGGTGGCATGATTGGAAAAAAACACCGAGCAAAAGGCCAAGCCTTCCACCCATGCCCAGTATATAGGTGTGTTAATATATATAAGACATATTGTGATATTCCTGTTGGAAATATGCCCTAGAGGCAATAATAAAAGTATTATTATTATATTTCCTTGTTCATGATAATCGTCTGTTATTCATGCTTGAATTGTATTGTACGAAAACAGCGATACATGTGTGAATATATAGACCACAATGAGTCCCTGGTAAGCCTCTAGTTACCAGCTGGTTGATCAAAAGATGATCACGGTTTCCTGATCATGGACATGTGATGTCAGTGATAACGGGATCACATCATTAGGAGAATGATGTGATGGACAAGACCCAATCCTAAGCATAGCACGAGATCGTATAGTTCGTAATGCATAAGCTTTTCGGTGTCAAGTATTTATTTCTTGGACCATGAGGTTGTACAACTCCCGGATACCGTAGGAATACTTTGGGTGTGCCAAACATCACAACGTAACTGGGTGGCTATAAAGGTACGCATCGGGTATCACCGAAAGTGTCTGTTGAGTTGGTACGAACCAAGACTGGGATATTGTCACTCCGTATGACGGAGAGGTACCTCTGGGCCCACTCGGTAAGACATCATCATAAATGAGCTCAAGGTGACTAAGGAGTTAGTCACGGGATGATGGATTATGGAACGAGTAAAGAGACTTGCCATAACGAGATTGAACAAGGTATCGGGAATACCGACGATCGAATCTCGGGCAAGTACCGTACCGATGGACAAAGGGAATAACATACGGGATTGAGTGAATCCTTGACACGGTGGTTCATCAGATGAAGATCATCGAGGAATACGTGGGAACCAACATGGGTATCCAGATCCCGCTGTTGGTTATTGACCGGAGAGTGGTCTCGGTCATGTCTACGTGTCTCCCGAACCCGTAGGGTCTACACACTTAAGGTACGGTAACGCTAGGGTCGTAGAGATACATGCACGTGGAAACACGAAAGTTGTTCGGAGTCCCGGATGAGATCTCGGATGTCACGAGGAGTTCCGGAATGGTCCGGAGGTAAAGGATGATATATAGGAAGTCCAGTTTCGGCCATCGGGTGATCTCCGGGGGTCATCGGGAGTGTCCCGGGACCACCGGAGGGGTCCCGGGGGTCCACCGGGTGGGGCCACCCATCCCGGTGGGGCCCCTAGGCTGCGTGGGGGAAGTGGCCAGCCCCTGGTGGGCTTGCGCACCACATGGTCCCCCCTTCCCATCCGCCTAGGGTTGAAACCCTAGGGGGAGGGGGCGCCCCCTTGCCTTGGGGGGCAAGACTCCCCCCAGGCCGCCGCCCCCCCTTGCAGATCCCATCTGCAGGGGCTGGCGCACCCCCTGGCCCCCTATATATATGTGGGGGGGGGAGAGGGCAGCCGTACCCAAGCCTCTGGCGCCTCTCCCCCTCCCGTCACACCTCATACTCCCTCCGCAGGGCGCCGTCGAAGCCCTGCAGGATTCTCCACTGCATCCACCACCACGCCATCGTGCTGCTGGATCTCGGACGACCTATCCTCCCCCCTTGCTGGATCAAGAAGGAGGTGACGTTGCTGTACCGGACGTGTGTTGAACACGGAGGTGCCGTCCGTTCGGCGCTAGATCATCGGTGACGAAGAACGAGAAGAGTACGACTACTTCATCCACGCTTCTTCGTAAGCTTCCGCTCGCGATCTACAAAACGGTATGTAGATGCACTCTCATATGCTCATTGCTAGATGTTTCCTTAGTTGGATCTTGGTGAAAGCGTAGAAAATTTTGAATTCTGCTACGTTCCCCAACAGTGGCATCTGAGCTAGGTCTTATGCGTAGCATCTTGCACGAGTAGAACATAAAGCAGTTGTGGGCGTTTGAGTTTGCTCAATTTTCTTACTGTTACTAGTCTAGTCTTGATTCGGCGGTATTGTGGGATGAAGCGGCCCGGACCGACTTGACACGTACGCTTACGTGAGACTGGTTCCATCGACAGACATGCACTAGTTGCATAAGGTGGCTGGCGGGTGTCTGTCTCTCCTACTTTAGTCGGATCGGATTCGATGAACAGGGTCCTTATGAAGGGTAAATAGAAATTGACAAATCACGTTGTGGTTTTGGCGTAGGTAAGAAACGTTCTTGCTAGAAAACCTATAGAAGCCACGTAAAACTTGCAACAACAATTAGAGGACGTCTAACTTGTTTTTGCAGCATGTGCTATGTGACGTGGTATGGCCAAAGAAGATGTGATGAATGATATATGTGATGTATGAGATTGATCATGTTCTTGTAATAGGGAATCACGACTTGCATGTCGATGAACTTGACAACCAGCAGGAGCCATAGGAGTTGCCTTAATTATTGTATGACCTGCGTGTCACTGAATAAACGCCATGTAATTACTTTACTTTATTGATAAACGTTAGCCATAGTAGTAGAAGTAATAGTTGGCGTGACGACTTCTTCAAGACACGATGATGAAGATCATGATGATGGAGATCATGGTGTCGAGCCGGTGACAAGATGATCATAGTGCCCCGAAGATGAAGATCCAAGGAGCAAGATGATATTGGCCATATCATGTCACTTTAATTGATTGCATGTGATGTTTATCATGTTTATGCATCTTGTTTACTTAGAACGACGGTAGTAAAATAAGATGATCTCTCACTAAAATTTCAAGAATTGTGTTCCCCCTAACTGTGCACCGTTGCTAAAGTTCGCTGTTCCGAAGCACCACGTGATGATCGGGTGTGATAGGTTCTAACGTTCGCATACAACGGGTGTAAGCCAGATTTACACACGCAATACACTTAGGGTTCACTTGACGAGCCTAGCATGTACAGACATGGCCTCGGAACACGGAAGACCGAAAGGTCGAACACGAGTCGTATAGAAGATACGATCAACATGAAGATGTTCACCGTTGATGACTAGTCCGTCTCACGTGATGATCGGACATGGGCTAGTCGATTCGGATCGTGTATCACTTAGATGACTAGAGAGATGTCACTCTGAGTGGGAGTTCATTAAAATTTGATTAAGATGAACTTAATTATCATGAACTTAGTCTAAATTCTTTACAATATCTCTTGTAGATCAAATGGCCCACACTCAAGTTTCCCTCAACTTCAACGCGTTCCTAGAGAAAACCAAGCTGAAAGACGATGGTAGCAACTATACGGATTGGGTCCGTAACCTGAGGATTATCCTCATAGCTGCCAAGAGATCATATGTCCTTGAAGCACCGCTAGGTGATGCACCCGGTCCCGATGCGACCCAAGACGTTTTGAACGTCTGGCAGTCGCGTAGTGATGATTACTCCCTGGTTTAGTGCGGCATGCTTTACAGCTTAGAGTCGGGGCTCCAAAAATGTTTTGAGAATCACGGAGCATATGAGATGTTCGAAGAGCTGAAAATGGTTTTCCAAGCTCATGCCCGAGTCGAGAGATATGACGTCTCCGACGCATTCTACAGATGTAAGATGGAGGAAAATAGTTCTGTCAGTGAGCACATCCTCAAGATTTCTGGATTGCACAACCGCTTGTCTCAGCTGGGAATGAATCTCCCAGATGAAGCGGTCGTAGACAGAATCCTCCAGTCGCTCCCACCAAGCTTCAAGAGCTTTGTGTTAAACTTCAATATGCAGGGGATGGAGAAGTCCATTCCCGAGGTGTATTCAATGCTGAAATCAGCGGAGGTGGACATCAAGAAAGAACATCAAGTGTTGATGGTCAATAAAACCACTAAGTTCAAGAAAGGCAAGGGTAAGAAGAACTTCAAGAAGGACGGCAAGGGAGTTGCCGCGCCCGGTAAGCCTGTTGCCGGGAAGAAGCCAAAGTATGGACCCAAGCCGGAGACAGAGTGCTTTTATTGCAAGGGAACGGGTCACTTGAAGCGGAACAGCCCCAAATACTTAGTAGACAAGAAGACCGGCAACGTCAAAGGTATATGTGATATACATGTTATTGATGTGTACCTTACCAGCGCTCGTAGTAGCTCCTGGGTATTTGATACCGGTGCGGTTGCTCACATTTGTAACTCAAAACAGGAGCTGCGGAATAAGCGGAGACTGGCGAAGGATGAGGTGACGATGCGCGTCGGGAATGGTTCCAAGGTCGATGTGATCGCCGTCGGCACGCTGCCTCTACATCTACCTTCGGGATTAGTTTTAAACCTTAATAATTGTTATTTAGTACCAGCTTTGAGCATGAACATTGTATTTGGATCTCGTCTTATGCGAGATGGCTACTCTTTCAAATCGGAGAATAATGGTTGTTCTATTTATTTGAGAGAAATGTTTTATGGTCATGCCCCGCTGGTCAATGGTTTATTTTTGATGAATCTCGAACGTGATGATACACATATTCATAGTGTAGATGTAAAAAGATGTAAAGTTGATAATGATAGTCCCACATACTTGTGGCATTGCCGCCTTGGTCATATTGGTGTCAAACGTATGAAGAATCTCCATTCAGATGGACTTCTAGAGTCTCTTGATTATGAATCATTTGACACGTGCGAACCATGCCTATTGGGCAAGATGACCAAGACTTCGTTCTCCAGAACAATGGAGCGAGCAACCAACTTATTGGAAATCATACATATCGATGTGTGCGGTCCAATGAGTGTTGAGGCTCGCGGAGGCTATCATTATGTTCTCACCCTCACAGATGACTTGAGTAGATACGGGTATATCTATTTGATGAAACACAAGTCTGAGACCTTTGAAAAGTTCAAGGAATTTCAGAATGAGGTTGAGAATCAACGTGACAGAAAAATAAAGTTCTTACGATCAGATCGTGGGGGTGAATATTTAAGTCATGAATTTGGCACACACCTTAGGAACTGTGGAATTGTTTCACAATTGACACCGCCCGGAACACCTCAACGTAACGGTGTGTCCGAACATCGAAATCGTACTCTGTTGGACATGGTGCGATCTATGATGTCCCTCACCGATTTACCGCTATCTTTTTGGGGTTATGCTTTAGAGACTGCCGCATTCACTTTAAATAGGGCTCCGTCGAAATCCGTTGAGACGACTCCGTATGAACTTTGGTTTGGCAAGAAACCAAAGCTGTCGTTTCTAAAAGTTTGGGGTTGCGATGCTTATGTCAAGAAACTTCAACCTGAAAAGCTCGAACCCAAATCGGAAAAATGCGTCTTCATAGGATACCCAAAGGAAACGATTGGGTACACCTTCTACCACAGATCCGAAGGCAAAGTCTTTGTTGCCAAGAATGGATGCTTTCTGGAGAAAGAGTTTCTCTCGAAAGAAGTGAGTGGGAGGAAAGTAGAACTTGATGAGGTGACGGTCACCCCTCCTGAAAGTAGCGCAGCGCAGGAAATTGTTCCTGAGGTGCCTGCACCGACAAGGGAGGAAGTTGATGATAATGATCATGAAGAAACAGATCAAGTTACTACTGAACTTCGAAGGTCCACGAGGGCACGTTCCGCACCAGAGTGGTATGGCAACCCTGTCCTGGAAATCATGTTGTTAGACAACGGTGAACCTTCGAACTATGAAGAAGCGATGGCCGACCCGGATTCCAATAAATGGCTTGGAGCCATGAAATCCGAGATAGAATCCATGTATGAAAACAAAGTATGGACTTTGGTGGACTTGCCTGATGATAGGCACGCCATAGAAAACAAATGGATATTTAAGAAGAAGACAGACGTGGATGGTAATGTGACCATCTATAAGGCTCGGCTTGTCGCTAAGGGTTATCGACAAGTTCAAGGGATTGACTACGACGAGACTTTCTCTCCCGTAGCGATGCTGAAGTCAGTCAGAATCATGTTAGCTATTGCCGCATTCTATGATTATGAGATATGGCAAATGGACGTCAAAACAACATTCCTTAATGGCTTCCTCAAGGAAGAGTTGTATATGATGCAGCCGGAAGGTTTTGTCGATCTAGAGAACGCTAACAAGGTATGCAAGCTCCAACGCTCGATTTACGGGCTGGTGCAAGTATCTCGGAGTTGGAATATTCGCTTTAATGATGTGATCAAAGCGTTTGGCTTTATACAGACTTATGGAGAAGCCTGTATCTACAAGAAAGTGAGTGGGAGCTCTGTGGCATTTCTCATATTACATGTGGATGACATATTGCTGATGGGAAATGATATAGAATTCTTGGAAAATGTAAAGGCCTACTTGAATAAAAGTTTTTCAATGAAGGACCTTGGAGAAGCTGCTTACATATTAGGCATCAAAATCTATAGAGATAGATCAAGACGCCTCATTGGTCTTTCACAAAGTACATACCTTGACAAGATATTGAAGAAGTTCAATATGGATCAGTCCAAGAAAGGGTTCTTGCCTGTTTTGCAAGGTATGAGATTGAGCAAGGCTCAGTCGCCGACCACGGCAGAAGATAGAGAAAAGATGAGTGTCATTCCCTATGCCTCGGCCATAGGTTCTATCATGTATGCCATGCTGTGTACCAGACCTGATGTGAACCTTGCCATAAGTTTGGTAGGGAGGTACCATAGTGATCCCGGTGTGGAACACTGGACAGCGGTCAAGAACATCCTGAAGTACCTGAAAAGGTCTAAGGATATGTTTCTCGTTTATGGAGGTGACGAAGAGCTCGTCGTAAAGGGTTACGTCGATGCTAGCTTCGACACAGATCTGGATGACTCTAAGTCTCAAACCGGATACGTGTATATTTTGAACGGAGGGGCAGTCAGCTGGTGCAGTTGCAAGCAAAGCGTCGTGGCGGCATCTACATGTGAAGCGGAGTACATAGCTGCTTCCGAAGCAGCGCAGGAAGGAGTCTGGATGAAGGTGTTCATCACCGACCTAGGAGTCATTCCAAGCGCGTCAAGCCCGATGACTCTCTTCTGTGACAACACTGGAGCTATTGCCATTACCAAGGAGCCCAGGTTTCACAAGAAGACCAAGCACATCAAGCGCCGTTTCAACTCCATCCGGAATTATGTTCAGGATGGAGACATAGATATTTGTAAAGTGCATACGGATCTGAATGTTGCAGACCCGTTGACTAAACCTCTTCCACGGGCAAAACATGATGAACACCATAACTCTATGGGTGTTCGATTCATCACAATGTAACTAGATTATTGACTCTAGTGCAAGTGGGAGACTGTTGGAAATATGCCCTAGAGGCAATAATAAAAGTATTATTATTATATTTCCTTGTTCATGATAATCGTCTGTTATTCATGCTTGAATTGTATTGTACGAAAACAGCGATACATGTGTGAATATATAGACCACAATGAGTCCCTGGTAAGCCTCTAGTTACCAGCTCGTTGATCAATAGATGATCACGGTTTCCTGATCATGGACATGTGATGTCAGTGATAACGGGATCACATCATTAGGAGAATGATGTGATGGACAAGACCCAATCCTAAGCATAGCACGAGATCGTATAGTTCGTAATGCATAAGCTTTTCGGTGTCAAGTATTTATTCCTTGGACCATGAGGTTGTACAACTCCCGGATACCGTAGGAATACTTTGGGTGTGCCAAACGTCACAACGTAACTGGGTGGCTATAAAGGTACGCATCGGGTATCACCGAAAGTGTCTGTTGAGTTGGTACGAATCGAGACTGGGATATTGTCACTCCGTATGACGGAGAGGTACCTCTGGGCCCACTCGGTAAGACATCATCATAAATGAGCTCAAGGTGACTAAGGAGTTAGTCACGGGATGATGGATTACGGAACGAGTAAAGAGACTTGCCATAACGAGATTGAACAAGGTATCGGGAATACCGACGATCGAATCTCGGGCAAGTACCGTACCGATGGACAAAGGGAATAACATACGGGATTGAGTGAATGCTTGACACGGTGATTCATCCGATGAAGATCATCGAGGAACACGTGGGAACCAACATGGGTATCCGGATCCCGCTGTTGGTTATTGACCGGAGAGTGGTCTCGGTCATGTCTCCGTGTCTCCCGAACCCGTAGGGTCTACACACTTAAGGTATGGTAACGCTAGGGTCGTAGAGATACATGCACGTGGAAACCCGAAAGTTGTTCGGAGTCCCGGATGAGATCCCGGACGTCACGAGGAGTTCCGGAATGGTCCGGAGGTAAAGAATGATATATAGGAAGTCCAGTTTCGGCCATCGGGTGATCTCCGGGGGTCACCGGGAGTGTCCCGGGACCACCGGAGGGGTCCCCGGGGTCCACCGGGTGGGGCCACCCATCCCGGTGGGGCCCCTAGGCTGCGTGGGGGAAGTGGCCAGCCCCTGGTGGGCTGGCGTACCACATGGGCCCCCTCCCCATGCGCCTAGGGTTGAAACCCTAGGGGGAGGGGGCGCCCCCTTGCCTTGGGGGGCAAGACTCCCCCCCAGGCCGCCGCCCCCCCTTGCAGATCCCATCTGAAGGGGCTGGCGCACCCCCTGGCCCCCTATATATATGTGGGGGGGGGGGAGAGGGCAGCCATAACCAAGTCTCTGGCGCCTCTCCCCCTCCCGTCACACCTCATACTCCCTCCGCAGGGCGCCGGCGAAGCCCTGCAGGATTCTCCACTGCATCCACCACCACGTCGTCGTGCTGCTAGATCTCCGACGACCTCTCCTCCCCCCTTGCTGGATCAGGAAGGAGGTGACGTTGCTGTACCGGACGTGTGTTGAACACGGAGGTGCCGTCCGTTCGGCGCTAGATCATCGGTGACGAAGAACGAGAAGAGTACGACTACTTCATCCACGCTTCTTCGTAAGCTTCCGCTCGCGATCTACAAAACGGTATGTAGATGCACTCTCATATGCTCGTTGCTAGATGTCTCCTTAGTTGGATCTTGGTGAAAGCGTAGAAAATTTTGAATTATGCTACGTTCCCCAACAATTCCAACATCAAGTTCCAACATGGAACGATCTTCATTTGCACCTGCAACTAACAACGCTATAAGAGGGGATGAGCAAGCGGGTAACATAGCCAAACAACGGTTTGCTAGGAAGGTGTCAAAGGTTAGAGGTTTCATGGCAACAAGGAGAAGGGCTTATAATAATGATGGGTAGCGCGACATATAACAATAGCATCGAGACAACTAAGCATGGCAATGATAGTAAAGGTATCCAAGGTGATGGCCATCTTACCTGAGATCCCGCAAGGAATAAGAACGAATCCATGAAGAAGACGAAGAAGAAGCCTCGTAGACGAACCAAGTGTAGTCAAACGAATCCTCACGATCGCAAAGAAACAGGAACTATCGATGAAAAGCACAACCGGAAAGAAGCAAATAACATGGTAAACACACAAGCATAAACATGGCATAATTCTCAATCAAGTATGATGCATGACAAGATTAAATAGGCATGGCATGGAAAAGTGCAACAAACAATACTACAAATTAAGTGGAACTCAATACGCAACAAGTTGCATATTGAGGAAACACCACATTCAAGTATTTAGTTCAGTCTTGTTTATGTACCAAAAAATATTAAATGTTTTTAAACATGGCAAGAGGTGAAGCATATATAAACTATCTAATTAGACAAGTTTAAATGAGGCCGGAACAACAAACAACAATTCCGGAAATTCCCCATGTGTATTACAAATTTGGTACTGTTCTGCCTAGAAACACATTTTATTATTTTTAAACAGGAAAATAAAGTGCACCATGTTAATATACTCATTATTCTACCCCATTTACATATAAAGTTTATTAAATTTGGAGCTACGGTTATTTAGTTATGAATTAAACAATTTTAACATGTTATTTACACAAATTAAAACAAACAGCAAGTTAAACATTTTTAAAAGGGACAAAAGTGGCATATTATTAATCTACACAAAATTCTAAGCAATTTACATATATAACTTGTTTAAAAATTGATGCTTGAATATTTAGTTATGAGCAATGCAAAAAATGGCATTTATATAATTAACATTCAAGATTTACATGCTACCACAAAAGTACAGAGAAACATGTTGATAGGCTGGGCTGATCATGATCAATGACAAGTGGGACAGGAGGGTGGACAACAAAGTCAACAAGGACCGGTCAATGGAAACTGTGGGGTTTCAGACTTTCACGTGTCATAGGAGGAGAGGCAAAACTGAACAAAAAAAATAGTCCAGTTGGGTTTCAAACCCACAACCTCTTGGGTAGAGGATTGCTGAGCTAGCCAGCTCGTCTGGTCTCTATATGTGATAATGCACATGATACATAGTTAAATCAACAGATTTAGCGGAGCGTAGATAGAGATAACAAAATAAAGAAACAATAGGGGCTCTAAAAATGGCCCTAACGGGATTCGAACCCGGGTTTCACGGGTGAAGTCTGTGGCCCGATCCTCTACGCTGCTGCCGTTGCTTGTGCATAACAAGGGCGTGACTCCACTTGAACCTAGTCAAAGGCCAGGCCTTCTTCTTCGTGGATCACAGAGGAACTGCATGGCGACGCCGGCGAGCAAGACGGCGACCGTCGCGACAATAGGCCGACGGCGGGGGTGCGGAAATAGGTGGGGGTTGTGGTGTGCGGCGTGCGGAGTGAGGCTGAGGCAGATACCTCGAGGTCGAGCGTTTCCTCGGCTCGGGCCATGGCGAGGTGCGGCGGAGGCACTAGGAGGGCATGGCGTGGCCTACAGGCGAGCTGCGGTGCTGCGGCGCGTGTGAGCGCGGTCTGGCGTGGTGCACGTGATGGAGCGTGAAGTGAAGGTGCGCGTGTGCGGGGCACATGGGTTTGTGTGATGCGCGAGCAGGCCGAGCTTGTGGCCATGGCAGCGAGCACGGCGAGGCATGTGAACGGCGAGTGCATGAGCGCGGGCGTGTGCGCGTGTGGATGTGAGCGAGCCACAAGTGATGCGTGCGTGCGTGGGAGAGGCGTGCGAAAGAAGACAGAGGAGCAGAGCAACCTCGCTGGTGACCCAAGTGATGGCAGAGGAACTATCGCGCATGCTAGCAACCGGCGACAGAGGAGGCAATCAACGAGAAAAAGGTACAGGGAAACACGGCTGCTCATGTAGAGGGGCTCGGAGGAGTCGGTCGGGCTCGGGGACGCGACGAATTCAGCCAGCGGCGAGGTAGACCCGAGGAAGGAGGAGAGGTCGGCGACGAGAACAGGCCTCCGGCTTGGCGTCCGTGAAGTAGAGGAAGCAGGGGAAGAAGAGGTCGTCGGGGAGGTCGATCAAAGGCTTGAGGACGTGTGCGTGGACGAAGGAAACGACGTCGAGTACCGCTATTCTCTCCCCGTGGCAGCAGCGCAGACAACAAAGGTGTATCAGCCGGGAACGAGCTTGAGCTCTTCCCGGCCATGGCGACAGCTATTGCATGGAGAGGACTCACCCGGCGGCGGAAAGGGAAGAAGAGGGACGGAACAGGAGGAGGAGGGCTAGGGAAAACCCTAGGGCATGTTTTATAGGGGCTAGGGAGCTCCACCGGCCGTCAAATCACCGAGGACGTCGACGTGGACACTCCCGATGGACTGCCGTATAGAAGGTTGAAGAAGAACAGGGAAACGCCCAAGGCTTGGGCTGGTTGGGCTGCAAGAGGTACGTGAGGTGGGCTGCTACGCTGGGCTGCTACTGCAGCTGCTACTTCTTCCTATTATTTTCTTTCAGACAGAAAAATAAAGACCGAAAAGCGCAGGAATATAAGAGAGGTTTGTGAGAGGTATGAGAATATCCATGTAATCCTGAATTTATGTAGAATTTAAATAAATTGCTCTGGGAATTTTTTAGAGAAATAAAATTATCACAGGTTTGAATTAAACTGAAACTTGAGGCAATTTTGATTCCAACCAAACAACTCCAAAGAGGATGAAACTTGACAAAGAGTTATAAGGCATGGTGCAAGATTTGTTGGCAAAGATTGAACATTAATGGAGACGAAAAAATGGCACTTGCAAGAATGAAAAGAGTAAGAAGGAAGAAGGAGGGGTGATGCAAGGCACATATGCATAGGGCAAGCAACATATCAAACATAGTGGAAGCACAACAAGATGGATACCATAATGCTCATGATGAGCGTGAAGAATGCAAAATGACAAGAGACACAATGCAACATAACAATCATGAGCATGGCATATGCACCAAATAAAGGAACAATGCAAAAAGATGACAATGGCAAACACACCATGACCAAGAAACAAAACATAAGGATGTCATGTCACTATCATGAACATGGCAACAAACAATCAAAACACACGACGTCAACGAAAAATATATGGAAGGCATCTGGAGCATCGGTCTCAGGGTGTCATAACACTCCCCTACTAACAAGAGATCTCGTCCCGATATCTTAGGAACGAGCCGGAAGTGAAAAAGGAAGAAGGTGAAACCAAAGAATCTCGAGGGGTTGAACAACTAGAAAGAAAGGATACAACGGAGAAGAGCGAGATTGACAAGCTCCATTACAAAAAGGAACAAGGAACACGCGGGGACCTTGTAAGTTGAAAGGAATGAAATAAGAGTTGAAAGAACAAGAATAATCTGAAACCACTCCGGTTATTCAAGATAGGAAAGAAAAAAAAGAACTGAAATGACGGAATTCGGGCATCACTCCGGCTGAATTGAAAGAAATAGCACACCGGTTGAATATGAATGGAATGGAAAAAGAACATGGAAAGATGAAACGATACTCGACGAGAGTGACAACACAATGCTTCCAGAAGAATTAAAAGAGTGAAAAAAAAGAACGGAGAAGAAGATGACAACTTCCACCACGAATGAATTTAAAGCATCCTTGCGAAGAAAGGAAGAGCGGAGTTGTTGAAAAATCAACAACGACAAGAATTAACTTGTTGTGGACTCATTGAAATCATCCCAAAACTTGAGGTGAATTACCGCCGCAACGAAAAGAAGGACTAGCTGAGAATGAAGAATTGCAAAACTCCACTTCAAAAGAGTACGGAGAATTATTTGCACTTGAGAGGCAAAATAAAAATGTTTGAGCTGCTCCAGAGAATCTTGATGAACACTCGAAGAATGATTTGAATCGCGATGAATCACCATGAAAAACTCCGGTAACGAAAAAGGATGATGATATAGAAATGACGGACGAAAAGAATAAGATTAAGGCCTTGCGATGATTTAGACGTGGGTTCCCACGAGATATCTGAGAAACCTGAACTCCGGGGAAGAAAATATTAAAGCACTTGGAACTAGAATTTATTCGTTAGGAATAAACTCTGAAGGAAGGGATTAAATCAACTTCATGAAATGAATAAGAATTATGTTATGCTTATCCTCCACCAATTACATTGATGAGAAGGAATGGATTCGCATATCACTTATTCTCGATGAAATTGATTAAAGAGGGATACATCGCGAACTTGCAAAAATGTTCATGAAACACCGGTAGAATTGGAATAAAAATGAATGAATTGATATGATGACACCGGAAAAGAACTCTTGAGCGAACCACCATGAATTTAAATCGAATGATGAAAGAGAACAAACCACCGTAAAGAATTGAAATTGAGTGAATGCAAGAGAATGAATCGTCGGGAAGAATAAGCACTTGAGGAAATTTAGATACAAGAGAACGAAGAGATTGTGAACTGATTAAAGAATACTTGAACGAAGCAGCGGACGAATGTGAGACGAACGAAGAGGCATCAATGAAGAATATTTGGAGGACTAAGTTGAAAATTGAGAACAAAGAAATCTTTTGAAATGATGGCCTTCAGAGGAACACAAAGAAAAGCATTCATGAACTACTCCGGATGGTTGAAGAAAGAATTTGACACGAATCGGAACAAGTAAGAGGATAACATGAAGCTAGAACGACGAACAGTCGAGAGAACAGACAAGATTTAGAGAAACTCTTCGTCAGTCTTGAAATGATGACGAGAAATACCACCAAAATTATTTAGATACTCCGGAAGTATGAAAAGAGAGAAAAGGTTGAACCAACGATGAAAGAATTTGCAAACGATCTTGGAGAAGGCATATCACTGATGGAATCCATACCTACATCACACTTGAAAATAATTTCAGGAACTCCGGTAATTAGAAGAGTCAGGTAAGATCCTGGGAATAAACCTGTGGGTTATGAGCCCACCAAAAGAAACACCGTTGAAAAGGATTGAAAAGGAGATGATGCACCGGAACGATAGAAAGACTCGAATGAGGTGACAACCTCGAATAAATTAGAATACAAACGAATCTCCTGGAATGTCTTCGGAACTCCGGAATAATTCAATGGCGAGAGATGAACGAGCAATTTGAATCACTTGAGCCGAGGGAAAAATAAGATGAGCACCGAGTAATTGAGTAGGATCCATCGGAGAGAGAAAAAAAGATGAAGAAGGACGAACTAGACGAGAATTCACCAATTGAAATAATTAAGGAAAGGAAACAAAGGCTTAGCACGAGTAGGATAGATACTCGATTGAGGCCTCCGGCTCCGAGAAGAAAAGGGGTGGGCGGGTGGGAAAAAATAAAGACTACTTCGGAATCGGAAACAACGTCGGTTGGAAAGAACCGAGGATTGAAGCAAAAGACGAGGAGGGTCAAATCGACTTGATGAGAGATGCACCAGATGAAAAGAGCAGACATCGCAACGAACGAAAACTAATCGCGTGATCCTAAAAAAAATTTGAAGGGGAAGAGGAGTAATTCAAAACACATACGTCAAGATTCCTCACCAGAGCGACGAAGGGGCAGGGGAGTAAAAAAAATTCCTACTCTCCGATATAACTAGACTCCGAAAAAGTTTTTGCTAGACTTGACAACGGCCAAACTACGATCAATCAAGGGGGCTCCTATGGTCGGTCGAGGCTCTGGTACCAACTTGTCAGACCCAATATGCGATTCTATCCCGATCACGTGACACTTACATGATTGGGGCACAACCGCATTTCGGGCACTTAGCAAGATGGTATCATTACATCGTACCATTACATACATACATGGGGGATACAACAATACATACAAAACACATGAATACAACAACACCAATACAAGGCATCCGACTACGGATGCAAACATGAAAAGCACAACGACATCCATCTGCTATCCCAGGCTGCCGACCAGGAACCTAACCCAAGACTGAAGAAGAAGAAGAAGAAGAAGAAGAAAGAACTCCAATAGAATGAACATCGCTCTCACGTCAAGTCATCGGAAACCTGCACCTGCAACTATTGCTGTAGTATCTGTGAGCCACGAGCACTCAGCAATCCCATAACCATGGGTAACAAGACTAGTAAAGCTTAATGGGTAGGCAGAGGTTAAGTGGTGAGGTTGCAGCAGCGGCTAAGCAAAAGTATGGTGGCTAACTTATGAGTACAAGAATAAGATGAGCATCTAGGCAAACGGTCGCCAACTAGAAGTGATCGCTAAAGATCCTGAACTACCTACGAGTCAAACATAACCCCATCGTGTTCTCTTCTCAACATGAAAAGAGACAGTCACGGTTACTCACACAGTTGTGTGTTTTACTTCGGATCCTCTGTCAAGTTTTCTACAATCGGACATTAACAAATTCCAATCTGCCACATAACTGCGGGCACGGCTTTCGAAAGATCATAACCCTGCAGGGGTGTCCCAACTTAGCCCATCACAAGCTCTCACGATCAGTAGACAAAATAATAATATTACCCCTTATCTTAGGGAAGGCCCGATCAGACTCGGAATTCCCGGTGCACAAGACATTTTGACAATGGTAAAACAAGTCCAGCAAGACCTCCCGGCGTGCCGACACCCTGATAGTAGCCGCACGTATCTCGTCTTAGGCCACGTCCGGATAGGTGATCCTACGGGAGCCAGATACCTCGAGTGTCCCCGTGGCGGTCCCGCAGTCTCCCCGCTTGGGACCAACACCATCAGCACTGGCCCCCCTGGTATGTAGAAAGAATCCTCGGGGACGCGACCCCCTATGCAATTTTAATTAATTAATTAAGTTATTATTATGAGGCAAATTAAAATCAATGTTGGGCCTTGCTGGAGGAGTTTTATTCAAAGACGAACTGTCAAGGGGTCCCCATATACCCAACCGTGTAAGGGACGCAAAATCAAGGAACATAATGCCGGTTTATCAGCGCCTAAGGTGGCATGAGTGGAACAAAACACCGAGCAAAATGCCAAGCCTTCCACCCATGCCCAGTATATAGGTGTGTTAATATATAAAAGACATATTGTGATATTCCAACATCAAGTTCCAACATGGAACGATCTTCATCTTCACTTGCAACTAACAATGCTATAAGAGGGGCTGAGCAAGCGGGTAACATAGCCAAACAACGGTTTGCTAGGAAGGTGTCAAAGGTTAGAGGTTTCATGGCAACAAGGAGAGGGGCTGACAATAATGATGGGTAGCACGACCTATAACGATAGCATCGAGACAACTAAGCATGGCAATGATAGTAAAGGTATCCAAGGTGATGGTCATCTTGCCTGAGATCCCGCAAGGAAGAAGAACGAATCCATGAAGAAGACGAAGAAGAAGCCTCGTAGACGAACCAAGTGTAGTCGAACGAATCCTCACGATCGCAAAGAAACAGGAACTATCGAGAAGAAGCACAACCGGAAAGAAGCGAACAACATGGTAAACACACAAGCATAAACATGGCATACTGCTCAATCAAGTATGATGCATGACAAGATTAAATAGGCATGGCATGGCAAAGTGCAACAAACAATACTACAAATTGAGTGGAACTCAATATGCAACAAGTTGCATATTGAGGAAACACCACATTCAAGTTTTTAGTTCACTCTTGTTTATGTACCCAAAAATATTAAATGTTTTTAAACATGGCAAGAGGTGAAGCATATATAAACTATCTAATTAGACAAGTTTAAATGAGGCCGGAACAACAAACAACAATTCCGGAAATTCCCCATGTGTATTACGAATTTGGTACTGTTCTGCCTAGAAACACATTTTATTATTGTTAAATAGGAAAATAAAGTGCACCATGTTAATCTACTCATTTTTCTACCCCATTTACATCTAAAGTTTATTAAATTTGGAGCTACGGTTATTTAGTTATGAATTAAACAATTTTAACATGTTATTTACACAAATTTAAACAAACAGCAAGTTAAACATTTTTAAAAGGGACAAAAGTGGCATATTATTAATCTACACAAAATTCTAAGCAATTTACATATATAACTTGTTTAAAAATTGATGCATGAATATTTAGTTATGAGCAATGCAAAAAAAATGGCATTTCTGTAATTAACATTCAAGATTTACATGCTACCACAAAAGTACAGAGAAACATGCTGATAGGCTGGGCTGATCATGATCAATGACAAGTGGGACATGAGGGTGGTCAACGAAGTCAACAAGGACCGGTCAATGGAGGCTGTGGGGTTTCAGACTTTCAGGTGTCATAGGAAGAGAGGCAAAGCTGAACAAAAAAATAGTCCAGTTGGGTTTCGAACCCACAACCTCTTGGGTAGAGGATTGCTGAGCTAGCCAGCTCGTCTGGGCTCTATCTGTGATAATGCACAGGATACATAGTTAAATAAACAGATTTAGCGGAGCGCAGATAGAGATAACAGAATAAAAAACAATAGGGGCTCTAAAAATGGTCCTATCGGGATTCGAACCCGAGTCTCACGGGTGGAAGTCTGTGGCCCGATCCACTACGCTGCTGCCGTTGCTTATGCATAACAAGGGCGTGGCTCCACTTGAACATAGTCAAAGGCTAGGCCTTCTTCTTTGTGGATCACAGAGGAACTGCATGGCGACGCCGGCGAGCAAGACGGCGACCGTCGCGACAATAGGCCGACGGCGGGGGTGCAGAAATAGGTGGGGGGTTGTGGTGTGCGGCGTGCGGAGTGAGGCGGAGGTAGAGACCTCAAGCTCGAGCGTTTCCTCGGCTCGGCCCATGGCGAGGTGCATCAGAGGCACTAGGAGGGCATGGTGTGGCCTACAGGCGAGCTGCGGTGCTGCAGCGCGTGTGAGCGCGGTCTGACGTGGTGCACATGATGGAGCGTGAAGTGAAGGTGCACGTGTGCGGGGCACATGGGTTTGTGTGATGCGCGAGCAGGCCGAGCTTGTGACCATGGCAGCGAGCACGGCGAGGCATGGGAACGGCGAGTGCATGAGCGCGGGCGTGTGCGCGTGTGGATGCGAGCGAGCCACAAGTGATGCGTGCGTGCGTGGGAGAGGCGTGCGGAAGAAGACAGAGGAGCAGAGCAACCTTGCTGGTGACCCAAGTGATGGCGGAGGAACTATCGCGCATGCTAGCAACCGGCGACAGAGGAGGCAATCAACGAGAAAAAGGTACAGGGAAACGCGGCTGCTCATGTAGAGGGGCTCGGAGGAGTCGATCGGGCTCAGGGACGCGACGAATTCAGCCAGCGGCGAGGTAGACCCGAGGAAGGAGGAGAGGTCGGCGACGAGAAGAGGCCTCCGGCTTGGCGTCCGTGAAGTAGTGGAAGCAGGGGAAGAAGAGGTCGTCGGGGAGGTCGATCCAAGGCTTGAGGACGCGTGCGTGGACGAAGGAGACGACGTCGAGTGCCGCGATTCTCTCCCCGTTGCAGCAGCGCAGACGACAGAGGTGTACCACCCGGGGACGAGCTTGAGCTCTTCCCGGCCATGGCGACGGCTATTGCATGGAGAGGACTCACCCGGCGGCGGAAAGGGAAGAAGAGGGGCGGAACAGGAGGAGGAGGGCTAGGGAAAACCCTAGGGCATGTTTTATAGGGGCTAGGGAGCTCGACCGGCCGTCAAATCACCGAGGACGTCGACGTGGACACTCCCGATGGACTGCCGTACAGAAGGTTGAAGAAGAACAGGGAAACGCCCAAGGCTTGGGCTGGTTGGGCTGCAAGAGGTACGTGAGGTGGACTGCTACGCTGGACTGCTACTGTAGCTGCTACTTCTTCCTATTATTTTCCTTCAGACAGAAAAATAAAGACCGAAAAGCGCAGGAATATAAGAGAGGTTTGTGAGAGGTATGAGAATATCCATGTAATCCTGAATTTATGTAGAATTTAAATAAATTGCTCTGGGAATATTTTAGAGAAATAAAATTATCGCAAGTTTGAATTAAACTGAAACTTGAGGCAATTTTGATTCCAACCAAACAACTCCAAAGAGGATGAAACTTGACAGAGAGGTATAAGGCATGGTGCAAGATTTGTTGGCAAAGATTGAACATTAATGGAGAAGAAAGAATGGAACTTGCAAGAATGAAAAGAGTAAGAAGGAAGAAGGAGGGGTGATGCAAGGGACATATGCATAGGGCAAGCAACATATCAAACATAGTGTAAGCACAATAAGATGGATACCATAATGCACATGATGAGTGTGAAGAATGCAAAATGACAAGACACACAATGCAACATAACAATCATGAGCATGGCATATGCACCAAATAAAGGAACAATGCAAAAAGATGACAATGGCAAATACACCATGACCAAGAAACATAACATAAGGATGTCATGTCACTATCTTGAACATGGCAACAAACAATCAAAACACACGACGTCAACGTAAAATTTATGGAAGGCATTTGGAGCATCGGTCTCAGGGTGTCACTCTTCTTCCTTAGCCTGCGCTTAAGGGCAGAATTTTGCTCCCTTAGGTCATTCATCTCTCGCTCAAGGTTCAGTATTTTCTTGCATAGTGCCTGCTTATTTTCCTGCATGAGGTGAAAAGGGATAAATTCGATCTTAGATTTGTTCGCTCTATTGGGGAGGCTTGACTTTTTGAACTCCACATGCATGTCCCCAGGTTAAGGTAGTGGGACTTCGTCTTCATCTGAGCTGGTCCAATCCTTTCCCTTGGGATCATGGTCCTCTTCTTCCTTCGTGGTCCAACCATAATGCCCCCAGTCCCCATAGGCTTTAGGGTCAGCAAGGGAATCAGCTACATAGCTTTCTCCTTCCGAATCCTGGGACGACATGTTGCTTTTATCTGCGACAGAAATAGCTCGAAACAAGAACAGAGGATTTTTGCGTGATACAGAGGTCAAAACCTTCGGGAGTATATATCATGAATTTTTACCGACCAAAAGGAGTAAGATACAAGAATTTGGAGTCCGGGAGGCACATGAGCTGCCAACAAGGCAGGGGGACGCGCCCAGGGAAGGGGGGGGGGGCGCCCTCCACCCTCGTGGATGGCTCGTGTCTCTTCCGGCCTACCACTTATTTTTGTATGTTTCTAAGCATTCCAAAACGGAGAAAAAAATGCCTCTAGAACTGTTTTGGAGTCAGTTTACTTACCGTATCACATACCTCTTCCTTTTTGGAGGCTGAATCGTTCTGGAAAGTGTCCCTTATGTATTCCTCCGGGGTTACGGTTTCAATAACATTGGTTTCAACATTTATAGGATTACCTGAGATATAATGTTTGATTCTTTGACCGTTCACCACCTTGGGATTTGTGCCTTCGAAGTTGTTGATTTTTATGGCACCGAAACGATAGACCTCCTCGATAACATAAGGTCCTTTCCACTTGGAGAGAAGTTTTCCTACAAAAAATCTTAATCGAGAGTTGTATAGCAAGACATAATCACCTACGTTAAACTCACTCTTTTGTATCCTTTTTTCATGCCATCTTTTAACTTTTTCTTTAAACAACTTGGCATTCTCATAGGCCTGGGTTCTCCATTCATCAAGAGAGCTAATGTCAAATAACCTCTTTTCACCGGCAAGTTTGAAATCATAATTGAGCTCTTTGATAGCCCAATATGCCTTATGTTCTAACTCAAGAGGTAAGTGACAAGCTTTTCCATATACCATCTTATATGGAGACATACCCATAGGATTTTTTATGCAGTTCTATAGGCCCATAATGCATCATCAAGTTTCTTGGACCAATTCTTTCTAGACCTATTAACTGTCTTTTGCAAAATTAATTTCAACTCTCTATTACTTAGTTCTACTTTACCACTAGTTCGCGGGTGATAAGGGGATGCATTTCTATGGTTGACATCATAGTTTTCAAGCATTTTACGGAAAGCACCATGAATAAACTGTGAACCACCATCAGTCATTATGTATCTAGGGACTCCAAAGCTCGGGAAAATAACTTCTTTAAGCATCTTAATAGAGGTGTTATGATCAGCACTACTAGTTGGAATAGCTTCTACCCACTTAGTAACGTAATCAACAACAACTAAAATATGTGTGTACCCATTAGAGGCAGGAAATGGTCCCATATAATCAAAGCCCCAAACATCAAATGGTTCAATAACAAGTGAATAATTCATAGGCATTTCTTGACGTCTATTGATATTACCAATTCTTTGACTTTCATCACAAGATAAGACAAACTTACGGGCATCCTTGAAGAGAGTAGGCCAATAAAAACCAGATTGCAATACCTTGTGTGCAGTTCTATCTCCCGCATGGTGTTCTCCATCAGCTTCGGAGTGGCACTTGCGTAGGATCTGTTCTTGTTCATGCTCAGGTACACAACGTCTAATAATACCATCTACTCCTTCTTTATAAAGATGTGGGTCATCCCAGAAGTAATGTCTCTAATCATAGAAGAACTTTTTCTTTTGCTGGTATGTGAAGCTAGGAGGTATAAACTTAGCAACAATATAATTAGCATAATCAGCATACCATGGAGCAGTACGAGAAGTATTTATGACAGCTAGTTGTCATCAGGAAAGCTATCATCAATAGGTTGTGGGTCATCAAGTATATTCTCTAACCTAGACAAGTTATCTACAACGGGGTTCTCAACTCCCTTTCTATCAATAATATGCAAGTCAAATTCTTGCAGCAAGAGAACCCATCTAATAAGTCTAGGTTTAGCATCTTTCTTTTCCATAAGGTATTTGATAGCAGCATGTTCAGTGTGAATAGTTACTTTAGAATCAACAATATAGGGTCTAAACTTATCACAAGCAAATACAACTGCTAAAAATTCTTTCTCAGTAGTAGCATAATTTTTCTCGGCACTATCTAGAGTTTTACTAGCATACTGGATAACATTCAATTTCTTATCAACTCTTTGTCCTAGAACAACACCTACAACATAATCACTAGCATCGCACATAATCTCAAAGGGTAAATTCCAGTCAGGAGGCTGGACAATGGGAGCAGAGATCAATGCTTTCTTAAGTATTTCAAATGCTTCTAGACAATCATCATCAAATACAAAAGGAATATCTTTTTGTAAGAGATTAGTCAGAGGCCTGGAGATTTTGGAGAAGTCCTTTATGAACCTCCTATAAAACCCGGCATGACCAAGGAAACTTCGTATACCTTTGATGTCCTTAGGGCATGGCATCTTTTCAATAGCATCAACTTTAGCTTTGTCAACTTCAATACCTCTTTTAGAAATTTTATGTCCCAAGACAATGCCTTCATTAACCATAAAGTGGCACTTCTCCCAATTCAAGACAAGATTAGTGTCTTCGCATCTCTGCAAAACTCGATCAAGGTTGCTTAAGCAATCATCAAAAGAAGTTCCGTTAACGGAGAAATCATCCATGAAAACCTCAACAATCTTTTCACAAAAATCAGAGAATATAGCCATCATGCATCTTTGAAAGGTAGCAGGTGCATTACATAAACCAAAATGCATACGTCTATAAGCAAAGGTACCGAAAGGACAAGTAAAAGTGGTCTTTTCTTGATCCCCTTTTGACACATGTATTTGAGAGAAACCAGAATAACCATCTAGAAAGCAGAAGTGAGTATTATTGGATAACCTTTCTAGCATTTGATCAATAAATGGCAAGGGGCAGTGATCTTTCTTGGTAGCTTTATTTAACTTACGGAAATCAATTACCATCCTATAACCTATAACTATTCTTTGCGGGATCAATTCATCTTTATCATTAGGAACAACAGTCATACCTCCCTTCTTAGGGACACAATGGACATGACTTACCCACTGGATATCAGCAACTGGATAGATAATACCTGCCTCCAGAAGCTTCAGTATTTCCTTCCTTACCACTTCTTTCATCTTAGGATTTAACCGTCGCTGATGATCAATAACCGGTTTAGCATTTTCTTCCAGTTTTATCTTGTGTTGGCATATGGTGGGGCTAATGCCCGTAAGATCATCCAGAGTATATCCAATAGCAGCACGATGTTTCCTCAGAGTTTTCAATATTTTTTCTTCTTCCTGCTCTGTAAGGTTAGCACTAATAATAAAAGGATATATCTTCTTTTCATCAAGATAAACATACATAAGATTATCAGGTAAAGGTTTAAGTTAAAACATGGGATCACCCTTGGGTGGAGGAGGATCCCCTAGGATTTCAACAGGCAAGTTGTTTTTCAATACGGGTCCCTGATTAAAGAACATTTCATCTATTTCCCTTCTCTCATTCATATGCATATCATTTTCATGGTCTAGTAAGTATTGTTCTAAAGGATCATTAGGAGGCACAACAATAGAAACAAGACCAATAATTTCATCCTTACTAAGTAGTTCTTTATCAAGGGGTTGTCTATGGAATTTAGCAAAGTTAAAATCTTGAGACATATCCCCTAATCCAACAGTAACAATATCTTTCACACAGTCTATCTTAGCATTAACAATGTTCAAGAAGGGTCTACCAAATATAATGGGACAAAATTCATCTTGTCGGGAACTAAGAACATGAAAATTAGCAGGGTATTTAACCTTCCCACACAAGACTTCAACATCTCTAACAATCCCAACTGGTGACATAGTGTCTCTATTAGCTAGCTTAATAGTAACATCAATCCCTTCTAGCTCAACAGGTGCAATGTCATGCATAATTTCTTGATATAAGGTATGAGGGATAATACTCGCACTAGCACCTACGTCACATAAACCATGATAGCAATGATCTCCTATCTTAACAGAGATAACAGGCAAGCCTACAATCAGTCTATGTTTATTCCTAGCATTGGGTTTGGCTATTCTAGCAGATTCCTCCTGGAGTTAAATAACATGTCCATCTAAATCTTCCACCAAGAGATCTTTAACCATAGCAACACTAGGTTCAACTTTAATTTACTCAGAGGGTGTAGGTGTTCTAGTGTTACTCTTACGAACTACAGTTGAAGCTTGAGCATGATCCCGGATGAGTACTTAATCGTGGGTCATTGAGGTAAAGAGAGAGGCAGCCCATAGGGCTGGCCGCACCCTCCCCCTAGGAATCCTAGTTGGACTAGGAAAGGGGGGGAGGCGCCCCTCTTCTTCCTTCTTCTCTCCCCCTTCCTTTCCTACTCCCAGTAGGAATAGGAAAGGGGATTCCTATTCCTACTAGGAGTAGGATTCCTACTCCGTTGGCACGCCCCAAGCCTGGCCGCACCTCCTCCCTTGCTCCTTTATATACGGGGGCAGGGGCACCCAAAGACACAGAAGAAACATTGTTCTAGCCATGTGTGGTGCCCCCCTCCACAGAAACACACCTCGGTCATACCTTTGTAGTGCTTAGGCGAAGCCCTGCGCTCGTAGCTTCATCATCTCCGTCACCACGCCGTCTTGCTGACGAAACTCTCCCGTGAAGCTCAACTGGATCAAGAGCTCGTGGGACATCATCAAGCTGAACATGTGGTGAACACGGAGGTGGCGTACATTCGGTGCTTGATCGGTTGGATCGCGACGAAGTTCGACTACATCAACCACGTCACTAAACGCTTCCGCTTTTGGGTGCCCCCTCTCGTGCTACATCAACCACGTCACTACACACTCTCCCCTCTCGTTGCTATGCATCTGGTAGATAGATCTTGCGTGATCGTAGGAAAATTTTGAAATACTACGTTCCCCAACAGTGGCATCATGATCCAGGTCTATGCGTAGATGATATGCACAAGTAGAACACAGTGAGTTGTGGGCGATAATAGTCATACTGCTTAGCAGCATGTCATACTTTGTTTCAGCGGTATTGTGAGCTGAAGCGGCCTGGACCGACATTACACGTACGCTTACGCGAGACTGGTTCCACCGTTATGAGCACTCGTTGCTTAAAGGCGACTGGCGGGTGTCTGTCTCTCTCACTTTAGCTGGATCGAGTGTGACTACGCCCGGTCCTTGTGAAGGTTAAAACAGCACATACTTGACGAAAAATCGTTGTGGTTTTGTACGCGTAGGTATGAACGGTTCTTGTTAAGCCCGTAGCAGTCACGTAAAACTTGCAACAACAAAGTAGAGGACGTCTAACTTGTTTTTGCAGGGCGTGTTGTGATGTGATATGGTCAAGACAAGATGAGTTATACGTTATTGTATGAGATGATCATGTTTTGTAAAGTTATCGGCAACTAGCAGGAGCCATATGGTTGTCGCTTTATTGTATGAAATACAATCGCCATGTAATTGCTTTACTTTATCACTAAGCGGTAGCGATAGTCGTGGAAGAAATAGTTGGCAAGACGACAACGATGCTACGATGGAGATCAAGGTGTCGCGCCGGTGACGATGGCGATCATGACGGTGCCTTGGAGATGGAGATCAAAAGCACAAGATGATGATGGCCATATCATGTCACATATTTTGATTCATATGATGTTTATCTTATTATGCTTCTTATTTTGCTTAGTACGACGGTAGCATTATAAGATGATCCCTTTCAAAATTTCAAGGTACAAGTGTTCTCCCTGAGTATGCACCATTGTGAAAGTTCGTCGTGCCGAGACACCATGTGATGATCGGGTGTGATAAGCTCTACGTTCAAATACGATGGGTGTAAGACAATTTTGCACATGCAGAATACTCGGGTTAAACTTGACGAGCCTATCATGTAGAGACATGGCCTTAGAACACTAGAGACCGAAAGGTCCAGCATGAATCATATAGTAGATATGATCAACATAAGATGTTCACCATTGAAAACTACTCCATCTCACGTGATGATCGGACATGGTTTAGTTGATTTGGATCACGTGATCATTTAGATGACTAGAGTGATGTCTATCTAAGCGGGAGTTATTTAGTAATATGATTAAATTGAACTTTAATTTATCATGAACTTAGTCCTGACAGTATTTGCAAATTATGTTGTAGATCAATAGCTCGCGTTATAGCCCCCCTACGTTTTTAATATGTTCCTAGAGAAAACTAAGTTGAAAGATGTTAGTAGCAATGATGCGGACTAGGTCCATGATCTGAAGATTATCCTCATTGCTGCACAGAAGTATTATGTCCTTGATGCACCGCTAGGTGACAGACCTATTGCAGGAGCAGATGCAAACGTTATGAACGTTTTGACAAAAGCTCGTTATGATGACTACTTGATAGTTTAGTGCACCATGCTTTACGGCTTATAACCGGGACTTCATAAACGTTTTGAACACCACGGAGCATATGAGATGTTCCAAGAGTTGAAATTAGTATTTCATACTCATGCCCGTGTCGAGAGGTATAAGACCTCTGATAGTACTTTGCCTACAAGATGGAGGAGAATAGCTCAACCAGTGAGCATGTGCTCAGATTGTCTGGGTACCACAATTGCTTGAATCAAGTGGGAGTTAATCTTCCAGATAAGATAGTAATTGACAAAGTTCTCTAGACACTATCACCAATTTAGTAGAACTTCGTGATGAACTATAATATGCAAGGGATGACGAAAGTAATTCCCGAGCTCTTCGTGATGCTGAAATCGGCGAAGGTAGAAATCAAGAAAGAGCGTCAAGTGTTGATGGTGAACAAGACCACTTGTTTCACGTAAAGGGCAAAGGGATAGAAGGGGAACTTCAAGAAGAATGACAAGCAAGTTGTCACTCCCGTGAAGAAACCCAAAGCTAAACTCAAGCCTGAAACTAAGTGCTTCTACTGCAAAGGAAATGGTCACTAGAAGTGGAACTGCCCTAGATACTTGGTGGATAGGAAGGATGGCAAAGTAAACAAAGGTATATTTGATATACAGATTATTGATGTGTACTTTACTAGTATTCATAGCAACCCCTGGGTATTTGATACCGGTTCAATTGCTAAAATTAGTAACTCGAAACGGGAGTTGCAGAATGAATAGAGACTAGTTAAAGGTGAAGTGATGATGTGTGTTGGAAGTGGTTCCAAGATTGATATGATCATCATCGCACACTCCCTATACTTTCGGAATTAGTGTGGAACCTAAATAAATGTTATTTGGCATTTGCGTTAAGCATGAATATGATTTGATCATGTTTGTTGCAATACGGTTATACATTTAAAGTCATAGAATAATTGTTATTCTGTTTACATGAATAAAGCCTTCAATGGTCATACACCCAATGAAAATAGTTTGTTGGATCTCGATCGTAGTGATACACATATTCATAATATTGTAGCCAAAAGATGCAAGGTTAATAATGATAGTGCAACTTATTTGTGGCACTGCCGTTTAGGTCATATTGGTGTAAAGCACATGAAGAAACTCCATAGTGATGGACTTTTGGAATCACTTGATTATGAATCACTTGGTGCTTGCGAACCATGCCTCATGGGCAAGATGACTAAAACTCCGTTCTCCGGAACAATTTAGCGAGCAACAGATTTGTTGGAAATCATACATACTGATGTATGTGGACCGATGAGTGTTGAAGCTCGCGGCGGGTATTGTTATTTCCTGACCTTCACTGATGATTTGAGCAGATATGGCTATATCTACTTAATGAAACACAAGTCTGGAACATTTGAAAAGTTCAAAGAATTTTAGAGTGAAGTAGAGAATCATCGTAACAAGAAAATAAAGTTCCTACGATTTGATCGTGGAGGTGAATATTTGAGTTACGAGTTTGGTCTTCATTTAGAACAATGTGAAATAGTTGCATAACTCACGCCACCTGGAATACCACAACGTAATGGTGTGTCCGAACGTCGTAACCGTACTTTATTAGATATGGTACGTTCTATGATGTCTCTTATCGATTTACCACTATCGTTTTGGTTATGCATTAGAGATAGCTGCATTCACGTTAAATAAGGGTACCATCTAAATCCGTTGAGACGATGCCTTATGAACTGCGGTTTGGCAAGAAACCAAAGTTGTTGTTTCTTAAAGTTTGGGGATGCGATGCTTATGTGAAAAAGCTTCAACCTGATAAGCTCGAACCCAAGTCGGAGAAATGTGTCTTCATAGGATACCCAAAGGAGACTGTTGGGTACAACTTCTATCACAGATCCGAAGGCAAGATATTCGTTGCTAAGAATGGATCCTTTCTAGAGAAGGAGTTTTTCTCTAAAGAAGTGAGTGGGAGGAAAGTGGAACTTGATGAGGTAATTGTACATTCTCCCGAATTGGATAGTAGTACATCACAGAAATTGGTTCCAATGATTCCTACACCAATTAGTGAGGAAGCTAATGATGATGATCATGAAACTTCGGATCAAGTTACTGCTGAACTTCGTAGATCAACCAGAGTACGTTCCACACCAGAGTGGTACGGCAACCCAGTTCTAGAAGTCATGTTACTAGACCATGATGAATCTACGAACTATGAGGAAGCAATGATGAGCCCAAATTCCGCAAAATGGCTTGAGGCCATGAAATCTGAGATGTGATCCATGTATGAGAACAAAGTGTGGACTTTGGTTGACTTGCCCGATGATCGACAAGCCATCGAAAATAAATGGATCTTCAAGAGGAAGACCGACGCTGACGGTAACGTTACTGTTTACAAAGCTCGACTTGTTGCTAAAGGTTTTCGACAAGTTCAAGGAGTTGACTACGATGAGACTTTCTCACCCTTAGTGATGCTTAAGTCTGTCTGAATCATGTTAGCAATTGCCGCATTTTATAAAATCTGGCAAATGGATAACAAAACTGTATTCTTTAATGGATTTATTAAAGAGGAGTTGTATATGATGCAACTAGAAGGTTTTGTCGATCCTAAAGGTGCTAACAAAGTGTGCAAGCTCCAGCGATCCATCCATGGACTGGTGCAAGCATCTCGGAGTTGCAATATATGCTTTGATGAGGTGATCAAAGCATATGGTTTTATACAGACCTATGGTGAAGCCTGTATTTACAAGAAAGTGAGTGGGAGCACTACAACATTTCTGATAAGTATATGTGAATGACATAATGTTGATCAGAAATAATGTAGAATATTCTGGAAAGCATAAATGAGTGTTTGAAAGGAGTTTCTTCAAAGAAAGACCTCGGTGAAGCTGCTTACATATTGGGCATCAAGATCTATAGAGATAGATCAAGACGCTTGATAAGACTCTCGATGCGTACATACCTTGATAAGATTTTGAATTAGTTCAAAATGGATCAGTCAAAGAAGGAGTTCTTGCCTGATTTGTAAAGTGTGAAGTTGAGTAAAGACTCAAAGCCTGACCACAGCAGAAAAATATAGAGAGAATGAAAGTCATTCCCTATGCCTCAACCATAGGTTCTATAAAGTATGCCATGATGTGTACCAAACCTGTTGTGTACCTTGCCATGAGTTTGACAAGGAGGTACAATAGTGATCCAGGAGTAGGTCACTGTATAGGGTCAAAAATTGTCCTTAGTAACTGGATGACTAAGGAAATGTTTCTCGATTATGGGGATGATAAAGAGTTTGTCGTAAAGGGTTACGCCGATGCAAGCTTTGACACTAATCCAGATGACTCTAAGTATCAATCTGAATACATATTGAAAGTGGGAGCAATTAGCTAGAGTAGCTCCATGCAGAGCATTGTAGACATAGAAATTTGCGAAATACATACGGATCTGAATGTGACAGACCCGTTGACTAAACTTCTCTCACAAGCAGAAACATGATCACACCTTATTACTCTCGGGTGTCAATAACATAGCGATGTGAACTAGATTATTGACTCTAGTAAACCCTTTGGGTGTTGGTCACATGGCGACGTGAACTATGGGTGTTATTCACATAACGATGTGAACTATCGGTATTAAATCACATGGCGATGTGAATTAGATTATTGACTCTAGTGCAAGTGGGAGACTGATGGAAATATGCCCTAGAGGCAATAATAAAGTTATTATTTATTTCCTTATATCATGATAAATGTTTATTATTCATGCTAGAATTGTATTAACCGGAAACTTAGTACATGTGTGAATACATAGACAAAACAGAGTGTCCCTAGTATGCCTCTACTAGACTAGCTCATTGATCAAAGATGGTTATGTTTCCTAGCCATAGACATGAGTTGTCATTTGATCAACGGGATCACGTCATTAGGAGAATTATGTGATGGAAAAGACCCATCCGTTAGCTTAGCACTATGATCGTTTAGTTTTACTGCTATTGCTTTCTTCATGACTTATGCATGTTCCTATGACTATGAGATTATGCAACTCCCGAATACCGGAGGAACATCTTTTGTGCTATCAAACGTCACAACATAACTAGGTGATTATAAGGATGCTCTAGAGGTGTCTCCGAAAGTGTTCGTGGTGTTGGCATAGATCAAGAATAGGATTTGTCACTCCGAGTGTCGGAGAGGTATCTCTGGGCCCTCTCGGTAATGCACATCATAATAAGCCTTGCAAGCAAATGACTAATGAGTTAGTCATGAGATGATGTATTACGGAATGAGTAAAGAGACTTGCCGGTAACGAGATTGAACTAGGTATTAAGATACCGACGATCGAATCTCGGGCAAGTAACATACCGATGACAAAGGGAACAACGTATGTTGTTATGCGGTTTGACCGATAAAGATCTTCATAGAATATGTGGGAGCCAATATGAGCATCCAGGTTCCGCTATTGGTTTTGGCCGGAGATGAGTCTCGGTCATGTCTACATAGTTCTCGAACCCGTAGGGTCCGCACGCTTAACGTTTGATGACGATCGGTATTATGAGTTTATGAGGTTTTATGCACCGAAGGTAGTTCAGAGTCCCGGATGAGACCACAGACATGACGAGGAGTCTCGGAATATCTTAGACGTAAGGATTGATATATTGGACGACTATATTCGGACACCGAAAGTGTTCCGGAAAAGTTTCGGATTTAACCGGAGTGCCGGAGGGGGTTACCGGAACCCCCCCGAGGGAGTATGGGCCATAGTGGGCCATTGAAGTAAAGAGAGAGGCAGCCCATAGGGCTGGCCGCACCCTCCCCCTAGGAATCCTAGTTGGACTAGGAAAGGAGAGGAGGCGCCCCTCTTTTCCTTCTTCTCCCCCTTCCTTTCCAACTCCTAGTAGGAATAGGAAAGGGGATTCCTATTCCTACTAGGAGTAGGATTCCTACTCCATTGGCACGCCCCAAGCCTGGCCGCACCTCCTCCCTTGCTCCTTTATATAGGGGGGCAGGGGGCCACCCAAAGACACAGAAGAAACATTGTTCTAGCCGTGTGCGGTGCCCCCCTCCACATAAACATACCTCGGTCATACCGTTGCAGTGCTTAGGCGAAGCTCTGCGCCGGTAGCTTCATCATCTCCGTCACCTGTCCGTCGTGCTGACAAAACTCTCCCGTGAAGCCAACTAGATCAAGAGCTCGTGGGACGTCATCAAGCTGAACGTGTGCTGAACGCGGAGGTGCCGTACGTTCGGTGCTTGATCGGTTGGATCGCGAAGAAGTTCGACTACATCAAACGTGTCACTAGACGCTTCCGCTTTCGGTCTACGAGGGTACATAGACACACTCTCCCCTCTCGTTGCTATGCATCTGGTAGATAGATCTTGCATGATCGTAGGATGATTTTGAAATACTATGTTCCCCAACAGAAGATACCCCGAACAAGCCCCTCAAAGGATTATGAGCCATAGTAACAATAAATTTCAGCACACTATATAAAATTTTCCTAACCAAATTCCACTTACCAAAGGCGCTTCACTCCCCGGCAATGGCGCCAGAAAAGAGTCTTTATGACCGACAAGTGTAGGGGATCTATCGTAGTCCTTTTAATAAGTAAGAGTGTCGAACCAACGAGGAGCAGAAGGAAATGATAGGCAGTTTTGAGTAAGCTATTTTCTAGAAGCACTGAAATTATAAGTAACATATAGTATTGTGATAAGGTAATTGGTAGCAAGTGACAAAAGGTAAGAGTAAATAAGGTGCAACAAGGTGGCCCAATCCTTTTTGTAGCAAAGGACAAGCCTGGACAAACTCTTATATGAAGGAAAATGCTCCCGAGGGCAAATGAGAATTATCATCAAGCTAGTTTTCATCACGATCATCTGATTCGCGTTCGGTACTTTGATAATTTGGTATGTGGGTGGACCGGTGCTTGGGTGCTGTCCTTACTTGGACAAGCCTCCCACTTATGATTAACCTCTAATGCAAGCATCCACAACTACAAAATAAGTATTAAGGTAAAACTAATCATAGCATGAAATATATAGATCCAAATCAGCCCCTTACGAAGCAACGCACAAAATAGGGTTTAAGCTTCTGTCACTCTAGCAACCCCTCATCTACTTATTACTTCCCAATGCTTTCCTCTAGGCCCAAATAATGGTGAAGTGTCATGTAGTCGATGTTCACATGACACCACTAGAGGAGAGACAACATACATCTCATCAAAATATCGAACGAAGACCAAATTCACATGACTACTAATAGCAAGACTTCTCCCATGTTCTCAGGAACAGAGTAACTACTCACAAGACATAATATTATTCATGATCATAGGGGTATTAATATGCATAATGGATCGGAACATATGATCTTCCAGCAAATAAACCAACTAGAATCAACCACAAGGAGTAATCAACACTACTAGCAACCCACAGGTACCAATCTGAGGTTTGGGTACAAAGATTGGATACAAGAGATGAACTAGGGTTTGAGAGGATATGGTGCTGGTGAATATGTTGATGAAGATAGCCCTCCCCAAGATGGGAGAGTTGTTGGTGATGACGGCGGTGACGATTTCCCCCTCCCGGAGGGAAGTATCCCCGACAGAACAGCTCTGCCGGAGCCCTAGATTGGTTTCCGCCTCGAGACGGCGGCGTCTGGTACCGAAAGCCTCCTTATGATTTTTTCCCCGGTCAAAACACCTCATATAGGAGAAGATGGGCATCGGGGGGCCGTCGATGGGCGCACGAGACAGGGGGCAGGCCTAGAGAGGGGGGGGCGTGCCCCACCCTCATGGACAGCAGGTGGGCCCCCTCGTGAACTTATTTCGCCAGATATTTTTTATATTTTCCGAAATGGAGTTCTATGGAGTTTCGGGGCTTTTGGAGTTGTGCAGAATAGGTTTCCAGAGTTTGCTCCTTTTCTAGCCCAGAATTCCAGCTGCCGGCATTCTCCCTCTTCATGTAAACCTTGTAAAATAAGAGAGAAAAGGCATAAGTATTGTGACATAACGTGTAATAACAACCCATAAAGCAATAAATATCAACATATATGCATGATGCAAAATGGACGTATCACATAACAACATACGTTGTTCCCTTTGTCATCGGTATGTTACTTGCCCGAGATTCGATCGTCGGTATCATCATACCTAGTTCAATCTCGTTATCGACGAGTCTCTTGACTCGTTCTGTAATGCATCGTCCCGCAACTAACTCATTAGTCACATTGTTTACAAGGCTTATAGTGATGTGCATTACCGAGAGGGCCCAGAGACACCTCTCCGACAGTCGAAGTGACAACTCCTAATCTTGATCTATGCCAACTCAACAAACACCATCGGAGACACCTCAAGAGCATCTTTATAATCACCCAGTTATGTTGTGACGTTTGATAGCACACAAAGTGTTCCTCCGGTATTCGGGAGTTTCATAATTTCATAGTCATAGGAATATGTATAAGTCATGAAGAAAGAAATAACAACATACTAAACGATCAAGTGCTAAGCTAATGGAATGGGTCAAGTCAATCACATCATTCTCTAATGATGTGATCCCGTTCATCAAATGACAACTCATGTCTATGGCTAGGAAACTTAACCATCTTTGATTAACGAGCTAGTCAAGTAGAGGCATACTAGTGACACTCTGTTTGTCTATGTATTCACACATGTACTAAGTTTCCGGTTAATACGATTCTAGCATGAATAATAAACATTTATCATGATATAAGGAAATAAATAATAACTTATTATTGCCTCTAGGGCATATTTCCTTCAGTTTCCCACTTGCACTAGAATCAATAATCTAGTTCACATCACCGTGTGATTTAACACCAATATTTCACATCCTCATGTGATTTAACACTTTATAGTTCACATCACCATGTGACCAATACCCAAAAGGTTTACTAGAGTCAATAATATAGTTCACATTGCCATGTGATTAACACCCAAAGAGTACTAAGGTGTGATCATGTTTTGCTTGTGAGAGAGGTTTAGTCAATGGGTCTGCCACATTCAGATCCGCATGTATTTTGCAAATTTCTATGTCTACAATGCTCTGCACGGAGCTAATCTAGCTAAATGCTCCCACTTTCAATATGTATCCAGATCGAGACTCGGAGTCATCCAGATCGGTGTCAAAGCTTGCATTGACGTAATTCTTTACGATGAACTCTTTATCACCTCCATTACCAAGAAAAATTTCCTTAGTCCTCCAAGGATAATTTTGACCGCCATGCAGTGATCTACTCCTAGATCAAAATTGTACTCCCTTGCCAAACTCAGGGTAGGGCACACAATAGGTCTGGTATAGAGCATGTCATACTTTATAGAATCTATGCCTGAGGCATAGGGAATGACTTTCATTCTCTCTCTATCTTTTGCTGTGGTCGGGCTTTGAGTCTTACTCAACTTCACACCTTGCAACATAGGCAATAACTCTTTCTTTGACTGTTCCATTTTGAACTACTTCAGAAACTTGTCAAGGTATGTACTCATTGAAAAAACTTATCAAGCGTCTTGATCTAACTCTATAGATCTTGATGCTCTATATGTAAGCAGCTTCGCCGAGGTCTTTCTTTGAAAAACTCCTTTCAAACACTCCTTTATGCTTTCCAGAAAATTCTATATCATTTCCGATCGACAATATGTCATTCACATATACTTATCAGAAAGGTGGTAGTGCTCCCACTCACTTTCTTGTAAATACATGCTTCACCACAAGTCTGTATAAAACTATATACTTTGATCAACTTATTAAAGCGTATATTCCAACTCCAAGATGCTTGCACCAGTCCATAGATGGATCGCTGCAGCTTGCACATTTTGTTAGCACCTTTAGGATTGATAAAACCTTCTGGTTGCATCATATACAACTCTTCTTTAATAAATCCATTAAAGAACGCAGTTTTGTTATCCATTTGCCAGATTTCATAAAATGCGGCAATTGCTAACATGATTTGGACAGACTTAAGCATCGCTACGAGTGAGAAAATCTCATCGTAGTCAACACCTTGAACTTGTTGAAAGCCTTTCGCAACAAGTCAAGCTTTGTAGATAGTAACATTACCATCGGCGTCAGTCTTCCTCTTAAAGATCCATTTATTTTCAATGGCTTACCGATCATCGGGTAATTCAACCAAAGTCCACACTTTGTTCTCATACATGGATCCCATCTCATATTTCATCGCCTCAAGCCATTTTGCGGAATCTGGGCTCATCATCGCTTCCTCATAGTTTGTAGGTTCATCATGGTCTAGTAACATGACTTCCAGAACTGGGTTAGCGTACCTCTCTGGTGCGGAATATACTCTGGTTGACCTACAAGGTTTAGTGCTACTTCTCGAGCTTGCGTTGTATTCCCTCGAAGAGGAAAGGGTGATGCAGCACAATAGCGTAAGTATTTCCCTCAGTTTTTGAGAACCAAGGTATCAATCCAGTAGAAGACCACGCGCGAGTCCCTCGCACCTGCACAAACAAATAAGAACTTCGCAGCCAACGCGATAAGGGGTTGTCAATCCCTTTACGGTCACTTACGAAAGTGAGATCTTATAGATAGGATAATATAATATTTTTGGTATTTTTGATATAAGAACAGAAAGTAAATAAAGCAAAGTAAAGTAAAGTACATGAAAGATTAATATGTTGAGAATAGACCCGGGGGCCATAGGTTTCACTAGTGGCTTCTCTCATGATAGCAGAATTCTACGGTGGGTGAACAAATTACTGTCGAGCAATTGATAGAAAAGTGCATAGTTATGAGAATACATAGGCATGATCATTATATATAGGCACCACGTCCGTGACAAGAAGACCGAAATGATTCTGCATCTACTACTATTACTCCACACATCGACCGCTATCCAGCATGCATCCTGAGTATTAAGTTCATAAGAACAGAGTAATGCTTTAAGCAAGATGACATGATGTAGAGGGATAAACTCAAGCAATATAATATAAACCCTATCTTTTTATCCTCGATGACAACAATACAATACGTGCCTTGCTGCCCCTGTTGTCACTGGGAAAGGACACCGCAAGATTGAACCCAAAGCCAAGCACTTCTCCCATTGCAAGAACTATAGATCTAGTAGGCCAAACCAAACCAATAATTCGAAGAGACTTGCAAGGATATTATAATCATACATAAAAGAATGCAGAAAAGAATCAAATATTTCTCATAGATAATCTTGATCATAAACCCACAATTCATCGGATCTCGACAAACACAGCGCAAAAAGATTACATCGAATAGATCTCCTCGAAGATCGAGGAGAACTTTGTAATGAGAACCAAAAAGAGAGAAGAAGCCATCTAGCTAATAACTATGGACCCGAAGGTCTGTGGTAAAGTACTCACAACTCATTGGTGAGGCTATGGCGTTGATGTAGAAGCACTCCGTGGTAGATCCATCCACCGGCGGAGCTCCAGAACAGGCCCCAAGATGGGATCTCACGGGAACAGAAGGTCGCGACGGTGGAATTAGGGTTTTTTCTGTTGCCTCGATGTTTTCAGGGTACATGGATATATATATATATATAGGAGGAAGGAGGTCATCGGCGGAGCAAGAGGGGGCCCACGAGGGTGGGGGGCGCGCCCAGGGGGAGGGGGCGCGCCCTCGACCCTCGTGGGCACCTCCTTCGTTCCCTCGTGTGTACTCCAAGTCTTTTGGGTAGATACGGTTCCAAAAATAACTCTCCTGAAGGTTTCAATCCGTTTGGACTCTGTTTGATATTCCTTTTCTACGAAACCCTGAAATAGGCAAAAAAAACAGCAATCTGCACTGGGCCTTGGGTTAGTAGGTTAGTCCCAAAAATAATATAAAAGTGTATAATAAAGCCTATTTAACATCCAAAACAGAATATATAATAGCATGGAACAATAAAACATTATAGATACGTTGGAAACGTATCAAGCATCCCCAGGCTTAATTCTTGCTCGTCCTCGAGTAGGTAAATGATAAAAACAAATTTTTTGATGTGGAATACTAACCAACATAATTTCCAATGTAATTTCTTTATTGTGGCATGAATGTTCAGATCCGAAAGATCCAAGACAAAAGTCTATATTGACATAAGAATAATAATACTTTAAGAATACTAACAAAGCAATTATGTCTTCTCAAAATAACATGGCCAAAGAAAGTTATCCCTACAAAATCATATAGTCTGGCTATGCTCCCTCTTCATCACACAAAATATTCATATCATGCACAACCCCTGTTTCAACCAAGCAATTGTTTTCATACTCAAATTTTTTCAAACCTTTCAACTTTCACGCAATACATGAGTGTGAGCCATCGATATAGCACTATAGGTGGAATAGAGTGGTGGTTGTGGAGAAGACAAAAACGGAGGAAGATACTCTCACATGGCTGGGCGTATCAATGGGCTATGGAGATGCCCATCAATTGATATCAATGTGACTGAGTAGGGATTGCCATGCAACGGATGCACTAGAGCTATAAGTGTATGAAAGCTCATAAATAGAAACTAAGTGGGTGTGCATCCAACTTGCTTGCTCATGAAGACCTAGGGCATTTGAGTAAGCCCATCGTTGGAATATACAAGCCAAGTTCTATAATAAAAATTCCCACTAGTATATGAAAGTGACAAATCAAGAGACTCTCTATCATGAAGATCATGGTGCTACTTTGAAGCACAAGTGTGGAAAAGGATAGTAGCATTGTCACTTCTCTCTTTTCTCTCATTTTTTGGAGGGGCTTTCTCTATTTTTAGCCCCTCTCTATTTTTTTGGACAATCTCTTTTTAATTTGGCCTTTCCTCACATGGGACAATGCTCTAATAATGAAGATCATCACACTTTTATTGACTTACAACTCACAGATTACAACTCGAATCTAGAACAAAATATGACTCTATATGAATGCCTCCGGTGGTGTACCGCGATGTGCAATGAATCATGAGTGACATGTATGAGAAATTATGCATGGTGGCCTAGCCACAAATACGATGTCAACTACATGATCATGCATGGCAATACGACAATATGAAGTGTGTCATATGAACGGAATGGTGGAAAGTTGTATGGCAATATATCTCGGAATGGCTATATAAATGCCATGATAGGTAGGTATGGTGGCTGTTTTGAGGAAGGTATATGGTGGGTGTATGATACCGGCGAGATTTGCGCGGTACAAGAGAGGATAGCAATGGTGGAAGGGTGAGAGTGCATATAATCCATGGGCTCAACATTAGTCATAAAGAACTCATATACTTATTGCAAAAATCTACGAGTCATCAAACAAAGTAATCAAAGCATGCTCCTAGGGGAAGGGTTGGTAGGAGTTAACCATCGTGCGATCCCGACCTCCACACAAAGGATGACACTCAATAAATACCCCATGCTCTAACTTCGTCACATAGCGGTTCACCACTCGTGCATGCTACGGGAATCACAAACTTTAACACAAGTATTTCTCAAATTCATAATTACTCCACTAGCATGACTCTAATATCACCATCCTCATATCTCAAAACAATCATCAAGTATCAAACTTCTCATCATATTCAATGCACTTTATATGAAAGCTTTCACTATATTCATCTTGGATACGTATCATATTAGGACTAGTTTTATAACCAAAGCACATTACAATGCTGTTCTAAAAGACTCTCAAAAAGGATATAAGTGAAGCATGAGAGATCAACAATTTCTACAAAATAAAACCACCACCGTGCTCTAAAAGATATAAGTGAAGCACTAGAGCAAAACTATCTAGCTCAAAAGATATAAGTGAAGCACATAGAGTATTCTAACAAATTTTAAATCCTATTTATATCTCTCAAAAGGTGTGTCCAGAAAGTATGATTGTGGCAAACTAGAAAGCAAACACTCAAATCATACATGACGCTCCAAGCACATATCATGTGGTGGATAAAAATATAGTCCTGAGTATAGTTACCGATAGATGAAGACGAAAGAGGTGATGCCTTCCCGGGGCATCCCAAGCTTAGTCTTTTGGTTGTCCTTAATTTTACCTTGGGGTGCCTTGGGAATCCCCAAGCTTAGGCCCTTGCCACTCTTGGTTCCATAGTCCATCAAAGCCATACTCAAAACTTGAAAACTTCACAACACAAAACTTAGCCAAAAATCTCGTGAGCTCCGTTAGTATAAGAAAACAAACCACCACTCAAAGGTACTGTAATGAACTCATTTTTTGTTTATATTGGTGTTAAACCTACTGTATTCCAACTTCTCTATGATTCATATTCCCCAATACTACTCATAGATTCATCAAAATAAGCAAACAACACATGAAAAACAGAATCTGTCAAAAACAGAACAGTCTGTAGTAATCTGTAACTTTCGAATACTTCTGTAACTCCAAAAAATTTGAAATAAATTGGTAAACGTGAGGAATTTGTCTATAAAGCATCTGCAAAAACAATCAACTAAATAGCACTCTCCAGTAAAATCTGGTGGCTAATCTCGTGAGCGCTACAGTTTTTGTTTTTCACAACATGATCATATAAACTTGACACAAGTCTTCCCAAAGGTTATACTTGGCACAAACACTAATTAAAACACAAAACCACATATAAAAAGAAGCTAGATGCAATATTTATTCCTAAACAGAAGCAAAAACAAAGAAAATAAAATTGGGTTGCCTCCCAACAAGCACTATCGTTTAACGCCCCTAGCTATTGCCATCTTTGGTCTTTACTCTTTTGGCGGTGTCAAGTTCGAATCCGGGAGGTTCTTTACGTTTCCCTTCATATTCGGAAATCTTTAGATCTAACGAATCCAACCGCTTATTGCAAAGGGTAATCAACATATTCATGCGGTGGAGATTTCCACTAACATTCTTAAGAGGTTCACGAGACTTTTGTAATATTTTCGTTACTTCGCAAATTTTCTCAAAAACTTGTGTCTCTTCTGGGGTAGAGGGTTGCCCGAACAACTCTGTCAAAGCATTATAGGAATCAATATTATGACTCTCCAAGAAATTTCCTCCGGTAACGGTATCAAGAATAAGCCTATTCCAAGGAGTTATGCCAATATAAAGATTGCGAAGAAGCACGGAAGTGGAAAGCTTCCTAGTAGATCTATTTTGAGCATTGCAAATTCTATACCAGGCATCTTTTAGATTTTCCTCCTCCCTTTGTTTAAAATTAAGAACCTCACTCTCGAGAGTATTGATAATGATAGATATGCTAGCCATGACGACAAGGCAAAGCGAACGGTAAACACATGAAAAAAAGAAGGGCAAATAAAACGGCAAGGGTGAAGTGGGCGAGAGGAAAATGAGAGGCAAATAAATGTAATGCGAAGGATAAGGGTTTGTGATAGGTACTTGGTATATGAATTTTGCGTAAGCCTACCCGGCAACGGCGCCAGAAATTCTTCTTGCTACTTCTCGAGCTTGCGTTGTATTCCCTCGAAGAGGAAAGGGTGATGCAGCACAGTAGCGTAAGTATTTCCCTCAGTTTTTAAGAACCAAGGTATCAATCCAGTAGGAGACCACACGTGAGTCCCTCGCACCAGCACAAACAAATAAGAACTTCGCAACCAACGCGATAAGGGGTTGTCAATCCCTTTACGGTCACTTACGAAAGTGAGATCTGATAGATAGGATAGTATAATATTTTTGGTATTTTTGATATAAGAACAGAAAGTAAATAAAGCAAAGTAAAGTAGATGAAAGATTAATATGTTGAGAATAGACCCGGGGGCCATAGGTTTCACTAGTGGCTTCTCTCATGATAGCAGAATTCTATGGTGGGTGAACAAATTACTGTCGAGCAATTGATAGAAAAGCGCATAGTTATGAGAATATCTAGGCATGATCATTATATATAGGCATCATGTCCGTGACAAGTAGACCGAAACGATTCTGCATCTACTACTATTACTCCACACATCGACCGCTATCCAGCATGCATCAAGAGTATTAAGTTCATAAGGATAGAGTAATGCTTTAAGCAAGATGACATGATGTAGAGGGGTAAACTCAAGCAATATGATATAAACCCCATCTTTTTATCCTCGATGGCAACAATACAATACATGCCTTGCTGCCCCTGCTATCACTGGGAAAGGACACCACAAGATTGAACCCAAAGCCAAGCACTTCTCCCATTGCAAGAACTATAGATCTAGTAGGCCAAATCAAACCAATAATTCGAAGAGACTTGCAAGGATATTATAATCATACATAAAAGAATTCAGAAAAGAATCAAATATTTCTCATATATAATCTTGATCATAAACCCACAATTCATCGGATCTCGACAAACACACCGCAAAAAGATTACATCAAATAGATCTCCTCGAAGATCGAGGAGAACTTTGTATTGAGATCCAAAAATAGAGAAGAAGCTATCTAGCTAATAACTATGGACCCGAAGGTCTATGGTAAACTACTCACAACTCATTGGTGAGGCTATGGCGTTGATGTAGAAGCACTCCGTGGTAGATCCCTCCTCCTGCGGAGCTCCGGAATAGGCCCCAAGATAGGATCTCACGGGAATAGAAGCTTGTGGAGGTGGAATTAGGGTTTTCTCTGTTGCCTCGATGTTTTCAGGGTACATGGATATCTATATAGGAGGAAGGAGGGCATCAGGGGAGCCAGAGGGTGCCCACGAGGGTGGGGCACACGCCTAGGGGGAGGGGCGCGCCCTGGACCCTCGTGGCCACTTCCTTCATTCCCTCGCGTGTACTCCAAGTCTTCTGGGTAGATACGGTTCCAAAAATAACTCTGCCGAAGGTTTCATTCCGTTTGGACTCCGTTTGATATTCCTTTTCGACGAAACCCTGAAATAGGCAAAAAATAGCAATCTGCACTGGGCCTTGGGTTAGTAGGCTAGTCCCAAAAATAATATAGAAGTGTATAATAAATCCCATTAAACATCCAAAACAGAATATATAATAGCATGGAACAATCAAAAATTATAGATATGTTGGAGACGTATCATTTAGTAGTAACTTGATCCGAAGTTTCATGATCGTCATCATTAGCTTCCTCGCTGATTGGTGTAGGAATCACTGGAACTAGTTTCTGTGATGTACCACTCTCCAATTCGGGAGAAGGTACAATTACCTCATCAAGTTCTACTTTCCTCCCACTCACTTCTTTCGAGAGAGACTCATTCTCTAGAAATGATGCATTCTTAGCAATGAATATTTTGCCTTCGGATCTGTGATAGAAGGTGTACCCAACAGTTTCCTTTGGGTATCCTATGAAGACACATTTCTCCGACTTGGGTTCGAGCTTATCAGGTTCAAGCTTTTTCACATAAGCATCGCAGCCCCAAACTTTAAGCAATGACAACTTTGCTTTCTTGCCAAACCACAGTTCATAAGGCATCGTCTCAACTGATTTAGATGGTGTCGTATTTAATGTGAATGCAGTTGTCTCTAAACCATAACCTCAAAACGATAGTGGTAAATCGGTAAGAGACATCATAGACCGCACCATATCTAATAAAGTACGGTTACGATGTTCAGACACACCATTACGCTGTGGTGTTCTAGGTGGCGTGAGTTGTGAAACTATTTCACATTGTTTTAAATGAAGGCCAAACTAATAACTTCAAATATTCGCTTCCGCGATCTGACCGTTGATACGTCTCCAACGTATCTACTTTTCCAAACCATTTTGCCCTTGTTTTGGACTCTAACTTGCATGATTTGAATGGAAGTAACCCGGACTGGCGCTATTTTCAGCAGAACTGCCATGGTTTTTTTTTTTGTGCAAAATAAAAAGTTCTCGGAATCGCCTGAATATCAACGGAGAACTATTTCGGAAAATAAAAAAAAATACCTGCAAGAAGATCCACACCAGGGGGCCCAGGGCCTGTCCACGAGGGTGGGGGGCGCGCCCCCTGCCTCGTGGGCCCCCTAGTGCTCCATCGACGTACCCCCAGATCCTATATCTTCCGTTTCGGGGAGAAAAAATCAGAGAGAAAGAATTATCGTGTTTCACAAGATGGAGCCGCATCCAAGCCCTAATCTCTCTCGGGAGGGCTGATCTGGAGTCCCTTCGGGGCTCCGGAGAGTGGAGCTCGTCGCCATCGTCATCATCAACCTTCCTCCATCACCAATTCCATGATGCTCACCGCCGTGCGTGAGTAATTCCATCGTAGGCTTGCTGGACGGTGATGTGTTGGATGGGATCTATCATGTAATCGAGTTAGTTTTGTTAGGGTTTGATCCCTAGTATCCACTATGTTCTGAGATTGATGTTGCTATGACTTTGCTATGCTTAATGCATGTCACTAGGGCCCGAGTGCCATGATTTCAGATCTAAACCTATTATGTTTTTATGAATATATGTGTGTTCTTGTTCCTATCTTGCAAGTCTATAGTCACCTACTATGTGTTATGATCCGGCAACCCCGAAGTGATAATAATAGGGACCACTCCCGGTGATGACCATACTTTGAGGAGTTCATGTATTTACTATGTGTTACTGCTTTGGTCTAGTACTCTATTAAAAGGAGGCCTTAATATCCCTTAGTTTCCAATAGGACCCCACTGTCATGGGAGGGTAGGACAAAATATGTCATGCAATTTCTTTTCCATAAGCATGTATGACTATATTCGGAATACATGCCTACATTGCATTGTTAAACTGGAGCTAGTTCTGTGTCACCCTAGGTTATAACTTCTACATGATGAATTGCATCCGACATAATTTCCCATCACCGATCCAATGCCTACGAGCTTTACCTATATTGCTTGTCGCTTATTTACTTTTCCGTTGCTACTATTACAAAAACTGCAAAAACACTACCGTTACTTTTATTGCTGCTACCACCACTATCATATTACTTTGCTACTAAACTATCTTGCTGCAGATACTAAGTTTCCAGGTGTGGTTGAATTGACAACTCAGCTGCTAATACTTAAGAGTATTCTTCGGCTCCCCTTGTGTCGAATCAACAAATTTGGGTTGAATACTTTACCCACGAAAACTGTTGCGATCCCCTACACTTGTGGGTTATCAAGACTATTTTCTGGCGCCGTTGCCGGGGAGCATAGCTCTATTCTTTAAGTCACTTGGGATTTATATCTGTTGATCACTATGAAGAATTTGAAGGACTCAAAAACCAAGATCTTACCCTCAACTACGAGGGGAGGTAAGGAACTGCCATCTAGCTCTGCACTTGATTCTCCTTCTGTTATGAGTAAACTTGCGACACCTACTCCTGCTATTCAATCTGATATGTCGTATGTTCTTGATGATGCTACTTCTGCTATGTATGATGAAACTACCTCTATGCCTGATACTGTGCCACTAGGTGAATTTCTAGATGAACAAATTGCTAAGGTTAGGGAGAGTGCAAATGATGAAACTGATGATATTTATGAGAGTGATGATGAAACTACTCCCAATAGATATGATCTTAAGAAGTTATTAGCTAAGTTGAAAGAAAAGTCCCTGAATGCTAGAATGAAACATAAACCTGCTTTTGCTACTTCACCTATCTGTGTTACGGATAAGGATTATGAATTCTCTGTTGATCCTGAGTTAATTACTTTGGTTGAATCTGATCCTTTCCATGGCTATGTGTCTGAAACTGTTGTGGCACATCTTACTATGTTGAATGATATAGCCACCCTGTTTACCAATGAAGAAAAGATTCGTTACTACTATATCCTTAAGCTATTTCCGTTCTCGTTAAAGGGTGATGCTAAGACTTGGTTTAATTCTCTTGATCCTGGATGTGTGCGTAGTCCCCAGGATATGATGTATTACTTCTCTGCTAAATATTTTCCCACTCATAAGAAACAAGCTGCCTTACGGAAAATATATAACTTTGCTCAAACTGAAGAAGAGAGTCTCCCACAAGCTTGGGGGAGGCTTCTCCAGTTACTTAATGCTTTGCCTGATCATCCTCTTGAAATGCATGATATACTTGATGTATTTTATAATGGACTAACCGATGCTTCCGGAGACCACCTGGATAGTTGTGTTGGTTGTGTTTTCAGGGAAAGAACAGTTGAACAAGCTGAACTACTATTGAATAATATGCTGGCCAATGAAAATAATTGGACACTTCCTGAACCAGCCCCTAAGCCAACTCCGAAGAAAAGAGGTGCTCTATTCCTCAGTCCTGAAGATATGCAAGAGGCAAAGAAATCTATGAAAGAAAAAGGTATTAAAGCTGAAGATGTTAAGAATTTACCGCCTATTGAAGAAATACATGGTCCTGATAACCCGACACAGGTAGTAAAGGTAAATTCTCTTAATAGATTTGATGAATGTGATATTCCTCGTTATAAGTCTGCTAGCCAATGCTTAGATGAGTTTGACAATTTTATTGTGAAACAAGAAAACTTCAATGCTTATGTTGGTAGACAATTACAACACAATGCTTATATGATTGAACGCTTGACTGATTATCTATCTAGAGCTAAAGGTGAATTGAAACTTATTAGTAAACATGCTTCTATGGTCACCACTCAAGTAGAACAAGTACTTAAGGCTCAGAATGGTTTGCTCAATGAATTAAATAGTAAGAATAATGACAATGCCATTAGAGTTGTGACTAGAGGTGGTAGAATGACTCAGGAACCTCTGTATCCTAAAGGCCACCCTAAGAGACTTGAGCAAGATTCTCAGAGAGCTAATTTAGAGGCACCTAGTTCTTCTAAGAAGAAGAAAAAGAAAAATGATAGAACTTTGCATGCTCCGAGTGAACTTGTAGCTGACGTACCTGAGAATCCCAATGATATATCTGTTTCTGATGCTGAGACACAATCTGGTAATGAACATGAACCTAGTGATAATATTAATGATGATGTTCATGATGATGCTCACCTAGCAATGATAATGATGTAGAGATTGAACCTGCTGTGGATCTTGATAACCCACAATCAAAGAATCAATGTTATGATAAGAGAGACTTTGTTGCTAGAAAGCACGGTAGGGAAAGAGAACCATGGGTTCAGAAACCCATGCCTTTTCCTCCAAAACAATCCAAGAAAAAGGATGATGAGGATTTTGAGCGCTTTGCTGAAATGATTAGACCTATCTTTTTGCGTATGTGTTTGACATATGTGCTTAAAACAAATCCTTATGCCAAGTATATGAAAGATATTATTACCAACAAAAGAAAGATACATGAAGTAGAAATTTCCACCATGCTTGCCAATTACACTTTTGAGGGTGGAATGCCTAAGAAATTAGGAGATCCAGGAGTACCTACTATACCTTGCTCCATTAAAAGAAACTATGTTAAAATTGCTTTGTGTGATCTGGGAGCTGGTGTTAGCGTTATGCCTCTCTCTTTATATCGTAGACTTGACTTGAGTAAGTTGATACCTACTGAAATATCTTTGCTAATGGCTGATAAATCAACTGCTATACATGCTGGTATTTGTGAGGATGTGCCTATTGTAGTTGCAAATGTTACTATTCTAACGGACTTTGTTATACTTAATATTCCCGAGGACGATAGTATGTCTATTATTTTTGGAAGACCCTTTTTGAATACTGCAGGGGCTGTTATTGATTACAACAAAGGCAATGTCACTTTTCATGTCAATGGTAATGAGCATATGGTACACTTTCCGAGGAAACAACCTCAGGTCCACAATATCAATTATATTGGAAAAACTTCAACTATCTCTATTGGAGATTTTGAGTTTCCTCTTCCTACTATCAAGAAGACATATGACATCCTTATTGTTGGGGACATACATATCCCCATTGAGGTAACCTAGTGTTATTCGAAAATTCTCCAGTTTCATGTCACTCAGAAAGAGTTTATTAACAAGACCTAATCAACCTTGTTAATGGATTCCTTTTGATGAGCATGGGGTAGGTGGATCTAGATAGCACAACCTTCTATACCCTCCTTTTACTTTCTGTTAATTAGGATAAATAAAGCAAAATAGTATTTTCTGTCTGTTTCCAGACTTACCCGTGCAATAAAAAATATCCCGAAAATAAAAGTTCTCCAAATGCCATGAAAATGAAATATGATTTTTTCTAGAATATTTTACGAAAATATGGCACTAAACACACAGCGAGGGGAGCCAACACGTGGCCACGAGGGTCTAGGGCGCGCCCTCCTGCCCAGGGCACGCCCCCTGCCTCGTGGGCCCCACGTGCCCCCCTCCACTTATTCCAGCCCCCATGCTCTTCTTCTTCCTCCCAAAAAATCCCCAACCAGCTCAAACCCGAGTTCTAGATCATCTTATTGCCATTTTCGATTTCCTTGCTCAAAGCACCATTCACCAAACTATTTGGGGAGATTGTTCCTTGGTATGTGACTCCTCCATTGGTCCAATTAGTTTATGTTCTAGTGCTTTATTTGTTGCAAATTTATGCTGCTGTGGTGACCTTGTTCTTGAGCTTGCATGTCAATTTTTCTTGGTCCCAAGTAGTTCTAATGCATGATATAGCCTCTAGGCACTTGTAGGAGTTGTTGCTATCAATCTTGTTGAGTTTGGTTAACTTTTATTATGAGTTACTAAAAATTTCAGTAAACTTCGTAAAAATGTCTAGGAACAACTTCCAAGGTGGTCCTTCAAGGAAGCAAGAATCGAGGCTCACGTTCCGTGTGCCGGACGATGAACCACCGAGGGATGCTGATGTGCGGCCTTGTGAATGGCCGTCAGATGAATTCATGGGTCAAGCTGGCATCAAAGATGAATTTTACGCATACGTGCGCAATGCTGACCTCGAGGACTTCGTACAAGATAAGTGTCCTCAATACCGTGGCTTAACTGATAGCTTTGTGAGAATGTTTAAATTTTCATCTTCACGTAATTCTCACACTATACTGTTTGACCTGTATGATAAATCTTATACCATGGTTTTAGAGGATTTTAATGTTGCTTGCAAGCTCTCATAGTGGGGCTGTATGAGTGATCCACGCAAATATGAATTTAGAGAATTCCTAGCTAGTATTACAGTGAGGGAATCCAGGGAAATCACACAGGCTACCATAGGGAGTATTCATTTTCCTGCTATTCATTACATTGCTCTCTTTATCGGTAGATTCATAAACGGTAAAGATGAGGCTTGTCACATGTGTGTCCCTGATCTTAGTGTTCTCAGGAGTGTTGTACTAGGTGATAGGCAATATAACTTGGGAGCCATTGTTGCACGTAGGCTACACCATAATGGTTTGCATAGAGATTTATTTGGTGGGACCTATGCTACCCGCATAGCCCGCTTTCTTGGTGTGTTTGTTCACGTGAATGATGAACCTTTACCCCCTGCTTATTTAGACTGCCATGCTATGACTAGTCACCGGTTTATAGAGTGGGATGATCAAACCCTCAAATATCGACTAATCTTTAACAGGCAGCATGCCATCCCTATTGTTCTTCCTGCCCCCACTTTATTTAACTTTCAGGAAAAAGGGAATTACACTATAACTATGGAGGAGGCAAATGCTTATTATAATATGAAGGAGGCAACACGCCTTCGAGCTGCAGCTCAACATGCAACATCTGCTGCATCCCAGTACGACCCCAACTACAACTTTGGATATTCGTCAGGCCAATACTGGCCATAGACCAACTTAGGCCAAAAGCCTAAGCTTGGGGGAGTACATGTTTCTCACCGACTTACATTCATGTTCACACTTATTTTAGTTGTCGGTGCTCACACTCTTTCACTGTACCATCCATGCTTAGTTTCAATTTCTTTTTCTTAATCTTTTTTCTTGTGTGCTAGAAAAACCCAGAAAAACAAAAAAAAAAATAGTTGCAGCTTCTAGCTAGTTTACTCTCTTTGCTTGTAGTAGTAATTAAAATGAAAACCCAAAATGATTTCCCGTTCTTATTTTGCTTGTTGGGAGCTTTCCCGTGTAAATAGTTTCTTTTCTTTTCTTTAGGGGTTAAGAGTAGAAGACCACGATAGAAATGCTTAGTTGCTCTCATATGCTTTGTTGTGAATTAACCTTGAGCCATATTACCTTGTCTTCTCTCTTGTATTAAATGCCTGCAGATTCCGGCTTAGTCCAATGCACATGCACTATTATTTTTTCCACACCGTTCAGTCGTGCGAGTGAAAGGCAATGAGGATGATACATGATGAACTAATTGAGATGAGAAAAGATGGTACGAACTCGACCTCTCTTGTTTTTGTAAATATGATGGCTCATCGTTCCTGATTCAGCTTGTTATGAATGAAACATGCTTGCAATGACAATTAGAGATCATAGCTGCTTATGCCATGCTTAATTAGCTGAGAGTTTATAATGGTCTATTTTGTGTGCCAACATGATATTAAAATGGTTGTGATGTGGTATGATGGGTGGTATCCTCCTTTGAGCGATTTAAGTGACTTAACTTGGCACATGTTCACGCATGTAGTTGAAACAAATCAACATAGCCTTCACGATATTTATGTTCATGGTGATTTATATCCTACTCATGCTTGCATTCATTGTTGATTAATTTTAATGCATGTTCATGATCGTTGTTGCTCTCTAGCGGGTCGCTTCCCAGTCTCTTTCTAGCCTTCACCTGTACTAAGCGGGAATACTGCTTGTGCATCCACTTCCATAAACCCCAAAGTTATTCCATATGAGTCCACCATACCTTCCAATATGCGGTGTTTACCTACTGTTCCAAGTAAATTTTTATGTGCCAAACTCCAAACCTTCAAATGAAATTCTGTTTTGTATGCTCGAACAGCTCATGTATCAACTAGGGTTGTCTATATCTTCCATGCTAGGTGGGTTATTCTCACGATGAGTGGACTCCGCTCATCATTCATGAGAAAATGGCTAGTAACCGGGATGCCCAGTCCCATGCTCAAAATCATAATAATTAAACAAAACTCCCCTAGGGTTGTTGCTTGTTTGGACGGTACCCCGTGGATTTGGATGGCCGTGGAGTGTACTTGTTGGTGGTTGGGGGAGTATAAACTTTACCATTCTGTTTGGGAACCGCCTATAATGTGCGTAGCATGGTAGATATCGAGATTCTTGGTTGTTATGTTGACAATGAAAGTATACCGCTCAAAATGTTATTCATCTCTATTTAAAAATCGAGCTCTGGCACCTCTACAAATCCCTGCTTCCCTCTACGAAGGGCCTATCTATTTACATTTATGCAGAGTCATCATCCACTTATCAAAGAGCACCAGTAGGAGAGCACCTCTATCGTTACATGTATTACTATTAATTTGCATTGAGTATGATCATGACTGGATCTCTTTTACCATGAATTACAATGTCTAGTCAGTCCTTGATCTTTAAAGGTGCTCTGCATTTATGTTTTGCGGTCTCAGAAAGGGCTAGCGAGATACCATCTTGTTATATCATATCATGATTGTTTTGAGAAAGTGTTGTCATCCGCGGTTTATTATTATTGCTCGCTAGTTGATTATGCCATTGATGTGGGTAGTCTTGAGACCTGAGAGTTATTGTGAATGTGGTCAGTTCATGATCTTGTTGAAAACCTGAATGCTAGCTTACATATTTACAACAACAAGAGCAAACAGAGTTTGTCAAAGTTTTTCATTACCACTTTCAGTTTATCAACTGAATTGCTTGAGGACAAGCAAAGGTTTAAGCTTGGGGGAGTTGATACGTCTCCAATGTATCTACTTTTCCAAACCCTTTTTCCCTTGTTTTGGACTCTAACTTGGCATGATATGAATGGAACTAACCCGGACTGACGCTGTTTTCAGCAGAACTGTCATGGTGTTGTTTTTGTGCAGAATAAAAAGTTCTCGGAATCGCCTGAAAATCAACGGAGAATTATTTTGGAAAATATAAAAAATACCTGCAAGAAGATCCACACCAGGGGGCCCAGGGCCTGTCCACGAGGGTGGGGGGCGCGCCCCCCTGCCTCATGGGCCCCCTGGTGCTCGACCGACGTACCCCCAGATCCTGTTTCGGGGAGAAAAAAATCAGAGAGAAAGAATTATCGCATTTCACAAGACGGAGCCGCCGCCAAGCCCTAATCTCTCTCAGGAGGCCTGATCTAGAGTCCGTTCGGGGCTCCGGAGAGTGGAGATCGTCGCCATCATCATCATCAACCTTCCTCCGTCACCAATTCCATGATGCTCACCGATGTGCGTGAGTAATTCCATCGTAGGCTTGCTGTACGGTGATGGGTTGGATGAAATCTATCATGTAATCGAGTTAGTTTTGTTAGGGTTTGATCCCTAGTATCCACTATGTTATGAGATTGTTGTTGCTATGACTTTGCTATCCTTAATGTTTGTCACTAGGGCCCGAGTGCCATGATTTCAGATCTGAACCTATTATGTTTTTATGAATACATGTGTGTTCTTGATCCTATCTTGCAAGTCTATAGTCACCTATTATGTGTTATGATCCGGCAACCCCGAAGTGATAATAATCGGGACCACTCCCGGTGATGACCATACTTCCAGGAGTTCATGTATTCACTATGTGTTAATGCTTTGGCCCGGTACTCTATTAAAAGGAGGCCTTAATATCCCTTAGTTTTCAATAGGACCCCGCTGCCACGGGAGGGTAGGACAAAACATGCCATGCAAGTTCTTTTCCATAAGCACGTATGACTATATCCGGAATACATGCCTACATTGCATTGATGAACTGGAGCTAGTTCTGTGTCAACCTAGGTTATAACATCTACATGATGAATTGCATCCGACATTATTTCCCATCACCGATCCAATGCCAACGAGCTTTACCTATATTGCTTGTCGCTTATTTAATTTTCCGTTGCTACTATTAGAAAAACTATAAAAACACTACCATTACTTTTATTACTGCTACCGGCACTATCATATTTCTTTGCTACTAAACTATCTTGTTGGAGATACAAAGTTTCCAGGTGTGGTTGAATTGACAACTCAGCTGCTAATACTTAAGAGTATTCTTTGGCTCCCCTTGTGTCGAATCAACAAATTTGGGTTGAATACTTTACCCTCGAAAACTATTGCGATCCCCTACACTTGTGGGTTATCAATCGTAGAAACTTTTATTTTCTTGTTACGATGATTTTTCACTTCACTCTAAAATTCTTTGAACTTTTCAAATGTTTCAGACTTATGTTTCATCAAGTAGATATACCCATATCTGCTCAAATCATCTGTGAAGGTCAGAAAATAACGATACCCGTAGCGAGCCTCAACACTCATCGGACCGCATACATCAGTATGTATTATTTCCAGTAAGTCAGTTGCTTGCTCCATTGTTTTGGAGAACGGAGTCTTAGTCATCTTGCCCATGAGGCATGGTTTGCAAGCATCAATGATTCATAATCAAGTGATTCCAAAAGCCCATCAGCATGGAGTTTCTTCATGCGCTTTACACCAATATGACCTAAACGGCAGTCCCACAAATAAGTTGCACTATCATTATTAACTTTGCATATTTTGGCTTCGCTATTATGAATATGTGTATCACTACGATCGAGATCCTACAAACTATTCTTATTGGGTGTATGACCATCGAAGGTTTTATTCATGTAAACAGAACAACAATTATTCTCTAACTTTAAATGAATAAACGTATTGCAATAAACATGATCAAATCATGCTCAACGCAAACACCAAACAACATTTATTTAGGTTCAACACTAATCCCGAAAGTATAGGGAGTGTGCGATGATGATCATATCAATCTTGGAACCACTTCCAGCACACATCGTCACTTCACCCTTCACTAGTCTCTGTTCATTTTGCAACTCCCATTTTGAGTTACTACTCTTAGCAACTGAACCAGCATCAAATACCGAGGGGTTGCTATAAACACTAGCAAAGTACACATCAATAACATGTATATCAAATATAGCTTTGTTCACTTTGCAATCCTTCTTATCCACCAAGTTTCTAGGGTAGTTCCACTTCCAGTGACCATTTCCTTTGCAGTAGAAGCACTCAGTTTCAGGATTGGGTCTCGCTTTGGGTTTCTTCATGGGAGTAGCAACTTGCTTGCCATTCTTCTTGAAGTTCGCTTTTTTTTCCTTTGCCCTTTTACTTGAAACTAGTGGTCTTGTCAACCATCAACACTTGATGCTTTTTCTTGATTTCTACCTTCGTCGATTTTAGAATCGCGAAGAGCTCAGGAATTACTTTCATCATCCCTTGCATATTATAGTTCTTCACGAAGTTCTAGTAACTCGGAGATAGTGACTAGAGAACTTTGTCAATTACTATCTTATCTGGAAGATTAACTCCCACTTGATTCAAGCAATTGTAGACCCAGACAATCTGAGCACATGCTCATTGGTTGAGCTATTCTCCTCCATCTTGTAGGCAAAGTACTGTCAGAGGTCACATACCACTTGATATGGGCATGAGTATGAAATACCAATTTCAACTCTTAGGAACATCTTATATGCTCCGTGGCATTCAGAACATTTTTGAAGTCCCGGTTCTAAGCCGCAAATCATGGTGCACTAAACTATCAAGTAGTCATCATACCGAGCTTTTGTCAAAACGTTCATAATGTCTGCATCTGCTCCTGCAATAGGTCTGTCACCTAGCGATGCATTACGGACATAGTTCTTCTATGCAACAATGAGGAAAATCCTCAGATCATGGAACAAGTCCGCATCATTGTTACTATCATCTTTAACCTTATATTTCTCTAGGAACATATATAAATAAACGGGGAGCAACATCGCGAGCTATTGATCTACAACATAGATATGCTAATATTACCAGGACTAAGTTCATGATAAATTAAAGTTCAATTAATCATATTACTAAAGAACTCCCACTTAGATAGACATCCCTCTAGTCATCTAAATGATCACCTGATCCAAATTAACTAAACAATGTCCGATCATCATGTGAGATGGAGTAGTTTTCAATGGTGAACATCTTATGTTGATCATATCTACTATATGATTCACGCTCGACCTTTCGGTCTCCAGTGTTCCGAGGCCATATCTGTACATGCTAGGCGCGTCAAGTTTAACCCGAGTATTTTGCATGTGCAAAACTGTCTTGCACCCGTTGTATGTGAACGTAGAGCCTATCACACCCGATCATCACGTGGTGTCTCAGCACGAAGAACTTTCGCAACGGTGCATACTCAGGGAGAACACTTGTACCTTCAAATTTTGTAAGGGATCATCTTATAATGCTTCCGCCGTACTAAGCAAAATAAGAAGCATACCAAGATAAACATCACATGCAATCAAAATATGTGACATGATATGGCCATCATCATTTTGTGCTTTTGATCTCCATCTCCAAAGCATCGTCATGATCTCCATCGTCACCGGCTTGACACCATGATCTTCATCGTAGCGTCGTGGTCGTCTTGCCAACTATTGCTACTACCACTATCGCTAACTCATAGTGATTAAGTAAAGAAATTACATGGCCTTCGCAATTCATACAATAATGAGACAACCATAAGGCTCCTACCGGTTGCCGATAATTTACAAAACATGATCATCTCATAAAATAACGTATAACTCATCACATCTTGACCATATCACATCACAACATGCCCTGCAAAAACAAGTTAGACGTCCTCTACTTTGTTGTTGCAAGTTTTACGTGGCTGCTACGGGCTTTAGCAAGAACCATTCTTACCTACGCATACAAAAACCCACAACGAATTTTCGTCAAGTGTGCTGTTTTAACCTTTACAAGGTCCGGGCGTAGCCACACTCAATTCAAATAAAGTGAGAGAGACAGACATCCGCCGGTCACCTTTAAGCAACGAGTTCTCGTAAGGGTGAAACCAGTCTCGCGTAAGCATACGTGTAATGTTGGTCCGAGCCACTTCATCTCACAATATCGCCGAATCAAAGTATGACATGTTGGTAAGCAGTATGACTATTATCGCCCACAACTCATTGTGTTCTACTCGTGCATATCATCTACGCATAGACCTGGCTCATGATGCCACTGTTGGGGAACGTAGTATTTCAAAAATTTCTACGATCACGCAAGATCTATCTAGGAGAAGCATAGCAATGAGCAGGGAGAGTGTGTCTACGTTCCCTCATAGACCGAAAGCGGAAGCGTCTAGTGACGCGGTTGATGTAGTCCAACGTCTTCGCGATCCAACCGATCCAAGCACGGAACGTATGGCACCTCCGTGTTCAGCACACGTTCAGCTCGATGACATCCCACGACCTCTTGATCCAGTTGAGTGTCACGGGAGAGTTTCGTCAGCACGACGGTGTGGTGACAGTGATGATGAAGCTACTGGCGCAGGGCTTCGCCTAAGCACTGCAACGATATGACCGAGGTGTGTAACTATGGAGAGGGGCACCGCACACGGCTAAAATCAACTTGTGTGTTCATGGGGTGCCCCTGGCCACGTATATAAAGGATGGAGGGAGGAGGAGGCCGGCCCTCATAGGGCGAGCCAAAGTGTGGAGTCCTACTAGGACTCCTAGTCCTAGTAGGATTCCACCTCCCATGTGGAATAGGAAAAGGGGAAGGGAGAAGGAGAAGGAAGGAAGGGGGCGCCCCCTTTCCCTACTCCTATTCGGACCAGTCCATGGGGAAGGGTTGCGGCCACCCTTGAGGCCTTTCTCTCATTTCCCGTATGGCTCATTAAGGCCCAATACAAATTCCCGTAACTCTCCGGTACTCCGAAAAATACCCGAATCACTCGGAACCTTTCCGATGTCCGAATATAGCCTTCCAATATATCGTTCTTTACGTCTCGAACATTTCGATACCGTTCGTCATTGACGTGATCGCATCCGGGACTCCGAACAAACATCGGTCAGTAAATCACATAACTCATAATACAAGTCGTCATCGAATGTTAAGCATGCCGACCGTACGGGTTTGAGAACTATGTAGACATGACCGAGACACATCTCTGGTCAATAACCAATAGTGGAACCTGGATGCTCATATTGGCTCCTAAATATTTTACGAAGATCTTTATCGGTCAAACCGCATAACACCATATGTTGTTCCCTTTGTCATCGGTATGTTACATGCCTGAGATTCGATCGTCGGTATCATCATACCTAGTTCAATCACGTTACCGGCAAGTCTCTTTACTCGTTCCGTAATGCATCATCTCACAACTAACTCATTAGTCACATTTCTTGCAAGGCTTATAGTGATGTGCATTACCGAGAGGGCCCAGAGACACCTCTCCGACAATCGGAGTGACAAATCCTAATCTCGATCTATGCCAACTCAACAAACACCATCAGAGACACCTCTAAAGCATCTTTATAATCACCCAGTTATGTTGTGATGTTTGATAGCACACAAGTGTTCCTCTGGTGTTCGAGAGTTGCATAATCTCATAGTCATAGGAACATGTATAAGTCATGAAGAAAGCAATAGCAACATACTAAACGATCAAGTGCTAAGCTAATGGAATGGGTCAAGTCAATCACATCATTCTCTAATGATGTGATCCCGTTCATCAAATGACAACTCATGTCTATGGCTAGGAAACTTAACCATCTTTGATTAATGAGCTAGTCAAGTAGAGGCATACTAGTGACACTCTGTTTGTCTATGTATTCACACATGTACTAAGTTTCTGGTTAATACAATTCTAGCATGAATAATAAAAATTTATCATGATATAAGGGAATAAATAATAACTTTATTATTGCCTCTAGGACATATTTCTTTCACCCCCTTAGCGTGCAAGCTGCTTTTGGAGGCTAAAAAGGGAGGTGACATTGCCGATGCGTGACAGCAGAATCCAACTCTTCGAGTGATGATGGCACACTGATGGGATTCACAACTTATCTTGATGGGTATGAGGTGATTCCTCAAGCGGTGTGCCTGGCATTCTTCCGATGTCGCGTGGCTGATATTTCGCGATTTCCTTCCCGCTTGCCCTAGAGTTCTTCGTCGGCAGAGCCCGGCCCCGCGGGTACCTCAGCCGCCCTTGGGTCGTCCGGATCACCAGTACGAGACCAAGGGATGAGGGGCTACATGACCAGTTAGGCTCCTGAGTCATGATGCTCAGGAGTCCCCCTTGATGTACGAACGTCCCTCGGGAAGGAAATGATGGACTTAAGCCTTGGTGTTCTACGTCGGGAGGGCCCGGCCCCGCGCATACCTCAGTCGCCGTTGGCTTGTCCGAATCACCAGGACAAGACCAGAGAGTGAGGGGCTAAGTGGCCAGTCAGGCCCTTGGGTCGTTGAGGGAGTCCTAGATTGAGGGGTCCTTGGGTGGCTGGATAACTCTTGGTGGGCCGAACTGGTGGGCCGTGAAGATCATTGTTGAAGATCGTCTCTCGTATCCGGATAGGACTCTTGTATTCGTATAATGGCAAGTTTTATGTTCGGGTGTAATATTTCCTTCCTCTGCAAGATGGTTATGTGCAAACTCTAGGCCCAACCGATGCATATATAAACGAGAGGGTTTAGTCCATAGAGGCTAATAGAGAATCACAACATCCTCATAGGCTAGACTCTAGGGTTTAGCTGCTACGATCTCGAGGTAGATCAACTCTTGTAATTATATTCATCCATCTTAATATAGCAGGAAGTAGGGTCTTACCTCGATCGAGAGGGCCTGAACCTGGGTAAACATCGTGTCCCCAGCTTCCTGTTACCATCAATCCTTAGACGCATAGTTCGGGACCCCTACCCAACATCCGCCGGTTTTGACACCGACATTGGTGCTTTCATTGAGAGTTCCACTATGTCGTCGATCGAAGGACTGATGGATCGCGTCATTAACCATGACGACGACACCGAGGGAATTTTCCCTCCCGGACAGATTTTTGTGTTCGGCGGCTTCATGCTCCATGCCGACACTGAAGGCCACCTCGAGCAGGTTGAGAGCTACGCCCCTGGCCATCAAGTCAGGTTTGGAATCTTAAACTATGTTGCTGATATCCGCGGAGACCTGATCTTCGACGGATTCACGCCCACGGCGACCTCTCTGCCATCACGATGAACATGACCTAACTCTGTCATCAGATCAGGAAATTGCACATGTAACAGTTCTGGCCCTAGATCCGAAACAGATCGCGTCACCTGAGGACGAGAAGCTCAACCCCGCCCCGGAAGCCGCAGACTCAACGGTGTTGGAGCCGCACACGGACCAAACTTCGAGTGGGATCCGTGTTACCGGAACTACGGACTCGTCTCCGGCCTTAGGTTCCGAATCATGCGCATCTGTGCCCTTCAAGCTCGATCAGGCGCCTATCGCCAAATTCAGCGTTGCAAACATCTTCCGGCACTCACCTCTTGGCTATGTGTTGAATTCATTAAATTACTCTCCTTAGCTGGGGACACACAGCCGAATTATATCCGGTTCGAACTGGAGGCTGATGAATTTTCTCCCCACCCACCACCCACTTGGTAGCCACGGTCGAAGATCTAATCGATCTACTTGACTACGCTTCCGAAGACTTCGAAGGGATGGACCTCAAAGCCGAAGGAGATCTAGACCAAACACGGCCCGTAACCGGGCGGTGCACATCCACGTCTTCATACGATGTGTATATGGTGGATACACCTAAGGAGAAGGAGGGCGACGACGAAAACGATCCCTTAAAGGACAAGCATGTCGAAGAACCTCCCAAACGTGGGCGTCCAAAGCGCCGAACTAAATCCCGTAAAGGAAAAGATAGCACCAGTGTCACCACCGACGGTGACAGTCTGGAGCAAGCCGAAGACCCCGCAGACCCAGCGATGGAGCAGGACGAGCGAGAGGACGACGAACATAGTCCGAAACCGCTGTCCGATGACAGCGATGCCGAAGATAGTAATTATGAACCTGTCTCCGAAGAGGATGTTAGCCCGGGCAACGATGAATACATCATCCCAGAAGAACCCTTAGAACAAAAGCGCTTCCATCGGAGGCTTATTGCCACCGAAAGGAGGCTGAAAAAGCAGCAGAGACGGCTTTGAGCCGCACAGGACACGCTCAATGATAGATGGAACGAAGTGCTAGACGCTGAGCAAAAACATGGCTACAATCGCCAAACCAAAGGCTATCCTAAGTATAAACTGCTGCCCGAATTCGACGACGAGGCCACTACGCCCATACCACCGAAAAATAACACCGCTGATAAGCCGGACAGACCACCTCGTGGACGGGACAGAGTGGCTAGCAACGGCGTGCGCAAGCCCGCTCCCCCACCGCGTAAAGGAAATGAGGATGCGGCTTAAGTCTAGAAACACGATTTGCGTGAGGACCTGAACAAAAAGGCTAGCAAGACCAGATGCATCTATGGATCTAGGGACCGGGCTCCCGCAAGGGATGGCGGCTATCAAGCCAATCGCGCCGGTCATATACCAGTTCAGGGTCAATACCGAACATCACAACCATCGGACATATGCCATGATATAGCAAAACACAGAGGCGTCACACACCCTTTGTGCTTCACCGACGAGGTGCTCGATAACGATTTCCCAGAAGGGTGTAAACCCGTGAACATCGAGGCGTATGATGGAACAACGGATCCTGCCGTCTGGATAGAAGACTTCATTCTTCACATCCACATGGCTCGCGGAGATGATCTCCACGCCATTAGATACCTACCCTCAAGCAGAAAGGATCAGCACGGCACTGGCTAAACAGCCTCCCAGAGAACTCCATTGGGAGTTGGGAAGAACTTGAGGATGCTTTTCAGGCCAATTTTCAGGGGACCTATGTCCGGCCCCTGGATGCTGACGATCTAAGTCACATCATACAACAACCCGGGGAGTCAGCCCACAAGCATTCGAATCGGTTTCTCACTAAGAAGAGCCAAATCGTCGACTGTCCGGACGCCAAAGCTTTAGCAGCCTTCAAGCACAGTGTCCGGGACGAATGGCTAGCCAGACACCTCGGACAGGAAAGCCGAGGACAATGGCAGCCCTAGCTACACTCATGACCCACTTTTGCGCGGGCGAGGACAGCTCGTTAGCTCGTAGCAGCACCAGCGACCCTGGAACATCTGAAGTCAGGGACGACAATGGAAAGCCACGGCGTAACAAAAACAAACGTCGAAATAATGCTGGAAACCGAGATGATACAACAGTAAACGCCGGATTCAGCGGCTCCAGACCCAAACAACGGAAGAAGCTATTTAAAGAAAACAAAGATGGTCCATCTAGCCTGGACAAATATTAGATAGGCCCTACCAAATCCATGGCACCCCAGAAAAACCTGCAAACCATACCAACCGTAATTGTTGGGATTTCAAGCAGGCCGGCAAGCTCAACGCCGAATGGAAGGGGAAGGGACCTCAGAGCAAAGACGAGGATGAACCTCGCCAGCCGAATACAGGGGGACAGAAGAAATTTCTATCGGAGATCAAAACAATGACCATGATATATGCCACTCATATCCCAAAGAGGGAGTACAAGCGCGCACTCCAAGATGTCTATGTCATCGAGCCTTTTGCCCCCAAATTCAACCCATGACCGGCCTGTCTGATAACTTTTGATCGTAGGGATTACCCGACTAGTATTCGTCATGGGGGTTCGGCTGCCCTAGTACTCGATCCAATAATGGATGGATACGATCTCACCCAAGTCCTTATGGACGGCGGCAGCAGTCTCAATCGGATATTTCAGGACACTATCCGCAAGATGGGGATCGACCCATCAAGACTAAACCCAAGTAGCGCGACCTTTAAAGGAGTGATACCAGGCGTAGAAGCCCGTTGCATGGGTTCTTTAACATTGGAGGTCGTATTCGGCTCTCCTGATAACTTTTGAAGCGAAGAGTTAATCTTCGACATAGTTCCATCCCGAAGTGGCTATCATGCACTACTCGGAAGAACGACCTTCGCCCGCTTTAATGCAGTCCCGCATTATGCTTATCTAAAGCTTAAAATGTCTGGACCACGTGGCGTCATCACGGTCAATGGAAATATGGAGCGCTCTCTCCGCACGGAGGAGGACACTGCGGCCTTAGCAGCCAAGTCCAAAACGGCTTATTCAAGCCAGATAACCTATCGGTTGTGGACATAGCTAAACGTGTCCGGCATACGCCTCAGTGCGGCAACTCAGATAAACCTGAGGTAGATTAGCAGCTACGCCCCCATCAACTGCCCCATAAGGCGATAGCATATGTTCCTCGCGTACATAATTATGCCCTCAAAATCCCTTGGTCGACGTTGGGGGCACACTGGATACATATAGTCCATAGTTCGGCTCAACCCTATTCGAACTCTAAAATTATCTTTTCGAGGTTCACAAAATGAACCAGCCTTGTTTATGGCCACACTGGATCTCTTTTATTTTCCAGGTTCCTTTTTTATTTTCTTTTTTACAGATGGCCATCACACTACCCCCTTCAAGGACACATTACAGAGGAAACGGCGCAGACGTGCAGCAGGGACCCACTCCAAGGTTTCTTTTTAGGTTAAGACCCTGTGTAAACCTTTTGTCTCTTTCTTGTTTTATACCTTTCTGGCATGTAAAATGTCCAAGAAAGTCATCGGCATTATCTGCAAGCTTACGGCTCGCCATACTATAAAGGGATATTAATAGAGCAGCTTGATTCACATTATGTTCAGAGTTTTATTCACTCACGATAAATGTTCTCTTCCCACGTCAGATTGCCACATGTGCCTTGTCAACAGGGTCTATTACAAGGGGCTGTATTCAGTCCGGTATACGTCGAAAATTCCGAACACCTATAAGGAGTGTTCGGCGTCCTGGATATTTGCCTTATATGCATCAGTTCTGAATCATGTCTTGGGTCAATAGTTGGGTTGCCCGGCTCCTGTGCTTACCCCTACGTTCCCGATTGTTCGACTAGGGTGTAAAGGAAGAACTACTGCGATTGTACTTCTGGCTCGTCTAGTCAAGTACCTCAGTAGAGAAAGCCGAAAACTGACTGTCATGATAGGCGAGAACCTGGTCCGCAATCCGGTGACTTAGTTTTATACTACGATCGATAGAGATTTACCCCGTGTTGTACGAAGGGTTGGTTTTTTCGCCCAGCCAGGTGCAATTGGATACCTTAATTAGGGAATATCATATCCGCACCAGGGGCTAGTACCTAGCCCCACTTGTCAAATTCCTACGGCTAAGTGAAAGCAATAACGCCGCATAGTCTGATTGTCTTGTTCGCTCCGCATACACCTCCTACACGGACCAAGACGTTGGATAAAGTGTGTATATGCATATGACCGAACAACCCAGTACTATGTACATGGGGGCTAAAGCCGATGACTGGAAACTTTCATATTTACATAAACTGCCACACAGGAGATAAAAGTCACTCATAATATAATAGTGCAAAAGTTATATACATTGGTTCATAAGCTTAATTCTTTACAATCAGATACAATTACTCAAAGATAACATCCTTTGAGCACTGTCCTTCTATAAGGCGGGCACCTTCTAGGACGTCCACAAAGTATTTCTCCAGCTTGCAGTGCTCCTTGCCTGCGGGCGGGCCAGCAGTAGCTATGTCTTGCGCCCTCATCTTCGCCCAGTGCACCTTCACGCGAGCGAAGGCCATCTGAGCACCTTATATGTATGACAAACGCTTAAATGCGTCAACCCTCGGACTCGCCTTGACGAGCCGCTTCACCAATCTGAAGTAGCTGCTTGGGATTGAATCAGTGGGCCATAGCTGGACTATCAAGTCCTTCAAGGCCGAACCTGCCATATTGTGCAGCTCGACTAGCTACTTCATCTGGTCGTTAAGCGGCACTGGATGTTTTCGCGCATAGAACTGCGACCAAAACAACTTCTCCGTGTCATTCCCCTCCTGGGCTCAGAAGTATTGGGCGGTGTCAGCACTGCTCCTCGGAAGATTAGCAAACACGCCTGGAGAACTCCATAATCGTGTCAGCCCAAGATACTTCTGCCCTCCAAACATGCTCTGTAAGAGAAAGGTCTTACCAAATGTTATCTTCCACGCCTGCTTGATTTCTTCACAGGCGCTGCGCGACTCGCTTTGCGCATCCTGGGCAGCCTTAACTGCCACATTCAGCTCGGACGCTTGTTCCGAAGCCTTTAACTCCAACGCTTCACAGTTGCGAATATCATATTTGAGTTCGTCCTCGACTTCGGAAACCCGAGCCACGTGTTGTTAGCACGCGACCTTTTCGGTCTCTAGTTCGGCAACCGCTTTATCAGCGATCGCCTTGCTCGCTTCGGCCTCCTCCTTGGCCTTCGCGAGCTCGCCCTTGAGCGCCTCGAGCTCAGTGGCGCCAACTGTGTAATACAGAATATCGTATAAGAGTTTATACTCATACTCAATTTATGTTCTTAGTATTCCTAAATTCTTTAAATCCGTATACCTTGCGTTTCATCTAAACGCTGGTTGACGCGATCGAGGTCCGCGTTGGCCAACAAGAGCTTCTGACTTAGTTCGGCAACTTCTGCATCTCGTGAAGTTGCCGCAACTAGTGAAGCCTGCTCAAATACAAAAAACATACAGTTTAGCTCTAGAATATGCTATACTATGGATACTTCATCCGATTCTATTCCGAATCACACAAAGCATCAGGGGCTACTGGCTATATATGTGTATTTAAAACAGATAAAGTGCCATAAAGAACATTACATTGCTTACCTCAAAGTTTGTTAACAGACTGTTGAAAGCTTCATTCAGTTTGCCTTTGACAGACTGAATCTTCTCCGTCGTATCTATAATTTTTGGTTGTTCCATGCCAATATTATACAACTTTCATATACTTTTGGCAACTTTTTATACTATTTTTGGGACTAACATATTGATCCAAGTGCCCAGTGCCAGTTCCTGTTTGTTGCATGTCCTTTGGTGCCCATCATATGAGCGCGCGCGTGGATCACACCATAGGGTTAGTTGTATGTTGATAGGACTACGTATTGGAGGTCAAGAGTGATAGAAGCTTCAACCTAGCGTAGAAATTGATGAATACGAGATTGAAGGGGGAACAATATATCTTAATGCTATGGTTGGATTTTATCTTAATGAACGATAGTAGTTGCAGATACTTGCTAATAGTTCCAATCATAAGTGCATAGAATTCCAAGTGAGGGATGACATGCTAGCAGTGGCCTCTCCCACATAAAACTTGCTATCGATCTAGTAACGTAGTCAATTGCTTAGGGAGAATTTCGCAACTCCTACCACCACTTTTCCACACTCGCTATACTAACTTTATTACTTGTTTCCCTAAACAGCCCCTAGTTTTTATTTACGTGCTCTTTATATTCTTCCAAACTTATCCCGTTACACCTACAAAGTACTTCTAGTTTTATACTTGTTCAAGGTAAAGCGAATGTCAAGCGTGCGTAGAGTTGTATCGGTGGTTGATAGAACTTGAGGGAATATTTGTTCTACTTTTAGCTCCTCGTTGAGTTTGACACTCCGACTTATCGAAAGAGGCTACAACTGATCCCCTACACTTGTGGGTTATCAAGACCTTTTTCTGGCACCGTTGCCGGGGAGCAATAGCGTGGGGTGAATATTCTCGTGTGTGCTTGTTTGATTTATCACTAAGTAGATTTTATTTGCTGTTCTAAGTTGTTCTCTATATTTAATTATGGATATGGAACATGAAATACCAAAAAAAATTAGGTGTACTTGCTACTCATGGAGACGGAGAACCTCCTAAAACCCTCGATGCTCATTATGTGAAAGATATTATGTACTATTTTGATAATCCTGAGAAACCCCCATTCAACTACATAATGGGAGTAACGTTGGATCAACGTGAATACTTTAGGGATTATCGCTTGACATAAAATGGGAAACTATTATGGGATCAAATTTATATGTTGCATTGGTATGCTCGGCAACTATGCTTGAGATATGATTATACTTGTTGCTCTAGGATGAAGGCCCCACACCTTCCATTTTCATGCAAATTTGATGATAATGAAACCTTAGCTTCTTATGCTAATGTTATATATGATTATTATGATGTGGAACAAATTGAAGAATTCGTTGCTTTTAAGGGTGCTTATGAAATTGAATCTCTGTTTAAAAAGAATGATGCTTTTGATGATGGTGTGTATAGGCCTGAAAATCTTGCTATATTGAAATATTTCTATTTGAATTATGAATATAACTCCGATATTGATGCGTTTATTGAGAAGGTCTCCGCTGTCCAAGAAGAGACTAATAATTTGCAGGAGTCTATGGAAGAAGAAATTAATGACATTGTGAGCTCATTGGATGAAAAAGATGAGGAGGAGAGCGAAGAACAAAAGGCGGAAGAGCGGATTGATCACCCGTGCCCACCTTCTAATGAGAGTAACTCTTTATCCCATACATTGTTTAATTTCCCTTCGTGCTTACCGAAGGATGAATGCTATGATGATTGTTATGATCCCGTTGATTCTTTTGAAATATCCCTTTTTGATGGTGCTTGCTATGCTTGTGGCCAAGATGCCAATATGAATTATGCTTATGGAGATGAACTTGCTATAGTTCCTTATGTTAAACATGAGATAGTTCCTATTGCACCCACACATGATAGTCCTATTATCTTTTTGAATTCTCCAAACTATATATTGGAGAAGTTTGCACTTATTAAGAATTATATTGATGGGTTGCCTTTTTCAATTACACATGATGATTTTGATGAGTATAATATGCATGTGCTTGCTGCTCCTACTTGCAATTATTATGAGAGAGGAACTATACCTCCGCCTCTCTATGTTTCCAACACGATAGAATTGCAAGAAACTGCTTATACTATGCATTGGCCTTTACTTGATGTGCATGAATTGTTCTTGTATGACATGCCTATGCATAGGAAGAGAGTTAGACTTCGTTTTTTGCATGACACATATCACTTTGTGCTCACTACTAAATGCCAAATCATTGCTAATTAAAATTGGCTTTGATATACCTTGGGATCCGGGTGGATCCATTACTTGAGCACTATATGCCTAACTTCATTGCTTTAAAGAAAGCGCTGCCAGGGAGACAACCCGGAAGTTTTAGAGAGTCGTTTATTTCTGTTGTGTGCTTTTATAAAGTTTAAAAACAAAAAAATATAGAGGAGAACCTAAAACTTTTCAAAAAGAAAAGTGAAAGTAAGAAGGACGAGCACCGTTGAAATGGGGGAGCTCCTTGAACTTTGTTCATGCCCATGGAAACTTTGCAAATCTTAATTACAGAAACTTTCAACAAAAATAATTATCCCCTTGTACAATTCCATTGTGTTATAAAATAATGTGCCAAGAGTTTCCTTTAGGATGATTAAACTGCTTGTTGGTTTGTGCGGTGCAAAAACAGAAACTTTGACTGTAGTGCGCAATTTTACATTTTTATTGGAACGTCGAAAGGATATGAAACTTTTTGCAAAGTCTTGCTATACAAATTGTTGATTTTTCCGAATTTTTCCAGAAATTTTAGAGTTACAGAAGTATGGTTAATGTTCAAATTACTACAGACTGTCATGTTTTCACAGATTGCTATTATAGCTTCATTATTTGCATATGTTTGAATTCTTGTTGAAGCCTCCTTGACTTGGGGCCATAGAATTGTGATATCATATAGTAGTTAATGTTTGTTTATAATAATACAATAATGTTAGATCAGTACATGATGGGATTTCATTGATCATATGCACTATCCGCGCCACTAAAAGTTCGGTTAAGTTTTGTGTGGATGAAGTGTTCGAAGATCGAGCAGGTCTCGATGTGAGAAGAAGGAGGAGAGGCAAGAGCTCAAGCTTGGGGATTCCCAAGGCACCCCAAGTAAATATTTAAGGAGACTCAAGCGTCTAAGCTTGGGGATGCCCCGGAAGGCATCCCACCTTTCTTCAACAAGTATCGGTATGTTTTCGGATTCATTTCATTCACATGATATGCGTAAACTCTTGGAGCGCCGTGTGCTTTTTATTTTTCTTTTAATAAATTCACCATGCTGGTATGAGATAGTCCTTGGTTGATTTATAGAATTCTCTTTGCACTTCACTTATATCTTTTGAGTATGGCTTTATAGAAGGCTTCATGTGCTTCACTTATATCATTTGAAGTTTGGATTGCCTGTTTCTCCTCACATAGAAAACCACCATTTGTAGAATGCTCTTTTGCTTCACTTATATTTGTTAGAGTGAGGGAATATCTTTTGTAGAAAGAATTAAAACTCTCTTGCTTCACTTATATCTATTTAGAGAGTTGACATGAATTGGTTATTCACATGGTTAGTCATAAAATCCTACATAAACTTGTACATCGCTGAATATGATATGTTTGATTCCTTGCAATAGTTTTGCGATATAGAGATGCTAATATGTGGGAGGAACTAGTGAATGATTGTGGTTTATTAAAAATATTGGTGTTAAGGTTTGTGATTCCCGAAGCATGCACGTATGGTCTCCTAACTATGTAACCAAATTGGCGTGCATAGTATTTTGATTGTTTATCTTTGCGTGAAGGTCGGGGGTGCGCGATGGTTAACTCCTACCAACCTCCCCCCTAGGAGCATGCGTCGTAGTATTTTGCTCCGAAGGCTAATAGATTTTTTGCAATAAGTATGTGAGTTCTTTATGACTAATGTTGAGTCCATGGTTTATACGCTCTCTCACCCTTCCACCTTGCTAGCCACTCTAGTATCGTGCAATTTTCGCCGGTGCATGAAACCACCTTATACCCTTCCTCAAAGCAGCCACCATACCTACCTATTATGGCATTCCATAGCCATTCTGAGATATATTGCCATGTAACTCCACAGTTCCGTTTGTTATGACACGCACCATCATTGTCATATTGCTTTGCATGATCGTAAGACAGCTAGCATGATGTTTTCATGGCTTGTCCGTTTTTTTATGTCATTGCTATGCTAGATCATTGCACATCCCGGTACACCACCGGAGGCATTCATATAGAGTCATATTTTTGTTCTAGCATCGAGTTGTAATATCGAGTTGTAAGTAAATAAAAGTGTGATGATCATCATTTTTAGAGCATTGTCCCCCAAAAAAGGAAGAAAGGCCAAAAAAAAGATAAAGGACAAATAAAAAAAGGAAGACCCAAAAAACAAAAAAAAACAAAAAAGGGACAATGCTACTATCTTTTTTCCACACTTGTGCTTCATCATAGCACCATGTTATTCATGATAGAGAGTCTCCTATGTTGTCACGTCCATATACTAGTGAGAATTTTCATTATAGAACTTGGCTTGTATATTCCAACGACGGGCTTCCTCAAATGCCCTAGGTCTTCATGAGCAAGCAAGTTTCTGCACACCCACTAGTTTTTCGTTTGAGCTTTCATACACTTATAGCTCTAGTGCATCCGTTACATGGCAATCCCTACTCACTCACATTGGTATCAATTGATGGACATCTCCATAGTCCATTGATTTGCCTAGTCGATGTGAGACCTTCTCCCTACTTTTATCTACTACCACCTTCTATTCCACCCATAGTGCTATGTTCATGGCTCACGCTCATGTATTGCGTGAAGAGTTGAAAAGGTTCGAAAAAGTAAAGTATGAAAACAATTACTTGGCTGACACCGGGATGGGCATGAGGGGTACCTTGTGTTAAGAAAAGGGAGCATAAAAGACTATATGATTTTGTAGGGATAACGTTCTTTAACATTGATATTTTGAAAGACTTGATTATTTGTTGTGATGCCTGAGTATTAAATTCTTTTATGTCAAATGATAGACTATTGCTTTGAATCACTCGTGTCTTAATATTCATGCCATGATTAGATTACATGATCAAGATTATGCTAGGTAGAATTACAAAACAAAAAATGAGTTTTTTATCATTTACCTACTCGAGGACGAGCAAGAATTAAGCTTGGGGATGCTGATACGTCTCCATCGTATCTATAATTTTTGATTGTTCCATGCCAATATTATTCAACTTTCATATACTTTTGGCAACTTTTTATACTATTTTTGGGACTAACATATTGATCCAAGTGCCCAGTGCTAGTTCCTGTTTGTTGCATGTTTTTTGTTTTGTGGAATATCCATATCAAACGGAGTCTAAACGGGATAAAAATGCGCGGAGAGTTTTTTTGCAATATATGTGAATTTTGGGAAGTGGAATCAACGTGAGACGATGCCCGAGTGGCCCACGAGGGTGAGGGGTGCGCCCCAGGTGGTTAGGCATGCCCTGGGCCCTCATGGCCACTCCGTAAGGTGGTTGGCGCCCTTATTTCATCGCAAGAAAGCTAATATACAGATAAAAATCGTGTCAAAAATTCAGCCCAATAGGAGTTACGGATCTCCGGGAATATAAGAAACGGTGAAAGGCCAGAATCTAGAAACGCAGAAACAGAGAGAGACACAGAGACAGATCGAATCTCGGAGGGGCTCTCGCCCCTCCGTCACCATGGATGCCATGGATTAGAGGGGAAACCCTTCTCCCATCTAGGGAGAAGGTCAAGGAAGAAGAAGAAGGAGGGGGCTCTCTCCCCCTCTCTCCCGGTGGCGCCGGAACGCCGCCGAGGCCATCATCGTGTGATGGCGATCTACACCAACACCTCCGTCATCTTCACCAACATCTTCATCACCTTCCCCCATCTGTCTACAACGGTCCACTCTCCCACAACCCGTTGTGCCCACTACTTGAACATGGTGCTTTATGCTTCATATTATTTTCCAATGATGTGTTGCCATCCTATGATGTCTGAGTAGATTTTCGTTGTCCTATCGGTAATTGGTGAATTGCTATGATTGATTTAATTTGCTTGTGGCTATGTTGTTGTCCTTTGGTGCCCATCATATGAGCACGCGCGTTGATAAGACCATAAGGTTAGTTGTATGTTGATAGGACTACGTATTGGAGGGCAAGAGTGACAAAAGCTTAAACCTAGCATAGAAATTGATGCATACGGGATTGAAGGTGGACCAATATATCTTAATGCTATGGTTGGGTTTTACCTTAATGAACGTTAGTAGTTGCGGATGCTTGCTAATAGTTCCAATCATAAGTGCATAGAATTCCAAGTCAGGGATGACATGCTAGCAGTGGCCTCTCCCACATAAAACTTGCTATCGATCTAGTAACGTAGTCAATTGCTTAGGGACAATTTCGCAACTCCTACCACCACTTATCCACACTCGCTATACTAACATTATTACTTGTTTACCTAAACAGCCCCTAGTTTTTATTTACGTGCTCTTTATATTCTTCCAAACCTATCCCGTTACACCTACAAAGTACTTCTAGTTTTATACTTGTTCTAGGTAAAGCGAACGTCAAGCGTGCGTAGAGTTGTATCGGTGGTCGATAGAACTTGAGGGAATATTTGTTCTACCTTTAGCTCCTCGTTGGGTTCAACACTCTTACTTATCAAAAGAGGCTACAACTGATCCCCTACACTTGTGGGTTATCACGGTGCTCCTCCACAACGGAAGCACTTTGCAGTGCTCCCTTCATAGGGTCCGGCGCCTCCGGATTAACTCCAGGCGCCGTCGTATCCAGCCCCGCCTGGGGGGGTCTGGTCTTCGGACCCTGGAGCCACACTAGGCTTCGGGTCAGTATTCGGGAGGGCCCCAGATTTCTGGGCCCCCCGTCTTCGGTCTCCATGGGGATTGTTTCGTCATGGTCAGTGGCAGCCGAGGTATTACCCCAGGTCGCCCTGTCACCTGCCCCGCCCTCATCTCCGTGAGCGTAGGACACCCGCTGGGAGGACACTTCGGTCTCCCCACCAATCATGGACGATGGAGCTCGGACCAGCGGGTCACTCTCCATCTCTCCAGGTGCTAGAGAGTTCCCCTTCGATAAGGAGGCGTCAGAGTGTCCTCGGGGAGGGCTGTAGGTCAGTAGGTAAGAAATACTAACTAAATATCAAAATGCTAAACAAATAAGGTGCAGCAATTAATATATCCGCACAAACTTACATTTCGGTCGGGGGCTTCTCCCTGGGCTTCACCACAAATCTCTGTTCGGATGATGAGTCCGAACGAGTAGAGAGGTTTAGCCTCCTCCGGGGTGCGGCCGTGCCCGTGTCAGCGGCAGCCACCTCTTCGTCCCCCTACCTTGCGCACGGGGCTCTTCTTCTTCTTCTTCTTCTTCTTCTTCTTCTTCTTCTTCTTCTTCGTCATCCTCTTCCTCTTTGGAGGAGAGGATGTTGATCTTCTCGGATTTCTCGTCCGCGAGGCGGGGCTCGTCTTCGGCTTCCTGCCCTTCTTCTTGGGCATCTTGACCGGTGCCTTGTACGGCGTCGGGACCAGCATCGCCGTCAGTAGAGGCGATTCTGGGTCTTCGAGCAAAGGCACCGAACACTTCATCCGTATGGCCTTCTTCGTCTAGCCCTGTATATCACGCAAGAACTCCAATTCCTGTTATCATTATATAAGAAATGGGATATATATATTCGGCGGAGTTTTCTACTACCTCTGGGGCAGAGAACGCGGTACTATAGCCCGCGCCCTCAGTTTCCTTCGGCCACTCCTTCTGCCTCTTGAAGAGATGCTTCCAGATCCCTTTGTGCGTGAAGCCAAAGAGATGCTTCAGAGGTCGATCTCCTGCCAGATTGAACTCCCATAGGGAGGAATCCCGTCTTTGGCAAGGAAGGACAAGCCGGGCCACCATTACCTCGACCATGGTCGAGAGCTGATAGCCCTTGGAAATCACGCCGGACACACGGCTCTAGAGTGTCGTCACCTCAACTTAGGACTCCCAGTTCAAACTCTTATCAATCCAGGAGGTCAACCTCTACGGGGGTCCAGATCTGAAAGCATGTTCTGCTGCCCATTTAGCATTGCGGGGTTCAGTGATACAAAACCACTCCTGCTGCCAAACCTTGTTCGTCTCTACGAACGACCCTTTTGGCCAAGTCGCAATGTGGAGCTTGCTTATCATAGCACCATTGCACTCCGCATGTTGCCCGTCCACCACCTTTGGCATCACGTTGAAGGTTTTAAGCCATAGGCCGAAGTGTGGAGGGATGCGGAGGAAACCTTCACACACCACTATAAAAGCGGAGATGTGAAGTATTGAGTTCGGGGCTAGATCATGGAAATCTAGCCCGTAGAAAAATAGCAAACCCCGAACAAACGGGTGGAGCGGGAATCCTAGCCCCTAACTAAGTGCGAATGGAACACGACCCTCCCACCCGCCTCTTGGACGTGAATGACCTGGCCCTTGGCGGGGACTTGGTGCGCGATATCGGCAGCGAGATAGGCCGCGCTCCGAAGATCCTCCACGGTTTTCTCGGTGACCGTGGAGGCCTCCCACTTGCCCCTGGCACCGGATCCAGCCATTGCTGGGGAAGGGAGTAGTGGTTGGGGAACGAAGAGCGATGGGCGCAAGATATGGGGATGTTGGGGCTAGGGAGATTATAGAGCTCGAGCTTGAGGAAAGCGTGGGGCTGATGAAAGGGATCGATATCCTTTTATAACGTTGTGAATACAGAACGTCCCCCCACTTTAGCCATGAACCTCGCCGGTTCCCAAAGCGGTCATGCGTAATGCGGTTTAGATGCTCACATCATGTTGATAAGGATCCCACAATAAGAGGGCACGGTCTCTACTCTGATAAGACGTGTCAATGAGGTTGTGCCTCGAAACACAAAACTCGGACCAAGTAAAACGGTTCGATATGTTAATGGGATGGACACGACGCTTCACCGAAAGGTCGTCAGTAAAGACATAATATTCGTTTTCTTTCAAGACCTTGCCTTCGAGGCTAAGGGTTGTACTAACCATGCAGAGCCGAACACAATACACCTTTTTGCAGAAGATATATTCGGAAGAAGGAACCTGCCTTGCAATGCCGAAGAGAATACGGAAGCCGAACTCATCGTCATCAAAGACAGGTTCACGGGCGACTGAGGGAGTTCTGGATTGAGGGGTCCTCGGTTGGCCAGATAACTCTTGGTGTGCCGGACTGGTGCGCCATGAAGATCATTGTTGAAGATCGTCTCTCGTATCCGGATGGGACTCCTGTATTCGTATAACGGCAAGTTTTAGGTTCAGGTGTAATATTCCTTCCTCTGCAAGATGGTTATGTGCAAACCCTAGGCCCCTCCGATGCATATATAAACTGGAGGGTTTAGTCCGTAGAGGCTAATAGAGAATCACAAAGTCCTCATAGGCTAGACTCTAGGGTTTAGCTGCTACGATCTCGAGGTAGATCAACTCTTGTAATCATATTCATCCATATTAATATAGCAAGAAGTAGGGTATTACCTCCATCGAGAGGGCCTGAACCTGGGTAAACATCGTGTCCCCAGCCTCCTGTTACCATCAATCCTCAGACGCATAGTTCGGGACCCCCTACCCGAGATCCGCTGGTTTCACTACAAAGAAAAAGGCTCATCCGTGACATTTTGGTCCCAACGAATCTTTTTTCTATCATACTTATGACACTTCTATGACAATAATTGTGATAAAACACAGTATCATCATAGATGTAGTGGGGTCCTACTTCTATGACAAAAAATCATGACAGAAAATGGGCTTTTTGTCCTAGGCGGGCTGGAGACGCAGCTGCATGACATTCTTTGGGCCGTCCATGACAGAAAAAACCATGGTAGAAGCGAGGGCGAGGAAAATATCAGGGTGTTCCCGGTTACGGTGGGAGGTCGGGGCCGAGCGATGCGCGTTTCTCTTGTACATGCACGCGCATGGGTGCGAGGCGTTGGGCTCTAACTGAACCCGAGCGAGGCATTGGGCTCTAACTGACCCGAGCGATTGCACTACAGGCTACGCGTTACTGAACCCGAGCGATCGATCGATGGCTGTTAACTGAACCCGATCGAGCGATTCCTTCGCTACTTCTGCTAACTGAAGCCGATCGATGTTGCCTCTGCATGAACAGTGAGCGTTGCTGGGGGGTTTGGATGAACAGTTCCCGGTGGGGGTGGCTGAACAGGACCCCGTTGTGTTGCCTCTGCATGAACAGGACCCAGTTTGATCGAGCCGGTTGGGGCTGCATGAACAGGACCCCGTGGAGGGCTCCATGAATAGGACCACCCCGTGGAGGGCTGCATGAACAGTAGACGGCGGAGGGCTAGATGAACAGTAGCCCGTGGAGGGGTGGTTGAACAGGAGCCCATGGAGAGGGCTGGTTGAACAGTAGCCGGTGGTGGCGCGCGCGGTGGAGGCTGAATAGTCGCAGGTGGAGGCTGGAGGAGGTCGACGGTGGATGAACAGTAGCCTGTGGAGTCTGGAGGGGGTCGACGGTGGTGACGAACAGTTTCCCGTGGAGTCCCGCTTTGCGGTACGCCACACCCCTCCCGATGAACAGGACATTGTTTCGACCGTAGCGCTCCAACACAAGTCCATTTCCTCTGTTTTGCGGTATGCCACACCCCTCCCGATCAACAGGACCCCCGTTTCGACCGTAGGAGGTCCGTTTCCTCCGTTTTGCAGTACGCCAGACCCCTCCCGATGAACAGGATCCCGTTTCGAACGTGGCCGGTAGAACACAAGGCCGTTTCCTCCGTTCTGCGGTACGCCAAGCCTCGTTACCATCGGCTGTTCCGTCCAAGACCTCCCGATGAACACGACAACACATTCCGTTTCGACCCAGCCGGTTGGCTCCCCATGAACACGACGACGATGCTGTTTCTCCGTTCCGACCCAGCCATGTACACGAGCCCAGCCTGTACGTACGCGCGAGTAGGCGTTTGAGACCCCGCCCGTATGTACGTACGTGGCCGTATTTACTTTCTTGCACCCTGGCCGCTATACGTATGTGTACATGCTACGTGCGCGCCTCTTCTACGACATGTGCGCGCCTCTACACAGTATGTACGTACACGTTCGCGAACAGAATGACAATGCTACGTATGCTTCGACCAGGTGGGTCCCGACTGTCAGGCACTCCCTTGCCTGCGAAGATGTAGCTGGTGGGTCCCACAGTCAGGGGGGCGAATCGTTTTTTTGCCCGGACGCACTTCCTTGCGTGCGAAGATGTAGCTGGTGGGTCCCGGCAGTCAGGGGGGTGAATCGTTGTTTTTTTTTGCCCGGACACACTTCCTTGCGTGCGAAGATGTAGTTGGTGGGTCCCAGCAGTCAGGGGGAATCTTTTATTTTGCCCGGACGCATTTCCTTGCGTACGAAGATGTAGCTGGTGGGTCCCAGTAGTCAGGGTGAAACGTTTTTCTCGCGAAATACGGTGGCCCGTCCGATGGGTCCCCGTTGTCAGGTGGAGGAATAATTATTTTGCGCGTAATAAGGAGGCACTTCCTTGCTGCGGCCGTGGACCTAGCTGTCAGCCTCTCCATGTATAGTACTCTTCCGATGGAAGTCGTTCCTCGACCACATTGACCACGCCACGCCGAGAGCACCAGGGCACTGGATGACGGCGAGGCCTACGAAGGGGACGACGTGGAACTGGGGAAGACACGACAATGGATGCCCATGCGTAGAGGAGTACGAGGGTTCATTGGTTCGTTGGGTGTGAGGCTGCCGTCACCGCAGAATAACAGGGGGTGCGGGTGAGTAGAGGGATGGCCTGGCCAGCGTGGGAATAGTAGGGGGCGGTGAGGCCCCGCGGCAGCACAACCGGCCAAGGGAGGTAGGAGCATGCGGCACGACCGGCGTTGCTTTGGGCGGCTGGAGCAACAAGACTAGAGGTTGAAGAGGCACTACGGCCGTTGGATGGACATCTTACGGTCACTGGAGCTAGAATCGTTCCTATTGACTAAGTTGACAAAGCACACCGTCCCCGTCAACTTAGTAGGCCCACAAGTTAGCCTCCCACCAAGGTGTGTCCCAACCAGCAGGGGGAGTATTCATTTTTTTGTGCGTAATTAGGAGGCAACTTCCGGTGGGTCCGAGCTGACAACGGGGGGAATGTTTTTTTGCGCAATACGGTGGCCCGTCCGGTGGGTCCCAGCAGTCAGGGGGGAAACGTTTTTTTCGCAAAATACGGTGGCCCGTCCGGTGGGTCCCTGCTATCAGGTGGAGGAATCATTATTTTCTGCGTAATAAGGAGGCACTTCCTTGCTGCCGTCATGGACCCAGCTATCAGCCTCTCCACATACAGTCCACGTCCGATGGAAGCCATTCCTTAACCACGTTGACCACATCGCGCCGAGAGCACCAGGGCGGTGGATGATGGCGAGGCCTAGGAAGGGGACGACGCGGCAGTGGAAGCCCGCGCGGGGAGGAGTACGAGGGTTCACTGGTTCGGCTGCGGTGTGAGGCTGCCGTCGCCGCGGAATAACATGGGGTGTGGGTGAGTAGAGGGATGACCTGGCCAGCGGTGGGAGTAGTAGGGGGCGGTGAGGCCTGCGTGGGAGCACAGCGGGCCACGGGAGGTAGGAGCAGGCGGCATGACCGGTGCTGCTTTCGGCGGCTGGAGCAAGAAGACTAGAGGTTGAATAAGCACGACGGCCGTTGGATGGACATCGTACGGTCACTGCAGCTAGAATCGTTTATATTGACTAAGTTGACAAAACCCTTGGTACGCGTCAACTTAGTAGGCCCACAGGTCAGCTTCCGAAACGGTGCGCCCCAGATGTCAGGGGGAGGAATCATTTTTTGGGCGGGTGAAGCTAGAATATCCGAGATTGAAGAAGAAGCACGGCATCCGTTGGATGGACATCCAACGGCCACTGCTGCTAGAACCATGTGTAGACTATAAGTTGACAAAACCTTGCATACAGGTCCACTCTCTTTTTTTAGGGGATGCGTCAACTTAGTAAGGCCACAAGTTTGTGGCAGAGAACTTATAGTCCATTTGAGATTTGTAAGAATGTGCAGCCAATTTTTGAATTCTAATGGAATTTACTACATCCCATTTACAGTTTGTTAAAAGTACAACCCATTTCAACCAACCGTTCAAAACAGAATTCAATAAAATTTCCCACATTTTGATGGGATCCGAAATATTTCTTTCCCAAAATTTCTAGTCAGATTAAATACAATTTCAATATAAATTTATATTACGTAGAAATCCAACAAAACATTGCACTCGCAACAATTAACGAAATTAAAATTTTCAATATCCAAAAATAATATTTTATAAAGTAATTACGTGTTTGGTGCATTTTTTATAGTTACTGCACAGTTTTGATAATTACATCCCATTTATTATTTCTTAAAGCCCATTTTCTTGTTAAGCCTAATGCATCCCTCCTAGGAAAGATTTGCAGCCCAGCGGGCCAGAGAATAACAACTAGACTTTGCCAGGGTATTCCTAAAAAAATTATAGCTGGGCTAGCCATTTTCAGCTTGAAAAATAATAATATCTCGACTGGATATCTGGCCTGGGCTAGACGGGCCACAGCCCGCCCAGTTAATAGCTGCAGCGATGTTTTCGTTGTTGTTCAGAGAAGAAAAATTAATATCTGGGCTAAACATCGCTCAAGAAAAACTTTGCAGTGCTCACACCTCAAAAACACAAATACTGCTCGAGCTGCTTGGTCCCAGCTGTCGGCCGCTTCTTGTGCATTTCTCTCGTTTATTGACTACATAGGTTGACAATGGTGTGGGACTGTGTTGTCTGGAAACCAGGAGGAAGCAAAAAAATGTTTTATATACTAATAAGTAGGCACTTGCGTACGTGCGGCTATGGCCCTGGTGGGTCCACACTGTCATCCTCTCCAAGTAAAGTCATCTCCTCATCCTCATGTCCGTTGACCATGTTGAGAACGCAAGACGGTGGCACCACGGCGAGCGCAACAACACGAAGGACGACAGAGAGGTCCTCGACGGATACAGCGCCCGCTTCTCATTCGGGAAGCCAGTATCATAGGACCACATGTCCGCGATGGCATCGTTGTTCGCTTGTTGTTCACCGGTGCTCGTTGAGGAGACGGAGGTTGCAGCACAGGCCCTCCTGCGCTGGTAGCTCTTCCGCCATTAGAGCGTTGAAGTGCGGCCGCACCTGCTCTATGGTGAACACGGCATGAACCGGCCTGGACAGTGGCGTCGGCTCCTGGTCGGAAGCTACGTCCATCGTCTGATTGTCGTCGCTCATCACTTAGCTCGGCGAGGTAGCTAGTGAGCCAGCATGTCCGGCTGCTGGACCAACCCGCTGCCAAGGACAAGCCTGACTGCGCTGGCCCACCCAGACCGCCTCCCTCGCCCGCGCGTTCTTTCCGCCCGAAACGGTCAGCGCCGCCCACCCCGCTGCCCGGTGCATGCGATTGCTCCGTCTTCAAACGACACAAGTGCTGTCCGTCCGTCCTTTTGCCACCCACATTAATGATACACGGTTGCCGAGGCGGCTACTCCGGCGCCACATATCCGTCCCTCCGCCGCCCACCATTGCTATATAAACTGTTGTGCCAGCCATAGCCCCAGTCATTCACATCCGTTCCTATTCTCCTGTCCACACCACTATTGCCCACCGTGGCTTCCTCGCACTCCAGCGCTCTTCGGGACGGGCGGACGACGGACCACAAGGAGATGGCAGCCATTTCTACCAACTGGTTGGCCGGCAGGCAGCCGGAGGACGACGACGTCCCAATGGAGAACATGGTAGTCGACGATCGGGCGCCAACCCCCTCCCCCGCGGCATCCTCACCGGTGCATTGCATCATGACCATCGGAGTGGCCCGTGCCCAATATATGGACACAGTGAGGTAGAAGCGTGAGGAGCAGTTCCGGGAGGCGCAGGCGAACGCCGCCTACAACCACCATCTCCTCCAGGAGCACCTGCAGGCGGAGGAGCAGATCACCGCGGAGCGGGCGGAGCAGGAGGCACTGCTCGACTCGTACTGCTCCGCCCGCGAGGGCCGCCTCGAGCGCTGGCGGTACCGCATGCGGGTGGCGGAGGCTGCGGCCGCCTAAAAAGAGGACGATGAAGCGGGCGAGGCACTGTTTGGCGAGACCGAGGACGAGGCAGAGGACAATGATGGCTCCGACGAGTCCCCGCTCCGCTGGCGTCAACGAGGCCCTGCTCCGCCGAGGCCCCGCGGTGCCAACAACGAGGCAGAGGACACCCCCGGCTCCGCTGAGGCCCCACCCTTCCGACAACGAGGGGGAGGATTTCCCCCGCTCCGCCGAGGCGCCGCCCGCCGGCAACTAGACAGAGGACATCGCCGACTCCGTCGAGGCCCCGCCCCGCTGCCAACGAGGCCGCGCCACACAAAAAACGAGAAAGAGTAGAACACGGTAGGTCGCCGCCGCTCGGGTCCAAGTAAGGCCACCACTGCCCTAATCGCTTTGACAAGCTAGGCGGGTTGACCACTGACGGCTGGCTAGCTGCTTGGCGGCAACGTGGAGTCGGAGAGCTATGTTGGAGAAGGACGCTGCTTCTACTTAACTGCTGGTGCAGTTGGCTGACTGACACGTGGGCCCAACAGGCATCTGGGCCCCATGTCAGTTATGCAACTGCACCTGGAGTTAAGTCACTGAAGCTTCTCTTCGGCTCAGCCGGACACAGGTGGGTAGCTTCGGTTAATTAATTATACCTCCAGCGCACCCCTTTTTAGTTGAAGAATGTATGAAATGTAATGAAATCCAGCATGTTTATATGAAATCTGACTGTGTATGAATGAATTTATTTCGATTAGTACGAATTCTTGTATCACTGGCATTGGATGAACATGCAAAACAATACGTACAAGTTTCACATGTACTTCCAGGGTGATCACCTCATTTGCAGCAGTTTCACATGTACTCCCTCCGGTCCTTTCTAGTCTGCATACAAGTTTTGTTTGCAGTCAAAGTATCTCTACCTTGAGCAATCTTATAGAAAAAAGTATGCACTTTCACAATGTGCGAAGTAAAAAGGAACAAAAGGAGTACAAAGAGTTTGAGCAGCTTTTTAGCGTTCATGTACATTGCAATCAAACACACAGGCCTGTAAATTCATAAAGAACATTCAAAACAATCGATGATTATGCATCTCAGTGATTCACATGTCAGAGCCAATATTTACTTCACAACTAAAGAATAAAAAAATGGATCGACGCTGCTGACAGCAAAGGGCATCCCATTCGAAAATATCAAACGCATGTCTTCTTGCTAAAATCAATGAGCAAAATTTGACAAGGTTTTCCCATTCAAAAATATCAAATGCCTACGATTGTGGAATGGGCAGGGTTTGCCATCAGTTCGGACATTGACATGGCACCTCGTGCTAAATAAACCAGCTGACCAACTGTTCTTTCTGTGCAGTTCCACCAAAATCAACCAAATTCGCGCGTAGCTTGTATGATTTTGCCCTTATATGTTGCAACGCCATGAACTTATCGGCACCTCCTTTCTAGTGGTGGAATCAAGCTCGACACCCATGTTTGCACAAATACAAAAAAAAAGTGATTAGTATAAAGCAAATTGTACTATGAATTGACAGTTTAAACAGGCACCTACATGGTCGATGTAGGGCACACTTTTAGAAAAATGAAACTCACAAGAAAGAATCCTAGAACAACATTGTACTCACGCATCACAGCAAGAAAATGGAGATTTGTCAGTCCTTCTAAGATGAAGTTAGGTTGGTCTCGTGGGGGTAATGTAACCATCCTTCAACTGCTCCTTCTGATGATAAGATAGACAGGGCTTCGTCATCCTGGCATAATTGGAACTAGTCACTTCACGTACTCCATATTCTTCTGCAGGCCTTCGTTTAATCCTCCTCCCAAGGTGATTGGAGTGGATTGGAGAGGATTTTGGCTTGTAGGGGGTCTAATCCCCCTTCAAAAACCGCCTCAACCGAACAAGGCCTTAGAGGAGGATGATCCTATTGTGCAAAGACAAGAGGATAATTAAATGCTAGCATCCCTGTTTGCTCGAAAAAAAGGAAAGGAAATATTTAAAACAACACAGATGAAGCACTTCTCAAGGACAATACCACTTTTTGATGACAGTATCTAAACAGTAGCACAACACCAATAGAGATGACAAAGCTCAATCATATGAATGAAATCTGTGGGCGACTACCAACCTTTGTCACGAGGCTTATTGTGTAGAGCATATAGATGAAGCACTTCTCCGGAACCATCTGTTGCTATCTACTGTGGTGGCCATGCTTAGTATATACTCCTCGATTAGATTAATGTTTCCAACATCTTCTTGTGCAGTTCCACTAAAATATATGGTGTCTTCAAAGAAGATCCCTGTTTGCACAAGTAGAGATAATTACGTATTACATTAAGAGTGGCATCAAATCAGTGGCAAAACAATTTCTCGTTCCAGCCATAGTAATAAATTAATATGCAAAACTATATCATTACTTGTGTCATCACATTTCCAGTGCTTCTTTACAGCCCATGACTTGTTTTTTGTTTTTCTTCCGCTCGTTCTTCCCCTTCATCACTTGGTTCAGTAATAGACAAGCTTCGCCTTCAATGTGAAAGAAGTCTAGTACTGACCTCTCATGACGCGGAATTCAAATAACTCACAAAAAGAAGATCTGAACCAAATTTGCCAACACAGATAGGAAGTAAGATCTCCACTTGTGCAGTTCCACTAAGATCGAGCAATCAAGCAACATTGTCGGTGTGACATTTTGGTTGAACTGCACAAAACACTCTTAAAACAAAAGTGTTTTGTGCAGTGCAACAAAAGGTCACAATGGCAACGAGGTGAAGTAGATAACCCTGTTTACACAGAGGTGCAAAGGAAACAACTAGTGGTCAATAACGGTGGATGACACATAAGCCAACAAAAAGAAGTATCTACCTTATCTAAATGGGAAAGAAAGCAAGACAGTAGCATTTCCCAAATGGTGGCATTGATTAATATTAACAGAGATTATATTAACAATAAAATCCGTTAAACATGTAATTTGCTTTTAACTATGGCATTACATCAATTTTCCAGCAGCATTATTAGAGGGTACTTATTTACAGGGACATTTTGGTGGAGGGACTAAACAAACTCCGTGTCAGTTCCATCTAAACCAAACAGGCGGGACTTTTAGGGACTAAAAGTGGGCATTTGGGACTAAAGAAAGAAGACCCCGAGGGAGAGTCTTTTTGGGACTTTTTCCAATAGTTGCCCCTGCCACGCATGGCACCTTGTCTCTATTAGTTCATTACTAGGGGTAACATGGTCTTTTAGCAAGTCATTTAATAACCTCTAGTCCATGTTTAGTCCCTGGAACCAAGCAAGTAGGGACTAGGGAGTTTTTAACCAAACAGGGCCTTAGGTTAACAACAACTAAAGAGTTGCACGGGACAATGAACGCACCAGCACCATGTGCATCTACTGATGTACTGGGGTGATGCACAGTCTGTTGCAACAAAGAACAAACAACCAAGTAGCATATTTGTGCTGGTCCCAGTTTTGTTATCTTTAGACACCTTTCCCTATGTGAGCGCAGCAATCTAGTCCTGCTCAAACTCTACAGCCTTGTCCCCCAAAACAAAAGATTAGTTCGTTACAGATGTGTGTACTGCGTTTGTCATTGTTTTCCCTTTTCGACCAACGTAGGTGTTGGATAGCCAGTCTGTACTAGTACTTTCCCCACTTCATTTCCTTTGTGAACCATGTCCTAGATTTATGCTATACAACTTTCCCCACTACTTTCCCCCATTCCCGTCCTCTTTGAACCACGTCTTAGATTCATGCGATACAACTTTCCCCACTACTTTCCCCCTTCCTTTCCTTTTTGAACCACGTCCTAGTTTCATGCTATACAACTTTTCCCACTACTTTCCCCCATTCCTTTCCTCTTTGAACCACATCCTAGATTCATGGTATACAACTTTCCCCACTACTTTCCTGTTTGATCCAACACCTAGATTCGAGTGCAGAAGCGGAAAAAGCCCACATGCAGCTAGAGCAATGCATGTGGAATAAGTAAATTATACCTTAAGGTTCTTGGGGTGTGGTTCGGTGGGCGACTAGAGGCCGTTCGACCCACACTATGTACGACGGAGAAGAAGAAGGGGTCGGAGGCCCTCCCATGCCGCCGCTGGGTGAATGTGAACAACTACGCCGGTAGTGGATTCCCTCCCTCGCCAACGGCGATAGCGTTAAGCCTCCTTCCCTTCCAGGCGGGCGGGTCCAGCCGGCTGAGAGAGTGTGAAGAGAGCAACTACAAGCAGACCAGCAGTGAGGGGAGAGAGAGAGGCCAAAAAGTCTTGTTTAGATCTGGAGAGCGTGAGAGAGTGTGAAAAGAACAACTACAAGCGCTGAGGTTGCAACGTGTATATATATACTAGAGAGAGTGTGAAGAGTGCAAACCCTAGAAAACAAGCGCCGAGGCTGCAACTTATATGTGATGAGGTGATTATACGGTCACTACGAGATCGTATAGCTCCGTATCCATCCATTTTGACTAGTCAAAGAATCCTCCTGACACGAATTATGCTCAAGTGTAGTTATAGAACCCGAGACCTCAAGTTTGATGAGCGAACAGGCTAACCAGCTACACAACCCTCCCGTTATGTTCAACGAGAGGAAAAATAACATTTTATACATTGTGTGTGTGTGGGAGTCATTGGGATTTAAATCATAATCGTGTCATGTGGCTTTGGTGGTAAGACTATCCACAGTGGTGCAAAAATAATGCAGCCTTAGTCACCGTACCTCTCTCCACGTAGTACGTTGGGTCCCTCCAGTCAGAGGGTGAAACAAACAAATTAATAATAAAAACTAAAAGCGCCAGTGGTGTATCTTACCTCACAAATCTTGCTACTGTTGGGGAACGTAGCAGAATTCAAAAAAAATCTACACTTTCACCAAGATCCAACTAAGGAGACATCTAGCAACGAGCAAATAAGAGTGCATCTACATACCGTTATGTAGATCGCGAGCGGAAGCTTTCGAAGAAGCGTGGATGAAGTAGTCGTACTCTTCGCGTTCTTCGTCACCGATGATCTAGCGCCGAACGGACGGCACCTCCGCGTTCAACACACGTCCGGTACAGCAACGTCACCTCCTTCTTGATCCAGCAAGGGGGGAGGAGAGGTTGTCAGAGATCCAGCAGCACGACGGCGTGGTGGTGGATGCAGTGGAGAATCCTGCAGGGCTTCGCTGGGCGCCCTGCGTAAGGAGATGGAGGTGTGACGGGAGGAGGAGAGGCGCCAGGGGCAAGGGTGCGGCTGCCCTCTCCCCCCCCACATATATATAGGGGGCCAGGGGGGTGCGCCGGCCCTGCAGATCCCATCTGCAGGGTGGGGCGGCGGCCAGGGGGGTTCTTGCCCCCCAAGGCAAGGTGGCGCCCCCTCCCCCTAGGGTTTCAACCCTAGGCGTATGGGGAGGAGGGCCCATGTGGTGCGCCAGCCCACTAGGGCTGGCCACTTCCCCTTTGCGGCCTAGGGGCCCCACCGGGATGGGTGGCCCCATCCGGTGGACCCCCGGGACACCACCGGGATGGGTGGCCCCATCCGGTGGACCCCCGGGACCCCTCCGGTGGTCCCGGGACACTCCCGGTGACCCCCGGAGATCACCCGATGGCCGAAACTGGACTTCCTATATATCATTCTTTACCTCCGGACCATTCCGGAACTCCTCGTGACGTCCGGGATCTCATCCGGGGCTCCGAACAACTTTCGGGTTTCCACATGCATGTATCTCTACGACCCTAGCGTTACCGAACCTTAAGTGTGTAGACCCTACGGGTTCGGGAGACACATAGACATGACCGAGACCACTCTACGGTCAATAACCAACAGCGGGATCTGGATACCCATGTTGGTTCCCATGTGTTCCTCGATGATCTTCATCGGATGAACCACCGTGTCAAGGATTCACTCAATCCCGTATGTTATTCCCTTTGTCCATCGGTACGGTACTTGCCCGAGATTCGATCGTCAGTATTCCCGATACCTTGTTCAATCTCTTCATGGCAAGTCTCTTTACTCGATCCGTAATCCATCATCCCGTGACTAACTCCTTAGTCACTTTGAGCTCATTATGATGATGTCTTACCGAGTGGGCCCAGAGGAACCTCTCCGTCATACGGAGTGACAACATCCCAGTCTCGGTTCGTACCAACTCAACATACACCTTCGGAGATACCCGATGTGTACCTTTATAGCCACCCAGTTACGTTGTGACGTTTGGCACACCCAAAGTATTCCTACGGCATCCGGGAGTTGTACAACCTCATGGTCTATGGAATAAATACTTGACACCGAAAAGCTTATGCATTACGAACTATACGATCTCGTGCTATGCTCAGGATTGGGTCTTGTCCATCACATCATTCTCCTAATGATGTGATCCCGTTATCACTGACATCCTATGTCCATGGTTAGGAAACCGTGACCATCTGTTGATTAACGAATTGGTAACTAGAGGCTTACCAGGGACTCATTGTGGTCTATGTATTCACACATGTATCGCTGTTTCCGTACAATACAATTCAAGCATGAATAACAGACGATTATCATGAACAAGGAAACATAATAATAATACTTTTATTATTGCCTCTAGGGCATATTTCCAACAGTCTCCCACTTGCACTAGAGTCAATAATCTAGTTACATTGTGATGAATCGAACACCCATAGAGTTCTGGTGTTGATCATGTTTTGCCAGTGGAAGAGGTTTAGTCAACGGGTCTGCAACATTTAGATCCGTATGCACTTTACAAATATCTATGTCGCCATCCTGAACATAATTCCGGATGGAGTTGAAATGGCGCTTGAAGTGCTTGATCTTCTTGTGAAACCTGGGCTCCTTGGTAATAGCAATAACACAAGTGTTGTCACAGAAGAGAGTCATCGGGCTTGACGCGCTTGGAATGACTCCTAGGTCGGTGATGAACTCCTTCATCCAGACTCCTTCCTATGCCGCTTCGCAAGAAGCTATGTACTCCGCTTCACATGTAGAATGCGCCACGACACTCTGCTTGCAACTGCACCGGCTGACTGCCCCACCATTCAAAATATACACGTATCCGGTTTGTGACTTGGAGTCATCCAGATCTGTGTCGAAGCTAGCATCGACGTAACCCTTTACGACAAGCTCTTCGTCACCTCCATAAACGAGAAACATATCCTTAGTCCTTTTTAGGTACTTCAGGATGTTCTTGACCGCTGTCCAATGTTCCATTCCGGGATCACTTTGGTACCTCCCTACCAAACTTATGGCAAGGTTCACATCAGGTATGGTACACTGCATGGCATACATGATAGACCCTATGGCTGAGGCATAGGGAATGACACTCATCTTTTCTCTATCTTCTGCCGTGGTCGGCGACTGAGCCTTGCTCAATCTCATACCTTGCAAAACAGGCAAGAATCCCTTCTTGGACTGATCCATATTGAACTTTTTCAATATCTTGTCAAGGTATATACTTTGTGAAAGACCAATGAGGCGTCTTGATCTATCTCTATAGATTTTGATGCCTAATATGTAAGCAGCTTATCCAAGGTCCTTCATTGAAAAACTTTTATTCAAGTAGGCCTTTACATTTTCCAAGAATTCTATATCATTTCCCATCAGCAATATGTCATCCACATATAATATGAGAAATGCCACAGAGCTCCCACTCACTTTCTTGTAGATACAGGCTTCTCCATAAGTCTGTATAAAGCCAAATGCTTTGATCACATCATTAAAGCGAATATTCCAACTCCGAGGTGCTTGCACCAGCCCGTAAATCGAGCACTGGAGCTTGCATACCTTGTTAGCATTCTCTGGATCGACAAAACCTTCCGGCTGCATCATATACAACTCTTCCTTGAGGAGGCCATTAAGGAATGTTGTTTTGGCGTCCATTTGCCATATCTCATAATCATAGAATGCGGCAATAGCTAACATGATTCTGACTGACTTCAGCATCGCTACGAGAGAGAAAGTCTCGTCGTAGTCAATCCCTTGAACTTGTCGATAACCCTTAGCGACAAGCCGACCCTTATAGATGGTCACATTACCATCCGCGTCTGTCTTCTTCTTAAATATCCATTTGTTTTCTATGGCGTGCCTATCATCAGGTAAGTCCACCAAAGTCCATACTTTGTTTTCATACATGGATTCTATCTCGGATTTCATGGCTCCAAGCCATTTATTGGAATCCGGGCCCGCCATCGCTTCTTCATAGTTTGAAGGTTCACCGTTGTCTAACAACATGATTTCCAGGACAGGGTTGCCGTACCACTCTGGTGCGGAACGTGCCCTTGTGGACCTTCGAAGTTCAGTAGTAACTTGATCTGTTTCTTCATGATCATCATCATTAGCTTCCTCCCTTGTCGGTGCAGGCACCTCAGGAACAATTTCCTGTGCTGTGCTACTTTCCGGTTCAGGAGGGGTGACTGTCACCTCATCAAGTTCTACTTTCCTCCCACTCACTTCTTTCGAGAGAAACTCTTTCTCCAGAAAGGATCCATTCTTGGCAACAAAGACTTTGCCTGCGGATCCGTGGTAGAAGGTGTACCCAATCGTTTCCTTTGGGTATCCTATGAAGACGCATTTTTCCGATTTGGGTTCGAGCTTTTCAGGTTGAAGTTTCTTGACATAAGCATCGCAACCCCAAACTTTTAGAAACGACAGCTTCGGTTTCTTGCCAAACCAAAGTTCATATGGAGTCGTCTCAACGGATTTTGACGGAGCCCTATTTAAAGTGAATGCGGCAGTCTCTAAAGCATAACCCCAAAAAGATAGCGGTAAATCGGTGAGGGACATCATAGATCGCACCATGTCCAACAGAGTACGATTTCGACGTTCGGACACACCGTTACGTTGAGGTGTTCCGGGCGGTGTCAATTGTGAAACAATTCCACATTCCCTTAGGTGCGTGCCAAATTCATGACTTAAATATTCACCCCCACGATCTGATCGTAAGAACTTTATTTTTCTGTCACGTTGATTCTCAACCTCATTCTGAAATTCCTTGAACTTTTCAAAGGTCTCAGACTTGTGTTTCATCAAATAGATATACCCATATCTACTCAAGTCATCTGTGAGGGTGAGAATATAACGATAGCCTCCGCGAGCCTCAACACTCATTGGACCGCACACATCGGTATGTATGATTTCCAACAAGTTGGTTGCTCGCTCCATTGTTCCGGAGAACGGAGTCTTGGTCATCTTGCCCAAGAGGCATGGTTCGCACGTGTCAAATGATTCATAATCAAGAGACTCTAGAAGTCCATCTGAATGGAGCTTCTTCATACGTTTGACACCAATATGACCAAGGCGGCAATGCCACAAGTATGTGGGACTATTATTATCAACTTTACATCTTTTGGCATCTACACTCTAAATATGTGTATCATCACGTTCGAGATTCATCAAAGATAAACCATTGACCAGCGGGGCATGACCATAAAACATATCTCTCAAATAAATAGAACAACCATTATTCTCCGATTTGAAAGAGTAGCCATCTCGCATAAGACGAGATCCAGATACAATGTTCATGCTCAAAGCTGGTACTAAATAACAATTATTGAGGTTTAAAACTAATCCCGAGGGTAGATGTAGAGGTAGCATACCGACGGCGATCACATCGACCTTGGAACCATTCCCGACGCGCATCGTCACCTCATCCTTCGCCAGTCTCTGCTTATTCCGCAGCTCCTGCTTAGAGTTACAAATATGAGCAACCGCACCGGTATCAAATACCCAGGAGCTACTACGAGCGCTGGTAAGGTACACATCAATAACAAGTATATCAAATATACCTTTGACGTTCCAGGCCTTCTTGTCTACTAAGTATTTGGGACAGTTCCGCTTCCAGTGACCCGTTCCCTTGCAATAAAAGCACTCTGTCTCAGGCTTGGGTCCATGCTTTGGCTTCTTCCCGGCAACAGGCTTACCGGGCGCGGCAACTCCCTTGCCGTCCTTCTTGAAGTTCTTCTTACCCTTGCCTTTCTTGAACTTAGTGGTTTTATTGACCATCAACACTTGATGTTCTTTCTTGATATCCACCTCCGCTGATTTCAGCATCGAATACACCTCGGGAATGGACTTCTCCATCCCCTGCATATTGAAGTTTAAAACGAAGCTCTTGAAGCTTGGTGGGAGCGACTGGAGGATTCTGTCAACGACCGCTTCATCTGGGAGATTCATTCCCAGCTGAGACAAGCGGTTGCGCAATCCAGAAATCTTGAGGATGTGCTCACGGAAAGAACTATTCTCCTCCATCTTACAGCTGTAGAATGCGTCGGAGACATCATATCTCTCGACTCGGGCATGAGCTTGGAAACCCATTTTCAGCTCTTCGAACATCTCATATGCTCCGTGGTTCTCAAAACATTTTTGGAGCCCCAACTCTAAGCTGTAAAGCATGCCGCACTGAACCAGGGAGTAATCATCACTACGCGACTGCCAGACGTTCAAAACGTCTTGGGTCGCATCGGGACCAGGTGCATCATCTAGCGGTGCTTCAAGGACATATGATCTCTTGGCAGCTATGAGGATAATCCTCAGGTTATGGACCCAATCCGTATAGTTGCTACCATCGTCTTTCAGCTTGGTTTTCTCTAGGAACGCGTTGAAGTTGAGGGAAACTTGAGCGTGGGCCATTTGATCTACAAGAGATATTGTAAAGAATTTAGACTAAGTTCATGATAATTAAGTTCATCTTAATCAAATTTTAATGAACTCCCAATCAGAATGACATCTCTCTAGTCATCTAAGTGATACACGATCCGAATCGACTAGCCCGTGTCCGATCATCACGTGAGACGGACTAGTCATCAACGGTGAACATCTTCATGTTGATCGTATCTTCTATACGACTCGTGTTCGACCTTTCGGTCTTCCGTGTTCCGAGGCCATGTCTGTACATGCTAGGCTCGTCAAGTGAACCCTAAGTGTATTGCGTGTGTAAATCTGGCTTACACCCGTTGTATGCGAACATTAGAACCTATCACACCCGATCATCACGTGGTGCTTCGGAACAACGAACTTTAGCAACGGTGCACAGTTAGGGGGAACACAATTCTTGAAATTTTAGTGAGAGATCATCTTATTTACTACCGTCGTTCTAAGTAAACAAGATGCATAAACATGATAAACATCACATGCAATCAATTAAAGTGACATGATATGGCCAATATCATCTTGCTCCTTGGATCTCCATCTTCGGGGCACCATGATCATCTTGTCACCGGCTCGACACCATGATCTTCATCATCATGATCTCCATAATCGTGTCTTGAAGAAGTCGTCACGCCTACTATTACTTCTACTACTATGGCTAATGTTTAGCAATAAAGTAAAGTAATTACATAGCGTTTATTCAGTGACACGCGGGTCATACAATAATTAAGACAACTCCTATGGCTCCTGCCGGTTGTCAAGTTCATCGACATGCAAGTCGTGATTCCCTATTACAAGAACATGATTAATCTCATACATCACATATATCATTCATCACATCTTCTTTTGGCCATACCACGTCACATAGCACATGCTGCAAAAACAAGTTAGACGTCCTCTAATTGTTGTTGCAATTTTTTACGTGGCTTCTATAGGTTTTCTAGCAAGAACGTTTCTTACCTACGCCAAAACCACATCGTGATTTGTCAATTTCTATTTACCCTTCATAAGGACCCTGTTCATCGAATCCGATCCGACTAAAGTAGGAGAGATAGACACCCGCCAATCGCCTTATGCAACTAGTGCATGTCTGTCGGTGGAACCAGTCTCACGTAAGCGTACGTGTAAAGTCGGTCCAGGCCGCTTCATCCCACAATACCGCAGAATCAAGACTAGACTAGTAACGGCAAGAAAATTGAGCAAACTCAAACGCCCACAACTGCTTTGTGTTCTACACGTGCAAGATGCTACGCATAAGACCTAGCTCAGATGCCACTGTTGGGGAACGTAGCAGAATTCAATTTTTTTTTCTACGCTTTCACCAAGATCCAACTAAGGAGACATCTAGCAACGAGCAAATAAGAGTGCATCTACATACTGTTATGTAGATCGCAAGCGGAAGCTTTTGAAGAAGCGTGGATGAAGTAGTCGTACTCTTCGCGTTCTTCGTCACCGATGATCTAGCGCCGAACGGACGGCACCTCCGCGTTCAACACACGTCCGGTACAGCAACGTCACCTCCTTCTTGATCCAGCAAGGGGGAGGAGAGGTTGTCAGAGATCCAGCAGCACGACGGCGTGGTGGTGGATGCAGTGGAGAATCCTGCAGGGCTTCGCCGGGCGCCCTGCGTAAGGAGATGGAGGTGTGACGGGAGGGGGAGAGGCGCCAGGGGCAAGGGTGCGGCTGCCCTCTCCCCCCCCACATATATATAAGGGGGCAGGGGGTGCGCCGGCCCTGCAGATCCCATCTGCAGGGTGGGGCGGCGGCCAGGGGGGGATTCTTGCCCCCCAAGGAAAGGTGGCGCCCCCTCCCCCCTAGGGTTTCAACCCTAGGCGCATGGGGAGGAGGGCCCATGTGGTGCGACAGCCCACTAGGGCTGGCCACTTCCCCTTTGCGGCCTAGGGGCCCCACCGGGATGGGTGGCCCCACCCGATGGACCCCCGGGACCCCTCCGGTGGTCCCGGGACACTCCCGATGACCCCCGGAGATCACCCGATGGCCGAAACTGGACTTCATATATATCATTCTTTACCTCCGGACCATTCTGGAACTCCTCGTGACATCCGGGATCTCATCCGGGACTCCGAACAACTTTCGGGTTTCCACGTGCATGTATCTCTACGACCCTAGCGTTACCGAACCTTAAGTGTGTAGACCCTACGGGTTCGGGAGACACGTAGACATGACCGAGACCACTCTCCGGTCAATAACCAATAGCGGGATCTGGATACCCATGTTGGTTCCCACGTGTTCCTCAATGATCTTCATCGGATGAACCACCATTTCAAGGACTCACTCAATCCGGTATGTTATTCCCTTTGTCCATCGGTACGGTACTTGCCCGAGATTCGATCATCGGTATTCCCGATACCTTGTTCAATCTCTTCATGGCAAGTCTCTTTACTCGATCTGTAATCCATCATCCCGTGACTAACTCCTTAGTCACTTTGAGCTCATTATGATGATGTCTTACCGAGTGGGCCCAGAGGAACCTCTCCGTCATACGGAGTGACAACATCCCAGTCTCGGTTCGTACCAACTCAACAGACACCTTCGGAGATACCCGATGCATACCTTTATAGCCACCCAGTTACGTTGTGACGTTTGGCACACCCAAAGTATTCCTACAGCATCCGGGAGTTGTACAACCTCATGGTCTAAGGAATAAATACTTGACACCGAAAATCTTATGCATTACGAACTATACGATCTCGTGCTATGCTCAGGATTGGGTCTTGTCCATCACATCATTCTCCTAATGATGTGATCCCGTTATCACTGACATCCTATGTCCATGGTTAGGAAACCATGACCATCTGTTGATTAACGAACTGGTAACTAGAGGCTTACCAGGGACTCATTGTGGTCTATGTATTCACACATGTATCGCTGTTTCCGTACAATACAATTCAAGCATGAATAACAGACGATTATCATGAACAAGGAAATATAATAATAATACTTTTATTATTGCCTCTAGGGCATATTTCCAACAGCTACTGCTCGGGAACACTGTCCAATTGATGCCTCTGTTCGCTCATGTACTATTTTAAGTGAATCCTTATTATAACATGCACACAATTTTGGGCACTTTTATTCGACCTAGGTCAGTGTGCCACCGTATCTCGTACGACTCCCTCCGTCTAGGTGTAAATAAGTCACGTTAGAAGGTGCAGCGGGACCAAGGTGCAAGCAGATTAGAGGAGAAAGAGAAACTTGACCAGTCATTCCTCCAATCAAAGCTCTGATTTCTGTCTCTAAACGCAACAATTGATCCAAACAACTAAGAGATGCCATTTTAGCTACCATGCAGGGCAACGTATTAACTCGCATGCAAACCGACTTTGATTTCTTGACTGATCAATGCGTAGTTGCGCTCCATGCATTTGGTTACCGGGGGAGATAACAAGGCAGAGTAAGGAGTGTTTGGTTACATTGCTTAGGCTGGTCATACTTTGTACGTACTCCATTTGTATCTCACTTCCTGTGGCTTCGCACTCGCACGATTCTCCTATTCTATGAACCTGTGTGTGCGTGTGCGTGTGTGTGTTTAACAACATGTGTGTGTTAGAGAGAGCGACAGATCGACCTACTCCTATAGAGAGATGGTGTGTAGTGTACGATTTTAGCCGCGAGAGTCGGTGCATCCTCTCGTTTCCGGGCGTCCGGTAGGGACAGGTGGACAGCTGCCACGCTTGCTCCTGACCATCCTGGCCCACCCAAAGCCCCTCCATCGCCCGCGCGCGCTTCCCGCCTGAAACGGTTAGCGCCGCTACAAAGAATCGGTGCCACATTCATGCCCGAGCAGAGCGAATGCGACCTCTCACTGGCGCCTGCGTTGAAGGGAGAAGCGGATTCAAGAGTGATGGTTGCTTCGTCCGTCCAACTTACTGCTTGGTCTATGTGATTTGACGGCTCATTGGTCATTATTACTGAGGTGGTAGGACTGCTGGATGTCCCACGCTTTCGGCGAAAGGAGGTACTACTATATTACAATTCACTCCATTCTTACGACGGAGGAGTGCAAGAGCAGTGAAAACACGCAGGCTCAGTGATTACATGGCCGACCTCACAGTATCACCATATTTTCTGGACACCGTGCGACACCTAACTCTTTACATAGTACAATCGCAAAAAAAACTCTTTACATAGTAATAGTACTTCCTCCATTCCTAAATATAAGTCTTTGTAGAGATTTCACCATGAACGACATACGGATGTATATAGATGCATTTTAAGTGTAGATTGATTCATTTTATTCCATATGTAGTCCACCTAGTGGAATCTCTACAAAGGCTTATATTTAGGAACAGAGGGAGTACGTAGTGTAGTTTATCAGCGAGATAGTACAATGCTATGAAGGTTCCAGCTTCTGTTACATGTATCTTGCGTCCAAGGTTGCCCGGTGCAACATTGCATAAAATACAAAGGAGACTAACATGCATGCTATTGCATCTCAATGATTGACAGATCATAGAAAATATATGCACTCCCTCCATTCCAAACTAAGTGTCTCAACTTTATGCTACATACGGAGCAAAATGTGTGAATCTACACTCTAAAATACGTCTATATACATCAGTGTTTGGAGTATGTACTAGTAGTTCATATTGAAATCTACTAAAGGACATATATATTCCAAACAATATGATAATCTCTCTAATAGAGGTAGTAGGGACGAGGAGTAAACGGAGGGAGTAGTAAAAATTTCTCCTCGTCCCGTGAGCCACCGCGTGCGTGCGCGAGGGAGCGGGCATACTAAGCAAGCTTCTCCTCGTTCTGCGAGTTGACGGGACACATCAAAAGTACTCCAGTGTATAGAGCCTTGCCTCTAAGGTAGGCTCCACATAATTTGCCTCTTTTTTAACATAACGCGTCAAGTCGCAATTTGTTTGTTCACCCGTGGTAGACGATCCTCCCTCCATCTAGTGGACAACCAGTACACATGTCAAGTTACCACGTGGGCTGCCTTTTCGTACAGAAATGAGCACCACCGTGTACCCGCGCGGGTGTGGTTGGGAAAGAGACGGGAGTACGTGCGCCGTGCGTGCACCTCTTCTCTTCATGCACGTCCCCCACCTACGTGGGTGTGTGTGAGAGATACAAACCTAGACAAATGGCTTGTGTGCGTTCGTGAGGGTTTTTTGTTTTGGGGGGGGAGGTTGACTTCGTGAATGTATTTGTGGGAATATGTGTCGATGACATCACAAACAAATTTTTGCATGCAATGTGTGTGAAATGGAGGCACATCCATATCATATATAGAGGGTCGGGCGATCCACGAGAAGAGAGGGAGGGTTCATAGATATCGATAGAGTCGAAGAGAGGATCAAGTGGGTGGGTGCGAGATCGATGATGAGAGCCATCGAAATTATGTGTGTGTGTGTGTGTGCAAGACAAAGATATAGGGCGACTGACCTAGCTACCGGAACGTCAGATGGCACAGGTCAAGTTTGTGTGTGGCAGGGAGACATGAATAGAGCGCTCGATGTATCGGTGTGTGTGGGGGAGGGGGTTTGGGGAGGGGTAGGCAGAGGCCTAACTATAGAGGTAGAATGACTCGTATATGTGTTGAGAAGGAGAGACCCAGCTATGTCTTGCGGGAGATCGGTCGACATCCATACATAACTGAAGGACGGGAAATAGGATGGGATAGAGAGAGAGAAGAGAGAGAGGGAGGGAGAGGGGTGGAGTGTTGGATGGGTGATGGAGTTGCTTCTTGAAGATGGTGGGAGAGGCCTACTAGACAAACTAAGGGTGGAACTGCAATATTATCAATAAGAGTGGGGATGTGTTTTTGTGTGTGCCTGTGCGTGATAGATCTGTCGGGATACATCCATGGATGATGAGGGGAACCATGTGTTTGGTAAGCAAACCTAAATAGATCGGTAGATCAATTGTTGTTTGTCGGAGGAAGGGAGAGACATAACTAATGAGGTAGCTCGATCGACACGTGGGGAAAAACGAGTTATAAGGACCTAGCTAGCTATATGTCTAGCGGGAGATCGGTCGATGTACGTCCATTTGTTAGAGGCAAATAAGACCCGGTGAGATGGATAGACAGAGAGAATGGAGCTAGGAGGTGGTGCGAGAGGCCCAGCTACTATCTAGATAAGGGGAGGAGTGTGCGGTTGTGAGATCGATGAAAAGATGGGGGAGAGTATACACGGGTGTGGGACCGTATGAGTGACACGAGGCAAGGACACATAAAGGAGGAGATTGAAGGTGCGTGTGTATGTTGTAGGCAGACATCGCTGGAGAGGTTTATCGACCGGTGTGTGTCGGAAAGGAGTTGTGGAGACTGTGGGAGAATGACCTAAAGAAAACAAAATGAATGTGCGTGATGGATAGAATGCTGAGGGAGGGGAGGGCGAGGAAGGCGTGTGCATGCACGAGAGAAAGTTAGTGGTAGCTACAAATGTTAGAGGATTGTGTGGGTGTAAGTGACTAAGAAAGATCATAATTTGATATGAAAGTGGATCCATATATTTGAATAGGAGATCATAGTGTTTTAAACATATGCAAATCAACATAAAGTGGATTCAAAATCGAGTTCGAGTTCATATAGTACACATAGTTCATATGTAACTCGAGACTAATCATGTGGTGTGCTGTGAAGATAATACACAAACGATGATTTAACTTGACAATAATGACGATTGTAGATCTTATTAAAATAGAGAAACGAATTCAAATGCTTTGACTTCACAACAATCATTATTGTAGATCTTATTCAAATGGAGAAACGGATTCAAATTTAGTTCATATTGAAGCGGTAGTATATACGTTTGGAATGCACTAAAACGTTCATTTGAGTACTAGGTTGCATGCATTATACATGTAGCGAAATATTTTAATTGAACATAACATGAATTCAAAGTTTTGAATGACATTTGTAGTGAGAATTGATTTGGTACAGTACACGTTAGGCTTGTCCGGAAATTTCAACCCGCGCCTTGTTAGCCCAAAATATTTAAGATATATCTTTGTCTCGTTGGGCTCCGACAACTTCCTCCATCTCAACCCGCGTCTTGTTATTCCAAAATTTCAACGCGCCTGAAAACTCCCTCCTCCTGTGAAATCCCGACATGGGAAATGCCCGTGATACCCCTGAACCGAAAGAACCGCCTCAAATCGGTGGGGGTACTTTCATAACTTATCCCACATTTCGGACAAGCGCGTCCCTAAGCCATGGTTCCCCACTCCCATCCCATCCGCCCACTCATTCGTACCCCGAGGCCGGCAAAACCCACGAAGCCCCACACCCTCCTTCGTCCGCCACCCAGCCGGAGCCTCTTCCCCGACGACGTCGTCCACAGCAACACCTCGACGTCCCTCATCCACCGTACCGGATGATGATCCGTTGTCGATCTGGTCGTCCCGCCGGTTCAGCCACCCCGTCCTCCACCTCCAAGGAGCTGCCCCGACATTCCCCTCGTCTTTTGCGCCACCTCCATTCCCACACCGCCGTCTTCACCTGCACCACTGGAAGAGCATCATCATCACCGTTTCCTCGGATGAAGATGCGGCCTAATCGGCGCCACCAAAGAGGTTGTGCATTAATCGCCGCATTTTCTTCTTGATTTGATCTCACGGTGCTGCCGGCCCTCGGTCCTGAGTCGCGGCTCCATCCACGACGACGTCGCCAGCCACTTCCTCCACGGCGTCGCTCCCTCTGCGTGACATCCACATCAGTAGGAGCTGCTGCTGCTTTAGCTCTCGCTTGCGCTGCTGCTCTGCTCTTGCTCTCGGTCCCCTGCCCGGTCTGCTCTTGCTCTTGCTCTTGCTCGTGTTGCTGCTCTCGCTCTTGCTCTTGCTTGCGATGCTGCTCCGATTTAGCTACATTTCAGTCAACTGAATCGACTTTTGGGTCAGTCAATTTTCAGGGGGTGGGGGGGCTCGCCGGAATGAAGGAAGAACCAGCCGCCGCGGGGAGGGGGACTCGCTGGATAGGTACCCCACTATCTATCTTAGGGTTCAGGGTAGGGGCAGTGGTCGCCGGCGGTGGTGGGGCGGTGGCGTGGGGAT
>LR738709.1:362869297-363013964 GCA_902687465.1 Secale cereale
CCCCCCCGAGGTGCATGCTCTAACTTGGCAGGGTTAGGTTGCTCATATCGTGCGTATGGTATCTTGCGTTGCTATGTCATTTGCTTAGTTTAGACATGATTTGTGTGAATGCCACCTGTTTAGTGTCTAATCACCATATATGTGAATTATGCAATGCCATATTTTTGCAAGACTTTATATATGTGAATTATGCAATGATATCTTATTGCAAGGCATTATATATTTGAATTATGCACTGCCATGCTGTTTAGCCAAGCGTCATATATGTGAATTATATCATGCCGTCCTTTTTGTTGTATTTCTCATTGATTTTGTCGACAATGTTTGTATATTCAACTGCTTTTCCTGTGCATCAGCCATTTGAATTGGTGATGGAGAAATCTGGAGTGAAAACAAGGTCTTCAGAGCAGACAATGCTACTCGGTGAAGCAGATATCTTGCTGGTTACAGATAGCTCTTCAGAGGAGGATTCAGAGGCAGATGACTAGTCCAATTATCCCCCTGAGGTGTATGCTCAAACTTGGCAGGGTGATATTACTCATATCATGCATATGTTGTATTTCAATGCTTATTTTTACATCATATACACGATATTGAATGCCATCTCCTTAGTTGACACATCATATATGCGATTGCCCTCTGCTCACTTCCTTAGTATATAAATCATATATTTGAATTATATCCTGCCATGATGTTTACATAGACAACATGTATCTGAATTATGTCATGCCAACCCATTTTCTAAAGACATAATATAGTTATATCATCTCATCCTGTTCACATAGTCATCATATTTTGAATTATGTCATTCTATCCGTGAATTATATCATGCCATCATGTTTCCATCGACGACATGTTTGTGATTTATGGCATGCCAACCACTTTAATAGACACATCGTATAGTTATATCATGTCATCCTGTTTACATAGTCATCATATTTTGAAGTATGTCATCCTATCCTGTTTAGTTAGCCATCATACATGTGAAGTTGTGTCATGCTATCCTGTTTAATTAGCCATCATATATGTGAAATTATGTCCTGCTATTCTGTTTGGTTAGACAACATAAATGTGAATTATTTCATGCCATGTCTTCTTCCCTGCTATCCATTGCACCTGTCTATCTTACAATGTCTGTACATTCAATTACTTTTCTTGTTTATCAGCCATTTCAATTGGAGGGGGTGATGGCAGTATCTGTGGGAGTAAAAACACGGTCTTCAGAAAAGATCGTGCTACCTGTCAATGGAGATAGAACCACGGTTGTACTTGCCCAAGAACCAGCCCCACCATGCATAACCCAGACTCACACAGATTGTACCCCTACCCAGTTGGACAGAGAACCAGCTACACCCCTTCTAACCCCAACCCCGGCAGATAGTAACCCAGTTCCCGTTGACACAACACTATCTCCACCACAAAGCACCCAAACATGAGAAGTTAGTAAGGCAACTATAGTGCCCAAAGCACGAGGACAACCACTCCAAACCCCAAGTCAATGCTTAAAGCAGAAGAAGAATTGTTCTCAGGTCAGGTTCCGTAGCTATGGTTCATACTACTTTTCTCTTGCATCACTGTATTTACTCATACCAACTAATTTCAAATTTGAAGGATGCAATTGAAACTCTAATGGCGCAACAGGTATGTTCTAAACCTGGTTCTTTAACGTGTTTGCTGTTATAACTTGCTCTATTTTGATTTCAGTTTCAATTGAATAAACAGTTATGTTCTCATGCCATACACATTACAAGTGTTGTTATTGATGTGCAGTTTCCCTCACTTATATTCTTTCTATGCTGCTTTGTCTTAAATAGATATGATTCAAACTGTATCTATCTTGATTTGGCAACATAAACTAGATTGATATAGACCATATAGTGACCATACTACATAGATATATGTTTGTTTCATGCTGTTATCCTATCCACCTTACTACTGAACTGGTTTACCAAAACGAGTTTCATATACTACGTTGTAAATCTGTGACGTGTTTGTTTGTTTCTCCTTTAGAACGCGGATAAAATATTGGAGAAGAGTACCCCGTTATGAAATGGTAAAGGAAGTAATGCAGATCAGGTTCAACATAGTGAGACATCCCCGTTGTTCTCCAAGAAAGCTGATAAAACCTATATTGAAGACACTGAGACAACCCCAAAGTCCTATCTTGATGTAGTGTTCGAGTTACTGGCTACTACTGCTGGCACCAGCTCTTCAAACTCGCTGCCTGAATCAGTTCGGCTTCTTGAGTCTCAACTTCAAGTTGAAAGACATCGATCAGATGTTATGCGACAGGAAGCCGAAGGACTGAGGAAGTCCCTGCAGAATTCAGATGCATACTTTCTGGTGCAACAACAAGTGCTGGAGGATTTAAGCGCCTAACAAGAGAAAGTTAATAAGCTTTCTAAGCATCTTGCCAGCAATATGGGTACCCAGGATATTTTTCTTGAGCTCTTCTGAAGTGGTTTCAGTTCTGGACTTATTTTGCTGCGGCGTTTATATGCTGCTTTGTTCCCTATATTTGCACTGGTGGCGAACTTTGATGCCCAGTGGATGTAATATATGTAATAGCCGTGATAGCCTAGCGTAAGTTGATTGCCTATTTATTTCCTTATTGTCTTGTTTATTTTTTTCTTGTAGTCAGTGCAGTTCTTTTTCCACGGTTTGCTAGTGGCCGCAATAGCCTATTATTTAAAACTAGGCCACATTAACCATGGGCTACATATTTACTGTAGTTAACATGGGCCTCTTATGGGCCGTAGAATAATTGGGCCTTCTAAGGGCCGTAGAAACAACGGGCCTTCTACGGGGCGTAGAGACAATGGGCCTTCTATGGGCCGTAGACACAATGGGCCTTCTATGGGCCATATGATTGGTTGGCCAAACATGGGCCAATAACATACCACATTATGGCCGTAAATGGGCTAGAGTTGAAATCATCCGTTCAAGGGCCGACCATAACGGGCCGACCATAATGGGCCGTCGTTAATCGACGTATTTGATGACGCTATGAAAATGGGCCAATGTATTAACGGGCCACAAACGGGCCGACTGTAACCACGGGCTGAATTTGGCCCACAAGCAGAAAATGGTAGTAATGGGCCTAAAGTAAACGAATGCTCGAAATGAGCCCAAGAATACATGGGCCCTGAGAAGGCCGAAAGATAACATGGGCTGGGAATGGCCCAATGGAATAATGGGCCGTTAATGTGTATGAAGTGAAACACTGTTCAATATGGGCCAGTTTTATCACGGGCCGTTAATGGGCCGAGGGTTACTAAGGACCTCATATGGGCCGAAAGACATCATGGGTCATACATGGGCCGGAAGTTAAAACGGGCTGGAATTATATTTGACGGCCCAGATGACGCTACTGGGCCTAATTCGGATAGGCCGTAAACGGGCCCTGGGTTAGCGGGCTGTAAATGGGCTATATGCGAACAGGCCGTTAACAGGCTTGCCGTGGGCCGGCCCGTCACCTTTTGACCAAGTCAAATGGGCCAGCCTTTTCACAGGAATGGGCCTTTGTTGGGCACTGTTCAATATGGGCCAGTTTTACCACGGGCCGTTAATGGGCTGAGGGTTACTAAGGGCCTCATATGGGCCGAAAGACGTCATGGGCCATACATGGGCCGAAAGTTAAAATGGGCTGGAAATATACTGGACGGCCCAGATGACGCTACTGGACCTGATTCGGATAGGCCGTAAACAGGCCCTGGGTTAGCAGGTTGTAAATGGGCTATATGCGAACAACTCGTTAACAGGCTTACCGTGGGCCGGCCCGCCACCTTTTGACCAAGTCAAATGGGTCGGCCTTTTCACAGGAATGGGCCTCTGTTGGGACGTGCCATGTGTCGACGTTTCATAGGCGCTTTGTGTCCAATGAGTGGATGACGTCTGTCCCAACGGTGAGCCGACACGTGTTTCCTACAGCCAATGATGATTTTAAACGTGGAAAATCCCCATTGGTCGGGGCTGTTAACGGGTTATCGGATCCAAAATCGTACCCGATAGCTTAGTGGCGTTCCGTTACGGTGGATGCCACGTGTCGGTCACCCTTGACGAAAGCATTCTGTGACGCGCGATTTATCGTCATGGAAGTGGACACTTCCGTGATGATAATTTTGGTAATGTCATGGAACACTTCTATGACAGCACAGGTATGACTATCTTGATTCTGTCATAAAATCGTCATGGATGTACATGCATGACAGAAAAAATGACCTATTGTAACAAACACGTATCATCACGGAAGTGTATTTTTTTTATTGTTTTGACACTGACAGTCGCGATGCCCAAGGGTCCCCCTTGACGTACGAACAACCCTTGGGAAGGAAATGCGAGACCAGGCCTTAGTGTTCTGCGTCGGCAGAGCCCGGACCCGCGCGTACCTCAGCTGCCGTTGGGTCGTCCAGATCATCAGGACAGGACCAAGGGGTGAGGGGCTACATGATCAGTTAGGCCCTTGGGTCGCGATGCCCAAGGGTCCCCCTTGATGTACGACCAGACCTCATACATGTCCTCGTCGGGCTTTCGCTCGGGAGGGTTGCATGACCACTAGGTCCGGGGGACCTGGTGGGGCGTACGCCAGGCATAACCTGAGCGTAGCCCCTGTGCCCAGCCCCCTCGCGCTACCCTCACGAGGGGAAAGCAGCGCGGTGGGGCTGGCCACCGAGCCTGGTGGCTCCCTAAGGTTAAAGTAGCCGTGAGGCCTCTCCCAGTTGTTTATCACCAGCGCGGAGCATGGCACTACCATTCTTGGACGGGCATAGCCACTCCTCAAACGTGTCGACTGCCAGCGCGGAGCATGGTGCTTCCACTGACACGTGGGAGGGGACTCCCTACTACGGAGAGCCCCCGAGGCGTGTACAGCCCCGCCCTGACACATGGCTTGCACGACAGGCCTAGACGAGGTGGATCTGGGCACCTGTGAGCCAACGCGGGACTCACGTGGCCCTACCTCAAGGCGGGTTGCGCCTGGTCTTTATTGAGAGCTCCTGGGGTGATCCTCCAAGATGGTTAGGCAACCTTCACCGAGTGAATCCCTCGAGGTTGCCACATGAGAAGGCCAGACACCAACGACCCCAGGAGGCGACGTGAACAGGACCGGCCCGCCAGACAAAGCTCAGCCGTTGGGTTTATCGACGCTGCAGGGACGGACCCGAGCACAGATGTCGTGCCTAGTATTCTCATGCGGATATCCTAAGGAAAGACAACCGACGTGTGGCTCCCGTAGAAATGAGGCACCATGTCGTGCGCCATTACCTGCCTGTTCACACTCAGATCATGCAAGGGCGAGGCACCAAGGACCACATGAGGTGACGTACACGGGGCTGGCCCGCGAGCCAGAGCTCAGCCGCTTGGATTTGTCGATGCTGCAGGGACGGACCCGAGCATAGACGTCGTGCCGGGCCTTAATCATGAGGCGGGCGCGAGCAGGTTAGTAAGGGCGTACAACGTTCATGGCATCGAGGTGCCGGTCAGGCAGGTAAATAATTTTAAAACTGCTGATGGGAAAGGTAATGCCAGTACAGGTAAGATGCCAAAACGATACATGCCACCGGGACGGACCTAGGCGGCCTGGGGATGATGCAGCCCGAGGGGTGCCCCCAACAGAGTAAGCAAAAGATGCAAAAGGATACTCGTCGTAGGGACAAGCCTGTGCGAACTGGGAATAATGCAGCCCGAGGGGCGCTCCCAGCTGAACAAAACTGGAAAATGTCACATGGCATAGTTGCTGAAGTGGCGCTGATGTAGCTGAAGACGCTAGATGCAGATGTTGTTCCTCACGAGCCACCTCCGGGGCCTCGTGAGGCTCTAGAGGTTCCAAGAGCTCATGAAGAACCGAGGCCACCTCCGCCAAGATCTCTTGATGCCTGGCCTCGCGAGTCGCCAGGACCTCCCTCATGTTGCGCTGGTGCAGGGTCACCTGGTTTGGCAAGCCGAAGGGCATGCGAACGTAGCTGTGAGGGGGACCCTCGCACCAGCCCACCTGGGAGGGCCAGTAGAGCTCCATAGATGCCATCCTGTTGAGTGTTGGGACGTTGACGCAGACGCGCAGCCCGTCGCCCGAGCCCGGGGCGACAGCTGCACTTCGAGGTGTCGGGCGGCGCTCGCCCCGCATTGCCCTTGGCACCTGCAAGTCTTCGTTGGTCTGGCTGATGAACTCCTGAGCACTTCGTGCCTCATGCCTTGAGGCCTCCGGAGGGAAACATGCGGCAAAGCATGCCTCCACATGGTGCCCGAGCGCCTCCCTCGAGACATTGGCTAGGTCGGAGGCCCTCTAGAGGAGAGCACCTAAGCCAAGCCTAAGGGGAGCGCTGGGCGCGCCTTCCTATGCGAGGGAGGGAGGCGCCCCATCCATGGGCGTAGGTCCTGAGGTATGGCTGCTGGGTGCTGCATCTTCGTGAGGCTCCAGGGCGAGCAGCTTCTTCTTCTTCTTGGGGATGGCCTCAGGTGGGTAGACGGCCCCATCATTGTATGGATCCTCGACCGCCGCAGCCTGCTAAGTGCGCTCGAGCGAGCACACCGCATCCTTTTCTTCGCAAGCGATGGTGATGACGCCGCTGCTTCCTGGCATCATGAGGACGTTGTAGCCATGGTGAGTCACTGCCATGAACTTGGCCAGGGCTGGGTACCCGAGGATGGCGTTGTAGGGAAGACGAATGTGGGCGACATCAAAGTCGATGAGCTTGGTGTGGTAGTTCTCGTGGGTGCCAAAGGTGACAGGCAGGTGGACCTGCCCTATCGAGGTGTGATACGTCCATTTTGCATCATGCTTTTATGTTGATATTTATTGCACTATGGGCTGTTATTACATGTTATGTCACAATATTTATGACTTTTCTCTCTTATTTTACAGGGTTTACATGAAGGGGAAGAATGCCGACAGCTGGAATTCTGGGCTGGAAAAGGAGCAAACATTGGAGACATATTCTGCACAACTCAAAGTGCCCCGAAACTCCGTGAAACACTGTTTTAGAAAATATAAAAAATATCTAGCAAAAGAGATACGAGAGGGGGGCCACCCAGTGTCCACGAGGGTGGGGGCGCCCCCCTGGGCGCCCCCCTACCTTGTGGGCCACCTGATGACCCCTCAATGCCCATCTTCTCCTATATGAGGTGTTTTGACCTGGAAAAATCGGAAGCAGGCTTTCGGGACAAAGCGCTGCCGTCTCGAGGCGGAACCTTGGCGGAGCTGTTCTGCCGGGGATACTTCCCTCCGAGAGGGGGACATCATCACCGCCGTCATCATCAACAACTCTCCCATCTTGGGGAGGGTTATCTTCATCAATATCTTCACCCGCACCATCTCCTCTCAAACCATAGTTCATCTCTTGTATCCAATCTTTGTACCAAAACCTCAGATTGGTACCTGTAGGTTGCTAGTAGTGTTGATTACTCCTTGTAGTTGATGCTAGTTGGTTTACTTGGTGGAAGATCATATGTTCAGCTCCATTATGCATATTAATACCCGTCTGATTATGAACATGAATATGCTTTGTGAGTAGTTACGTTTGTTCCTGAGGACATGGGAGAAGTATTGCTATAAGTAGTCATGTGAATTTGGTATTCGTTCGATATTTTGATGAGATGTATGTTGTCTTTCCTCTAGTGGTGTCATGTGAACGTCGACTACCTGACACTTCACCATTGCTTGGGCCTAGAGGAAGGCATTCAGAAGTAATAAGTAGATGATGGTTTGCTAGAGTGACAGAAGCTTAAACCCTACTTTATGTGTTTCTTCGTAAGGGGCTGATTTGGATCCATATGTTTCATGCTATGGTTAGGTTTACCTTAATACTTCTTTTGTAGTTGCGGATGCTTGCAATAGAGGTTAATCATAAGTGAGATGCTTGTCCAAGTAAGGGCAGCACCCAAGCACCGGTCCACCCGCATACCAAATCATCAAAGTAACGAACGTGCATAATATGAGCGTGATGAAAACTAGCTTGACGATAATTCCCATGTGTACTCGGGAGCGCTTTCCTTTATATAAGAGTTTGTCCAGTCTTGTCCTTTGCTACAAAAAGGATTGGGCCATCTTGCTGCACCTTATTTACTTTTACTATTATTTACTTGTTGCCAATTATCTGATCATAAAGCAATCTGTTACCGATAATTTCAGTGCTTGCAGAAAATACCTTACTGAAAATTGCCCATCGTTCCCTTTTGCTCTCGTTGGGTTCGACACTCTTACTTATCGAAAGGACTACGATAGATCCCCTACACTTCTGGGTCATCAAGACTCTTTTCTGGCGCCGTTGCCGGGGAGTGAAGTGCCTTTGGTAAGTGGAATTTGGTAAGGAAACATTTATATAGTGCGCTGAAATTTACTTTTGCCTGTTACTATGGCTCATAATCCTTTGAGGGTCTTGTTCGGGGTATCTTCACCCCGACCAGTAGAGCGAAGAGTTGCTCCTAAACCTACTGAACCTATAGAAAATGATTGCTTTGAAATTCCTTCGGGTATGATAGAGAAACTGCTAGCTAATCCCTTTACAGGAGATGGAACACTGCATCCCGATTTGTACCTAATCTATGTGGATGAAGTCTGTGGATTATTTAATCTTGCAGGTATGCCCGAGGATGTTATCAAGAAGAAGGTCTTCCCTTTATCTTTGAAGATTTATGCATTGACGTGGTTTAGGCTATGCGATGATATTGGATCATGGAACTACAATCGATTGAAGTTGGAATTTCATCAGAAGTTCTACCCTATGCATCAAGTTCATCGTGATCGTAATTATATATATAATTTTTGGCCTCGCGAAGGAGAAAGTATCGCTCAAGCTTGGGGGAGGCTTAAGTCGATGTTATATTCATGCCCCAATCATGAGCTCTCAAGAGAAATGATCATTCAAAATTTTTATGCTCGGCTTTCTCTCTATAATCGCTCCATGCTCGATACTTCTTGTACTGGTTCCTTTATGATGAAGACTATTGAATTCAAATGGGATTTATTGGAAAGAATTAAACGCAACTCTGAATATTGAGATCTCGATGAAGGTAAGGAGTCAGGTATAGCCCCTAAGTTTTATTGTGTTAAATCTTTTATGGATACCGATGTTTTCCGTGAATTTAGCACTAAATATGGACTTGACTCCGAGATAGTAGCTTCTTTGTGTGAATCATTTGCTACTCATGTTGATCTCCCTAAGGAGAAGTGGTTTAAATTTCATCCTCCCATTAAAGTAAAAGTAGTTGAGCCTGTTAAAGTTGAAGAAAAGACCATCACTTATGATGTTGATCCTATTGTTCCTACCGCTTATATTGAGAAACCACCCTTCCCTGTTAGAATAAAGGATCATGCTAAAGCTTCAACTATGGTTTGTAAGAGTAATATTAGAACACCTACACCCTCTGAGCAAATTAAAGTTGAACCTAGTGTTGCTATGGTTAAGGGTCTCTTGGTCAATGATATAGATGGGCATGTTATTTACCTCCATGAGGAAGCTGCTAGAATCGCCAAACCCGATACTAGGAATAAACATAGACCTGCTGTAGGCATGCCTGTTATTTCTGTCAAAATAGGAGACCATTTCTATCATGGTTTATGTGATGTAGGTGCTAGTGCGAGTGTGATACCCATTTCCTTATATGAAGAAATTATGCACAAAATTGCACCTATTGAGCTAAAAGCTATTGATGTTACTATTAAGCTTGCCAATAGAGACACTATTTCACCAATGGGGGTTGTTAGAGATGTTGAAGTCTTGTGTGGGAAAGTTAAATACCCTGCTGATTTTCTTGTTCTTGGTTCCCCACACGATGATTTTTGCCCCATTATATTTGGTAGACCCTTCTTGAACACTGTTAATGCTAAGATAGACTGCGAAAAGGATATTGTTACTGTTGGATTAGGGGATATGTCTCATGATTTTAACTTTGCTAATTTCGTAGACAACCCCATGATAAAGAACTTCCTAGTAAGGATGAAATTATTGGTCATGCTTCTATTGCTGTACCTCCTAACGATCCCTTAGAACAATATTTGCTAGACCATGAAAATGACATGTATATGAATGAGAGAAGGGAAATAGATGAAATATTCTTTAAACAGGGACCCTTATTGAAACACAACTTGCCTGTTGAAATTCTAGGGGATCCTCCTCCACCCAAGGGTGATCCCGTGTTTGAACTTAAACCATTACCTGATACTTGCTTGCGTTGTATTCACTCGAAGAGGAAAGGGTGATGCATCACAGTAGCGTAAGTATTTCCCTCAGATTTTGAGAACCAAGGTATCAATCCAGTTGGAGACCACACATGAGTCCCTCGCACCTGGACAAACAAATAAGAACTTCACAGCCAACGCGATAAGGGGTTGTCTATCCCTTCATGGTCACTTACGAAAGTGAGATCTGATAGATAAGATAGTATAATATTTTTGGCATTTTTGGTATAGGAATAGAAAGTAAAGAAAGAAAAGTAAAGTAGATAGAAGATTAATATGAGGGGAATAGACCCGGGGACCATAGGTTTCACTAGTGGCTTCTCTCATGATAGCAGAATCCTACGGTGGGTGAACAAATTACTGTCGAGCAATTGATAGAAAAGCGCATAGTTATGAGAATATCTAGGCATGATCATTATATATAGGCATCACATCCGTAGCAAGTAGACCGAAATGATTCTGCATCTACTACTATCACTCCACACATCGACCGCTATCCAACATGCATCTAGAGTATTAAGTTCGTAACAACAGAGTAATGCTTTAAGCAAGATGACATGATGTAGAGGGATAAACTAAAGAAATATGATATAAACCCCATCTTTCTATCCTCGATGGCAACAATACAATTTGTGCCTTGCTGCCCCTGCTGTCACTGGGAAAGGACATCGCAAGATTGAACCCAAAGCCAAACACTTCTCCCATTGCAAGAACTATAGATCTAGTAGTCCAAACCAAACCAATAGTTTTAAGAGACTTGCAAGGATATTATAATCATACATAAAAGATTTCAGAAAAGAATCAAATATTGTTCATAGATAATCTTGATCATAAACCCACAATTCATTGGATCTCGACAAACACACCGCAAAAAGAGTACATTGAATAGATCTCCTCGAAGATTGAGGAGAACTTTGTATTGAGATCCAAAAAGAGAGAACAAGCCATCTAGCTAATAACTATGGACCCGAAGGTCTGTGGTAAACTACTCACAACTCATTGGTGATGCTATGGTGTTGATGTAGAAGCACTCCATGGTAGATCCCCCCTCTGGCAGAGCTCCGGAATAGGCCCCAAGATGGGATCTCACGGGAACAGTAGGTTTCGGCGGTGGAATTAGGGTTTTCTCTGTTGCCTCGATGTTTTCAGGGTACATGGATATATATAGGAGGAAGGAGGGCATTGGGGGAGCCAGAGGGGATCCACGAGGGTGGGGGCGCGCTTGCCCCCCTGCACGTGCTCTGGACCCTCGTGGCCGCCTCTCTCGTTCCTTCGCGTGTACTCCAAGTCTTCTGTGAAGATACGATTCCAAAAATAACTCTCCCGAAGGTTTCATTCTGTTTGGACTCCGTTTGATATCCCTTTTCTGCGAAACACTGAAATAGGCAAAAAAACAACAATTGGCATTGGGCCTTGGGTTAGTAGGTTAGTCCCAAAAATAATATAAAAGTATATAACAAAGCCCATTAAACATCCAAAACAGAATATATAATAGCATGGAACAATAAAAAATATACATACGTTGGAGACGTATCAAGCATCCCCAAGCTTAATTCCTACTCCTCCTCGAGTAGGTAAATGATAAAAACAGAATTTTTGATGTGGAATGCTAACCAACATAATTTGCAATGTAATTTATTTATTGTGGCATGAATGTTCAGATCCGAAAGATTCAAGATAAAAGTCTATATTGACATAAGAATAATAATACTTCAAGCATACTAACAAAGCAATAATGTCTTCTCAAAATAAAATGGCCAAAGAAAGTTCATCCCTACAAAATCTTATAGTTAGGCTATGCTCCATCTTCGTCAACCAAAATATTTCAATCATGTACAACCCCGGTTTCAGCCAAGCACTTGTTTCATACTTTAATTTTTTCAAACTATTTCAACTTTCACGCAATATATGAGCGTGAGCCATGGACATACCACTATGTGGAATAGAGTGGTGGTTGTGGAGAAGACAAAAAGAGGAAGATGGTCTCACATCAACTAGGCGTATCGATGGGCTATGGAGATGCCCATCAATAGATATTGTTGACATCAAATTTTGGCACGGTCAAGAACTTAATTAATATGGCCTCAAATGGAGAAGTGATCTACATAAAAAAAGTTTTGTATTGTTGATATGAACATCTTTGAAGTTTGAGCAATCGCCATCCGATCTCATCTCGAGGGCCAAAGTTGTGTTCGAAATACTGAGATTTTGTATTCAGAACACTATTCGGCTCATTACGCCCCAAAGACTGCCTTGTATGGAAAAAAATTCTACACGGATTGTCTTCGTCTCGTCGAGACGATCGATTTTGATATAAAAAATCATCCTAATCCGAGTTCGTATGCAAAAGTTAGAGCTATCATAGTGCAGCCCTATCACGAGGGGAGATGTGGCGCGCCCCACCAGACCTATGTCTGATGGGTAGCGCGAGCGAACTGATGTTTTGCGTGACTGTTTTGGCCCATAAGATTGCTTCAAATCGAAAAACATTCAACAAGAAAGTTGTTCGTCTCGTCGAAACGGTCAAGATTGCTTTTAGGCTCGTTTCCATCCGAGGTCGTTTAGCATCTCACAAATTACCCGCAAGGTGCAGCCAGTTTAAACCAAACAGTTTTGGAAAGTTCGGACATAACCAATCCGAATTTGACTAGGGTTCGGACAAAACCAATCAAGTTTCCTCCTCTTCACAATGAGTAGGTAGAACCGGCTGTGAGCAAAATCTTCTCTCCTGAACAGTCGGTTGAACTTACTACTCTTATTGCTCAGAATAATGATCTTATTTACCAAGCTATCATAGACAATAATAATCCTCGAAATAATACTCCTCAAACATATAATGGTAGTGGTAGTATGTCTGCTGGTGTGGAAAACTTTAGTCCAACTTTACCTATTTCATCGGCGCCGCCCGTGCCGTTAAATTTTTATCCCAGTTAGACAAACCAACTTGTTGCTCCACCCTTTAATCCTGCCATGAACGTACCAAGTTCAATGAATCCAACTGCTTTGCTAGGTTATGGTTCGGCAAGTCCAAGTGGATTGCTGCTGAACTATGGTACAACATACACACCACCATCTCTTTCAACTAGCACTGTACCAACTATTAGAAATCATATTCACCATGTGCCACAACCACATGCAACGTCACTCAATACGAGTGATATTTTGGCTAATGTGCGTGAGGAAATGTCTAGGGTGTTCCGAGAGCATTGTGGGATTAAACTACCTAAACCACGAATTTCCAGGAAACCATATCTAGAAATTTTTTATGTCGTCCCATGTCCTCCCGAATATAAAGTTCCAGATTTTGTTAAATTTAGCGGAGAGGGAACAAAGACTACATGGGAGCATGTTAGTCAATATTTGGCGCAATTAGGTGAGGCGGGTTCACGAGACGAGTGGAAAGTACGTTATTTTCCTTTATCTTTAACCGGTACTGCTTTTTCATGGTTTTCTGCATTACCACCCGGTTCTATTACTACATGGTTTCAATTGGAGCAAAAATTTCATGATCACTTCTACAGTGGTGACAATGAGCTTAAACTATCCCATCTTACATCGATTAAGCAAAAGCATGATGAATGGGTCTCCGATTATGTCAACAGATTTAGGGATACAAAAAACCGGTGCTATAGTTTGGTGATAACCGAGAGAGATTTGGCTGATCTTGTGCTTAGTGGTTTGAGAACTCACATTAGAGAAAGGCTAGAAGGATACGAGTTTTTAAATATCAACCAAGTCTGGCAAAGGGCTTTGGCTCAAGAAAGCCGAAGCAGAGATCTTAAATAGGTGCATGGATATAAAACTGATCGCCCCAAGGTGAATATGGTTGAGTATGATAGTGACCACTTGGACGATGAGGGTGATGTTTATGCTGCTGAATTTGTTTGGCCATCTAAGGCCAAACCGTTTACTTGCAATGATTTAAAGCTGATTCATAAGAATCATGATGAAGATATGAAATTTACTTTCAACTTTGCTAAGTGTGATAAAATATTTGATGCTTTGTTGCAAGCCAAGATTATTAGAATATCTCATACTTTACCGCCGTTCGAAGAGCTGGAACGGCGTGCTTATTGCAAGTATCATAATTCTTTTTCTCATGATACTAATGATTGTAATGTTTTTCGATGACAGATACAATCGTCCATTAATGACGGATGATTGAATTTTTCTGAGATGCACGTTAATAAGCAGCCTTTCCCAATGAACACCATGGATTTGGAGGGGAAGAAGATGTTAATTCGGCCCAACATAGCCGAATCAGCTAATAAAATAATATTGTCATTGGTGAGCCCAGGAAAAATAGGAGAGCGACAAGGTCTTGGGGAGACAAGTTGTGCTTGACAAGCAACCCGATGGCAAGGAGATAATCAAGATCACCATAAAAAATCCTACACTCGGGTGGCAACGAGAAGTGCAAGAGAACACTCATGTCAAATTTGTTAAGCCCAAGAGTCCAGAGGTTGGCAAGTGGAAGACGAATGAAGCTAAAGTGAAGTGCAAGAGAATCAAGCCAACTTTTGAGATGATATTGTCCAAGTATGCCAATCAAGCGGTCAGTTCTAGCTGTAACTGGTCATCAAATTTGAAGCGCTCAATATCACTTCTGAGGGAAGAATTTCAGCATCACGCGAGGCCATATGGGTTATGGGCACCAGGACCAAGGATGGCGCCACCCCCCTATGCGCCATACTACATGGGAGGCTTTAATGGAGGATGGGGGCAGCCCCCAATGGCCCCTTATGTTTTTCATCCGGGTTGGGCAGAGCCAAGGAGGCATGTTCATGAGAAGCTTTCTTATCCCACACGAGGCCGTTTGAACAATGGTGTTAATCGGCAGGATGGGACTATACCTCCTACATGTCGAGGCACGACTTAAAGGTATAAGCCCATTCTTGAATGATCTCAAGTTCAGTATCTTTGCACGACTCATGTAAAAATAGGGATGAAATTGCAAAAGAATAGTTGGCTTACACTCACCACGTCACACAATTAATTACATAAGCAAATCATCATTCAAGTAACATCACAACCCGACTACGAGTGAAGATCCAAAAGAAAAATACCAAATACATAAAGCCACAAGGTCCTCATCGCCCCTAGTAGGAACCACTACTGATTGTCGAAAACGTCACCAACATACGGCCACGCTCTTCATGGAACTCCCAGAAGTTCTGATCCATCTCCTGCATCGTACTCAGCTGAACCTGCATCTGGTGTTGTAGTATCTGTGAGCCACGAGGACTCAGCAGTCCCATAACCATGGGTATCAAGACTAGCAAAGCTTTATGGGTAGGAAGAGGTAAAGTGGTAAGGTTGCAGCAGCGGCTAAGCATAATATGTTGGCTAACTTACGAGTACAAGAATAAGATGAGCATCTACGCAAATGGTCGCAAACTAGTAGTGATCGCTAAAGATCCTGAACTACCTACGAGTCAAACATGACCCCACCGTGTTCTCTTCTCAAAGTGAAAAGAGACAGTCACGGTTACTCACACAGTTGTGTGTTTTACTTCGGATCCTCTGTCAAGTTTTCTACAACCGTACATTAACAAAATTCCAATCTGCTACATAACCGCGGGCACGGCTTTCGAAAGATCATAACCCTGCAGGGGTGTCCCAACTTAGCCCATCACAAGCTCTCACGATCAGCTGAAGTAATAATAATTATTACCCCTTATCTTAGGGAAATCCGATCAGGCTCGGCATCCCGGTGCACAAGACATTTCGACAATGGTAAAACAAGTCCAGCAAGACCTCCCGGAGTGCCGACACCCTGATAGTAGCCGCGCGTATCTCTTCTTAGGCCACAACCGGATATGTGATCCTACGGGAGCCAATCCTCGAGTTTCCCCGTGGTGGCCCTGCAGTCTCCCCGTTTGGGACCAACACCATCAGCACTGGCCCCCCTGGTGTGTAGAAAAGAGTACCCGAGGGTGCGATCCCCTATGCAATTTAATTATTTAATTAAGTTGTTATCATGAGGCAAATGAAAACCAATGTTGGGCCTTGCTGGAGGAGTTTTATTCAAAGTCGAAGTGTCAAGGGGTCCCCATATACCCAACCGTGTAAGGAACGCAAAATCAAGGAACATAATGCCGGTTTATCGGCGCCTAAGGTGTCATGAGTGGAACAAAACACCGAGCAAAAGGCGAAGCCTTCCACCCATGTCCAGTATATAGGTGTGTAAATAATAATAATAGATATTGTGATATTCCAAAAACAAGTTCCCACCTGGAACGATCTTCATCTTCACCTGCAACTATCAACGCTATAAGAGGGGCTAGCAAGCGGGTAACATAGCCAAACAATGGTTTGCTAGGAAGGTGTCAAAGGTTAGAGGTTCATGGCAACAAGGAGAGGGCTGACATAAAAGATGGGTAGCGCGATATATAACAGTAACATCGAGACAACTAAGCAAAGGCAACGATAGTAAAGGTATCCAAGGGTATGGTCATCTTGCCTGGGATCCTGCAAGGAAGAAGAACGGATATGTGAAGAAGTTGAAGAAGAAGCCTTGAAGAAGAACCACGGGAAGTCGAACGAATCCTCACGATCGCAACGGAACAAGCGCTAACGAGAAGAAGCAAGCAATACGGTAAACACACAACACGAGACACGACAATATGCTCAACCAAGTATGATGCAAGACAGTTCTATAGAGGATGCACCACAAGTCTATACAGGAGGCAAAACATGGCAAGGTAGGAAGCACAGAAAAACAACACAAGTCTATACATGATGCAATACATGGCAAGGTATGATGCATGAAAAGTCTATACAGGAAGCAATACATGGCAAGGTAGGAAGCACAGAAAAACAACTCAAGTATATATGATGCAATACATGGCAAGGTATGATGCAAGACAAGTCTATATAGGAAGCAATACATGGCAAGGTAGGAAGCACAGAAAAACAACACAAGTCTATATGATGCAATACATGGCAAGGTATGATACAATACATGGCAAGAGGTGAAGCAAGTGTAAACTAGCTATCTAGGCATTTTAAATGAGGCCGGAAATAACAACAACAAATCCGGAAAACCCCACATGACCAATTTAGCAATTATTAAAGCAACAACAATTAAACATTCAAAGGTTGTTATCATGATGCGGATGACATGATCAAGTTTTATGCAATTTTTAGTAAACGTTAACATGAAGAGATATGAAGCATTTGTCATCGTGGTGGAAAGGGGTGCCACGGCGACGATAACCGAAAATGGTGCCGCAACAACATTTCGGTACCGGTAACTCGTTGAGAGACCGGTGCAAAAGAAAGGTGGCGTGAGCGAGAATGCAAAGACGGTGGGGTGCTCCTGGTTACCCGGTTCCCACTTGATAACGACAGGGTAAACGAGGGTCACAACGGACACGATGCAAACATCCGATTCATCTCATACAACACATTCAGTCCACGGGTCATCGTCTCGGGGTTATACCTTCGGAACGTTCGTTTCGGGGCGGTTTGAGGTCGTAGAGGAAGTAGTGGTACTCGCGGGTCGTGGTACATGTTTCGTAGCCGGTCACGTTTCTGAAGATGTTCGGGGTCGACGGTAGAGGTACTTGTCGAATCGAACGTCTTCGAGGCGATGGTAGTGGTACACGATTCTTTGGCGACGGTCGTCGTACACGTTCTGTAGATGTTCATGTTTCCGTAGAGGTACTTGTCGCGGCATCGGACGTAGTGGTACTTGACGCATCACATCATGTAGTCGTACACGGGGTCGACGATAGAGGTACTTGTCGCATCCATCAACTGTAGTCGTACTCGTTTCGAAGATGAACTTGATCCGATGCCTTCGGGCGTCATGGTACTTGGTATCTTGGCGAAAAATAATGAAGATGGCCATGGATAGAGACATGGCAGCAACAATAGGTTGCGCACGGCAGAGTAGCTGCGGCCTTGGTTCCCGCGGCGGAGCTCCTGTTAGGCGACAGTTGAAGCAGCAAGGGGAGGCACTCGGGGACGAGTCCGGGCCAAGGAGCTCGGGCGGGGTGGTCATGGATCAGCGCAGGAACGACGAGGCGCAGGCGTACGGGGACGATGCGGAGGGGCGGCGGCGCTGGTCGAGGCGGTGGAGCTCCCGGCCGGCCGGGCTTTGGCCTTCGATGGCTCCCGAGGTCGGCGCAGAGGAGCACAAAGGCGGCGGCTACGAGGCATGGAGCCGGGCAGGGCGGCGACTTGCACTGGAGGTGGCGGGGCGCTGCAGAGCGGCAAGCGGGGCGAGGGACGGCGCGGCTCCGCGTGGGGGAGCCCGCGAGCTCCGGCGCGTCGCCGTCCGGCGGCGGGGATGGCCGCGGAGAGGCGCGGGGGATCCGGCGGCGAACACTGCAGGGCAGCGCGACGGAGGAGAGGTGAGGGGCGCGGCTCGAAGGAGATGAGGGGGAGGGCGCGCGCTAGCGAGGGAGCGTGAGGGAGAGGGGCGTCGCGGGGAACGACGAGAGGAGGAGAGGGGTCGGGGAAGAATGGGAATTGGGCGAGCTCGTGGCGGCGCGAGGGAAAAGGGTCGAGGGAGCGATGGGGTGCGAGCTAGGGTTAGTGCTGGAGAAGGCGATGAGCCTGGCCTGGAGGCTGGCCTGGGCCACGGGGAACGACGAGAGGAAGCTGGGCCTTGGCCATGGCTACGGCTGGGAGGCCCAGATGGCCCCAATTCGTGTGGCTCCTTTTTCCTTTTGTTAAAAAAATGCAGATTCAAAATCCCCGGTGAAGAAAAGGAAAAGGACAGGGTGTTAGAGGAAGAATAAGAAGGAAGTAAAAATATACTTGAACTCCTAGATTTATGCACAATTTTAATAAACTAGTTTGGACATTTTTAAGGATATAAAAATAATTCAAGTTTGAATTAAATTCAAACTTGAGCCATTTTTGAACCCAACCAAAACAAGTCCAAAGGAACTAAAAATTGGCAAGGATGTTGAAGGCATGGTTGAGAATTGATAGGAAAAGAATGAACATTAAATTGGTGCAGGAAATAGAATGCCACAATTTAAATGGACTAACGAAGAAGGAGAAGAAGATGATCAAACAAGGTTGTGGGAGTCAAAACTTGGAGTGAAACAGACATGGGGAATATTGTGCAAGTGTGTGATGGTTGCTTCCAACAATGGAATATTTTTATAATAGCTCCATAAATATTAGGAGGATATATATATGTTATAGACAGAAGTCATCCTTCCCTCGATTTAAATGGACCGAAGGTCCACACGACTTATTTGGTTGAGTTGCAGAATTAAAGTCATGCTGGCATGATGACATGATGCAATGCAAAAGTAAATAACACAAGCACAAATGAAACACACGGGAGAACCCGGAACATCTGTAATATTCTGGGACATCGGTCTTCGGGCGTCACAACTCTCCCACACTAACAGAGGATCTCGACCCGAGATCCTAGAGATGGCACCGGATAAAAGAGGATAAAGGAAGAGGTAAAACAAAGTTGCTTCTTTGACAAACGAGTGAAACCACGAACTTGAGAGGTTGACCAAATTGAAAGAAGAATACAACGGAGATGAATGAATATGAAAATTCCGTTAGAAAAGAGGAACAAGGAACATTATGAGAACCTTGTAGGTTGAAAGACATGAAACCAGAGCTTGCGAACCAAAAGAATATGAAACTGCAATGGTATAGCCAAGGAAAAAGAATGACATAATCTGGACAGCACTCCGATTGGAAATGGAAGGAATTAACGTGAGCTTGAGAAGATTGGATGATCTTGATGAAATCGACAGCATATTGCCTCTGAAACAATTGAAAGAATGGCACGGGTAAGAAGGATTCAGACAGCACTCCGGTTGAAAAGAGGAAAAGCTAGATAGATGACGGAACTTGAATGGAGGACACGACATTCCGGTTAAATAGACAAGCAAGGGAAGAATATGATCTTGAAAACAAACAAGATTACGGTTCGAAGAGAGCAATATCACAAAGCCTGCAGAATGAAACAATATATGCCAGGTCGTTGAAAAGAAAAGAACGGAGAAGAAAAAAGACAACTTCTCCCACAAATGAATATGAAAATCATCCTTACGAAGAAGGGTTGAACGGAGTTGTTGAAAATAATCAACAACAAAAGAATAAGCTTGTTGTGGCCTTATAGAAAACATCTCAAAACTATAAGGTGACAACCGGCCACTGACGAAAACATTTAATTGGATAGAGATCAACAAAAAGACGATAAACTTATTTCACCGGAATGATAAATGAAGAACTTGGGTCATTTATAAGGGCCATAATAGCAACAATTCTCAGGAAAAGCTTTTAGGTGAATTATAATCCAGGATAACTCCAACGAATAATTGAAGGGTTGAAAAGATCTCCTGAACAAGAAAAATGATGGTTTTGAATATCTCATTCTTGATAACTTGTGAATCATAATTCATGAAGGAATTGTCAAGAATGACATAACACCATCTGAAACGATAAGGTAGAAAGGATTGCAATTGGAAAGCATGATGAAGAATGCTTGAGCTCCAACAAGAATCTTGATGAAGACTTCGAGGATGACTTAAATCTTGATGAACCACCATGAGAACTCCGGTAATGAAAGCATGAGAAGTGAAAGATGAAAAGAATAAGACTCAAGGCCTGCGATGAATTAGATGGAGCTTTGAAATGATATAATTGAAATAACTTGGAGCTCCGAAAAACAAGTTGAAGAACTTAGAACCGAGAATATGATATGATGAAGAAGCTCCGAAAAAGAAATTATTCACTTTGAGGAAATAAGAATAAGATTTAATGTATGCTTATCCTTCATCAACTTAAATTGATGACAAGCAACGGATTTGGCCTACTACTTATTCTTCTTGAAAAGGATTGGAGAGAGATATAGCCAAACTTGAGAATAATCGTGAACGACTCACCGGTAGGATTATGAAAAGAACAAATGAATTAATACGATAACAACGGAATAGTAATCTTGAATGAACCGCCGTAAGAATTGAAAACGGGTGATGAAAGAGAATAATCCACCGGGAAGAATAGCACTAGAGGAAATTTAGATACAAGAGAACAAAGAGATCGCGAACTGATTAAAGAATACTTGAACGATGCACCGGAAGAACATGCAGACGAACGGAGAGGCATCGATGAAGAATATTTGGAGGGCGAAGTTGAAAACTGAGAATGAAGAAATCTTCTGAAATGATGGCCTTCAGAGGATCACAATGGGAAGAATTCATGAAATGCTTCGGATGGTATAAAAGAATTCCTCACAATCTGAACAATAATGAGGATGGCATGAAGCTAGAACCACGAATCTTGACGGAAAAAGACCAAGATTTAGGAGAAATTCTTCTTCGGCCTTCAGTGCTGAGAATGACAATGAGAACCACCTTGAAGAATTTGAGATACTCCGGAAGAATGAAAAGATGGAAGGTAGAGCTAAAGATGAGAATAATTGGAAACAATCTTGGAGAAGGCATGTGACCGATGTAAATCATTCTTACGTCACACTTTGAAAAGAATTTGAGTATAACTTCGGAAAAAATTGGAAGAGTCAGGTAAGATCCTGGGAAAATACCTGTGGGTTAGGGCCCACTCAAAAGAAATCACCATTGAAAAAAAGATTGCTTAAGAGATATAGCACCGGTTGAATTAAATGGCTTGAATGAGATAACAATCTCAAAATATATTGAACAGGTTGAAAATGGAAACACGACTCTTCCGAGATATCTTCAGCACTCCGGAGAAGAATTAGAGAGTTGAATAATCAAGAGAGACTTCGGATAAGAAATTTCAACATCGGAAAACATGTGAAACAAAAGGCACAAACACGATCAATACGAAAGCTTGGATTTAGTCCACCGGAGAAGAATGTTAGAATTAAGAATGATGAACTTGAAACTCTTGAGCATCTTCACGATAAAGCACCGGATAAGAACATTGAAGGAAAAGAATAAAGAAATAACACATGAATAAAATGGATACTTCATTTGAGATTTCTTGCTCCGAGAAGAAGAAGGGTGGGAGGGTGGGGAAACAAATACAACTTGGGATGAATGAAACAGACAAATCGTCAGATTTCTCAACGGCGTCCGTATGGAATAACTTGAAGAGAAGGCACACCGGTTGAAATGGATTAACATGAAAATCTCGATGGTCAAGAAGAATTAGCACTCCCATAGAAATATGAGAACACCGCTTAGGAAAGGTATGGAATCAACATTTGACATCAAAGCAACTCGAATACCAGAATCAAGACGAAAACAACAGATAGCTATGTTACAACATAATCTTCACAATATCATCTGAACAGAGAATTGAACGAATGAATTCCATAGCTTAATAGTAACAACATCTTCACGAGAAGCCACTTGGCAGAACAAAAGTTAAATAAAAACAACAAGGAGCAGATAGAACAAATACAAGATAGAAGTTTCGTTCGACAAATTCGTGCTGAAAGCTTATGGAACGTGTTACGAAAGGGTTTTGCAATCCCCGGATCAGCATAGCCAAGGACCCTTTAAGATGCAACTCCCGATCGGAACAACGACCATAAAACTACTTCACTCAATGTAGAACCCCGAACTCCATATCATGCATTTGTTGGAAGAATGCCTACGAGCTACTAGATGAACCCACCTATTAATTTCCGAAAGTTTCCAGTTATGCAATCAGGTGTTGGGGATACAGGGGAAGCACCGCGCACTCAACTCTAATCCTACATCCAGCTGTATCCATCCTTCAACACATAACCAGTTATTTCCGGAAACCATTTACCTCGGACCTTCGAAACACATCTACTATACAAGCTATGGCAATACTCCCGAACTACCTCCCCAGTACTGGGTGATGTCAGGGTTATCTTGCCACTAACCGCATAGGAGAGTTTTCGATGTCGGCCGTCTTAAGTATTCCAGAACTGCTGTGATATATTTGTGATGACAACACCTCGGAGCTCAACTCCCCGGGACACTGCCACAACCCCTAAATGATAGGAGGCATCAAGAACAATGTTCTCATCACAAAGACATCGGAACAATCCAAACAATACTCGCGTTATCCTAAAAAAAATTGTGAAATTTTGAGAGTAGAAGAGAAAAGTAATCATCAGGAGTCCTCACCAGAGTGAAAAGGGATGAGGAGCAAAAGAAATCCTACTCTCCGATAAATATATAGGACTCAAAACATTTTCAAGTGAGTGCCTAGACTCAACCGTCAACGATTCGATCAATCAGTGGGGGCTCCTAGGTCGGAGAAGGCTCTGATTACCAACTTGTAATGCCCAGGATGGGACTATACCTCCTACGTGTCGAGGCACAACTTAAAGGTATAAGCCCATTCTGGAATGATCTCAAGTTCGGTATCTTTGCACGACTCATGTAAAAATAGGGATGGAATTGCAAAAGAATAGTTGGCTTACACTCGCCACGTCACACAATTCATTACATAAGGAAATCATCATTCAAGTAACATCACAACCCGACTACGGGTGAAGATCCAAAAGAAAGACACCAAATACATAAAGCCACAAGGTCCTGATCGCCCCTAGTAGGAACCACTATTGATTGTCAAAAACGTCACCAACATATGGCCACGCTCTTCATGGAACTCCTAGAAGTTCTGATCCATCTCCTGCATCATACTCAGCTGAACCTGCATCTGGTGTTGTAGTATCTGTGAGCCACGAGGACTCAGCAATCCCATAACCATGGGTATCAAGACTAGCAAAGCTTTATGGGTAGGAAGAGGTAAAGTGGTGAGGTTGCAGCAGCGGCTAAGCATAATATGGTGGCTAACTTATGAGTACAAGAATAAGATGAGCATCTATGCAAATGGTCGCAAACTAGTAGTGATCGCTAAAGATCCTGAACTACCTACGAGTCAAACATAACTCCACCGTGTTCTCTTCTCAAAGTGAAAAGAGACAGTCACGGTTACTCACACAGTTGTGTGTTTTACTTAGGATCCATTCTCAAGTTTTCTACAACTGGACATTAACAAAATTCCAATCTGCCACATAACCGCGGGCACGGCTTTCGAAAGATCATAACCTTGCAGGGGTGTCCCAACTTAGCCCATCACAAGCTCTCACGATCAGCTGAAGTAATAATAATTATTACCCCTTATCTTAGGGAAATCCGATCAGGCTCGGCATCCTGGTGCACAAGACTTTTCGACAATGGTAAAACAAGTCCAGCAAGACCTCCCAGCGTGCCGACACCCTAATAGTAGCCGCGCGTATCTCGTCACAGGCCACAACCGGATAGGTGATCCTACGGGAGCCAATCCTCGAGTTTCCCCGTGGTGGCCCTGCAGTCTTCCCGTTTGGGACCAACACCATCAACACTGGCCCCCCTGCTATGTAGAAAAGAGTACCCAAGGGTGCGACCCCCTATGCAATTTAATTATTTAATTAGGTTGTTATCATGAGGGAAATTAAAACCAATGTTGGTCCTTGCTGGAGGAGTTTTATTCAAAGTCGAAGTGTCAAGGGGTCCCCATATACCCAACCGTGTAAGGAACGCAAAATCAAGGAACATAATGCCGGTTTATCGGCGCCTAAGGTGGCATGAGTGGAACAAAACACCGAGTAAAAGGCCAAGCCTTCCACCCATGTCCAGTATATAGGTGTGTAAATAATAATAATAGATATTGTGATATTCCAAAAACAAGTTCCCACCTGGAACGATCTTCATCTTCACCTGCAACTATCAACGCTATAAGAGGGGCTAGCAAGCGGGTAACTTAGCCAAACAATGGTTTGCTAGGAAGGTGTCAAAGGTTAGAGGTTCATGGCAACAAGGAGAGGGCTGACATAAAAGATGGGTAGCGCGATATATAACGATAGCATCGAGACAACTAAGCAAAGGCAATGAGAGTAAAGGTATCCAAGGGTATGGTCATCTTGCCTGGGATCCCGCAAGGAAGAAGAACGGATCCGTGAAGAAGACGAAGAAGAAGCCTTGAAGAAGAACCACGGGAAGTCGAACGAATCCTCACGATCGCGAAGGAACAAGCACTAACGAGAAGAAGCAAGCAATACGGTAAACACACAACACGAGACACGACAGTATGCTCAACCAAGTATGATGCAAGATAGTTCTATATAGGATGCACCACAAGTCTATACAGGAAGCAAAACATGGCAAGGTAGGAAGCACAGAAAAACAACACAAGTCTATACATGATGCAATACATGGCAAGGTATGATGCATGACAAGTCTATACAGGAAGCAATACATGGCAAGGTAGGAAGCACAGAAAAACAACACAAGTCTATATGATGCAATACATGGCAAGGTATGATGCAAGAAAAGTCTATATAGGAAGCAATACATGGCAAGGTAGGAAGCACAGAAAAGCAACACAAGTCTATATGATGCAATACATGGCAAGGTATGATACAATACATGGCAAGAGGTGAAGCAAGTGTAAACTAGCTATCTAGGCATTTTAAATGAGGCCGGAAATAACAACAACATATCCGGAAAACCCCACATGACCAATTTAGCAATTATTAAAGCAACAACAATTAAACGTTCAAAGGTTGTTATCATGATGCGGATGACATGCTCAAGTTTTATGCAATTTTTAGTAAACATTAACATGAAGAGATATGAAGCATTTGTCGCCGTGGTGGAAAGGGGTGCCACGGCGACGATAACCGAAAATGGTGCCGCAACAACATTTCGGTACCGGTAACTCGTTGATAGACCAGTGCAAAAGAAAGGTGGCGTGAGCGAGAACGCAAAGACGGTGGGGTGCTCCCGGTTACCCGGTTCCCACTTGACAACGACAGGGCAAATGAGGGTCACAACGGACACGATGCAAACATCCGATTCATCTCATACAACACATGCAGTCCACGGGTCATCATCTCGGGGTTATACCTTCGGAACGTTTGTTTTGGGGCGGTTCGAGGTCGTAGAGGAAGTAGTGGTACTCGCGGGTCGTGGTATACGTTTCGTAGCCAATCACGTTTCCGAAGATGTTCGGGGTCGACGGTAGAGGTACTTGTCGAATCGAACGTCTTCGAGGCGACGGTAGTGGTACACGGTTCTTCGGTGACGGTCGTTGTACACGTTCCGTAGATGTTCATGTTTCCGTAGAGGTACTTGTCGCGGCATTGGACGTAGTGGTACTTGACGCATCACATCATGTAGTCGTACACGGGGTCGACGGTAGAGGTACTTGTCGCATCCATCAAGTGTAGTCGTACTCGTTTCGAAGATGAACTTGATCTGATGCCTTCGGGCGTCATGGTACTTGGTATCTTGGCGAAAAATAATGAAGATGGCCTTGGACAGAGACATGGCAGCAACAATAGGTTGCGCATGCCAGAGTAGCTGCGGCCTTGGTTCCCGCGGCGGAGCTCATGTTAGGCGATAGTTGAAGCAGCAAGGGGAGGCACTCGGGGACAACTCCGGACCAAGGAGCTCGGGCGGGGTGGTCGTGGATCAGCGCAGGAACGACGAGGCGCAGGCGTACGGGGACGATGCGGAGGGGCGGCGGCGCTGGTCGAGGCGGTGGAGCTCTTGGCCGGCCGGGCTTCGGCCATCGATGGCTCCCGATGTCGGCTGCGAGGCATGGAGCCGGGCGGGGCGGCGACTTGCACTGGAGGCGGCGGGGCGCTGCAGAGCGGCGACCAAGGCGAGGGACGGCGCGGCTCCGCGCGGGGGAACCCGCGAGCTCCGGCGCGTCGCCGTCCGGCGGGGGGGATGGCCGCGGAGAGGCGAGGGGGATCCGGCGGTGAACACTGCAGGGCAGCGCGACGAAGGAGAGGTGAGGGGCGTGGGTCGAAGGAGATGAGGGGGAGGGCGCGCGCTAGCGAGGGAGCGTGAGGGAGAGGGGCGTCGCAGGGAACGACGAGAGGAGGAGAGGGATCGGGGAAGAAGGGGAATTGGGCGAGCTCGTGGCGGCGCGAGGGAAAATGGTCGAGGGAGCGACGGGGTGCGGGCTAGGGTTAGTGCTGGAGGAGGCGATGGGCCTGGCTGGGAGGCTGGCCTAGGCCGCGGGGAACGACGAGAGGAAACTGGGCCTTGGCCATGGCTACGGCTGGGAGGCCGAGATGGCCCCAGTTCGTCTGGCTCCTTTTTGCTTTTGTTAAAAAAAATGCAGATTCAAAATCCCCGGTGAAGAAAAGGAAAAGGACAGGGTGTTAGAGGAAGAATAAGAAGGAAGTAAAAATATACTTGAACTCCTAGATTTATGCACAATTTTAATAAACTAGTTTGGACATTTTTAAGGATATAAAAATAATTCAAGTTTGAATTAAATTCAAACTTGAGCCATTTTTGAACCCAACCAAAACAAGTCCAAAGGAACTAAAAATTGGCAAGGATGTTGAAGGCATGGTTGAGAATTGATAGGAAAAGAATGAACATTAAATTGGTGCAGGAAATAGAATGCCACAATTTAAATGGACTAACGAAGAAGGAGAAGAAGATGATCAAGCAAGGTTGTGGGAGTCAAAACTTGGAGTGAAACAGACATGGGGAATATTATGCAAGTGTGTGATGGTTGCTTCCAACAATGGAATATTTTTATAATAGCTCCATAAATATTAGGAGGATATATATATATATATATATATATATATATATATATATATATGTTATAAAGAGAATTCATCCTTCCCTCGATTTAAATGGACCGAAGGTCCACACGACTTATTTGGTTGAGTTGCAGAATTAAAGTCATGATGGCATGATGACATGATGCAATGCAAAAGTAAATAACACAATCACAAATGAAACACAAGGGAGAACCCGGAACATCTGGAATCTTCTGGGACGTCGGTCTTCGGGCGTCACAAGCAAGGCCCCATGGCTAATGATCATGAAGCTAGCACAAGCAAGGCCAATTCAAGGTATCCAAAATATACTCAGCCTAAGTGGTGTCCTTCTGGTCTGACCAAGGCGCAAAACAGGAGATTGCAGCGCATGAGGAGTCATGAGAAGGAGGAATAAGAAGTAGAAAAGCTAAGGGATAACTTTTTAAATGAAAGTCGTCTCATGGTACCCCCAAAACATGTGTGGAGGCCAAAGCAAAAGGAAAACATAGCAGCTTCTACATTGATCATAGCAACACCGACACCACCAACGGAGGACGATGCGGCCACTATTACACCATTCACTTTGCCTACTACTTCCTCTTCCCTTGAAGATATTTCGGAGTTAGTGGACATGCTTGTGGAAGAAGATGAAATGCTTGATTATGAGTCTACACCGATTCATGAAGGTATGGATATTAATATGATGTATTACTTACCCGCTGAATTTCGTGCTATAGATGAAGAAGGGGAAGTAGCTCAGCTAGATTTTGGTCCTAAAAATGCTATATTCGAGAACCCAAAAGAACCGGTGACACACTTGAAGCCATTGTTCCATAAAGGTCAGATTAATGGATCGCCGGTTGCTAGAATGCTTGTCGATGGTGGTGTTGTGGTGAATCTTATGTCATATTTGGTCTTCAAAAAATTGGGGATGCATGATGAAGAGTTAATAAAGACCAACATGGTGCTTAATGGATTTGAAGGCAGAAGCCAAAGGCGTAATGTATGTGGAGCTTACGGTGGGAAGCAAAACTTTGGCTACCGCATTCTTTATCGCCGAGGTGCAAGGTAACTACAATGTGATATTAGGCCGCGATTGGGTTCATGCAAACCAATGCGTGCCATCTACTATGCACCAGTTTTTAATTCAATGGGTTGATGATGAAGTAGAAGTCATTCATGCGGATAATTCGGCTTGTGTTGCTTTGGCCGATGCACCGGTGGATTGGCAATATCCCAATGCTACTTGCTTGACGGGGCGCAACTTATCATTATATGATTTTCTTAGTGCCACAAAAAGTGGTTTCGTGCCCATTTCTTTAAAGCCGGTTGACGACAATCGGCTCCAAGGTATGATGTATTTAAATGGATCCTAACTCAGAGTGGTTACAAAAGTGTCTTGTAGAATATTGGTCCAATGAGAACGATATGTATGAGTCCATAGAAGAGTTAGATGATATGGATAAACTAGGACAAGGTTTTACATCGGCCGATCCCTTGGAAGAGATAGATATAGGAGATGGTTCAGTTCCTAGGCTGACATTTGTAAAAGAAAATTTAAGAGCCGATCATAAGGCTAAGTTGATTGAGCTATTGAAGGAATATGTTTGTTCCTTTGCATGGGAATATCATGAGATGCCAGGTTAAGCCGAGAGCGAGTGGAGTGATACGTCCATTCTGCATCATGCTTATATGTTGATATTTAATGCATTAGGGGCTGTTATTACATGTTATGTCACAATACTTATGCCTTTTCTCTCGTGTTTTACAAGGATTACATGGAGAGGGAGAAAGTCGACAGCTGGAATTCTGGGCTGGAAAAGGAGCAAACTCTGGAAACCTATTCTGCACAACTCCGAAAGCCCCGAAACTTCAAAGGACTCCGTTTCCGAAAATATAAAAAATATCTGGCGAAAGAAGTTCACGAGGGGGGCCACCGGCTATCCACGAGGGTGGGGGGCGCGCCCCCCTCCCTGGGCGGGCCCCCTGTTTCGTGGGCCCCTTGAAGGCCCCCCAATGCCCATCTTCTCCTATATGAGGTGTTTTGACCTGGAAAAAATCATAAGGAGGCTTTCAGGACTAGACACCGCCGTCTCGGGCGGAACCGAGGCGGAAACCAATCTAGGGCTCCGGCAGAGCTGTTCTGCCAGGGATACTTCCCTCCGGGAGGGGGAAATCGTCACCGTTGACGTCACCAACAACTCTCCCTTCTTGGGGAGGGCTATCTTCATCGACATCTTCACCACCACCATCTCCTCTCAAACCCTAGTTCATCTCTTGTATCCAATCTTTGTACCCAAACCTCAAATTGGTACATGTTGGTTGCTAATAGTGTTGATTACTCCTTGTAGTTGATGCTACTTGGTTTATTTGGTGGAGGATCATATGTTCAGATCCATTATGCATAGTAATACCCCTCTGATCATAAACAATATTATGTCTTGTGAGTAGTTACTTTTGTTCCTGAGGACATGGGAGAGGTCTTGCTATTAGTAGTCATGTGAATTTGGTCTTCGTTCGATATTTTGATGAGATGTATGTTGTCTCATCTCTAGTGGTGTCATGTGAACGTCGGCTACCTGAAACTTCACCATTATTTGGGCCTAGAGGAAGGCATTGGGAAGTAATAAGTAGATGATGGGTTTCTAGAGTGACAGAAGCTTAAACCCGAGTTTATGCGTTGCTTCGTAAGGGGCTGATTTGGGTCCATATTTTCATGCTATGGTTAGGTTTACCTTAATACTTCTTTTGTAGTTGCCGATGCTTGCATTAAAGGTTAATCATAAGTGGGAGGCTTGTCCAAGTAAGGGCAGCACCCAAGCACCAGTCCACCCACATACCAAATTATCAAAGTACCGAACGCGAATGAGATGATCATGATGAAAACTAGCTTGATGATAATTCCCATGTGTCCTCGGGAGCGCTTTCCTTTACATAAGAGTTTGTCCAGGCTTGTCCTTTGCTACAAAAAGGACTGGGCCACCTTGCTGCACCTTATTTACTTTTACGTTTTGTAACTTGCTACCAATTACCTTATCACAAAACTATCTGTTACCTATAATTTCAGTGCTTGCAGAAAATACCTTACTGAAAATTGTCTATCATTTCCTTCTACTCCTCGTTGGGTTCGACACTCTTACTTATTGAAAGGACTACGATAGATCTCCTACACTTATGGGTTATCAAGACTTTTTCTGGCGCCGTTGCCGGGGAGTGAAGCGCCTTTGGTAAGTGGAATGTGGTAAGGAAAAATTTATATAGTGTGCTGAAATTTATTATCACTTATTACTATGGCTCATAATCCTTTGAGGGGCTTGTTCGGGGTATCTTCACCCCGACCAGAAGAGCAAAGAGTTTCTCCTCAACCTACTACACCTACTGAAAATGTTTGCTTTGAAATTCCTTCGGCTATGATAGAGAAACTGCTTGAAAATCCTTTTACAGGAGACGAAACACTGCATCCCGATTTACTCCTAATCTATGTGGATGAAATTTGTGGATTATTTAAGCTTGCAGGTATGCCCGAGGATGTTATCAAGAAGAAGGTCTTCCCTTTATCTTTGAAGGGAGATGCATTGACATGGTTTAGGCTATGTGATGATACTAGATCATGGAACTATAATCGTCTGAAGCTGGAATTTCATCAGAAGTTCTACCCTATGCAGCAGGTTCATCGTGATCGTAATTATATTTATAATTTTTGGCCTCGCGAAGGAGAAAGAATCGCTCAAGCTTGGGGAGGCTTAAGTCAATGTTATATTGATGCTCCAATCATGAGCTCTCAAGAAAAATGATTATTCAAAAAATTTATGCTCGGCTTTCTCTCAATAATCTCTCCATGCTCGATACTTCTTGGTCTGGCTCTTTTATGATGAAGACTGTTGAATTCAAATAGGATTTATTGGAAAGAATTAAACGCACCTCTAAGGATTGGGATCTCGACGAAGGTAAGGAGTCAGGTATGACCCCTAAGTTTGATTGTGTTAAAGCTTTTATGGATACCGATGTTTTCCGTGAGTTTAGCACTAAATATGGACTTGACTCTGAGATAGTAGCTTCTTTCTGTGAATCATTTGCTACTCATGTTGATCTCCCCAAGGAGAAGTGGTTTAAATACCACCCCCCTATTGAAGTAAAAGTAGTTGAACCTATTAAAGTTGAAGAAAATACTATTACTTATAATTTTGATCCTATTATTCCTACTGCTTATATTGAGACACCACCTTTTCCTGTTAGGATAAAGGATCATGCTAAAGCTTCAACTGTAGTTCGTAAGAATAATACTAGAACACCTACACCCTCTGAGCAAATTAAAGTTGAACCTAGGGTTGCTATGGTTACAGATCTCTTGGTAGAAGATTTTGATGGACATGTTATTTACCTCCAAGAAGAGTCTGCTAGAATAGCCAAACCCAATGCTAGGAATAAACGTAGACCTATTGTAGGCTTGCCTGTTATCTCTATTAAGATAGGATATCATTGCTATCATGGTTTATGTGATGTAGGTGCTACTGTGATTATTATCCCTCATACCTTATATCAAGAAATTATGCATGACATTGCACCTGTTGAGCTAGAAGGGATTGATGTTACTATTAAGATAGTTAATAGAGACACTATTTCACCAGTTGGGATTGTTAGAGATGTTGAAGTATTGTGTGGGAAGGTTAAATACCCTATTGATTTTATTGTTCTTAGTTCCCCACAAGATGAATTTTGTCCCATTATATTTGGTATACCCTTCCTGAACACTGTCAATGCTAAGATAGACTTCGTGAAAGATATTGTTATTGTTGGATTAGCGGATATGTCTCATGATTTTAACTTTGCTAAATTCCGTACACAACCCCTTGATAAAGAACTACCTAGTAAGGATGAAATTATTGGTCTTGCTTCTATTGTTGTGCCTCCTAATGATCCTTTAGAACAATACTTGTTAGACCATGAAAATTTTATGCATATGAATGAGAGAAGGGAAATAGATGAAATATTCTTTAATCGGGGACCCGTATTGAAAACAACTTGCCTGCTAAAATCCTAGGGGGTCCTCCTCCACCCAATGGTGATCCCATGTTTGAACTTAAACCTTTACCTGATAATCTTAAGTATGTTTATCTAGATGAAAAGAAGATATATCCTGTTATTATTAGTGCTAACCTTTCAGAGCAGGAAGAAGAAAAATTGTTGAGAACTCTGAAGAAGCACCGTGGTGCTATTGGATATACTCTGGATGATCTTAAGGGCATTAGTCCCACCTTATGCCAACACAAGATAAAATTGGAAGAAAATGCTAAACCGGTTATTGTTCATCAGCCACGGTTAAATCCTAAGATGAAAGAAGTGGTAAGGAAGGAAATACTAAAGTTTCTAGAGGCTGGTATTATCTATCCAGTTGCTGATAGCCAGTGGGTAAGTCCTGTTCATTGTGTCCCTAAGAAGGGAGGTATGACAGTCGTTCCTATTGATAAGGATGAATTGATCCCGCAAAGAGTAGTTACAGGTTATAGGATGGTAATTGATTTCCGTAAGTTAAATAAAGCTACTAAGAAAGATCATTACCCCTTGCCTTTTATTGATCAAATGCTAGAAAGGTTATCCAAACATACTCACTTCTGCTTTCTAGATGGTTATTCTGGTTTCTCTCAAATACCTGTGTCGAAAGGGGATCAAGAAAAGACCACTTTTACTTGTCCTTTCGGTACCTTTGCTTATAGACGTATGCCTTTTGGTTTATGTAATGCACCTGCTACCTTTCAAAGATGCATGATGGCTATATTCTCTGATTTTTGTGAAAAGATTGTTGAGGTTTTCATGGATGATTTCTCCGTTTACAGAACTTCTTTTGATGATTGCTTAAGCAACCTTGATCGAGTTTTGTAGAGATGTGAAGACACTAATCTTGTCTTGAATTGGGAGAAGTGCCACTTTATGGTTAATGAAGGCATTGTCTTGGGACATAAATTTTTTGAAAGAGGTATTGAAGTTGACAAAGCTAAAGTTGATGCTATTGAAAAGAAGCCATGCCCTAAGGACATCAAAGGTATACGAAGTTTCCTTGGTCATGCCGGGTTTTATAGGAGGTTCATAAAGGACTTCTCCAAAATCTCCAGGCCTCTGACTAATCTCTTACAAAAAGATATTCCTTTTGTCTTTGATGATGATTGTCTAGAAGCATTTGTGTGGGGACCCCGACTCATAAGTCGAGATCACCGAATGCACGTGTACAGTGATCCCAGAGATCAATGCTCACTGAACACACAGAAGCTGAATAACAAGAGTCTTACATCCATACATACCGTATTACACAAATAGGACCATAATGGTCAAGTCTTGAGTATATCATCGCAGCGGAAATCTTCAATAACAACATGGACCCATGCCATCTGCCTTAACCCTACAGGCATTCTGACTGGGAAGCGTCCTAGCTCGCATGCTCGTCACCAAGAAATCTTCATCATATCATGTTCTCTCATGCCTGGCCAATAAAATAACCAGTGGCAAGCCAATGAGTACTTTGAATGTACTCGCAAGCAACCCAAGTGTGACGACATTATAATTATGCAAGGCTCTACTGCTAAATTGGCAGTTTTGCGGAAAGCTAGTTTTTCATATGCAAGTATGATCAACATATAACATGGACATGCATGTGTCTGCAACAAGTATCAGGAGGTTACAGACATCATTATCGAGAAAGAGTTGTAATCAACTCATGCTCAAGCTCATTGTGACTTCCTCACAATCACATCAACAGATCCACCATACCATGTTGTTTTCCAGAAACTTATGGACATAGTCTAAGTAGCACCACCCAACTGTCCTTGACCACGGACACGGCTATTCGAATAGTTTGACACTCTGCAGAGGTTGCACACTTTACCCACTAGATCCGGGGAACTTCCGTGACATCCACGACCCGCGGTACCTCAAGTACCTGGGGTAAGCACCCGATCACTATCTTTCCCTAGGCGACACTAATATGGAGTCCACTCGATTGGTAACAGCCCCGTGCCAACATTTCACTTCTTCAAATTGTGGAGTCTTGCTCCCATATTCATCACATACCACTGACACGGGGTACCAACGGTGTGTTCGGTGCCCTGTGAAAACAGTCATGGCCGCCTATCCAAGCACGACCCCGTCCCGAGAGTGACCTCATGTCACCCCCGTCACTAGTAATGCGGGCACCATGCTAGTATCGACCTAGGTAATCAATAATGCCCTTTCCCATATAAGGGTAGAGTGGTTGCGCATGTTTGGTTGGGACGGTAGTCACACATAAATCTAATCCATCTCTGTAAACAACACACTCATCAAGCCTCGGTACCTACTTCTTCACCAAGTAGTGCCCTAGTTCCTCATCAACTCCCAGGGGCATTAGTGGCACCCACTGGGTTATCTGCAAGTATGTCAGACCACACTTGCTTCTCTCAATGCATAACCCTGACCCATTTTGCGTAGCCAACTAGTATAGCATACATCTATCTATACCCACCCACATAACCCTCATAGGAAGGTAGGGTCATGTTTGATGCAAGTTTCAATAGTAAGCAACTAGGGTAGCAACCAAAGTGGTCTCCACCTCAACATGATTCCGATGCATTGATAATAAGGTGCTATGAGACATGCATAAAAAGGTTTCTCGAACATGGTCAAAGGGCTGCTTGCCTTATCCTTCCGAGTCTCCAAACCTTCTGGTCCATCTCCGAGTACTCCGTTTATTTCGTCAACTAACGATGGAAACAATCATAATAAGCAACACAACAAGGCAAAAATAAAAGTGCTCTAAAAATAGGAGTTGGACTTTTCTAGGATACCTCTGGTCATATTAGAAATGACCAAGGTGTTTTCATAGGCATTGGATCAATGGATAGTTTGGAACATTTCAATATGATGGAATCAAGGGTTTAATGGATTTGAAATAAGTGTACAGAAATATATTCTTGAATGATGAGCAAAGGCACCCATCAACAAGTCATGATTTTAGAAGCATCTAGGAGTTGGTTTCACTGGATTTGGAATTCAAATGAATTTCCGAGGATTTTGCAAAGCTGATAAATATGAAGAAATGGCTCATTATTTGGTGGGGTACAGAAAGTACTAATAAAAATGTTCCAAAACTAAGTTTGGATATGACAAGCACCTAGGAATTTGAATCACTACATTTGGATCAAATTTGAGCCCTCTATGATTTTCTAAAGTTCATCACAGAAAATGAAATAAGGGTATTTGCTAATTATTTGTGAAGGAAAGGTTCCTGGAAAAATGTGCATGTTGCACCATGTGATAGAGCATGATTTATGCAGTCACTGGAAATTTGAATCACCAAATTTGGAGTTCAAATGAATTGTTTAAGCATTTATGAAGTTTACAGAAAAAAGAAAAAGGGAAAAGGGGAGGGGTTTTATACCTATACTGCGTTTTGGCGCAGTATAGCGCCGCAGCGCTCTGGGCCGGCCCAACTGCACAGCAGCGTGCAGGGAACCTGGCCACGTCGAAGGCGCCCGCCAGGAAGGGCGTTTCCGCGCGGGGAAGGCGGCCGAGGCCAGACCCGTTTCCACTTAAACGGAGGGGCCCGCCCACTGGGCCGCTGACGCGCGGGCCCCCAGCGGCAGTCCATCTTCTTCCTCCCGCGCGGTACGACGGGGAATAGGGGAGGTACGGACGAGCGGCGCCGGCGCTCTCCCCGGCGGCACCGACCACCTCCGTCGACGCCCAGCACACCGGCTTGCTCAGGACGGTGTGCCGCACCCGTAGAGGTGCGCCACGACCGCTGGGGTGGCCGGACTCGAGCGGCGCATCGGCCGCGGCGGACGGTGGCGATGGTGATGTTCAACACGGCGAGGAGAACACGAGGAGGAGGGAATGGAGCCTGGGTGAGTTGGCGGTGGTGATGAAAGGGTGCGGGGATGCTCAGGGGGAGGAGAGAAAGGCCGAGGCCCGCGACTTTAGGCGGCGGCCGACGGCTCTGCTCCGGCCGTAGTGATGGATGGAGGGCACGGGAGGAGGCGTGGGACAGTCCAAGAGGATCAGGAGAGGGAGAGGGAGTCCAGGGCATAGAGAGGGAGGCTCGATATGGCCTTATGTGGCGAGGCTTCGGTGCACCGTGGGTGGCATCCACGGCCATGGCCAAGGCAGTGCCAGGGGATGGAATTGGCACACAAGCCCTTGTCCAGGGTTTTCGTGGGCCTGGTCTAGGACCATGGAGAGAAGAAAGGGAGCGGGGAAACGGTCAGAGGAGTCGCGTGTGTGAGCTCGCTCGCTGGAGCTCGGGGTCGGCCGGTGCGCGTGCGAGCAGGGGTGAGAGAGGAGGAGAGAGGAGGGGGCCAACCGCCCAGCGTGTCCCGGACGTCGAGGCAGCCTCGGGGGACACGAGGGGGAGGCCCTAGGTGGTCGGGGCCGGTGATTGGGGGCGGCTACAGTGCGCCAGGGCACTGTAGCGCGCTCCAGAGCACCTGTTTTGCCGGCATGGCCGTGCCCTCGCCGCTCTGGACGCGTCCATCATGCCCAAAGCTGTCTGGGGGGTCGAGGGGGTAGTAAACAATTGAGTGATGGCCCTGGATGCTCTGGGGAGCCACTGGAAAGAGGAGGGAGGTGAAGGAGGAGGTGAAAACTGCTGTCCAGAAGAGTAAATTGGGATTTTACCCCCTCCAATGATTGAGCTGAGGCAGGGGAGGGTTACTGGAGGTAGAATAGGACTAGGAGAAGCTGTGAAAAGAATTTTAGGTGAAGGGGAATAGTAAAAGTGGTCAAAACAAGGGTTTTGGTAAATTGGCAGAAGGTGTTTGATCATGTTTTGGGAAAGCAATTGACCTCCAATTGGCATGGGACTTAACAGGATGGAATGTCACTGTCACATCCCCAGCTTCACCTTGCAGTAGGATAGCACCTGTGTGTTGCATCATGTTTATTTTCTCAGAAACTAGAAATGGGGATGTTCAAACCCTAACACCAAATGAATTCAACTAGGGTCAAATTAAAATCTTTTTCAATAAACCCAAAATGCCCTTGGGAAAAGTTCATCATTTTTGGATTGATTAAAAACCTGTGCCAAAAATATTGCACCTATTTCTAGGACCATTCTGGATTTTTGAATTAAATCTTAAAGTATCTGCATTTGGGCATTTAAATGCTACTAATTATTCTAAATGTCCAAATAATCCTAAACTGAAATGTTCCATGTTGGTTATATGCTAAACAGTGGGCATGAGAAGTTTGGTGAATTTTGAAAGTGCCTAAGCATTTTTAGAAAAGCCACAAAGTTACAAAAGAAATAGATAACAGAAAACAGAAAGAAAAGAGAGAGAGAGAGAAGCTTACCTGAGGCCCACTTACCTGGTGGCCCAGCAGTTTCGGCCCAGCCCACCTGGCCCTCCCCTATCGTCTTCCTCGTGACAGAAGGACGGAGGGCGTGTGCTCGCCACGCGTGGCCACACGCCGGCCACCTCCAGGCTGCCTGCCTGCGTCTCGACCCCCCTGGAGGCCTCCACGGACGCCACGCACCCCTTGGACCCCCTGCACCTCTCCCTCTCTCCCTAGAACGCTCCCCCTCCTTCATTTCCCCCCACCAAACACGGCCGTCGCCGCCGTTCGCCGCACGCATAGCCACCGCTGCCGTCTCGCCCTTCTAGCATGCCCACGAGCTTCGCCTCGTCCCTCTCTTCCTCCTCGCCGAGCCGCCCGACGCCGGAAGCCCCTCGACGCCGTCTGCACCGCCATTCCTTTCGTCGGCTGCCGGCGATCCTCGCCGCCGATTCGCCGACTCCGGTGCCTCCCCGAGCCCACTCAGCTGCTCACCGACCCCTCCAGTGAGCTCCGCCGTCGTTTTCCCCTACTCCCCGAGCTCGCCTACACCTCTAGCCGCAGTAGCCGCCGCACCCGTGAGCTCCCCGCCGCCGGTGATGTCACCGCCGACGCTGCAGCCACCGGGGCTTGAAAACGAGCCCGGCATCGTGCTCCGCACCCTTCCACGAGTCGAAAACCCCCACCTGCTCGTCCTACGGTGCACCTCATCGCCGTTCCCGAGCACGCCCGAACTCCGGCCACCGCACTTCCCTCGCCGCCGTCGATCTGGTCCTCCCCGGCGCGAGCTGATGGCTCCGTTGGATGCGGACGAGCACCAACATCACGCCAAGCCCCTCCGCCGCTCTTTTCGTCGCCGGAGGCGGATTTCCGACGCCCTCCGCCGTGCTCAGCCTCGTCGGCGGCTAGCCGCCGGTCGTTTGGCCTCTCTGACCGGGGGTTTGACCTCCCCCGAGCCACTAACAAGTGGGCCCTGGCCCCTGCTAAATTAAATTAAGTTTTCTGTTAAGCTTAATTAACCCTTCTGACACTAACGTGTGGGCCCCTGTGCCTATTTAGTTTAGTTTAATCTTCTGTTAAGTTTACTTAAGCCTGTTTAATTGCTGCGTCACTGATGTGTGGACCCCACACGTCAGGTTTGACCTGGACCAGCCCCTGTTGACTGCTGACATCACAGTGATGTCATGCTGACGCAATAAGCATTTTCTAGAATTTTAAATAAATCAGAAATGATTTATTTATTTCAGAAAATAGCTAAAACTTCTAAAAATCACAGAAAATAATCTATAACTCAGATGAAAATAATTTATATATGAAAAATGATCAGAAAAATCCAAGGAATCTGTTTATGGCATTTTCATGCATGTTCGAACAAGTTAAACCTGCTAATCAGGTAAAATCAATTAAATGACAATTAAATAATCACATATGAAGTTTGAATTTGAACCTTTGGTTCAAACCAACTTCATTTAACATGGTTGCTAGTTGCATTAGCTCAATCAACAGCATATTGCCATATCATGATCATGCATCATATTGTCGCATTGCATTGATTGTGTTCTCTCTTGTTTGCCGGTGCTTGTCCCCTTTCAGTAGACGTGTTCCGACGATGTGATTGATGACACCGATGAAGACCCAATGTTATCTTCAGAAGTGCCAGGCAAGCAAAACCCCATTAAGCATTCCGATACAATCCCACTCTCTCGCTCTTGCTCTCTTTTAATGCATTAGGACAACAACGCTTCAACTATTACCTGCTGCGGTAGTTGAACCCCTCTCCATTGCATGACCTGTCATTGCCACAGTAAATAGTTGAAACCGACTAGTATGAGTAGGAGTTGTTTGAGCCATGTTGTGCCTACTCATTCATGCTTTCTGGTTATGCCTGCTATTGCTTAGAGTTGTGTCAGGTCTGATTCATCGGGAATGAATTGGAAGGGTGATGAGCATGTCCTACTGTGTGTGAGCTAAGTATGTGAACACGATTAGGTAAAGGTAGCGATGAGAGGCCATGTAGGAGTACATGGTGGGTTGTCTCATTGCAGCCGTCCTCAGGAACTGAGTTCTGTGTTGGTTGGTCCATGAAACAGCTACTACCACACATTGGGATCCTTAATTGACTCTCTCGACTTATTAATCAACATGATCTCTGTCCAGGAGTTGCAACTAGTTTCTGGTGTTTGTAGTTTACTGGAGGTCGTGCACAGCGCTGACCCTCGGGGTGGGCTGTGACGCGGCAGGTACGTGGCACGGTGTACCGATCGCCCGTTTGGTGATGCGGGAACCCTGTACACATCGTTTGGGGCCGTGAGCGACACCCCGGCCGGATCTCCCCACGGATGGAACCCAAATAGGCGATAAACCTGGACGAGAGACTTGTGTGGTTAGTCAGGTCATGGCCGACACCCTCGCTGGGCCTCCGCTTGAAGGTTGCCGAGTACATGTCGTGTAAACGGCGGTAAGTGGTGAGAGCGTGTGTGAAGAAGTACACCCCTGCAGGGTTAAATATAATCTATTCAAATAGCCATGTCCGCGGAAATGGACTTCTGGGTTACCTCTACAGTTCATAGACAAGTGAAAGTGGCTACTCTAAAACACGCAAGATAAGCGTGAGTGCTATGGATGGCCTTCTCGTTGGGAGACGAGAGCGGATCCATAGTGGTGTATTGATTGGTGAATATGTGGACTCGTGTGCGCCACCTCAAAAGAGTTACTTGCAGTCGTAGTTTAGGATAGCCACCGAGTCAAGTTGGCTTGCTGCAGTCAACTCCACCACCCCCTTTGTTGATACCGATGCAAATGTAGCTAGTTCTGATGTAAGTCTTGCTGAGTACCTTTGTACTCACGTTTGCTTAATTTATGTTTTTGCAGAGAGACTTCAGTCTCGCTAGTGGTTCCGCGTGGACTTCGACGTTTAGCTTGTTACCTCAGCTACGATCTTGTACCCTTGTGGAATCTTGTAGATAGTCAGGCTTCTCAGCCTTTTTCATTTGTAGTTGTCTGTACTCAGACATGTATGCTTCCGTTGCCTGTATGCTCTGTATGTTGGGTCATGTGACCTCTGTTTGTAATAAATGCTATGATGGCTCTTCTGGGCCTTTATCTATATGAGTTGTTGAGTTATGTTGTGATGCCATGTTGTACAACACATACTTGCATGTTATGCGTACGTGTAATGTGTATTGCTATGTGTGGGATCCGACACCTAGCTGTTTACCTTTGGTAGCCTATCTTACAGGGAAATGCCTCCTAGTGCTTCCACTGAGCCTTGGTAGCTTGCTACTGCTCCGGAACACTTAGGCTGGCCGGCATGTGTCCTTCTTCGTTCCTGTGTCTGTCCCTTAGGGGAAATGTCACGCGTTGTTCCTTTAAGTCCTTGTAGCTTGCTACGACTTGGGTTCATACGTTGATGACCGACACGTTCGTTGCTGGGTCATGTATGCCTGTCTCTGTAATTTAGTGCCACTTTTGGTTTATAACTGGTCATGTCCGCCCGGGTTCTCTGTCATATTGATGCTAGCGACACTATCATATACGTGTGCCAAAATGCGCAAACGGTCCCGGGCCAGGTAAGGTGGCACCCGTGGGGATACCGTGCGTGAGGCCACAAAGTGATATGATGTGTTACAGGCTGGACCTGTGTGACTTAGGATCGGGATCCCGACAGTCACATACATTTAGGCCCTTCCACCAAATTTGAGCTCGTTTGGGCAAAGTTGCCAATGTAACTTTGGTGAACCCTAGAAATCAACAGAAATGGTTTCACCTTGTTTGAGTTAAGCTAATCATCTCCCCTTGATGCACCACTTGGTGTAGTATCATCATTTGGGGTTATGATCATGCTCACAAAGTTTGAAGCCCCAGGTAAAAAGTTGACAATGTAGAGTTGTTCAAATTTGAAAATGAACAAAAATGGTTTTGGGGCACTTAGATCAAGTTATGCTTCTCCAAAACTTGTTCCATTTGGCATAGATGCATAATTACATCATTTTAGCATGTGTACCAAGTTTGAGAGCATTTGGACAAGTTTGGCAATGTAAAGTTGCTCAAACTTCAAAATGGACAGAAATGGTTTTGAGGGGATTGGATGATGTTTCCTTGATCTTCATGGCATGAGGCTTTGCATGATCATCAAATATGTCGCATGTGACATGATAGAATTTTCCTAGAATTTTTGGAGAATATTCCCTGTGTAAATATTTCAAAAGCTTGAAATATCCAGAAAGGGTTTTGGAAGGATTTTCCCTGAATTTTGGCAAATATTTTTGAAATACTTAAATATTTTTCCCTATTAAAGACCATTTCTGGCCTTAAAGAAAAGCTTTTAAATAAAATATAAAAATAACTTTTAAAATTATAACTTTGTGGTTTCCGGGAGTCCTATACCTAATAGGATTCAAATATACTTTTTGAAAGATTTTGCACACCCGAAATAAGGTACTTGCAATGCAAATCTCAATTCAGGGGTTTTTGGAAAACTAATTTTAGAAAATACTATTTGACCAAAATATTTTTATAAGAAAATTCTATACTGGTCTATACACATGGCATGATCATTGGGAAAAGATTTTGGATCAAGGAGATGAAGTATAAGAGTTGGAGGATTTATTTGATTTTTAGAGCACTGGCAAACAGCAGACAAAAGTCAAATCAAGCAAAGTCAAAAACACTCAAAAGTTTTTGTAAATCCACTTTTTTAACATGATAATTAGCTTAAGCAATGTGGCATGAAAATCAGGGTGTGACAGACCTACCCCCCTTACAAGAATCTCGTCCCCGAGATTCCCAGAATAGGCGTGGAAAGGAATACGAAGTCTTGGATACGGGGTAGTCTTCACTTCTTCTTGTTGGTTCTGCTTCCGACTGGTGCTCCATGGATTCTTGAAGTACTTGGTGGTGTGGCTTCTCGCTTGCTGCCTTCCTTGATGGAGGTTGCTGAGGGGTCTCTTGCGTAGGTTAGGTTGAGTTGGATGTCAAAGGCTCGGTGATCGATGTCCTTGCGGGCACCGGGCTAGCTAGGAAGTAAGAAGTACTTCCAGAGTGGGGACTCGTGGAATATTCGGTGTACGGTGGGTATCTCAGGTGGTAAATCTAGCTGGGAGCTGTCTACTATTTGTCTTGCAGTGGCCTTGAAGAAAGGTCGATAAATCTCGGTGTGAGCGTTCCTTCGACACGGAAATGCTCTGTCCCTTCGAGAGGAGTGGTTTGCAGATACGCCCGGTCCTCGACGTGGAAGTTTACTTCTAGATGACGGTGGTCGGTGTAGTTCTTCCTTCTTGACAGGGCGGTCTTCAAATGTCTTATATCCAGCTGTCCGTCTCTTCTTTGTCTTCGGGCAGACAAGTAGGCCATCAAATAATGATGTTACCCAACTTGTCCAATTACTCCATGAGGTCTATGGGGGTACGCAAGGTAGGATGCGGTGTTGGTGGTGGTCTCCGTTGAGTATTTGCAAGGTCTTCCTGACTTAGAGCCAAGGCCCGTGGTCGGGATCTGACCAGGTTGTGGCTTGGTGGGGCTTAAGGGTTTCAAGGATTCTAGTGAGTGAGTGAACATTTTATTATCTTATCCTTAAGCACAGTTTGTGAGATGCCAATAGCTCTATCTAGTACTCCGAACAAAAAAAACATCTTCTCGCATAGACCATCTTCAATCACCACTCATGCCATACATATCCTCAGGACTCTCAAGAGACGGTCTAACAAAATTGTACTTGCCTACGATCCCCAATCCATATCTATGTCTACCCCTAAAATCCATGGGTAGGTCATACATGCTTCTGAGCTTAAATTAAACTCCACAATCCAAGCACTCAACCTATTCTCGCAAGGCTCATGATAATGCATCTTTATTCTAAGGAAACACGTCATATGCCACTCCAAGATTTTGTTTCCTTCCTATAGATCAACTCCAATAGCCCGGAAATTCCCATCAATCACCACATAATCCAGCAATCTACAATCCGATGTCTACGGTGTTCCACAAGATCTCAAGTCCCTATAATACCCAAATACTTGGAAGGACTATGCAATACGATAGTAAGCCCACCAAATTCCCATCATCCGGGTCAAGTAAACTCCAAGATCATGATTATATATATCCCTAAATCAACTCCGACAAATAATCCAATCTCCTAGGTTATTGTCCACCGAGAAGCATGATATCATAATCAGGATCATAGGTCTAAATCCAATTTACTCCGAACCATGCAGGCATATCAAGCATTTATACCAACCAGAATCACCTATATAAATCCAAATCTCATGCCCAACGGGTACTCCTACATGCTTCCCCAAAGTCATGATCCTACCAATATGAAAACCTCACAATCCATCAAGGTCTCAGATAATTTCTCGAAGTCACTGATATAAAGCCACCAAGTCATCTGTCTTATATCCTCAAATTGGTCTATCTATGGCATCGTCAGTTCTTGTGCTATATTAGGATGAATATGTGCTCACTCACTGTGTCCACTAGTTCCTTTACGAACCCAGTGTTGTGCAAGGTTGCAAAGGCTTAACAGGTTCTCTCGCAATTCTATGGGTTAAGCACATGGTTAAGGGTTCGTGCTGGAGTGTCTCGTGAAGTCTCAAAGGGTCTAGGAATGGGTTACTGGTCTGGAGGATTAAACATAATTCTATGAGGTTGCACTTGGTCGTGGAGGTCGTGGCAGGAGCCTTCAGTGCCAGTTGGCTGCCGAGGTAGAATCCTTGGTGCATCTTGTCTTGCGGGTCTTCAGTTGGGGAGAGAGAAGAGAGGGGAAAAGTAGCGTAGAGGAGGGAAATGCCTAAAGGGGGTTCTAAAGTGGAGGTGCAAACAAACAGGTGCAAAAAGGCCGAAACAAAAGAAAAAAGGCGAGGAAGATGACATAGCCATGCACTTGTTGCCTAGGGCAAAAGTGCGACTTATATCAAAACACAAACAAATAAAAGCAAACAACACACAATCATGGTTCTATTCGAACCATCATACGGACTCGACTGCTCATAGGGGGTACACGACTCATCCTACCCTAGGGGTTCTCGGACTCAGTGTCGTGACTTGTGCCTCATGCAGTCTTCTGAGTTTCTTCAGGTGTTGCTATGCCCCTTATAGTTGCTTGATGAACGATCCGGGTTGAGCCTGAAGAATCTTCAACGAGTTCTCGCCTGATGAGGTGATGTGGTGAAGGTGCCTCCTTGTAGCTGGCGTTGACTTGGTCTTTTCTTGTCTCTTTAATCATGACGATCCCTTGTGCCTTCTGGGGCGTCGAGGGTACCAGGTGGGCAATCCGTATGCAATGACAATAACAACACATAATAGAGGTCCAACATGTCGGTTTCGTTGATGAAAACATCGACACCAAGAGCGGGGGACGAAGAGAACCGTTTTCCTGCTCACTATAGTGAGGCGGACCAAATGGCGAGGTTCTCGTCCACCGGTGGTTGCCGATACAACAACGGTAGTGACAGGATTACTCTATTAGCGGTGTGATAACCCTCAACCGTAAGGGATCGAGATAGTCTTCGAGGGTAAGAATAACCCTATTTATTGATTCGACACACGGGGAGCCAAAGAGTATTTATAAGCTTTGACAGTTGAGTTGTCAATTCAACTGCACCTGAAATATACTTACTTGCAACAAAAGATAAGTGGTAACAGTGATATGATAGTGATAATAGTGATAGTAAAAGTAAACAGCAAAAGTAAATAGAGAAGGTAAATGGCAAAAGTAGCAACTAGTGACAAGCAGGGTTTAAAACACTATAGGCTAGGGAGATGGATGGTTGGGCGCTGCATGGATGAGATAGATTCTAACTTGGGGCACGACACACGGAAAAGTAATGATCATCTAGGCAAATATCAAACATTAGGCATGTATCCCGTAGGTAGTTGTACGTGCTTGCAATAAGAACTTGCACAACATCTTTTGTCCTACCATCCCACTACGAACGGGGCCAAAAGGAACTTATGGAGATTAAGGTGCTCCTGTCAAAGAGCACCGGAACAAAGCAATGAACTCAATGGATACATGTAATCCTCAAACTACGGACCATCCCCTTTGGTGTCCCAAGCTGTCACTTTTGGGATCGCCGGTTCCGAACCGTAATAGGTGCAAACAACTCGTAGATAGGATCACGAACACAAATATATTCATGCAAACACATATGGTTCAGATCTGAGATCATGGCACTCGGGCCCTAAGTGTCAAGCATTAAGAATAACAAGTTGAAGCAAAGATGATAAACACCATAGTAGATGATAGGCAACATGCCCCCAACGATCTGACAAACTTTTACATGATCTAACTCATCCAATCCCTACCATCCCCTTCGCCTACAGCAGGGGAATTACTCACACATGGAGGGAGAAGTCATGGAGGGATGATGGAGTGGTGATGATGATGACGATGGCGACGATCTCCCCTCTCCGGAGGCCAATTCAGCCTCCAGATTAGCCCTCCCGAGGAAGAACAGAGGGTGGCGGCGGCTCCGCGACGGAAAACTACGAAAAGAACTTCTGATCTGGGGTTTCCGCGTCGTGAGTAAAAATACGAGGCAAAGTAGGGCACCAGGGGGTGTGGGCCCCACCCAGGCAACCCCCCGGCGCGGCCCAGGGGGGAGCGCGCCCACAGGGCGCCTGGGCACCCCCTGGCCCCCCTCTGGCCCCTGGTTCCTTCGGGTGCGTGGATTTTCTGTTATTTTTCGTGGATTTTTCTGAGATACCTAAAAATCCGTTTTCCTGCACACAATAAAACCATACAGGCAGCTCTGCTGAAAACAGCGTCAGTCCGGGTTACTTTAGTTCAAATCATGCAAGAATGAGGTCAAAACAATATCAAAAGTGTTTGGAAAAGTAGATATGTTTGAGACGTATCAACTCCCCAAGCTTAGCATATTGCTTGTCCTCAAGCAATTCAGTTCAACGAACTAGACGCGACAAAGAAAACTTTGACAAACTCTTTTGCTTCATTAGATGTATATAAGCATGTACTACGAAAAGAGTCTAGCAAGTATTAAAACAGTACTATGAGGACAATGCAAGGAGCAATCCTTCTTTCAAGTGATTAGTCACAAATACTTAAAAGTAAATAATATACTACTGAAAATCAAGACAAGATTACATTGCACATAGCTTGAGCATACTAGGGTGGTATCTCGCTAGTCTCCATGAGTAAAGCAAAACATAAATGCAGAAACTCCTCCAGAGTTTTAAAGGAGACTAGAACTAAGAATTTCAGAATAAATCATATCACAAGTATGTAGAAGACAATGTAATACTTTGGGACAATGCACATTACACTCAGAATGACAATTATGCTCTCCTAGTTAGTGCTTTGAAGAAAGAAGGTGAAGACTCTCGAACCGTGGCTTTTGTTGGAAAAGTTGAAACCCCGTGATCGGAAACAAAAACTAAACATGTACCAGAGCTCTTGGTTTTTAGAAACAGAGGTAAAAACGTTTTTGAGAGGTGCATATTTCGCCAACGAATGCTAGTAGATAACTCAATCACTCTTTGAGTGGACAAGTCTCGAGGAACGGCTCCCGCATGAGGACGATCACATCCTCTTAATCTCCTTTGTTTATCACTGCCAAAGTTTTCTGATTTCTCATGAACAAAGCGTGAAGGAGGGTTTGTTTGTTATATTATCTTTTTGAGCCGGGCGCACTCGATGCCAGTTCCTTCTCGTATTAAGGGTTTGTACATTAGACATGCAATCCAGGGGTGAAACTTGTCCAACTTAAAAAGATCATGAATTAACTACTACTTCCTCATGAGCTAAAACATAGGCACAAAAAGAGAAATGCTTTTGATTAATTTCGAGATGGTACACGAAAGTCTTCGTTAGGAATGGCAGGTAAATACCATGTATAGGAAGGTATAGTGGACTGATATGCCATAACTGGTTTTAAGGATTTTGGATGCACAAGCAGTCAGTCCGCTTAGTACAAGTGGAAGTTTAGCAAAAGACTGGGAAGCGACCAACTAGAGAGCAATAACGGTCATAATCATGCAGAGCGACAAAGCAACATTGAATCGGGCATGAAAGTGATATAACTATTCTGAAACTCAAAGATCATCAAGGCAGAGTAGACTTTTTAGTCTTAACATGTGTAAGCATGTGCCAAGTCAATCCAAAAATTCTCTAAAGGGAAATACCACCTTAGTATACCAGACTATGAACAGTGCAATGCATGTAGATCATTTCAATAACACATTATATACTCTAGTTATTCGAGACTAGCCACAAGGAAAGCATGAACCACTGAAAGAGCATTGTAAACATAGCACTATGTCGCTACAAGCTGGTCTCTAGATCATAAGTATAGGCATATGTACAAAAGTAGAAACAAAAAGAGTTCATACCGGTCTTCCTTGTTGCTTCCCTTCAGTCGATCTTCGTCATTACTGCTTGTCACTTGCACGATCGAACGTAGGAAATATAATTAAATGCCATCATGGACTCGAGCTGAACTCTGAAAACAAAGCAAACTAAAGAGAGAAAGGAAATCTTTTTGGATTTTTCAAAGGTTGAATAATAGCAAAAGAAAGAGAAAATCTTTTTGTTGTTTTTGCAAAGAGAGAAATAAAGAAGAACGGGCAAAAACTTCGAAAAGATCAAAGTGAATAAAACGGATAATACAATGGAAAAGTAAGAGGGGCACGTACTCCCCCAAGCTTAGGCTTTTGGCCTAAGTTGGTAGCACCTACTGCCCCCAGGAGCCTCCTGCTCCGGGGGTATAGTGGTGAGTCCAAGTTTCGTAGAAGGATGCTGGCGCGTACACCGAAATCCTCGGAGTCTCCCACGAGGAAGGTTCCGAGCGCCAAACAGAGGAAGAACCTTCACCAAACTCGGTGGCGGTCTCTTCCTGAAAATGTGGTAACTCACCGTGCTTCTCCTCGTCGGGCACAACCCCCTCCACGGGGTTATGAAACTGATGCTGGACCATGAACTCATCGAATTGGACAACATCAAAGGACCATCCGTTCCTGTGAGAAAAATCAAACAAAAGAGGTGCAGGTAGACGGATCTCGCGTTCCGCGGTAATTCCGAAACGCAAGATATAAACAAGATTATCAAGCTCAGAACCCATGGTGACAAACTTATGCCTTTTCATAGCAGCAAGATCAAAGCTTAAATAAGTAAAAGGATTATCATCAGGGTGTGGGGTGCCTCCAAGATGTTCTAAGATAAGTGTGGCACAAACGCCACCATATAAGTCCCCCTTGTTACCGTTCATAGCAAGGCGTCGAGCAATTAAGGCACCCAGATTATAATCAGACCTCCCTAAGAGGGCTGCTGCCAGGATAGCAATATCCGGAGCAGAAATGCTGCTCGTGTTGTCATGAGCTAACACCCCTCTGGCAATATAATATGCAAAATACTTGAGGTGAGGAAATAAGATGCTGGAGATCTTCGACCGATGAATATCCCTCGTACCCATGCTGCAGAGAGAGTTGATGACGGTTTTTAGCTCGGAGGGCTGAGTGGCCATCCTAGCCGTCCTCCCAACATTTGGCACGCCTATTATTTCACAAAACTTTCCCAAAGTCATGGTGATAAGATCATTGTAAATTTTAAACTCAATAGCACCTGAATCAGGATTATATCTAAAACTGTTAATGAAACTGGAGGTGAGTTTTTGATACTGGGTAACACGGCTCGTGACGAGTCGTGTCAAACCTGCATTAGCACAAAGATTATAAAACTCATCCTTGATTCCCGCAGCTTCGAGGAATTCATCACATGGAAATGTCATCGCACGTGCTGGACTTGTGTCTTCCAACAACTCCAAGGGCACATGATCTTCATTATAGCTCACCCTAGCAGTCGATGGTGAAGCTGCGGCTCTAGTAACTCGATCGGAGTGTGCGGGCCTCCTCTTCTCAAGCCACCCTTTTGCCCTTCCTACAAAACTCATTTCTGATTTATTTTTTTTGCAATTTACAAAAACGAGGATTAAAACAAGATGAGTTAAGGCAGACTACTCAACCAACTTGCCCAAGGCATAAACTTGCAACAAAACTTGGAAAATAACTTTCTACACATGCATGCAATCTCATCTCTACAGCACCAAGAACTACTAAATACTCAACAATGAGGCCACCAATCAAAAATCTAATTGGAGGGGTGGAGGAGTCACATACCAGGGAGCATTTGCTCAAAATTTCAGCTCAAATGAGGGGCTGTAGAGAGAGATCGAAGAATCGCCTCCAAGAACAGCAAGAACACAAGAACAAGTGCAGAACTCGCGTTTTTGGAGAAAGAGAGAGAGAGAGAGAGAGAGGAAGAAGACATACCTGGAGGGGGGGTCCTGTGGGCCCCAGGCGCCCTGTGGGCGCGGCCAGGGGCTGGGCCGCGCCAGCTGGCCGCCTGGGCCACTGGTGGGTCCCCCTGGCTGGCCCCAGGACTTTCTGGGTCTCTCCCGACGTGGAAATTTTTATTTAAATTTTTCTGGAATTTTTCTGAAAACTTCACTGTTGAAAATTTTTCGAAGTTCAAAAAGCTGCGGAACTCTCTGAAAACTTGAAGTAGTGAGTAGTATTGTGAAGCTTCAAAACATAAATACTTGGTACAGCAAGTAGGACAAAAACTAAAAACAAATGAAAACATAACAAGCTCAACTTTTTATCTATATAAAACATGTTTACTAGTAAGGTTGATCAAGTCTTACCAACAAACAGGCGATATATAGAGCAAAAAGTCTCACCTCCTACGAAGTAGTTACTAAACCTTTAATTTGATGGACAATGTCCCCACCATGATAGTTTTATATTTGTGAGGCACATGTAGTGGACAGTCCCATTCTCCAATTTTCACGGTCTCGATATTCTCTATAGAGTTGAGGGCATGCCTCCTGTCGATCTTCTTCGGAAAATATACCGTGTGTTCTTTATCATTCACATGGAAGGTAACCTTCCCTTTATTGCAATCAATAATAGCACCTGCGGTGTTAAGGAAAGGTCTACCAATAACAATGGACATGCTCCCATCCTCGGGCATGTCAAGCACAACAAAATCACTAAGAATTAAACAATTAGCAACCTCTACGGGAACATCCTCACAAATACCTATCGGAACAGCGGTTGACTTGTCAGCCATCTGAAGGGAGATATCTGTAGGAATTAGTTTCTCTAAACAAAGCCTCTCGTAAAGAGAGAGAGGCATAACACTCACTCCTGATCCAAGATCACATAAAGTAGTTTTGACATAATTATTCATTATGGAGCAAGGAATGGTGGGTATACCTGGATCACCGAGCTTCTCAGGAATCTTGTGTCGGGGAAACTGATCGCCCACGAACACCAATGGGACCGGAGCCCCTTTTCGGTACGGCAAGGGAGCGGAGGGAGCACAAAGAGCGGATCGAGGCGTGCACGCGGGCAGTTTACCCAGGTTCGGGCCGCACGGATGCGTAAAACCCTACTCCTGCCTTGGCTTTGTTATTGAGTTCTTGGCTCGGGAGCAAGAAGATCTACAGTACTGGCTACACCGAGCATGGGAGTGATCAAACTCCGGAACCCCCTCTACGTTGTGCATGGGCCTCCTTTTATAGGTCAAAGGGGTCACCGACAGGTGGCAACGTAGTTGAGGGTAAAAACGTAAAACTGGTGGTAGTTGTAACAGTGCATGTACAGTGGTCTATACCTAACCCTGACGGTGGGGGACAAAGGCATTGAATGCCCGTCGCCGTCGCCCCCAAAAGCATCCGTCCGGGCGTCTCCGTTCGCCACGACGGTGGCCTAGTCATCTTGGCTTGCCACCGTGTACCCCAGGCTGCACAGCCATCTGCCACGTGCCCCTCGAAGGGCCCTAGGGCGACGTGTGGCCAGATGAGCTGGAGCGCAGGCACACAGTGCAAGCTTGCCGCGGTCGCTACCTTGCCGCGCCCGGAAGCTTGTCGCTCTCCGGGCCTTGCCGGGGCGCGCGATGTGCCACGGCGAGTCTTCTGAAATGCCGTTCTTTGGCTTTCCTGGCAAGCTCCTCTTGCCAGGGCCTTGTACTAATAGGGTGGTCTTGAGCCTGGAGCGGCCTTCCCGGCAAGCTCCTCTTGTCGGGGTCTTGTTTCTTAACTTGAATACTTTGTTCTTGAATGGCTCAAAAGGAACTAGGGTGGGCCTTGGCGAGCGCGTGGCAAGCCCTGCCACGGGACGCTGCTACTGCCCGTGCACAAGTCGGGATACTAAGGTACCCCTACTTTAGTACACCGACAGGAGCCCCCGGACCTGGGCCACACACGGTGCCGAGCGCTGTTGGGCCAGGCCCAAAACAGTGCACGAACACACGCGGCCCACGGCGTGCCGTATCCCACTCCGTATCCGCCGCATCCCTCCCTAACGGCACGCGTCGATTGCGGCGTCGTGGGAGAGATCGTGGCCTGTTTCTTTAATGGGAAAATGCGGAACGTCCCCCGCTCCCCCTTAAAAGCAGAGGAAACAGGGGTAGTTTCCCCCATTGCTTCATTGCGTCTTCAACCTCCAGAAACCCCCGCCGCTCTTCTCCTCCTCAAAGGTCGAAAGAGAGCCGAGCTCCACCCCCCTTCCGCCGCCGCCAGCCTCCCAGCGCCGCCGACCCCACTCGCCGTCCCCGCTATGGCCCCGAAGAGCGACAAGGCGAAGAACGCGAAGTCCGAGCGGGCGGCGAAGCTAGCAGCAATGCGGAAGAAGATGGTGGTCTTCCTGCCGAGGCTTGGCGCGAGGGAGCTGAGGGAAAAGTACTACTTGTTCTGGTCGAGGGAGACGAAGGCTCACCCGCGCACCAGGGTCCTCCCCGCTGAAGCCTGCGACATGTTCCCGGGAGGTTACCCTTATTTTGCTCTGTTCTTCCATTGCGGTCTCTGCCCTCCGTACTCCGAGTTCTTCTGCGACGTTATGAACACGTATGGATTCCACCTTCTAGATTTCACCCCAAACGCAGTCTTAACCTTGGCCATCTGTGCGAAAACTTTGTCGGAGTCACCCCCAACGTAGCTCTCTTCTGCCATTTCTTCACACCTAGGGTAGAGTCTGGGTCTCCTCTGTCTGGTGGCATCTCTTGGATCTTTAGGCTCAACAAGAAAGAGGCGTACTTGATTGGAGAGCTCCGCGGCAAGTGGGAGGAGTGGAGGGCCGATTGGTGCTGGGTTATGGAAGATGAACCTCAGCAATTTACCTCCCCGCGCCGAGCTGCAATAGTGCGCGGCAAGGATTGGAGTGACCTGGCCCCGGAGGACGAGAAGCTAAAGGTTGCCCTCACTAGGATCCTCCGCCTCCGGCAAGCCAATCTTACTGTAGGTGAGGTCGGGGCAGATTTCCTTCGCCGGCGCATCGCTCCCTTGCAGGAGAGGAAGCGGTCTGCTTGGGAGTTCGGCAACGCGGCAGACTGTATGAGGCTACGCCCCGGCCTCAACTACAACTTTACTGTCCTGGAGCTCAAGGGAATGATCCGGGAGCTATTCAAGCATGACCCCAAACACCCGGAGTGGTTTGCCCCGTCGCGAGGAGTAGTTCCACTATGTAACAACTCTTCTCTTAGTGCCATCCGCGCGGCAATGCCGCTATGAGACTCCCACGGGGTTGATCCCACTTGGCTGGCGCCTTCTGACGAGACTGCACAAACTTTCTTCGACAACTTGGTTGAGCTGCCAATCAATCTTGATGAGAAGAAGGGTCTCACCCGCGACACCACCGACCGGGATTTGGCGTATATCACCACCAGGATGGAGGAGGCAGCCGCAGCTGAGGCCGCGGGCGAGTTTGGGTACTCCTTGGACGAGGCAGACGCAGCGGACGCGGTGAGTAGGGCCGAGGAGGAAGAGATCCTCAAGCTGCTGAGGCCTGCCGGGCAGCCTGCCTGGACGAGCGAGGCTGCCGGGCAGGGCATAGAGTCAAGTGAGCCCGGCGAGGAGGACGCCGAATCGGGCGACGACTCGGGCGCCCTTCAGAAGACTCAGGCGGGTCTTTGGGCCTCGACGACGCCTCCTCATCCTCGGAGAATTCTCCGCCACCACCAAGTCCCCCAGCTCCAGCGAGGAGGCGTCCCCGCAGAGCCGCAGTCGTGGCGGAGCGTCCGGCGGCCCCGCGGCCGCAGCGCCGCCCGACGCGCGCCACCGCGGCGGGCAAGGCCGTCAAGGGAGCGCCCCGCGCCAATGCAACAGCTGGAGGAGGGTCTTCGCGCTCTGGTTCCACGGCTCCTTCCGCTCCCCGGGCCTTGGCGACGACCGGAGCGGGGTCTTCGCAGACCACCGACCCAGCGCCTGCTAAGCGCCCGAGAGAGCCTTCCCCTCCAGCTCCTCGCGCCGGAGCGCGCGAGGCGAATTTCGACTTCTCTGTCCTCAGCTCCAACGAGGAAGAGGAAGAGTAAGTGGAGCAACTCTTATTTTTCTTCGGTTTGCTGTTCTTGTCTTGAATCTTCCTTGTCTAATTTTGTTCGATGCCTGCCCTTCAGGACCTTGGCGCAGAGGGTGGCGAAGATGGCCAAGATCCCGGTGGTCGACCTCGAGGACGATCCCGTCCCAGCGGCAGAGGATGCGCCGGCGACGAGCCTGCTGGACCAGCCAGCTGCCCCGCAGGGCAGCCCCCAGCGCAGCCCTCAGCGTAAGTCCTTTGTTTACTTGTTCGCTTGTTGGGCGCGCGTGGGCTTCTCGTCCTTGCTAATGTCTTGTTTGCTTGTTGACTTGTGCAGATGTGGAGCCGCAGCCTCAGGAGCGTCTAGAGACTGCTCCTGACGAGCCGCTCGTCCCACCCTCCCCGCCAAGGAGGAGCTCCCCGGCGAGGGGGAGCGCTCCGCCAAGGGCGGGTACTCCGCCAAGGGCGAGTACCCTGACAAGGGTGGGCACCCCGCCAAGGGAAGGCGCCAGCGGTCCTCCGCCGGCGGGGACCACTACTACGCCGCCAAGGGAGAACTCCCCGGCAAGGATCCCCGCAGATGAAGAGGCCCGCGCAGGTAACCCTTGTAGTTTTCTTCTCTTGAATTCTTCTTTTTGGATATTTGCTTGACGATTCTTCTTTCTTTTTCTTTTGTCAGATCCGCCCACCCCGGAGCCGATGGAGACAGAGGCCATCGCCGAGGAGGACACGCGCGGCAATGCTGGCGACGCCGCCACCGCTGATGGGACGGCCGGCGCCGACGCGCCAGCCGCCGATGAGACCGTCGCGGCCACTGACGCGGCAGCCGAGGAGGGGACCGGCGACCACACTGACGGCCCTGAGGCCGCAGGAGGGCCGGACGCTGCACCGGCCGCCGACCCCTCTGCCGCCGCGACTGGGCCGGGTGTTTATCTGGAGGCCGCCAACGGGGTCTTCATCCAAGTCCCGTGGGCATCTTCGTCAAGGGCGCCCGTGGAGGGAGAGAGCATCGATGGAGAAGTCCTCGCCTCCGCCGGGCTGAGGCTTGTCGACGCGCCCGGTAGCAGCAGTGAGCCCGAGGAGGAATAGCTTCTGCTCCGGCTCCTGGCCTTGTACCGTGCCAGGCAGGCCAAGCTGGAGTCCCGAGAGGCTCTGGCTGCCAAGGCTGGCGTCGATCTGGAGAAGCGCGCCGAGGAGCTCCGCGCCGCCAACCAAGCGGCTCTCCGGAACTTGGCGGAGGAGCGGGAGGAGCTCGCCGAGGCGCACCAGGCGTTCGTCCTCGAGAAGGCCGAGGCTGAGGAGCAGCAATGACTAGCCGCCGAGGATCTGTCTCGGCGGGAGGGGGAGCTCAGGCAGCGGAAGGTCGACCTCGATAGCCATGAGGACGACCTTGCCGTGCGCGAGCAGTCCATTGGCGGGGCTCTGCAGGAGACGAGGGACGCCACTGCTGCCGCAGAGACCGCCAAGAGGGACTTGGAGGCGAGGGTGGCGCAGTTGGAGACGAGCTTGAAGACGAGCGAGGAGAGGATTGCCGTGCTCACGTTGGCGCGGGAGAAAGACGCCCACACCCACTCAGAGCTGCAAGTCCGCCTCTCCGACAAGGGCCAGGAGCTCACCGCCGCCAAGGACTCCATCGCGGACTTGGAGCTGAAGCAGTCCACCCTCACGGAATCGCTTGACGGGGCCCGAAACAGGGATACGAAGCTGAAGGAAGATCTCTGGGCTGAGAGGGCACTGTTAGAGAGCGCCGCCCTCACGCAGAACAAATTCAGGCAGACGGTGGAGCAGTGGACCGAGGAGCTCGTCGCCTCCGCCGCCAACATCGACAAGGAGATGGTGGCGCTGGGGACGGAGCACCTCGTGTACTCCCCCGACGAGAACCTCCCCCACAGCGCCAAACTGAGCCTGTTTTTCAGAGGAGTGGCGCTGGCCCTCGCGCAGCTACGGGAAAGGCTCCCCACACATCTGGCGAACGAGGCGGCATGCTTTGCACGGGTACTGTGGAGCGAGTGTTGACGAAGATCGTCTACCGCAACCCCGGGATCAACCTTGAGAACGTCCTCCGGACCTTGCCGCCCGACGCTGACCAGGAGGCGTTGAAGGCTCAAGTTTCCCACATCGTGGCCAAGGTGGGGAAGATCAGGAGGGTTGACGGCGACCGTGTAGACTAGGTTGTTTTCTGTCTGCTTCCCTTGTCGCTGCCAATTAAGTCATGGACAGTAGTTTGTTAGAACAGCGACAAGTCATCTTGTAACATAACTTTATTTTGGGTAGTTAATGCAGAGTCATTTCCTTGTTCAACTCCTTTACTTTGTATGCTTTCACCCTTCGCTTTTAGGGAACTTGCCGGCAAAGGGACCCTTGCCGCAAGCGCCGAGTGCGGAACTTCAGCAGCCTGCTGGCAATGCCCCTGCCGGCAAGAAACCTTACCGCAGCTAGTCGCAGCACACTTAGATTGTTGAGCGAACTCGAAAACGAAGTAAGGGCGCGACACTTGTCGCAGCTCACTTAGGCCGTTGAGCGTGCTCGAAACAAAGTAAGGGCGGGGCTAGCCACGGGTAGGTTCCTCCGCGCACAGGTTTTCCATACAAAGTGTGGTCATTCAAGGAAGATAACTAAGATTTTTTTTAAAATTTGAATCCTCAAACTTTGGCAACTTAGCTTTCGTGGGTTGTTTGCTTCCCGGCAAGGCTTTCCTTTCTTGAACAACACTTGGTCCATACCACTGTCTCCTTCCCCCCCCCCGGCAAACTTGTTCGCGAGGAACACTTCTTCTGCTTGAGAGAAAAAGGAAAAAGGGAGGAAACACATATTTGAGCCTTGCGGCTTGTTATTGCTTACCGGGGGTGTGTGCTGCACAAGGTGTCAGATAACACATGCAGGAAAACGGAAAGGCATGAAATGACAAGTCGTGCAAGGCACAAAAGTTTTACTGATGCACGGGATCTGCGCCCGGCTTTGTACAAAGGTTTACATGCAACAGCGGCAAGACTTGTACAAAAGGTGGTTGCCGGAGCGGATCACGGCAACCGCGCCTAATGGGTGAAACTTGCGAAGATGCTCAATGTTCCAGGAGTTGCTCACCGGTAAGCCTTCTTCGGTCTCAAGGCGGACAGCGCCGGGCCTCGTGACTTGTCTCACCCGATAAGGGCCTTCCCACCTTGGCGTCAACTTGTTGGAATTCTTGGCGGACTGAACACGCCGAAGAACAAGGTCGCCTTCCTCGAGACTTCTGGCCTTGACTTTGCGGCTATGGTAGCGGCGCAAGGCTTGCTGGTAACGAGCAGCTCATACAGCAGCCTGAAGACGGTCCTCCTCGAGGAGCGATGCATCATCTAGCCGCAGCTGCTCTTGCTCGAGCTCGTCCTAAGCGAGCACTCGAGGAGACCCGTATACGAGTTCCGTGGGGAGAACTGCCTCTGCTCCATAGACAAGAGCAAAGGGTGTCTGTCCGGTGGCTCGATTTGGTGTCGTCCTGATTGACCAAAGAGCCGCCGGCAACTCCTCAATCCAGTTTCTTCCGCACTTGTGCAGCCTGTCGAAAGTTCGTCTTGAGCCCGCGCAGCACTTCAGCGTTTGCCCTTTCCGCTTGACCGTTGCTCCTTGGGTGAGCAACAGAAGCGAAGCAGACCTTGGCACCAAGGTCTTGGACGTATTGCATGAAGGTGCGACTTGTGAACTGTGTGCCGTTGTCGGTGATGATCCTGTTAGGGATTCCGAAACGGCAAACAATTGACCTGAAGAACTTGACTGCTGACTGTGCGGTCACCTTTCTCACTGGTTCCACTTCCGGCCACTTTGTGAACTTGTCGATAGCGACGTACAAGTACTCAAAGCCCCCGACTGCGCGGGGAAAGGGGCCGAGGATGTCGAGCCCCCAGACCGAAAAGGGCCAGGACAAAGGGATCGTCTGGAGAGCTTGAGCTGGCTGATGTATTTTCTTGGCATGGAACTGGCACGCTTCACACTTGGTTAGTTGTGCAGTTGCATCTTGGAGGGCTTCTGGCCAAAAGAAACCTTGCCGGAACGCCTTCCCGGCAAGTGCTCTTGCGCCAATGTGGTGGGCACATTTGCCTCCATGTATCTCTGCCAACAGCTTCTGTCCATCTTCCCGGGAAATGCACTTCAATCTGACACCATTGAGTCTTCTTCTGTACAGTTCATTGCCGACGAACTGGTACATACTTGACTGCCTGGTTACTCTCTCTATCTCTTCTGGCTCTTCGGGAAGTTCTCCAGTTTGAAGAAAACGGACAATTTGCTGTGCCCAGGTTGGAGCTTGAGGCTCAACAACAAGGACTAAAGGCATCAGCGCTGCTGCGGGAACGTCAGCTTCTACGGCAAGAACCTGCGGCTCTGCCGGAGCTGGACGTTCCCCGGCAAGCCCGCCGGGGCAAGACTTGTCGGGAACGCCTGCTTCAACTGTACGAACCCTAGGGTCCGCAGGAGCAGACTGTTCCTCAGCAACTTGGTCGTTGATCTTGGGGACCTTGGCGGCGGCTTCAGGAAGATCCGCCGGCAAGTAGTCGCCGGAGACCAACTTTCTCTTCTTTCTTTGCCCAATTGATGGTGTAACGGATGGCTGAGTTAGCTTGAGCATGAAGGTTCCTGGTTCCACAGGTAGCTTCAATGCAGCACACTTTGACAGGCCGTCTGCGATGTCATTTTGAGCCCTCGGAACGTGCTCCATCTGTATGCCTTCAAAGTGCTCTTCAAGCTTTCTCACTTTGTCAACGTAAGCTTCCATCAATGGGCTCTGGTAGCTCTTGTTTACTTGTCGGACAACCAACTGCGAATCTCCCTGCACAATCAGCTTCTTGATCCCAAGTTCTGCTGCAATCCTGAGGCCGGCAAGCAAACCTTCATACTCTGCAGTATTGTTTGTCACTTGCTCCTTGGGAAAGTGCATTTGGACAACGTACTTGAGGTGCTCTCCGGTGGGTGCGACAAGAAGCACACCAGCACCGGCGCCTTGCAGCGAGAAGGCACCATCGAAGTACATTATCCATTCTTTGCTTGCTTCTTTGGCGGGCATGCTTGTCTCTGGAACTTCTTCGTCTGGTGTTGGTGTCCATTCTGCTATGAACTCTGCCAATGCTCTGCTCTGAATAGTTGAGGTACTCTCAAACTTAAGACCAAAGCTTGACAGCTCCAGTGCCCACTCGACAATCCTTCCTGTTGCTTCTGGATTTTGCAATATCCTCTTCAGCGGAAAGCGAGTGACCACTGTTATCTCATGTGCTTGGAAGTAGTGGCGCAGCTTTCTCGAGGCCATGAGGAGGTCGAAAAGCAGCTTCTGCACTCCAGAGTACCCGCCTTTTTCAAGATTTTGAAAAACGACAGGGCGCGTTCTGCAGACTTAGAAATGAACCTCCTGAGGGCAGCCACACAACCAGCAAGTCTCCGTACATCCTTGACGCGCTTCGGGGCTTCGATCTGCTCGATGGCTTTGATCTTGTCGGGATTAGCTTCAATCCCCCTCTGGGACACAAAGAACCCGAGAAGCTTGCCGGAGGGGACTCCGAAGACGCACTTCTCGGGGTTGAGCTTGAGTTGTATCTTGCGTAGGTTTTCTAAGGTTTCTTCTAGGTCTTGAATCAGGGTATCTTTGTCCTTGCTCTTGACAACTATATCATCCATGTAAGCTTCTACATTCCTGTGTATCTGTGGTTCAAAAGCAGTGTGGACCACCCTTGCAAATATTGAACCCGCATTCTTCAATCCAAAGGGCATACGTATGAAACAGTAAGTGCCACATGGAGTAATGAATGCGGTCTTCTCTTCATCCTCTTTAGCCATGAATATCTGGTGGTACCCGGAGTATGCATCAAGAAGTGAAAGCAACTCACATCCAGCCGTGGAGTCAACGATCTGGTCGATGCGCGGCAAGGGAAATGGATCTTTGGGACAAGCTTTATTCACATCGGTGAAGTCTATACAAAGTCTCCACTTCCCATTAGCTTTGCGCACGACAACTGGATTGGCCAGCCACGTGGGATGAAGTACACCTCTAACAAGGCCTGCTGCATCCAACTTCTTGATCTCTTCAGCGATGAACTCTTGGCGTTCCAATTCTTGCTTCCTAACCTTCTGCTTGACGGGCCACGCATGAGGACAAACGGCAAGCTTATGCTCAATTACTTTTCTGGGAACGCCGGGGATGTCAGACGGTTGCCATGCAAACACGTCGACATTCGCCCGCAGGAAAGCAACGAGCGCGCTTTCCTATTTAGGATCAAGCGTGGCGCTGATGGTGAAAGTACCACCAGTGCCGTCCTCCTTGGTGGACACCTTCTTGGTTGCAGGTGGAGCTGCCATTCCTTTCTTGCACTTGCCGGTGGAGCTCGATGGTGCGTCCTTGACGGCAGCGCAGCACTCCGAAGAGGTGCGTTTGCCGGAGTGGGCTCCAGAGGTCTTGTCGGACTTGGTCTTGTTCTTCCCCCCGGGAGCTTTAGCGGCAAGTGTCTTGCTGTCTGCCGCGGCTGCTGCATCCCGGTAGATCTTGTCGGCGCAGATAAGCGCGTCCTTCTTGTCGCCGGGGACAGAGATGACGCTTATTGGCCCTGGCATCTTAAGCATGTTGTAAGCATAGTGAGAGGCTGCCATGAACTTGGCGAGCGCCGGACGGCCAAGTATCCCATTGTATGGCAACGGGATATCGGCAACGTCGAAGGTGATCCTCTCAGTCCTGAAGTTTAGCTCTCCGCCAAAGGTTACTGGCAGTGTAATCTTCCCCTTCGGCTTGCTCCTTCCCGGGTTGATCCCTTGGAACGTGCCGGTCTCTTCGAGCTCGCTGTCGGGGATCTGCAGCTTCCGGATCACAGCGGAGGAGATCAGGTTCAGGCCGGCCCCGTCGTCAACCAGCATCTTGGTGACCTTGAGGTTGCGGATGGTTGGTGAAACCAACATCGGCAAGCACCCGACCGCAGTTGTGCGACCAGGGTGATCCTCAATGTCGAAGATGATGGGCGTGCTGGACCACTTCAGCAGCTTGCGCGACTCGACGGGTGGCTCTGCTGCATTTACTTCCCGCACCCATTGTTTGAGTTGGCGATAGGAAGTATGCAGAGAGGCCCCTCCATCGATGCACAGAACTTCTGTGGCCTTCTGGAACTCCTGCTCGCTCTTGTCTCCGTCGTCCATATCCTCGTCGTCGTCTTCGTCTTCGTCCTTGTCGCGGCCGCGGGGAGGTCTATCTCCTTGCCGCTGCTTGGCCTTGCCGCGGCGTCCTCCCCGGCCATTGAATGGCCGCTTCTTGCCGGACTCTCCTCCACCTCCTTGGGCCTTCTCTTTGTCGCGTCGCTCGTACTCAGCCTTCTGCTGCTCGACGAGGTATTCGACCCTTTTGCAGTTCTGGAGATCGTGGCCCTAGGTACGGTGGATCTTGCAGTACTGCTTGTCGGAGCCGTCCTGCTTGTCGGCGGCTGCTACAAGGGCAGCTTCCTTGATGGAGCTACCAGCCTGAGCTTTCTTGGCGCCAGCCTCCTTGACGGACTGCTCCACAGCCAGTACTTCTTTGTTCTTCTTCTTCTTATTGTTCCGCCGCCGGTTTTTCCTTGCCGGGGCGGCATCCTCACTGTCTGTTCCTCCTGCTCCAACATCCTCTCCGGGGAGTCTCCTCCCCTCTTCAGCGCGTGCGCACTTGTCAGCCAGAGCATAAAGCTCACTGACGTCTCGTATTTTGCACATCGCCATCTCCTCCCTCATCTGACGGTTACGCACGTTCTGATGGAACGCGCTAATAACCGCGGCAGGGTGGACGTCCGGGATGTTGTGTTGGACGCGGCTGAATCTCTGGATGTATTTCCGCAGGGACTCTCCTTCCTTCTGGGCTAGAATGTGAAGGTCGCTCTCCTGGCCGTGGGGCTTGTGGCCGCCCGTGAAGGCGCCGACAAACTGGTGGCACAGGTCTGCCCAAGAAGAGATGGAATTCTCCGGCAAGTGCATGAGCCAAGATCTGACATTGGGCTTGAGCACAAGCGGGAAGTAGTTTGCTAGTATCTTCTCGTCGCGTCCCCCGGCAGCCTGCACCGCAATGGTGTAGATGCTAAGGAACTCTGAGGGATGGGTCTTGCCGTCGTACTTCTTGGGTATGTCGGGCTTGAAGTTCTTCATGCTGGGCCACTGGACTTGCCGCAGCTCTCGGGTGAACGCAGGGCAACCTGCCACGTACGGCAAGTCGCCTGGTTCACCGGGCGCGTGCATGTCGACAGCGGTCCCAGCGCGCTAGTCGGACTGTCGTCGTGCTTCTCTTCGACGCTCGATGCGAGTCCGAGCGTCTTCTTGTCGCCTGTCGTCGAGGACTTGGCGTTGATCGCGGCGGGCTCGTGGATCCGACGACGCCGTGGAGTCGTCATCGATGTTGATCCGGCGAGTCGGCGATTTCTGCTTCCGCGGCGGGGAGTGCACGGTAGTTGCACCCCCGGCGGTCTTGTCTCCATCAGCCCGCGCCTGGCTGACTTGCCACGGCCGTGATGTTGCCGGCTGCTGCGGCGTGTCGTTGTTGGCGAAGGCGATGAGGCTTTGAATGGTAGGCCTCCAGTCTTCGGCCTTGTCTGCCGCTGGAGGGAAGTCGAGGAGCAGCTGAGCTCTAGCTAGAGCCTCTGCTGGAGTGGAGGGGAGCGGTGGTGAGCGGTGTGAGGAGCGAGATATGCTCGGACTTCTAACAGCGTTAGAAGGAGCAGGGTCTCGCCCCGGCGACCGCGCCTTGCTCGTGCCTGCACGTTGGCCTTGAGCGTCCCGCGACCCGCCAACTTGGCCTTGTCCTAGCAAGCGGATGGTACCCTGCGTACCACGCCGCTGTCGTTCCGGCACCTCCTGAGAGGGGCGCGGTGCATGCACGGACACCGAGGTCTTGGAGTGGGCTCGGTCGTCCGTCTTGTCCTTGGACTTGGCGGCGCCGTGAGTTTCCTCGCCGGCGTCCGTCCTTCCGCCAGCGTCTACCCCACCAATCGTTGGTTCTGGTGGTGGTGGGATCGATGCGGACGGGCCTCCGACCTCCGAAGCCTTCTTCTTCGGCGGCATGCTGATGTACTCGATGAGGTTGATTAAGTTGACGAAGCTGCTGAAGATTACGCCCGCGTGAACGCCGGATCAGGTTCGCACAACCTCGACACCCCCTACCTGGCGCACCAAAGATGTCGGGGAAACTGATCGCCCACGAACACCTATGGGACCGGAGCCCCTTTTCGGTACGGCAAGGGAGCGGAGGGAGCACAAAGAGCGGATCGAGGCGTGCACGCTGTCAGTTTACCCAGGTTCGGGCCGCACGGATGCGTAAAACCCTACTCCTGCCTTGGCTTTGTTATTGAGTTCTTGGCTCGGGAGCAAGAAGATCTACAGTACCGGCTACACCAAGCGTGGGAGTGATCAAACTCCGGAACCCCCTCTACGTTGTGCATGGGCCTTCTTTTATAGGTCAAAGGGGTCACCGACAGGTGGCAACGTAGTTGAGGGTAAAAACGTAAAACTGGTGGTAGTTGTAATAGTGCATGTACAGTGGTCTATACCTAACCCTGACGGTGGGGGACAAAGGCATTGAATGCCCGTCGCCGTCGCCCCCAAAAGCGTCCGTCCGGGCGTCTCCGTTCGCCAGGACGGTGGCCTAGTCATCTTGGCTTGCCACCGTGTACCCCAGGCTGCACAGCCATCTGCCACGTGCCCCTCGAAGGGCCCCAGGGCGACGCATGGCCAGATGAGCTGGAGCGCAGGCACACAGTGCAAGCTTGCCGCGGCAAGCACCTTGCCGCGGTCGCTACCTTGCCGCGCCCGGAAGCTTGTCGCTCTCCGGGCCTTGCCGGGGCGCGCGATGCGCCACGGCGAGTCTTCTGAAATGCCATTCTTTGGCCTTCCTGGCAAGCTCCTTTTGCCAGGGCCTTGTACTAATAGGGTGGTCTTGAGCCTGGAGCGGCCTTCCCGGCAAGCTCCTCTTGCCGGGGTCTTGTTTCTTAACTTGAATACTTTGTTCTTGAATGGCTCAAAAGGAATTAGGGTGGGCCTTGGCGAGCGCGTGGCAAACCCTGCCATGGGATGCTGCTACTGCCCGTGCACAAGTCGGGATACTAAGGTACCCCTACTTTAGTACACCGACATCTTGCCACTGAAAGAGTATAGCAAGCATAGTAGATATTGCATCATTAGGAACTTTTCTTTTATTAGTGACAATATCTTTCATATATTTTGAATAAGGAAGTAACTTAATAGCATCAGTCAAAGGGATTTGAAGAAAAAGAGGTTTAATCCACTCACAAAACTTATTGTAATGCTCTTCTTCTTTAGATTTGATGGACTTACCTGGAAAGGGCATGGGTTTTTGTACCCATGGTTCTCTTTCTTTCCCATGTTTTCTTGCGATGAAGTCTTCTTTAGTGTACCTCTTACGTTTGTCAGGTGCTTCTTCCTCTCGAACTTCAGGCGGATCATTCTTCTCACTATCCTTACCTTCAGGTTCAGCACCGTCTTCAGTCTCAGCATCGGATATAGATACACTGTTGGGATCAACAGCTGACTCTTCATCTGCAATAGGATCATTAGAATTGTCAGTCTCCTTATGTTTCTTCTTTTTCTTTGGAGAGCCAACAATTTCTTCTTCCTGCATTTGAGAATCCTGCTCGATTCTCTTCGGATGTCCCTCTGGATAGAGAGGATCTTGAGTGCTAGTTCCTCCTCGGGTCTTAATCCCGAAAGCATGCAAATTATCTTGTTTGGCATTGTTAGCAAGCAGATCTCTTTGCACATTAGAAATTTGGTCAAGCTGAGTTTGAACCATATGAAAATGCTTCACAAGACATTGAACATCATTAGCTGTTCTATCTAAAACATCAAGCAGTTTTTTGATAGCAAGAGAATTATCATGCAATTGACTTTGTATCCTCTCATTAAAATGGTTTTGTTTCATAATAAAACTATCAAACTCATCTAAACATTGATCAGGAGGCTTACCATGAGGGATGTCACTTGCGTTGAAATCTAAAAGAGAGTGTACCTCTACCATAGGAGGGTGAGTAGTAGGCTCACACAGCTTCTCAATAGGGGGTAGATTCTTCACGTCTTCAGCTTTAATACCTTTCTCTTTAATAGACTTCTTTGCTTCTCGCTTATCTTCGGGGCTAAGAACAAATATGCCCCTCTTCTTTGGTGGTGGAGGTGGTTCAGGGACGGACCAATCTTCATGGTTTTTGGCAATCCTGCCCATCAAATCCTCCGCGTCGTCTGGTGTTCTTTTCCTGAAAACACAACCAGCACAACCGTCCAAATAGGACCTGGATTCATCCGTTAGACCAGCATAGAATATATCGATTAATTCATTCTTAGGAATTTCATGTCCTGGTCTAGCCCGAATCAGACCGCGGTACCTCCCCCAAGCTTTAGGGAGGGACTCATCCTGCAACTGTTTAAAGTTATAAATTGTTTGTAAAGCAGCATGTTGCATGTGAGCAGGAAAGTACTTATCAACAAAAGAGTGAGCTAAGTCTTGAGGACTCTTAATGGAACCGCATGGGAGTGAATCATACCATGCTTTAGCACCTTCCTTCAAGGAGAAAGGAAGAAGCTTGGTGATATAAAAGTATCGTATCTTCTCATCTGTGGTAAACAGGCCACCTAACTCACCGAGTTTAGTCAGGTGTGCAATAGCATCATCATTTTCTCTGCCATAAAAGGGTTCAGCTTCAACCATAGGTATAAGTGAAAGATCAACAGAGAAATCATAATCAGGATCATCAATGCATATAGGAGATGTAGCAAATTCAGGATCAGGAACAGTTTTGTTCTTCAAAGAGTGTTTTTCAAATAGTTTCTTAATAACTTCAGGGTCAGAGCCAGAAAACTCTGTCAGTTCCCTGCATAAATCTTCATCAAGCATATAGTAATCATCATCAAGGAGCCTCTCTTTGAGTTTACTCAAATCAGGATAATCATAAGTTTCACCAATAGGGTAGCGAGTAACAGGAAGTTCAATTCCAGACTTTTTAGCAGCAGCAGCAATTTGTTTCTCAAGAGCATAACCAAGCGAACTAATATCATCAAAAGTAGTAGAAGCATCATCAAGAGTATCGGACATAGTAACAGATTCAGTAGGAGCATCATGTGGTGGTGGTGAGGCAAACTTACTCATAACAGAAGGTGAATCAAGTGTAGCACTAGTGCTCAGAGCAGTACCTCTTCTTGTAGTAGATAGTAAGATCGGAACCTTGGGGTCTCCTTTCTTACCCATAGTGGATGAAGTGCAGCAGGTAGGATACCTCAAGTCGACTTGTAAATATTGCTATGCTCCCCGGCAACGGCGCCAGAAAACGGTACTTGATAACCCTCAACCGTAAGGGATCGAGATAGTCTTCGCGGGTAAGAATAACCCAATTTATTGATTCGACACACGGGGAGCCAAAGAGTATTTATAAGCTTTGACAGTTGAGTTGTCAATTCAACCGCACCTGAAATATACTTACTTGCAACAAAAGATAAGTGGTAACAGTGATATGATAGTGATAATAGTGATAGTAAAAGTAAACAGCAAAAGTAAATAGTGAAGGTAAATGGCAAAAGTAGCAACTAGTGACAAGCAGGGTTTAAAACACTGTAGGCTAGGGAGATGGATGGTTGGGCGCTGCATGGATGAGATAGATTCTAACTTGGGGCACGGCACACGGAAAAGTAATGATCATCTAGGCAAATATCAAACATTAGGCATGTATCTCGTAGGTAGTTGTACGTGCTTGCAATAAGAACTTGCACAACATCTTTTGTCCTACCATCCCGCTACGAACGGGGCCAAAAGGAACTTATGGAGATTAAGGTGCTCCTGTCAAAGAGCACCGGAACAAAGCAATGAACTCAATGGATACATGTAATCCTCAAACTACGGACCATCCCCTTTGGTGTCCCAAGCTGTCACTTTTGGGATCGCCGGTTCCGAACCGTAATAGGTGCAAACAACTCGTAGATAGGATCACGAACACAAATATATTCATGCAAACACATATGGTTCAGATCTGAGATCATGGCACTCGGGCCCTAAGTGTCAAGCATTAAGAATAACAAGTTGAAGCTAAGATAATAAACACCATAGTAGATGATAGGCAACATGCCCCCAACGATCTGACAAACTTTTACATGATCTAACTCATCCAATCCCTACCATCCCCTTCGCCTACAGCAGGGGAATTACTCACACATGGAGGGAGAAGTCATGGAGGGATGATGGAGTGGTGATGATGATGACGATGGCGACGATCTCCCCTCTCCGGAGGCCAATTCAGCCTCCAGATTAGCCCTCCCGAGGAAGAACAGAGGGTGGCGGCGGCTCCGCGACGGAAAACTGCGAAAAGAACTTCTGATCTGGGGTTTCCGCGTCGTGAGTAAAAATACGAGGCAAAGTAGGGCACCAGGTGGTGTGGGCCCCACCCAGGCGACCCCCCGGCGCGGCCCAGGGGGGGGGGTCGCGCCCACAGGGCGCCTGGGCACCCCCTGGCCCCCCTCTGGCCCCTCTTCTGGCCCCTGGTTCCTTCGGGTGCGTGGATTTTCTGTGATTTTTCGTGGATTTTTCTGAGATACCTAAAAATCCGTTTTCCTGCACACAATAAAACCATACAGGCAGCTCTGCTGAAAATAGCGTCAGTCTGGGTTAGTTTAGTTCAAATCATGCAAGAATGAGGTCAAAACAATATCAAAAGTGTTTGGAAAAGTAGATACGTTTGAGACGTATCACGGTGCATATCCTGATTTTGCATAACCTATACCCTGGTCATCATAGGCCAACGTTGCATCTTCTTGGGGCACTATCAAGGGTATCACCATCTTCCGGGTCTTCATGTCCTTATTCCTCGAGGATGGATTTCCTGTTGACATCGTCTTGTTGTGGTGTCGTCAATCTTGTGTGCTAAAGTGGTGGGTGAGTGTTTGGCAAGGTGCACTCCACGAGGATTACAGAAAATCCAGTGGTCAGGGGCATAGGGGTTCTAGCGACCAACAGTTTTGAAGGGGGGAGAGATTAGGTATAGCCTAGTTTTCGAAAAACTGAGAAGGGAAGAGAAGTATAGATAGTTTTGAAAACTAGCAATAGTTTTGGAAATAGTCTTGCCCTAACTAATGACCATGCTAACTAAGGCTTCCTACAGTCAGGATGGCTCTGATACTAGCTCTGTGGGGACCCTGACTTATAAGTCGAGATCACCGAATGCACGTGTACAGTGATCCCAGAGATCAATGCTCACTGAACACACAGAAGCTGAATAACAAGAGTCTTACATCCATACATACCGTATTACACAAATAGGACCATAATGGTCAAGTCTTGAGTATATCATCGTAGCAGAAATCTTCAATAACAACTTGGACCCATGCCATCTGCCTTAACCCTACAGGCATTCTGACTCGGAAGCGTCCTAGCTCGCATGCTCGTCACCAAGAAATCTTCATCATATCATGTTCTCTCATGCCTGTCCAATAAAATAACCAGTGGCAAGCCAATGAGTACTTTGAATGTACTCGCAAGCAACCCAAGTGTGATGACAGAATAATTATGCAAGGCTCTACTGCTAAATTGGCAGTTTTGCGGAAAGCTAGTTTTTCATATGCAAGTATGATCAACATATAACATGGACATGCATGTGTCTGAAACAAGTATCAGGAGGTTACAGACATCATTATCGAGAAAGAGTTGTAATCAACTCATGCTCAAGCTCATTGTGACTTCCTCACAATCACATCAACAGATCCACCATACCGTGTTGTTTTCCAGAAACTTATGGACATAGTCTAAGTAGCACCACCCAACTGTCCTTGACCGCGGACACGGCTATTCAAATAGTTTGACACTCTGCAGAGGTTGCACACTTTACCCACTAGATCCAGGGAACTTCCGTGACATCCATGACCCGCGGTACCTCAAGTACCCGGGGTAAGCACCCGATCACTATCTTTCCCTAGGCGACACTAATATGGAGTCCACTCGATTGGTAACAGCCCCGTGCCAACATTTCACTTCTTAAAATTGTGGAGTCTTGCTCCCATATTAATCACATACCACTGACACGGGGTAGCAACGGTGTGTTCGGTGCCCTGTGAAAATAGTCATGGCCGCCTATCCAAGCACGACCCCGTCCCGAGAGTGACCTCATGTCACCCCCGTCACTAGTAATGCGGGCACCATGCTAGTATCGAGCTAGGTAATCAATAATGCCCTTTCCCATATAAGGGTAGAGTGGCTGCGCATGTTTGGTTGGGACGGTAGTCACATATAAATCTAATCCATCTCTGTAAACAACACACTCATCAAGCCTCGGTACACTACTTCTTCACCAAGTAGTGCCCTAGTTCCTCATCAACTCCCAGGGGCATTAGTGGCACCCACTGGGTTATCTGCAAGTATGTCAGACCACACTTGTTTCTCTCAATGCATAACCCTGACCCATTTTGCGTAGCCAACTACTATAGCATACATCTATCTATTCCCACCCATATAACCCTCATAGGAAGGTAGGGTCATGTTTGATGCAAGTTTCAATAGTAAGCAACAAGGGTAGCAACCAAAGTGGTCTCCACCTCAACATGATTCCGATGCATTGATAATAAGGTGCTATGAGACATGCATAAAAAGGTTTCTCGAACATGGTCAAAGGGCTTCTTGCCTTATCCTTCCGAGTCTCCAAACCTTCTGGTCCATCTCCGAGTACTCCGTTTATTTCGTCAACTAACGATGTAAACAATCATAATAAGCAACACAACAAGGCAAAAATAAAAGTGCTCTAAAAATAGGAGTTGGACTTTTCTAGGATACCTCTGGTCATATTAGAAATGACCAAGGTGTTTTCATAGACATTGGATCAATGGATAGTTTGGAACATTTCAATATGATGGAATCAAGGGTTTAATGGATTTGAAAGAAGTGTACAGAAATATATTCTTGAATGATGAGCAAAGGCACCCATCAACAAGTCATGATTTTAGAAGCATCTAGGAGTTGGTTTCACTGGATTTGGAATTCAAATGAATTTCCTAGGATTTTGCAAAGCTGATAAATATGAAGAAATGGCTAATTATTTGGTGGGGTACAGAAAGTATTAATAAAAATGTTCTAAAACTAAGTTTGGATATGACAAGCACCTAGGAATTTGAATCACTGCATTTGGATCAAATTTGAGCCCTCTGTGATTTTCTAAAGTTCATCACAGAAAATGAAATAAGGGTATTTGCTAATTATTTGTGAAGGAAAGGTTCCTGGAAAAATGTGCATGTTGCACCATGTGATAGAGCATGATTTATGGAGTCACTGGAAATTTGAATCACCAAATTTGGAGTTCAAATGAATTGTTTAAGCATTTATGAAGTTTACAGAAAAAAGAAAAAGGGAAAAGGGGAGGGGTTTTATACCTATACTGCGTTTTAGCGCAGTATAGCGCCGCAGCGCTCTGGGCAGGCCCAACTGCACAGCAGCGCGCAGGGAACCTGGCCACGTCGAAGGCGCCTGCCAGGAAGGGCGTTTCCGCGCGGGGAAGGCGGCCGAGGCCAGACCCGTTTCCACTTAAACGGAGGGGCCTGCCCACTGGGTCGCTGACGCGCGGGCCCCCAGCGGCAGGCCGTCTTCTTCCTCCCGCGCAGTACGACGGGGAATAGGGGAGGTATGGCCGAGCGGCCCCGGCGCTTTCCCCGGCGACACCGACCACCTCCGTCGACGCCCAGCACACCGGCGCGCTCAGGACGGTGTGCCGCACCCGTAGAGGTGCGCCACGACCGCTGGGGTGGCCGGACTCGAGCGGCGCATCGGCCGCGGCGGACGGTGGCGATGGTGATGTTCAACACGGCGAGGAGAACACGAGGAGGAGGGAATGGAGCCTGGGGTGAGTTGGCGGTGGTGATGAAAGGGTGCGGGGATGCTCAGGGGGAGGAGAGAAAGGTCGAGGCCTGCGAATTTAGGCGGCGGCCGGCGGCTCTGCTCCGGCCGTAGTGATGGATGGAGGGCACGGGAGGAGGAGTGGGACGGTCCAAGAGGATCAGGAGAGGGAAAGGGAGTCCAGGGCATAGAGAGGGAGGCTCGATATGGCCTTATGTGCCGAGGCTTCGGTGCACCGTGGGTAGCATCCACGGCCATGGCCAAGGCAGTGCCAGGGGACGGAATTGGCACACAAGCCCTTGTCCAGGGTGTTCGTGGGCATGGTCTAGGACCAGGGAGAGAAGAAAGGGAGCGGGGAAACGGTCAGAGGAGTCGCGGGTGTGAGCTCGCTTGCTGGAGCTCGGGGTCGGCCGGTGCGCGTGCGAGCAGGGGTGAGAGAGGAGGAGAGAGGAGGGGGCCGACCGCCCAGCGTGTCCCGGACGTCGAGGCAGCCTCGGGGGACACGAGGGGGGAGGCCCTAGGTGGTCGGGGCCGGTGATTGGGGGCGGCTACAGTGCGCCATGGCACTGTAGCGCGCTCCAGGGCACCCGTTTGGCCGGCATGGCCGTGCCCTCGCCGCTCTGGACGCGTCCATCATGCCCAAAGCTGTCAGGGGGGTCGAGGGGGTAGTAAACAATTGAGTGATGGCCCTGGATGCTCTGGGGAGCCACTGGAATGAGGAGGGAGGTGAAGGAGGAGGTGAAAACTGTTGTCCAGAAGAGTAAATTGGGGTTTTACCCCCTCCAGTGATTGAGCTGAGGCATGGGAGGGTTACTGGAGGTAGAATAGGACTAGGAGAAGCTGTGGTAAGAATTTTAGGTGAAGGGGAATAGTAAAAGTGGTCAAAACAAGGGTTTTGGTAAATTGGCAGAAGGTGTTTGATCATGTTTTGGGAAAGCAATTGACCTCCAATTGGCATGGGACTTAACAGGATGGAATGTCACATACATTTAGGCCCTTCCACCAAATTTGAGCTCATTAGGGCAAAGTTGCCAATGTAACTTTGGTGAACCCTAGAAATCAACAGAAATGGTTTCACCTTGTTTGAGTTAAGCTAATCATCTCCCCTTGATGCACCACTTGGTGTAGTATCATAATTTGGGGTTATGATCATGCTCACAAAGTTTGAAGCCCCAGGTAAAAAGTTGACAATGTAGAGTTGTTCAAATTTGAAATGAACAGAAATGGTTTTGGGGCACTTAGATCTAGTTATGCTTCTCCAAAACTTGTTCCATTTGGCATAGATGCATAATTACATCATTTTAGCATGTGCACCAAGTTTGAGAGTATTTGGACAGGTTTGGCAATGTAAAGTTGCTCAAACTTCAAAATGGACAGAAATGGTTTTGAGGGGATTGGATGATGTTTCCTTGATCTTCATGGCATGAGGCTTTGCAAGATCATCAAATATGTCACATGTGACATGATAGAATTTCCCTGGAATTTTTGGAGAATATTCCCTGTGTAAATATTTCAAAAGCTTGAAATATCCAGAAAGGGTTTTGGAAGAATTTGTCCAATATTTTGAACATGACCATGTGTTGAAACTCTTATATATGGACAATATATGTCCTATGAGTTTCCCTGAATTTTGGCAAATATTTTTGAAATACTTAAATAATTTTTCCCTATTAAAGACCATTTCTTGCCTTAAAGAAAAGCTTTTAAATAAAATATAAAAATAACTTTTAAAATTATAACTTTGTAGTTTCTGGGAGTCCTATACCTAATAGGATTCAAATATACTTTTTGAAAGATTTTGCACACCCTAAATAAGGTACTTGCAGTGCAAACCTCAATTCAGGGGTTTTTGGAAAACTAATTTTGGAAAATACTATTTGGCCAAAATATTTTTATAAGAAAATTCTATACTGGTCTATACACATGGCATGATCATTGGGAAAAGATTTTGGATCAAGGAGATGAAGTATAAGAGTTGGAGGATTTATTTGATTTTTAGAGCACTAGCAAACAGCAGACAAAAGTCAAATCAAGCAAAGTCAAAAACACTCAAAAGTTTGTGTAAATCCACTTTTTTTAACATGATAATTAGCTTATGCAATGTGGCATGAAAATCAGGGTGTGACAGACCTACCCCCCCTTACAAGAATCTCGTCCCCGAGATTCCCAGACTAGGCGTGGAAAGGAATACGGAGTCTTGGATACGGGGTAGTCTTCACTTCTTCTTGTTGGTTCTGCTTCCGACTGGTGCTCCATGGATTCTTGAAGTACTTGGTGGTGTGGCTTCTCGCTTGCTGCCTTCCTTGATGGCGGTTGCTGAGGGGTCTCTTGCGTAGGTTAGGTTGAGTTGGATGTCAAAGGCTCGGTGATCGATGTCCTTGCGGGCACCGGGCTAGCTAGGAAGTAAGAAGTACATCCAGAGTGGGGACTCGTGGAATATTTGGTGTACGGTGGGTATATCAGGTGGTAAATCTAGCTGGGAGCCGTCTACTATTTGTCTTGCAGTGGCCTTGAAGAAAGGTTGATAAATCTCGGTGTGAGCGTTCCTTCGACACGGAAATGCTCGGTACCTTCGAGAGGAGTGGTTTGCAGATACGCCCGGTCCTCGACGTGGAAGTTTACTTCTAGATGACGGTGGTCGGTGTAGTTCTTCCTTCTTGACAGGGCGGTCTTCAAATGTCTTCTATCCAGCTGTCTGTCTCTTCTTTGTCTTCGGGCAGACAAGTAGGCCATCAAATAATGATGTTACCCAACTTGTCCAATTACTCCATGAGGTCTATGGGGGTACGCAAGGTAGGCTGGTGTATTGGTGGTGGTCTCCGTTGAGTATTTGCAAGGTCTTCCTGACTTAGAGCCAAGGCCCGTGGTCGGGATCTGACCAGGTTGTGGCTTGGTGGGGCTTAAGGGTTTCAAGGGTTCTAGTGAGTGAGTGAACGTTTATTATCTTATCCTTAAGCACAGTTTGTGAGATGCCAATAGCTCTATCTAATACTCCGAACAATAAAAAACATCTTCTCGCATAGACCATCTTCAATCACCACTCATGCCATACATATCCTCAGTACTCTCAAGAGACGGTCTAACAAAATTGTACTTGCCTACGATCCCCAATCCATATGTATGTCTACCCCGAAAATCCATGGGTAGGTCATACATGCTGCTGAGCTTAAATTAAACTCCACAATCAAAGCACTCAACCTATTCTCGCAAGGCTCACGATAATGCATCTCTATTCTAAGGAAACATGTCATATGCCACTCCAAGATTTTGTTTCCTTCCTATAGATCAACTCCAATAGCCCGGAAATTCCCATCAATCACCACATAATCCAGCAATCTACAATCCGATGTCTACGGTGTTCCACAAGATCTCAAGTCCCTATAATACCCAAATACTTGGAAGGACTATGCATTACGATAGTAAGCCCACCAAATTCCCATCATCCGGGTCAAGTAAACTCCAAGATCATGATTATATAGATCCCTAAGTCAACTCCGACAAATAATCCAATCTCCTAGGTTATTGTCCACCGAGAAGCATGATATCATAATTAGGATCATAGGTCTAAATCCAATTTACTCCGAACCATGCAGGCATATCAAGCATTTATACCAACCAGAATCACCTACATAAATCCAAATCTCATGCCCAACGGGTACTCCTACATGCTTCCCCAAAGTCATGATCCTGCCAATATGAAAACCTCACAATTCATCAAGGTCTCAGATAATTTCTCGAAGTCACTGATATAAAGCCACCAAGTCATCTGTCTTATATCCTCAAATTGGTCTATCTATGGCATCGTCAGTTCTTGTGCTATATTAGGATGAAAATGTGCTCACTCACTGTGTCCACTAGTTCCTTTACGAACCCAGTGTTGTGCAAGGTTGCAAAGGCTTAACAGGTTCTCTCGCAATTCTATGGGTTAAGCACATGGTTAAGGGTTCGTGCTGGAGTGTCTCGTGAAGTCTCAAAGGGTCTAGGAATGGGTTACTGGTCTGGAGGGTTAAACATAATTCTACGGGGTTGCACTTGGTCGTGGAGGTCGTGGCAGGAGCCTTCAGTGCCAGTTGGCTGCCGAGGTAGAATCCTTGGTGCATCTTGTCTTGCGGGTCTTCAGTTGGGGAGAGAGAAGAGAGGGGAAAAGTAGCATAGAGGAGGGAAATTCCTAAATGGGGTTCTAAAGTGCAGGTGCAAACAAACAGGTGCAAAAAGGCCGAAACAAAAGAAACAAGGCGAGGAAGATGACATAGCCATGCACTTGTTGCCTAGGGAAAAAGTGCGACTTATATCAAAACACAAACAAATAAAAGCAAACAACACACAATCATGGTTCTAGTCGAACCATCATACGGACTCGACTGCGCATAGGGGGTACACGACTCATCCTACCCTAGGGGTTCTCGGACTCAGTGTCGTGACTTGTGCCTCGTGCAGTCTTCTGAGTTTCTTCAGGTGTTGCTATGCCCCTTGTAGTTGCTTGATGAACGATCCGGGTTGAGCCTGAAGAATCTTCAACGACTTCTCGCCTGATGAGGTGATGTGGTGAAGGTGCCTCCTTGTAGCTGGCGTTGACTTGGTATTTTCTTGTCTCTTTAATCATGACGATCCCTTGTGCCTTCTGGGGCGTCGAGGGTACCAGGTGGGCAATCCGTATGCAATGACAATAACAATGCATAATGACTGATGGTGGTTCACAGTTTATTCATGGTGCTTTCCGTAAAATGCTTGAAAACTATGATGTCAACCATAGAAATGCATCCCCTTATCACCCACGAACTAGTGGTCAAGTAGAACTAAGTAATAGAGAGTTGAAATTAATTTTGCAAAAGACAGTTAATAGGTCTAGAAAGAATTGGTCCAAGAAACTTGATGATGCATTATGGGCCTATAGAACTGCATATAGATATCCTATGGGTATGTCTCCATATAAGATGGTTCATGGAAAAGCTTGTCACTTACCTCTCGAGCTAGAACATAAGGCATATTGGGCTATTAAAGAGCTCAATTATTATTTCAAACTTGCCAATGAAAAGAGGTTATTTTACATTAGCTCTCTTGATGAATGTAGAACCCAGGCCTATGAGAATGCCAAGTTGTTTAAAGAAAAAAATTAAAAGATGGCATGACAAAAGGATACGAAAGCGTGAGTTTAATGTAGGTGATTATGTCTTGCTATACAACTCACGTTTAAGATTTTTTGCAGGAAAACTTCTCTCTAAGTGGGAAGGACCTTACATTATCGAGGAGGTCTATTGTTCCGGTGCCATAAAAATCAATAACTTTGAAGGCACAAATCCGAAGGTGGTGAACGGTCAAAGAATCAAACATTATATCTTAGGTAATCCTATAAATGTTGAAACCAATGTTATTGAAACCGTAACTCGGGAGGAATACATAAGGGGCACTTTCCAGAACGATTCAGCCTCCGAAAAGGAAGAGGTATGTGATACGGTAAGTAAACCGACTCCAAAATAGTTCTAAAGGCAATTTTTCTCTGTTTTGGAATATTTAGAAAAATAGAAAAATAAGTGGCAGTCCGGAAGAGACATGAGTCGTCCACGAGGGTGGAGGGCGCTCCCCCTTCTCTGGGCGCACCCCCCTGCCTCGTGGGCAGCTCGTGTGCCTCCCGGACTCCGATTTCTTGTATGTTACTCCTTCTGGTCGGTAAAAATTCATTATATAAACTCCCGAAGGTTTTGACCTCAGTACCACGCAAAAATCCTCTGTTCATGTTTCAAGCTATTTTCTGCTAGGGTTTGCAAAGCCAGGCACCATGTCGTCTCCCTCCTCCAACAACGAAGGCAACGATGCTTGGCTAATGAAGATAGATCTGAAGAGGGAAGGACCCGAGGAGACCCACAAGGAGAAGAAGATCAAGAAGGAGGTGGAAGATCCGGCTCCGGCATTGGGAGAAGAAGACATCCATCAACCTCTTCCCAACCTCTTTACCTCAACTGAGATTGAAGCTTTCAGGATGATTGAGTTAGCTCAAATTAGAAACAAGCATCTCACAAGTGAAAAAATATTGTGTTGAAGGAATATATAGCTGCACTCAAAGCTATTATCCGCAAGCTGGAGGATCTTCTACGCTCGATATATGATGATCCAGCGTCACTACTTTCAACTCCATAATCACCACCCCCGAAGAAGGAGACATAATCATATGGGTATGGGCACTCCCCTTGGCAACTGCCAAGCTTGGGGGAGTGACCCCGGTATCGTATCACCATCACTCCTATCTTTACCGCTTTTCTTAGTTTGATCCTTTTGGTAGTATCTTGATCTACTAGAATAAATTTAGCATGATCTAGTTGTGAGCTTTTGCCTTATGATCTTTACCCTTTGTAATCGAGTCCATGAGCTATATAATAAAGATTAGTGTTGAGTCAAGGGCTTGGTTTCCTCACTTTGGTCATGATAAAAAGAAAGAAAATATAAAAAGTATCCAAGAGATCATATCGATCTTATGGGGAGTAATGACTTCACATATAAGAGTATGATGAATAAAAGTTGTTGAGAGTTGACAAACAAAGTTTTGGTCATCGTTGCAATTAATAGGAAGTAATAAAAGAAGAGAGGCTTCACATACAAATATACTATCTTGGACATCTTTTATGATTGTGCGCACTCATTAAAATAAGACATGCTAAAGAGTCGATGTTGGACAAGGAAGACAACATAATGGGTTATGTCTTCTTATATCCGAAATAAAGTATATTGTCATGGATCATCCAACATGTTGAGCTTGCCTTTCCCCCTCATGCTAGCCAAAACTCCTCGCACCAAGTAGAAATACTACTTGTGCTTCCATACATCCTTAAACCCAGTTTTGCCATGAGAGTCCACCATACCTACCTATGGATTGAGAAAGATCCTTCCAAGTAAGTTGTCATGCTGCAAACTCGCTAAAATATGTATGATTTATTAGTGTGGAGGAAATTAGCTTTATACGATCATGTGATATGGAAGTAATAAAAGCGACGGACTGCATAATAAAGGTCCTTATCACAAGTGGCAATACAAAGTGACGTTCTTCTATGCTAAGACTTTGTGCATCCAACCATAAAAACACATGACAACCTCTGCTTCCCTCTGCAAAGGGCCTATCTATTATTCTTGCCTTATAAGAGTCAAGGTGAAATTCACCTTTCCTTTTTACATTTTATCCTTTGGCAAGCACACTGTGTTGGAAAGATCCTGACATATATACCCACTTGGATGTAAGTTTTCATGGTCTATTACTGTTGACATTACCCTTGAGGTAAAGGGTTGGTAGGCAACACCATAAGCCCCTATCTTTCTCTGTGTCCGATTAAAACTCTGTAAACATAAGTATTGCGTGAGTGTGAGCAATTGTGAAAGACTATACGATAGTTGAGTATGTAGGTTTGCTGAAAAGCTCTGACTCTTTCTGATGTTACTATAAATTGCAATTGCTTCAATGACCGAGATCAAAGTTTGTTAGTTTTCAATGAAGTTTATGATTCATGCTTGATATGGTGAACAAATTGTTACTTTAGCATAAGAATCATATGACAATATATATATATATATGTATATGTTGTTGTTATGAGAATGATCATGATGCCCTCGTGTCTGTATTTTATTTTTATCGACACCTCTATCTCTAAACATGTGGACATATTTTTTGATATCGGCTTTTGCTTGAGGACAAGCAAGGTCTAAGCTTGGGGGAGGTGATACGTCCATTTTGCATCATGCTTATATGTTGATATTTAATGCATTAGGGGCTGTTATTACACGTTATGTCACAATACTTATGCCTTTTCTCTCTTATTTTACAAGGTTTACATGAAGAGGGAGAAAGACGGCAGCTGGAATTCTGGGCTGGAAAAGGACAAAACTCTGGAAACCTATTCTGCATAACTCCAAAAGCCCCGAAACTTCACAGGAGTCCGTTTCAGAAAATATAAAAAATATCTAGCGAAAGAAATTCATGAGGGGGTCCACCGGCTGTCCACGAGGGTGGGGGGCGCCCTCCCTCCTCTCTGGGCATGCCCCCCTGTCTCGTGGGCCCCCCGAAGGCCCCCCGATGCCCATCTTCTCCTATATGAGGTGTTTTTACCTAGAAAAAAAATCATAAGGAGGCTTTCGCGACCAGACGCCGCCGTCTCGAGGCGGAAACCAATCTAGGGCTCCGGCAGAGCTGTTCTGCAGGGGATACTTCCCTCTGGGAGGGGGAAATCATCACCGCCGTCATCACCAACAACTCTCCCATCTTGGGGAGGGCTATCTACATCAACATCTTAACCAGCACTATCTCCTCTCAAACCCTAGTTCATCTCTTGTATCCAATCTTTGTACCCAAACCTCAGATTGTTACCTGTGGGTTGCTAGTAGTGTTGATTACTCCTTGTAGTTGATGCTAGTTGATTTATTTGGTGGAAGATCATATGTTCAGATCCATTATGCATATTAATACCCCTCTGATCATAAACAATATTATGTCTTGTAGTAGTTACTTTTGTTCCTGAGGACATGGGAGAAGTCTTGCTATTAGTAGTCATGTGAATTTGGCCTTCGTTCGATATTTTGATGAGATGTATGTTGTCTCTCCTCTAGTGGTGTCATGTGAACGTCGACTACATGACACTTCACCATTATTTGGGCCTAGAGGAAGGCATTGGGAATTAATAAGTAGATGATGGGTTGCTAGAGTGACAGAAGCTTAAACACTAGTTTATGCGTTGCTTCGTAAGGGGCTGATTTGGATCCATATGTTTCATGCTATGGTTAGGTTTACCTTAATACTTCTTTTGTAGTTGCGGATAATTGCATTAGAGGTTAATCATAAGTGGGAGTCTTGTCCAAGTAAGGGCAGCACCCAAGCACCGGTACACCCACATACCAAATTATCAAAGTACTGAACGTGAATCAGATGATCGTGATGAAAACTAGCTTGACGAAAATTCCCATGTGTCCTCGGGAGCGCTTTCCTTTATATAAGAGTTTGTCCAGGCTTGTCCTTTGCTACAAAAAGTATTGGGCCACCTTGCTGCACCTTATTTACTCTTACCTTTTGTTACTTGCTACCAATTACCTTATCACAAAACTATCTGTTACCTATAATTTCAGTGCTTGCAGAAAATACCTTACTGAAAACTGCCTATCATTTCCTTCTGCTCCTCGTTGGGTTCGACACTCTTACTTATCGAAAGGACTAAGATAGATGCCCTACACTTGTGGGTCATCATGGAGCATCGGTTACCTATAAAGGCCGGTTTTAGGCCAAACAAGCAATCGGCCAGAAAGTTTAATCCAAAAACGTATGACTGGATCAAGGAAGAGATCGGTCATTTGCTTAAAGCTAATTTTATTAGACCTTGCAGGTATGCCGAGTGAATTTCTAACATTGTACCAGTAGAGAAGAAATGCTCCGGCAAGTTGAGGGTGTGCATTGATTTCAGAGATTTGAATAGAGCTACACCTAAAGATGAGTATCCTATGCCAATAGCCGATATGCTTAATAATGATGCTTCTGGACATAAGATCATCAACTTTCTTGATCGTAATGCGGGGTATAACCAGATTTTTATGGCCGAAGAGGATATGTCCAAAACGGCTTTTCGATGTCCCGGTTTGGTTTATTTGAGTGGACAGTGATGACCTTTGGATTAAAAAATGCCGGTGCCACGTATCAAAGGGCTATGAATTTATTTTTTCATGATTTACTTGATGTTATACTTGAGGTTTATATTGATGATATTGTTGTCAAATCGGATGCTTTTGAATCTCATCTAGCCGATTTGCGCTTTGCTTTTGAAAGAATGAAGAAATATGGGCTGAAAATGAATCATTTGAAGTGTGCCTTTGGTGGATAGGCTGGGAAGTTTCTGGGTTTCATTATTCGTGAAGATGGCATGGAAATTGACCCCAAAAAGATAGAAGTTATACAGAAAGTAGAGGCTCCAACATGCAGGAGACATATGCAAAAATTCATTGGCAAGGTCAATTACTTGAGGAGGTTCATAGCCAATCTATCAGGGAAGGTTGATGCATTTACTCCTATCCTCCGGTTAAAGAATGATGTTGATTTTACTTGGGGGGCAAAACTACAAGAGGCATTTGATATAATTAAGAAATATTTGTGCACTCCTCTGGTTATGAAAGCGCCCAGGCACAGGGAGCCATTTAGACTTTACATTGCAGCGGAAGAAGGTGTTATTGGTGATGTTTTAACTCAAGAGACCGAAGGAAGGGAGCATGTTATTACTTATTTAAGCCGACGCTTATTGGACGCCGAGACAAGGTATACATTTATTGATAAATTATGCTTATGCTTATATTATGCTTGTACAAAATTGAGACATTACCTAGTGCCTAGTACTTGCATTATAGCTTGTCAAACCGATGGCATCAAGTACATGTTGCATAGGCCAATTCTTAGTGGTAGAATTGGCAAGTGGGCTTATGCTTTAATTGAATATGATTTGGCTTAGGAATCTCTGAAATCCATGAAAGGCCAAATCATTGCTAATTTTATTGTTGAGCATCGGATTGATGACAAGCATGATATTGATATAAACCTTGTCTCGTTAGGACCATGGAGATTATATTTTGATGGTTCAGTTTGTAGCAATGGCCAAGGAGTTGGTATTGTTTATATATCTCCTCATGGTGCTGTTTTTGAAGCCTCGTGCCGCTTAGAATATTTTTGCACAAATAATCAAGCCGAATATGAAGCATTGTTATTCGGCTTAGAGATGTTGCTTGCCATAGGTGCTACACATATTGAGGCTTTTGGTGATTCGTTATTAGTAGTGCAGCAAATATCCAAAGTTTTTCAATGTTTTGACGAATCACTTAATGTTTATCTTGATAAGTGTCTAGATATAGTTTCTACTTTGGATTATTTTAGTATTGCTAATATATCTAGACATGACAATTGGAGAGCAAATGGGTTGGCACAACAAGCATCCGGCTATCATGTGGATCATGGCATGTTTCATATTTCTCAAAGGCCGATGTCTAGTCTTACCAACATAGGGGAGGCCGAACCGAAGCCCACCGTTTCGGCCAGTAACGAAATATTTAATGCAAGAGAAAATCAAGACTGGAGGAAACCCATTATTGATTATTTGTGTGATCCTAGTAAAAGGGTGAACAGGACTGTTCGGCATATAGCTTTCAAATACACAATGAGAGATGATGTTCTCTATCGTCGAACGGTTGATGATGTTGTTGTAAAGTGATTAGATGAAGACCAAGCAAGAGTTGCTATGGGAGAGCTCCATGAAGGTATTTGTGGCACTCATCAATCGAATCCCAAGATGAAATGGTTATTACGGCGTGCTAGGTTTTATTGGCCAACAATGGTTAATGATTGCTTCCGGTATTATAAAGGATGTGAAGCTTGTCAAAAGTTTGGTGATATTCAGTTGGCTCCCGCTGCTATGTTATATCCTATTATCAAGTCGTGGCCTTTTAGAGGTTGGGGATTAGACTTTATTGGAGAGATTCATCCTTCTTCTTCAAAAGGGCATCGGTTCATGTTGGTGGCGACTGATTATTTCACTAAATGGTCTGAAGCAATACCACTCAAAAATATGACGCATACAGAGGTAATTCAATTCATAACTGAGCACATTATTCATATATTTAGCATTCCTCAAACATTAACTACGGACCAAGGTTCATCCTTTATGTCACATCAAGTTAGAGAATTTGCCGAATCATATAAGATAAAGTTGCTCAATTCCTCCCCATATTATGCCCAAGCCAATGGACAAGCCGAGTCTAGCAATAAAATATTAATCAAGCTCATCAAGAATAAAATTAAGGATAATCCAAGGAGATGGCATGATCTACTGTCCGAAGCTTTGTGGGCACACATAATCTCAAGGCATGGTGCTACAAAGGTAACTCCGTATGAGCTCGTATATGGTCAAGAGGCTGTTTTAGCAGTGGAAGTGAATTTGAATGCTTTGAGAATACCCAAACAAAATGATTTATCGGCGGTAGACTATTATAACTTGATGATGGACAATATTGATGAAGTCAACGATAAACGTTTGGTTGCTTTGAAGGTGTAATACCTAGGATGCGACTATATCTCCTACGTGTCGAGGAACGAGTTAGAGACATAAGCGCATTCTGGAATGATGGCAAGCGTGGTATCTTTGCACAACTCATGTAAAAGAAAATGGATGGAAGAGTAAAATAGTTGGCTTACACTCGCCACGTCACACAATGAATACAATAGCACACATTCATCCAAATAACACAGGGTTCGACTACGGACGAAATCCAAACGAGAAAAGCTACCACAACCACAAGTCATGATCGCCCCTAGTAGGAACCACTATTGATCGTCGGGGTACGTTACATAGAAGTGACCACGCTCTTCATCGAACTCCCAGTGAAATTCTTGTCCATCTCCTGCGTCGTACTATATTGTACCTGCATCTGGTGTGTGTTGTAATCTGTGAGTCACAAGGACTCAGCAATCTCATTCCTGGGTATCAAAACTAACAAAGCCTTTAGGTGTGGAGAGGTAATAAAGTGGTTGCAGCAAGCACTAAGCAACTAGCTTACGAAGTCAGGGCGAGATGAGGATATGTGCCAACGGTCGCCAAAGATGATCAATAAGTGATCCTAGCTGCTCACGTTCATGCAAAACCCCACCGTATTCACTTTCCGTAAACCCCTTCGAAAAGAGACCGTCACGGTTACTCACACACGTAGTGTTTTCTTAAGGATATGGTGTCAAGTTATCTACAATCGGATATTAACAAATTCCCATCTGCCACATAACCACGGGCACGGCTTTCGAAAGTTCATAACCCTGCAGGGGTGTCCCAACTTAGCCCATCAAAAGCTCACGATCTGCGGAGTCGCCACTCCATGTTGGGAAGACCCGAGTATTCTCATAATCCCGTGCTCAAGATATTTCGACAAAGGTAAAACTAATCCAGCAAGACCTCCCGGCATGCCGACACCCTGATAGTAGCCGCGCGTATCTCGTCTCAGGCCACGACCGGATGAGCGAGGCATACAGGTGCCAAAATACCCCAAGTTGCCAAGGGGCGGACCCGCACAGTGCTCTAGTTTGGACCAACACTCGAAACAAGCACTAGCCCGGGGTTGATTAATAAATCCTTGGGTTAATTACTCCCTCGGAAAGTTTTAGTTGTTAGGCAAATTTATTACCAAAGTTGGGCCTTGCTAGAAAAGCTTTAAGTAGTGCAAATTATCGAGGGGGCACATAAACCCCAACCGTGTTAGGAACACAAAATCAAGGAACATAACACCGGTTTATCGGGTCCTAAGGTGGCATGAGTGGAACAAAACACCAAGCAGAAGGCCAAGCCTTCCACCCATTACCAATATATATGTGCATTAATTAATTAAGATATATATTGTGTTATCCCAATAAACAAGTCCAAACATGGAGCAATCTTCAAACTTCACCTGCAACTGACAACGCTATAAGAGGGGATGAGCAAAAGCGTAATTTGCCAATCAATGATTTGCTAGGAAGGCGGTTAGAGTGTTTCATGGCAACATAGGAGGCTGACAAGACAAGAATAGGCATCGAGGCATAACTATACAGCGAGACAACTAGCAAAGCAAAGATAGAGGTGATATCGGGGATCGGTCATATTGCCTGGGTCCCGCAAAGAAGAAGAACGAGTCCATGAAGTAGTCGAATAAATCCTCACAACTCCGGAATGAAACCAAATCTAACGAGAGAAGCAACCGGAAAGAAGCAAACAACATGGTAAACACACAAGCATAAACATGGCATATGAAGCACAAACAAGTATGATGCATGTCTGGTTTAAATATGCATGGCATGGCAAAGTACACAGACAAAACTACAAGTTAAGTGGAGCTCAACATGCAACGAGTTGCATATTGACAAAACACCACATTCAAGTATTTAGTTTGATCCCGGTTATGTACTCAACAATGTTAAATGTTATTAACATGGCAAGAGGTGAAGCATGAGCAAACTATCTAGGCATTTTAAATGAGGCCGGAAATAACAACAACAATTCCGGGAAATCCCCATGTGCATAATTAGCAATATTTTTAAGCAAACAACAATTCCAAACATTTAAATGTTGTTAACATAATGCGGATGACAAACGCAAGTTTTTATGCATTTTTTGTTAAAAGTTGACATGAAGAGGATATGAAGTATTTCGTCACCGTGGTGGAGGAAATGGGGGGTGCCACGGCGGTGATAACCGAAATGGTGCCATGGCAACAAATCAGTTCTGGTAACTCGTTGAGATGCCGGCAGAAAAGAAATGGTGGCGTGAGCGTGTCAAGCAAGATGGTGGGGTGATCTTGTTACCGGGTTCCCACAGGTCGGCGACATGGAAAAGAAGGACTTCGTGCAACGAATGATTCGGACACGGCGCAAACACGCGATTCAACTCACACATCGCAAGCATTCGTCCACGGGCGGTCGTCTCGGGGTATACCTTCAAAGCATGCATTTTGGGGCGGAACGTGTTCGTCGAGGGAAGTAGCCGTTCACGGACGTCGTGGAAGTAGTGGTTCATGGGACGTAGTCGTACACGTCGACGTAGTCGTACTCATCTCGTCGTGGAAGTAGTGGTACTCGGCGTCTTGTCGAACCCAAGCGACGGTAGTCGTACACGACGCATTGTGGAAGTAGTGTACTCGTGGTCTTCGACGACGGTAGTGGTACACGGTTCGAGTTTGTTCAGGTCATCGGTAGAGGAACTTGACGTCCACGGGGCTCCAAGGTCGACGATAGTGGTACACACGAACTTGATGCTTGTGTTACATGGGTCTTCGGCGACGGTAGTTGAACACGTTTCGTAGATGTTTGGGGCCGTCGTGGTACTTGGTATCTTGGCGTCCTCTCGGCCTTGACAGAGGTGAAACAGCATGCAACGGTTGTGGTAGTTGGCAAAAATATCGAAGATGACCTTGGCGGTTCCTTACGGAGATGCACCCATGGCACTCGGAGGCAGCAGTAGGTGGCAACCCAAACCAGCAAGGGCGCAGGAGGTGAGGAAGGTAGCTTGCCGCTGGGTACAGCCTTGTCCATGGCAATATGGAGATCGAATGGTGGTGGAGTTTGGCGAGGTGGCGCAGGCGCGGCGCCACGGCAAGGCGGCGGCAGAACGGGAGGCCAAGGAGGCCCGGTGGCAGGAGGACGCGGCGGTGACGGAACCGCCAGAGTTGGTTGCTCCGGCGATGGCGCGGAGGTCGGGAGGGACTCGAGGCGGCGAGGAGGAGGAGGCGCACGGCGGGGCAAGGTGGTGGTCTCCAACGTGGGCCGGATGACACGGCGCTGCAAGGGCGCGGGGAGCCAGCGGCGGCTGCACTGGGCGACGGAGCGAGGCGCGGCTCCTGGCGCGATTCGTCGTCGGCGAGGTAGGAGAAGGAGGTGGGGCAAAGGCGACGGGGTAGGAGAGATCGAGCGGGGCGTGGGCCCGGGAGACCGGCGGTGAGGTCGTGCTGCGGGGTGAGGGAGAGACCGAGTGGAGGTAGACGAGGGAGAGGGGGAGGAATCGATGGGAGTGGGTGTGGGTGGCAGCGCGAGGTGGGAGGTCAAGGGAGCGAGGGAGATGCAGTGGATCGGGCAGCAGGCGTGGTGAGGGGCTAGGGTTAGAGAGGGTAGCAGGCTGGGCCTTAGAGGAGGAACTGGGCCGCAGGGGAGCAGGCCAGCCTAGCTATAATGCCGAGTATGAGATTATACCTCCTACGTGTTGAGGCACGACTTAAAGGCATAATCTCATACTAGAATGATCTCAAGTATGGTATCTTTGCATGACTCATGTAAAAGAGGGATGAAATTGCAAACGAGTAGTTGGCTTACACTCGCCACATCACACAATGTAATACATTAACATACATCATCCAATAACATCAGAGTCCGTCTACGGACGAAGATCCAAATGAAAGATACCATAAATAAAACAACACAAGGTCACGATCATCCTAGTAAGAGCCCTACTGATCCTCTGGGTAAGACACGTAGTATCGCCCACGTTCTTCGTCGAACTCCCATTACAACTCTGAACCATCAGCTGTGTAGTTCTCAAAGGTACCTGCATCTGGTGTTGTAGAATCTGTGAGCCACGAAGGAATCAGCAATCCCGTTCTCGAGTAGCAATACTATCAAAGCCTTGGGTGTGGAACAAGACTAAAAACAAGGTTTGCAGCAGCACTAGCACTAGCTTACGTGTTTAGAGCGAGAAGAGAAAATGCCAACGATTGCCAAAGTGAGCACGAAGTGATCCTAACTAAGCACGTCAAACATAACCCCATCGTGTTCACTTCCCGAACACCTTCGGAAAGCGACCGTCACGGTTACTCACACTGGTAGTGTATTAAGAACATAGTGTCAAGTTTTCTATAACCGGATATTAACAAATTCCCATCTTCCACATAACCTCGGGCACGGCTTTCAAAAGATCAAACCCTGCAGGGGTGTCCCAACTTAGCCCATCACAAGCTCATGATCTGCGGAGTCGCAACTCCAAGGTGGGAAGACCCGAGTGTTCTCGGAATCCTGTGCTCAAGATATTCCGACAAAGGTAAAACTAATCCAGCAAGACCTCCCGGCGTGCCGACACCCTGATAGTAGCCGCGCGTATCTCGTCTCAGGCCACAACTGGATAAGTCATCCTACAGGTTTTTACCAGCCCTTGAGTTTCCTCGAGGTGGCCCCGCGGTCTGCTCAGTTTGGACCAACACTCATGTGGAGCACTGGCCCGGGTTTTTAATTAAGAAAAGGGTTTATAACTCCCTATGCAAGTTTTAGTTATTAGGCAAAAGTAAAACCAATGTTGGGTCTTGCTGGAAAAACTTTAGCACTAAGCGGGTTATGAAGGGGGGCCATAAACCCCAATCGTGTTAGGGACGCAAAATCAAGGAACATAACACCGGTTTAGACGGTTCCTAGGGTGGCATGAGTGGAACAAAACACCAAGCAAAGGCTTAGCCTTCCACCCATTGCCAAATATATAGATTATTTAGTTTAACAGATTATATATTGTGATATCCAAACAATAACTTCATCATGAATCAAGAATCTTCAAATCTTCTCCTGCAACTAACAATGCTATAAGAGGGGCTGAGCAAAGCTTATGTAGCCAATCAAAGGTTTGCTAGGTTGGGTGGTTAGAGAGTTTCATGGCAACAATAGGAGGCTGACAAACAGACATAGGCATCGAGGCAATAAGCTAAAGAGCAAGACATCTAGCATAGGCAAAGATAGTAGTGATATCTGGGTAAGGTCATCTTACCTGTTGAATCCTCGGAGGGAACGTAACCTTGCTCCTCACACTCAACCTCAGTAGAAACCTCGTACTCCGTATCGTCACCGGGCTCTAACCAAACACAACAAGGGAACAAGGGAACAAAATCAATCAACATGCAGTGCTCAATCACATGATGCATGCACATGAAGCATATGAACATGGAAGACATGATGCATGGCCTAGGGGTCACAAGAGTGCAACAACATCATAACCAACAAGATCATACACAAACATGAAACAAGCATAAGAATAATTTAGCAAGTTTATGTAGTTGTCCAAACAAGCATGCAACATGTTTTTAGGGGTTGGTTAACATGGCAAGGGTGCAACTAACATGACAGCAACATGCTAGCACATTTAAATGGGCTGGATTTAAATGACACAATATCCAGAAACTCCCATATTAATTTATTTGCATTTGGGACAGATTTGAAAAACTTTTGTGATAGAGTTGTCAAACATGCTAAACAACAGCACGAAAATATTCTACACATTTTTCTACCCCAAATTCATATAAAGTTTGTTAAATTTGGAGTTGTAGATATTTAGTTATGATTTTTACAATTTAAGCACATTTAAAACAAGTTTAAATTCAAACAGCATTTTAAATGTTTTTAAACATGGCAGCAAGTAGCATATTCATAATCTACATAAAATTCTAAGCACTTTTCATATATAACTCAACTTCATCTGAAACACACATATGCAGATATTAAATAAACAAGATAAACAAAAAATAAAAAGAAAATAAAACAAACACCGCCAGGGTCTAGATCGACCCAGGCTCAGCTAGCCCAAGCCACTGACAGAGGGGCCCGGCGGGGCTGAGCTGGCAGCGTGGGTGAACGCGGGGGTTGGGAAGCCGATGTGAGGCTGGCAGGTGGGGCCTACCTGTCAGCCTCAGGCGAAATGCAAAAAGGGGTCGAATACCACTGCGCCCGCGAGGAATCGAACCCATGACCACTCGCTATAACTGACAGAGACAAACCACTGCGCTACTGAACTGAACTCGACAGAGAACAGGTAGCACGTCTGAAGAATAGACAGAAGAAGCAGCAAGCAGGGGAAGCACTGGCCTCGTCGGAGCTGCTCTGGCGACCAAATAGCACGGCGGAGGGGTGCGAGATGCTCCTAGAGGAGTTCCGCATCCATCTAGCACGCTAGCAGCACCTACGAAGCACTACAGCACCGGCGACGAGCAACGACAGCACGACGGCGATGGAGCGACGTCGAGGCGAAGCAGAGCCCTAGGCGGCACGACGACTGCACATGAAGCTTCTACGCGACTAGACAAAGCGAATGGACGGCACAGCACGACCTTGAGAGGTTGGAACACTCGCCGGCGACGAGGTCCGACGGCGATGCGCTCGGGCGCTCGGTGAACTAGGGGCTAGAGGTCGCGCAGAAAGGGGAAAAGGGCACGGGGAGAGAGAGGAGCTCACCATGAGCACGGCGGAGTGCTCAGCTGGCCCAGTCGTGGACGGAGTCGACGACGGCGGCTCTCGAACACCTACGGCTCTCGGAGAGGAAGAAGAGCTCGTCGTGGAGGCGACCGGGTCTGCGTAGTCGACATAGAGGAAGGAGTCGATGTCGTGGAAGCAGACGGACAGCGTTGGCGAGGCTGAGGTCGACGCGGGGCTCGCCGGCGACGTGGTCGCGCTCTCAGATGTGCTCGGGCATCGACTGGATCGGCGGATCTGCGGGTGCTCGGCTCTCTAGGCGGGGACGAGGGGAAAGGGGAACCCTAGGAGAAGGGGGAGGACGAGCTGCGGGTTTAAAAAGGGGGCGGCGACGTGCCTCGACGTCTGTGAACTCACGGCGTGACGGTGAGCACGGATGTGCTCTATTTTGGCTGACGGAGGAAGACGGCGACGCGCTCTGTGCCACAGACAGGTGGGACCGCGGGGGAAAAAGGCCACGGCGCGACGGCAACGCTGTTGGCTGGGCCTGCGGGCGGAGTTGGGCTGCGCTGCAGAGAGAAAGGAGATATGGGCCTGGGGGAGAGAGAGAAGGAGCAGGAGGCCCAGGTGCACTGCGCTGGCAGCTGCTTTCTCCTTTTTTTCTTTTTTTTCCTCAGGTAGAAAAGAAAAAGAAAAACACAGAAATAAAGAAGAAGAGTTAGGGGGAAAGAAAAATATCCCCATGCTTAGTGATTAATGCCCTATTTAAATAAATTGACTTGGACATTTTTAGAGGCAGAAAAATAAAAGGAGTTTAAATATGGCTCAAACTCTTGATATTTTAAAACCCAACCAAATCATTTTCAAAAGGGCTGATATTTGGTGGAGAGGTTGTTCACATGGTGCAAGATTCACAGGAGGAGAAAGAACAAAAGTGGGCTTGGATATGAGGCTTGCACAATAGAGCAAAGAGAAGGCCAGAAGAAAAGAAAGAAAGAAGAAGAAGAAGAAGAAGAAGAGGGAGAAGGGTTAGGGTTAGCTAGGCATAGCTAAACCTCACACACAACAGCATCACAAATCCTCACTCACTCAACAATAAAGTAAACTAGTATGCCATGATGATATGATGATGAGCAATGCAATGATGCAAAAGTATAAATGATATGGCAATGCAAAATAAATAAAATACAAGAACCCCCAAGGATAATGACAAGGATCAAAAGAGGAAGCTTTATTGCCATTATTGGAAAGTGTTACATATGGGGCATTACACTAGCTGTTGGGCTTTGTGCTCTCTCTCTCTCACTCTCTTTATTCTCTTTAGCAGGAAAAGAAAAAAAATAGAGAGAGATCAAAAGAATTAACAAAAGAGGCCATGAACAAGAATAAAATGGTGGAACATATTTTGTAAGGCTTTATGGAATATTTCCAACCCGACAAAAGTGGTTCTGACAAAACAGGGGAAGTTAAATCCAAAATTATTTGACTTGCACCGAAGGAGTTTGAATGGAGTCTAGACTTTAGGGGTGTCCAAAAGTGTTGAGAATTTAGGAAGAGCCTCGATAAAAGGGAAAAGAATTGTTGCCGAGGTTTGGGGAATATTTGCAAGTGTGTTATGGTTAATTCCACAAGAATGGAATATTTATTATAGCTTCCTAGAATATTGGGAGGATATGTTATAAAGAGAAATCACCAATGAATTCCCTCGATTTAAATGGACTGAAGATCCATACAATTTATTTAGTTGAGATGCAAAGATTAATGACATGATGGCATGATGACATGATTCAATGCAAAATAAAACGGAGCAAGCAAAATGAAACACACGGCGAAACCCGGAATAGCTAGAAGTCTTCTGGAGCGTCGGTCTTGGGGCGTCACAACTCTCCCACACTAACAGTGGATCTCGACCCGAGATCCTGGAGAAGGCACCGGATAGAAGCGGAAAAGGAAGAGGTAAAACAAACTTGCTTCTTGGACAAACGAGTGAAACCAACAAACCTTGGAGGGTTGGACAACTTGAAAGAAAGAATACAATGGAGATGAACGAGATTACAAACACTCCATTAGCAAAGAGGAACAAGGAACACCGGCGATAATGAACAGCTTAGGTGACAAGAAAGACATTGAAACCACTCCGATTAAAACAAGATAGAGAAGGAATAAGAATGAAATAATTCGGACAGCACTCCGATTGAAAATAAAAGGAATTGAACATGAACTTGCCAAGTTGGGATGATACTTGATGGAATCAACAACACACTGCCTCCGGAACATTGAAAGAATGGCACAAGGGGTAAGAAAGATGTCAGACAACACTCCGGTTAAAAGAGAAGCAAAACTAGATAAGATGACGAAACTTGAATGGAGGACACAACATTCTCGGTGAATGGATAAGCAAAGGAAAGAACATGATCTTGTCAAAAATGAGATGACGGGACGAAGAGCAACAAGACCACAATACCTCAGGAACAAAAGAATAGAAGCTAGATTGATGGAAAGAAAAGAACGGAGAATAAAATGACAACTTCTCCACAATTTAATTTGAAAGAGCGTCCTTACAAAGATGGATTGGACAAAGTTGTTGGAAGCTCAACAACGAGAAGAATAAGCTTGATGTGGGATTATGGAAAACATCTCAACATTATGAGGTGACAACCGGCCACTAACGGAAAACAATTGGTTGGATTGAGGTCAACAAGGAGACGAAAAACTTATTTCACCGAGAGGATAAATGGAGAACTTGGTTCATTTATAAGCACCATAAATATCAACAATCCTTAGGGAAAGCTTTAGGTGAAATATAACCCAATATAACTCCAACGAAGAAATAGAAGGGTTGAAAAGATCCCGTGAACAAGGTAAAAATGATGGGTTTAAATATATCATTCTTGATAACTTGTGAATCATGAAACATGAAGGAAATTGTCCAGAATGACATAACACATCAAAATAAAAAGGTAGAAAGAATTGCACTTCGGAATGCAAGAAGAAGAATACTTGAGCTCCAACAAGAATCTTACAGAACACTTCGAGGATGAATTAAATCATGATGAACCACCAAGAAGAACTCTGGTAACAAAAGGATGAGAAGTGAAGGATGAAAAGAATAAGATTGAAGCTTTGCAGAGATTTAGATGGAGCTTCGCGACGAGATAATGAGAGAGCTTGGAACTCCGGACTCCGAACAAAGGAATTAATCACTTGGATGAAACAAGAATAAGAATTATGTTATGCGTACCCTTCACCAATTTAATTTGATGACAACCAATGGATTTGGCATACTACTTATTCTCGTTGCAAAGAATTAAAGAGAGATCTCGCACAAACTTGGGTAATCTTCAACGAACCACCGGTAGGATTATGAAAAGAACAAATGAATTGATACGATAACAACGGAAGAGTAATCTTGAATGAACCACCGTAAGAATATGGAGACGAACGAAGAGGCATCAATTAAGAATAGTTGGAGGACGAAGTTGCAAACTGAGAACGAAGAAATCTTCTGAAATGATGGCCTTCGGAGGATCGAGAAATGAAAAGAACTCATGAATTGCTCTGGAGGGGCATGAAAACAATTCCCACAGTCGAAAACAATTATGCGGATGGCATGAAGCTAGAACCATGAATCTTTGGAAGAATGGGTAAGGATTCAAGAGGAACTCTTCTTCGGTCTTCAAATGCTGAGAATTACAACGAGAACCACCGTGAAGAATTTGAGATACTCCAAAAGAATGAAAAGGGGAAAGGTTGAGCTAAAGATGAAAATAATTGGAAACAATCTTGGAGAAGACATGTGACTGATGGAAATCATTCTTACGTCACACTTGAAAAGAGTTCCGTAATAACTCCGGATAATTACAGAGTCAGGTAAGATCCTGGAAAAAGACTAGTGGGTTAGGGCCCACTCAAGAGAACTCACCGTTGAGATGATTACTTGAAAGAGAGATTGCACCGGTTGAATTAAATAGCTTGAACGAGATAACAACCTCGAAATAGCTTGAACGGATTAAGAATGGAAACGCGAATATTCCGAGATATCTTTAGCACTCCGGAGAAGAATTAGAGAGTTGAATAAGCAAGAGAGACTTAGGATAAGAAATTCCAACATGTGAAAACATGTGAAACAAGAGGAAAAGATATGATTAACACCGAAAATTGAATTAAATCCACCGGCAGTAATTGAGAACAAAAGAATGATGAACTTGAAGCTTCCTGAGCATATTCATGAGAAAACACCGAGTAAGAACATTAAAGGAAAGAATGAAGAACTTCACATGAATAAAATGGATACTTGGCTAAGAATTCTGAGTCCTTGAAGAAAAGGGTGGGAGGGTGGGGAAAAACAAAGCCAACTTAGGATGAATGAAATAGACACCATTGAGAAAAACAAGAATTGGTCTTGCACATATTGAAAGGATCGGTTTAACTTGAAGAGAAACGCATCGGTTGAAAAAGAATTTAACATAACAATCTTGATGATCAAGAAGTATTAGCACTCCCATAGAAGTATGAGAACACCGCTTAGGAAAGGTATGGAATCAACACTTGACATCGAAGCAACTCAGATACCACAATCAAAATAAACAAAGGATAGATATGTTGCAACATATAGTCTTCACAATGAACATCCGAGCAAAATTGAACGAATGAATTCCATAAGCTTAATGGTACATCAACTTGTCGACAAGCCACTTGGGAGAACAAAATGATAGAATAGAACAACAAGGTAACAGATGGAACAAATACATAATAGAGGTTTCGTCCCACATGTTCGTGCTGAATGCCCCATGGCACGTGTTACAAAGGGCCTTGCAATCCACAGATCAGCATAGCCAAGGATCCTTTAAGATGCAACCCCCTAGTGCAACAACGCCCATGATAGCCTCTCCACTAGATGTTGAACCCCAACCTCATATCATGCACCCGTTGGAAGATTACCTAAGAGCTACTTGAATCCCACCTATTAAATCCCGAAGCTTTCCAGTTATGCAATCTGGTGTTGGGGATACAGGGGAAGCACCGCATATCACACAACTAATAAATCCTACATCTAGCTGTATCCATCCGTCAACACATAACCAGTCACCTTCGGAAACCGTTTACCTCGGACCTTCGAAACCAATCCTCTATACTAGCTGTGGAAATACTCCCGAACTATCCCACCAGTATTGGGTGACGTCGGGGTTATCTCACCACCAGACATGCATAGAAGAGTTTTCGATGTCGGCCGCCTCTGGTATTCTAGAACTGCAACGATAAAATTGTGACGACAGCACCTCGGAGCTCAACTCCCTGGGACACTGCCACAATCCCTAAATGACAGGAGGCACCAAGAACAATGTTCTCGTCACAAAGATATCGGAACAATCCAAACAATACCCGCGTGATCCTAAAAAAATTGGTGAAAATTTGAGGATAGTGCAGTTAAACCAACGTCAGGAATCCTCACTAGAGCGACGAAGGGGATGAGGAGTAAAAAGAAATCCTACTCTTCGATATATATATATAGGACTGAAAACATTTTGTGAGTGTGCCTAGGCTCAACCGTCAGCGGTTCGATCAATCAGGGGGCTCCTAGGTCGGAGAAGGCTCTGAATACGAACTTGTAATGCCCAGAATGCGACTATATCTCCTACGTGTCGAGGCACGAGTTAGAGACATAAGCGCATTCTGGAATGATCGCAAGCATGAAATCTTTGCACAACTCATGTAAAAGAACAGGGATGAAAGAGTAAAATAGTTGGCTTACACTCGCCACGTCACACAATGAATACAATGGCATACATTCATCCAAATAACACAGTGTCCGACTACGGATGAAATCCAAACGAGAAAAGATACCACAACCAGAAGTCATGATTGCCCCTAGTAGGAACCACTACTGATCGTCGGGGTACGTTACGTAGAAACGACCACGCTCTTCATCGAACTCCCAGTGAATTTCTTGTCCATCTCCTGTGTCGTACTCTGTTGTACCTGCATCTGGTGTGTGTTGTAATCTGTGAGTCACAAGGACCCAGCAATCCCATTCCCGGGTATCAAAACTAACAAAGCCTTTAGGTGTGGAGAGGTAATAAAGTGGTTGCAGCAAGCACTAAGCAACTAGCTTACGAAGTCAGAGCGAGATGAGGATATGTGCCAACGGTCACCAAAGATGATCAATAAGTGAACCTAGCTGCTCACGTTCATGCAAAACCCCACCGTGTTCATTTTTTGAAAACCCCTTCGAAAAGAGACTATCACGGTTACTCACACAGGTAGTGTATTCTTAAGGATATGGTGTCAATTTATCTACAACTGGATATTAACAAATTCCCATCTGCCACATAACCGCGGGCACGGCTTTCGAAAGTTCATAACCCTGCAGGGGTATCCCACTTAGCCCATCACAAGCTCACGATCTACGGAGTCGCAACTCCATGTTGGGAAGACCTAAGTATTCTCGGAATCCCGTGCTCAAGATATTTCGAAAAAGGTAAAACTAATCCAGTAAGACCTCCCGGCGTGCCGACACCCAGATAGTAGCCGCGCGTTTCTCGTTTCAGGCCACAACCAGATGAGCGAGGCGTACAGGTGCCAAAATACCCCAAGTTGCCAAGGGGCGGACCCGCACAGTGCTCTAGTTTGGACCAACACTCAAAACGAGCACTGGCCCAGGGGTTGATTAATAAATCCTTGGGTTAATTACTCCCTCGGCAAGTTTTAGTTGTTAGGCAAATGTAGTACCAAAGTTGGGCCTTGCTGGAAAAGCTTTAAGCAGTGCGAATTATCGAGGGGGGCCCATAAACCCCAACCGTGTTAGGAACGCAAAATCAAGGAACATAACACCGGTTTATTGGGTCCTAAGGTGGCATGAGTGGAACAAAACACCAAGCAGAAGGCCAAGCCTTCCACCCATTAACAATATATATGTGCATTAATTAATTAAGATATATAATGTGTTATCCCAATAAACAAGTCCAAACATGGAGCAATCTTCAAACTTCACCTGCAACTAACAACGCTATAAGAGGGGCTGAGAAAAAGTGTACTTAGCCAATCGAGGATTTGCTAGGAAGGCAGTTAGAGTGTTTCATGGCAACATAGGAGGCTGACAAGACAATAATAGGCATCGAGGCATAACTATAGAGCAAGACAACTAGCAAAGCAAAGATAGAGGTGATATCGGGGAACGGTCATCTGCCTGGGATTCCGCAAAGAAGAAGAACGAGTCCATGAAGTAGTCGAACAAATCCTCACAACTCCGGAACGAAACCGAAGCTAACGAGAGAAGCAACCGGAAAGAAACAAACAACATGGTAAACACACAAGCTAAAACATGGCATATGATGCACAAAAAAGTATGATGCATGGCAAAGTGCATAGACAAAACTACAAGTTAAGTGGAGCTCAATATGCAACGAGTTGCATATTGACAAAACACCACATTCAAGTATTTAGTTTGATCCTGGTTATGTACTCAACAATGTTAAATGTTATTAACATGGCAAGAGGTGAAGCATGAGCAAACTATCTAGGCATTTTAAATGAGGTCGGAAATAACAACAACAATTCCAGGAAATCCTGATGTAGGGTGGAGCCCTACGAGGCTGATCTTTCACGAAAAGGAGGGATCCCGAGGAAGAACACGAGGGGAATGAGGAAAACACAAGAGGGACAAGGAGAAAGCACTCAAATCAACAAGTTTAGGCCACACAAATGCTAGATCCGGGTACACAAAGTGCGATACACGATACACGATCAAATAAGGACGATACAAGTGGCGGTAGTCATCTCCGTGAGGAGGTCTTGGTGTTCTTCTCCGTAAAGGAGGTCCTGAATCCGGTGGATCTTCTCCGAAGAGGCCACAGTCTCGTAGGAGAGGAACCACTAAGGTTTTGGATGAGCTAACACAAAGCTGACCCTAGATAGTATGGGTGGAGTGACAAATATAGGATAGGAGGGGCGAAAAGGTACATGGGCCTCGGCCCAAAGTCATGCACGCAGGCACTATCCGGATGATCCGGATGTTTGTCCGGATGACCCGGGCTTCGGTGGTCCGGATGATCCGGGGCGGCGTCCGGATGATCCGGGCATGTCTTTTCTGCTGCGGGGGGTCCGGATATCCGGGTGTTGGTCCGGACGTGCGGGTGCGTCCGGATGATCCAAGCTGGGGTCCGGATGATCTGGCTTCGGCGTGGAGCTCTCGGGTGTCAGCGGACACATTATCCGGATCGCCCGGATGTTGGTTCGGATCATCCGGGCTCTGTCCGGATCATCCGGGTCTTCGTCCGGATCATCCGAGCTGTGTGAGCCTTGGTTGTTTTCTCCTCCTTCTTCCTTCTTTGATTCCTCTTGTTCCTTGGCTTCTCCATGGTTGCTCCCGAGGTGCCTGAGTATGCATAGAACTTCGGATGAGGGTATCAGCCATGTCTCATGTGAATCGAAACGACGTAGAGAGAGGAGAGAAGTCACCTCGGTCTCGAGAGCTCGTGCTCGAGCGCGTGTCATTGGTCCACTTGGCACTGTGTGTGACGATGGTAGGTCCATGGGGATGACCTTGGGATGCTCCGCATCATCTCCCCTCCCTTGGGAAAGATCCGACCTCGGATCAAAATCTTCATCACCATGGAAAGTGGAGAGATCCTTGATGTTGAAGACATCGCTCACGTTGTACTTGCCGCATGGAATGTCGATCTTGTATGCATTGTTGTTGTAGCGTGCTAGCACCTTGAAGGGTCCATCGGCGCGAGGTAGAAGTTTGGACTTGCGCTCGTTGGGGAAACGGTCCTTGCGAAGATGTAGCCATACGAGATCTCCCGGGTTGAACACCATTGGTTTCTTGTTGGCGTTGAGCTTGGACGCTAGGTGGGGGGACCCCGACTCAGAAGTCGAGATCACCGAATGCACGTGTACAGTGATCCCAGAGATCAATGCTCACTGAACACACAAAAGCTGAATAACAAGAGTCTTACATCCATACATACCGTCTTACACAAATTATGGCCATTATGGCCAAGTCTTACATAGATAAAGCCTCAAGGGCTGAATAGCAAATAACACAAATAGCCGAAGTCTTCGATGATAGGTAGAACCCATGCCATCTGCCTTAACCCTACAGGCATTCTGACTAGGATAGTGTCCTAGTTCGCATGTTCGTCTCCAAAGAACTCTTCTTCATATTCATGTTCCTCCATGCCTGGCCAATTAAATAACCAGTGGCAAGCCAATGAGTACTTTCAATGTACTCGCAAGAAACCCATGATTTGGTTCAAAGTAACAATGCAATTGTACGGCAATGAGCAATCTAGCAATGGGCTAGAATAAATATTCTACCATCAAGTATATGCATCAATAACTTCACGTAATTCTCGAAGACAGGTTACCGATATCAACATGAACACGATCCAACTCATCGAGTCAAGTCACCACCTTGACTCACACATACTTTCACCGATGCGGTAAAATTCTGGACATAGTGTAAGTAGCACCACCCAACTGTCCATGACCGTGGACACGGCTATTCGAATAGTTTTACACTCTGCAGAGGTTGCGCACTTTACCCACAAGATCCAGGAAGCTTTCGTGTCATCCATGATCCCGCAGTACCTCAAGTACTCGGGGGAAGCACCCGGTCATTATCTTTCCTTAGACGACACTAACATAGAGTCCACTCGTTGGTACACGGCCCTCGAGTACAATAATAGATCATGGGACTTGCCCTATTTCAACATCACGCGTACACGAAGGGACCAACGGTGTGTCCGGTGCCCTGTGAAAACAGTCATGGTCGTCTATCCAAGCACGACCCCGTCCCGGGAAAGACCTCAAGTCTTCCCGTCACTAGTAATGCAGGCACCATGCTAGTATCGACCTAAGTAATCAATAAAGCCCCGTCCCATAAGGGGTAGAGTGGTTGCACATGTTTGGTTGGGACGGTAGTCACACATAAATCTAATCCATCATTTCACCCATGCACAAGACTTTACCGGCACATCACTTCTTCCTCAAGTGATGACCTAACTCAACACCACCCTCAGGCATTAGGGGCACCCGATGGGGTTTATGAAAAGATTACAACCTCGAAGGTTCATGTCACCCATGCATCACTAAGCATCACTACTAACTATTTGCATGACATCTAGCACATAGCAAGATCATGAGTAAGCATCCATCATGTGGTGGTTTCAACTAGGTCACCACTGTCATTTTTATCACTACGCATTCGGGAACAAACGGGTTCCGAAGAACACAAGTGTATCATGGTCAAAGGGATGCTTGCCTGGATTGGCTTGGTCTTCAAAGTCTTCAAATCCTTCTCCTTCTCCTTCTTCAGCAACTTCGTCAAATACGGGATCTAATCGTCGCAAAATAACAACGGGAAAATAAGACCACAATAAAAACAGAAAAATCAAAGTGCCCAGAAAAATGTCAACTTATTTTTGTTAAATACTAGAGGGAAAACTAAGATGGCAAAAATTCTTAGTTGGAGTTTTGGAGTGACAGAATGGAATCTAAGGATTTTTTAATAGGAGTTTTAATGCTCAAATTTGAATTTAAATTTGAACAGAACAGAAAAGTTTCATGGATATGTGTGAAAGTGACACCATTAAATAGGTTGGAATATTACAAGATTTTAGGAGTTGGAATTAATTTATTTGGACAAATATTCATTTCTGTAAAATTATTTGAAACTTTACAGAAAAGAAAAAGAAGAAAAAGCCCTGTGCAACTGGGCCAGAACGGCCACAGTGCACGGCCCAGGGCTAACAGCCCAGCTGCACGGGGGCCAGCGCGCGCACGTCAGCATTTCAAACCTGATGGGCGGGGCCCGGCGGTCAGTGACTGCGAGGGGAGAGAGGGAGCGGTGAGGATGATAGGCGGGGCCCGCCTGTCATCTTCAACCTTGCGGCCACGGCCACGGCGAGCTCACCGGCGCCGAATCCGGGCACGGCGGGGCAAACGAAGGGCAGGGATGGACTCAGCAGCGAGTCGCGGATGTAGTGGTGGTGGTGCGGCTCGCCGGGGAGGTCTGGTTCGTCGGCGGCGAGGTGGGACGGCGGAGGGTCATCGGGAAGTTATTGGCTAGCTCGTTTCTGGTAGCTGCAGAGGGGGAAAAGTGAGGGGAAAGCATCAGTGGTGCACGGCGGTTCCAAATCGAGCGAGAGAAGGGGTGGAGAGGGCCTGTACCTCGAGATCGCCGGTTGCCCGACGCGGCGGAGCTCCGGTCGATCCCGAGCACAGGGGCTTTCTGGGGATGAGCGAGTGGTGCTGGAGGGCTAAAGGAGATGAGGGGAGGCTGTTGGTGCCGTTGGAGAGGCTCGGGCGAGCTTATATAGCCGAGCCCACGGTCCACCGTGGACTCGTGCGCCGGCGAGGTTGCAGACGAGGCCACAGGCCGTGTTGGTGCTTGTGTCTGAGTCGGGGAGGTTCGTGGACGAGTCCTACGCCTAGTAGAGGGGAGAGGAGGAGCGGGGAGAGCTCCATACAGCGCGCGCGTGTGAGCCCGATGAGTGGAGGCTGCGGGCGGCCAGCGCGCGTGCGAAGGCGGCCACTGGAGGCCGGAGTAGGAGGGGGACAGCGCCGGGGAGGGTCGCACACGTCGAGGCGCGTTGGAATGCGTGAGGGGAGAGCTCGAGGTGGTCGGGGGCAGGCAATTGGGCGAAGCTACAGGGCGGGGGCGCACTGTAGCACGCTCTGGAGCGGCTTTATCGCATGCCATGGCATGCCATTGGCCCTCTGGGCGCGTCCGCCGTGTCTGGGGGGGTCCAGGGTGATGCAAGCAACACGGATGAGGCCTTGGATGCTCTGGAGAATCAAGGAGAGAGAGGTGAAGCTGGTAACTTGGTGAATTTTGGCTGTCCAGCAAGGTGAACTAGGGTTTTCACCCCTCGATCATGGAGCTGGGGACATGGGGGAGTTACTGGAGGTAGAGAGTAACTAGATGAAGCTGTGGTAGAAAGTTGAGGCCAAGGTAAATAGTAAAAGTGATCAAGAACATGGTTTAGGTAATTTGGCAGAAGGTGTTTGATCAAATTTTGGTCAAGCAATTAATCTCCACTTGCCATGACACTTAACAGGATTGAATGTTATGTGAAAATAGGGTGTTTCACCAAATTTGGGCTCATTTGAAGAAACTAGCCCAATGTAACTTTGGTGAACCCTAGAAAACAACAGAAATGGCTCCATCTTGTTTAAGTCAAGCTAATCATCTCCCCTTGATGCACCACTTGGTGTAGTTTCATCATTTGGGGTATTGATCATGCCCACAAAGTTTGAAGCTCCAGGTAAAAAGTTGGTAATGTAAAGTTGTTCAAATTTGCATTTGAACAGAAAGGGTTTTGGGGTATTCTGATCAAGTTACCCTACTCCAAATCTTGTGCCATTTGGTCTAGATGCCTTATTAGGCCATTCTAGCATGTGCACCAAGTTTGAGAGCATTTGGACAAGTTTGGCAATGTAAAGTTGCTCAAACTTCAAATATGGACATAATGGTTTTGAAGGGTTTTGAGGATGATATCTTGCTTCCCAAGGCATGAGGCTTGGCAAGATCATCAAATATCTCATATATGACATGATATAATTTCCCTGGAAAATTTGGAGAATATTTCCTTTGTAAATATTTCAAAAGCTTGAAATATCCAGAAAGGGTTTTAGAGGGATTAGCCCATTATTTTGAACATGACCAAGTGTTGAAACTCTTTTATATGGACAATATATGTCCTATGAGTCTCCCTGAATTTTGGCAAATATTTTTGAAATACTTAAATAATTTTCCCCTATTAAAGACCATTTCTGGCCTTAAGAAAAAGCTTTTAAATAAAATAGGAAAATAACTTTTAAAATTATACTTTTGTGGTTTCTGGGAGTCCTATGGCTACTAGGTATCAAATATACTTTTTGAAATAATTTTCTCCCCCTAAATCAAGCTCTTGCAGTGCAAACCTCAATTCAGGGGTTTTTGGAATACTAAATTTATAAAAATACATGTTGGCCAAATTAATTTTTATAAGAAAATACTATACTGTTATATAACACTTGGCATGATCATTGGGCAGAAGTTTTGGGTATGGAGATGAATTCTACAAGAGGTAATAGTTGACTTTAATGAGCACATGAAAAGCACATGAAGAAAAACTCAATTCCAAGTAAAAGCCAAATGATGCCAAAAAAAATTGTTGGTCCAAATTTTCATGCTTCATTGATGCAAATAACATGTTACAAAATGCAGGGTGTGACAGACCTACCCCCCTTACAAGAATCTCGTCCCCGAGATTCCTAAACTAGGTCTTAAAATAGATCGGGAAACTCGGATCTAAGATAGTCTTCACGTTCCCAGGTTGCTTCTGCTTCGGTGTGGTTGCTCCACTGGACCTTGAAGTACTTGATGATGCGGCTTCGCGTCCGTCGTTCTGCTTCATCCAGAATGCGAATGGGCTTCTCGCGGTAGGTCAAATCAGGCTGGAGATCAATGGCTTGGTGATCAACATCCTTGTAGAGATCAGGCTTGTTCGGAACTTGGAGACATTTCCGGAGTTGTGACACGTGGAATACGTTGTGCACATCGGATAGCTCAGGTGGTAGTTCCAACTGGTAAGCCACTTCTCCTCGTGGTGCAGTGATCTCAAAGGGTCCAATGAACCTTGGTGCGAGCTTCCCCTTGACGTGGAAACGCTTGGTTCCCTTTAGAGGAGTTACCCGCAGGTACACATGGTCCCCGACATGGAAACTCATGTCCCGACGGTGAGTGTCAGCATAGCTCTTCTGCCTTGACTTGGCTGCCTTCAAACGTTCTCTGACTAGTTGGACTTGCTCTTCTGCTGCGCGGAGAATATCCGGTCCAAAGACTAGCCCTTCTCCAGTCTCTGACCAATTGAGGGGTGTGCGACATCTGCGTCCGTACAACACCTCAAATGGTGCCATCTGAAGGCTCGACTGATAACTGTTATTATAGGAGAACTCGGCAAAAGGGAGACAATATTCCCACTTGGCGCCATATGCCAAGACACAGGCTCGGAGCATATCTTCGAGAATTTGATTTACTCGTTCAGTCTGACCTCCGGTCTGTGGGTGAAAAGCCGTGCTGAAAGATAACTTGGTTCCCAAGGCTTCTTGGAACTTCTTCCAGAACCTTGAGGTGAACTGGGTTCCTCGATCTGACACAATCTCCTTGGGAACGCCGTGAAGGCTTACGATTCTGCCGATGTAGAGAGCTGCCAGCCGGTTGCCATCATAAGTAGTCTTGACAGGAATGAAATGGGCCACCTTGGTCAAATGGTCGACTATGACCCAGATGGAGTCATGTCCTCTATTTGACCATGGTAATCCAGTGATGAACTCCATTCCGACTTTATCCCACTTCCACGCGGGAACCTTGAGTGGTTGAAGCAATCCAGCGGGTCGCTGATATTCAGCCTTGACCCTTTGGCACACATCACACTTTGCAACATAGGTTGCAATCTCTCTTTTCATCCCGTGCCACCAGAATCTTGCCTTCAAGTCTTGGTACATCTTGGTTCCTCCGGGGTGGATGGAATACGGAGTGTTGTGAGCTTCTTGCAGGACCAGGTTCTTTAGCTCCATCTTGTTTGGTACGCCGATGCGGCCTTTGTACCAAACAATCCCGTGCTCGTCTTCGGAGAATCCTAGGGCCTTGCCTAGCTTCATCTTCTTCTTGATGCCTTCAATGCTTGCATGTCCATCTTGTGCCTTCATGACTTCATCCATCAGGGTCAGTCTGACTTCCAAATGATCCAGAAATCCAGGGCTGACCAATTCCAAACTGAATTGTTCGAGTTCCTTAAACAAGGATGGCTGCCTTTCTTGAATAATGGCATTCAAAGAGCAAGCCTTCCTGCTTAAGGCATTGGCCACCACGTTAGCCTTCCCGGGGTGATATTGAACACTGAGGTCATAATCTTTGATGAGTTCCAACCATCTTCGCTGCCTCATGTTCAATTCCTTTTGGGTGAAAATGTACTTCAGACTTTTGTGGTCTGTGTATATCTCACACCGTTTCCCTAGGAGGTAATGCTGCCATGTCTTCAAGGCATGAACCACTGCTGCTAACTCAAGATCATGAGTAGCGTAGTTCTCCTCATGAGGTCGTAGCTGCCTGGAGAGGTATGCTATGACTAGGCCTTCTTGCATTAGAATGCTTCCCAGTCCGGTTCGAGAGGCATCACAATATATCACGAACTCCTTGTGAATATCGGGTGTTGCCAGAACTGGGGTGGTGGTCAATCTCTTCTTGAGCACTTGGAAGCTCTCTTCGCATTTTGGCGTCCATTCGAACTTCTTGTCCTTCTTGAGGAGCTGAGTCATTGGCCGGGCAATGCTAGAGAATCCTTCCACGAATTTGCGGTAGTAACCCGCAAGTCCGAGGAAGCTTCTGACTTCCTTGACGGTCGTTGGAGATTGCCATTGGGTCACAGCTTCGATCTTCGCGGGATCAACTGATAATCCTTCTTCGGTCAAGACATGACCTAAGAATCCAACTTTATGCAGCCAGAACTCACACTTGCTGAATTTGGCATATAGTTGGTGCTCCCGAAGCTTGTCTAGGACCATCCTCAAATGTTGCTCGTGCTCTTCCTCCGTCTTCGAGAAGACAAGAATGTCATCGATGAAGACAACAACGAACTTGTCCAAATATTCCATGAAGACTTTATTCATGAGATACATGAAGTAAGCTGGGGCATTGGTTAACCCAAAGGACATGACCGTGCACTCGTACAGGCCATATCTGGTTACGAATGCCGTCTTCGGAATATCTTGGGGTCTGATCTTCAGCTGGTAGTACCCAGATCTGAGGTCGATCTTGGAGAACACCTTGGCTCCGCTGAGCTGATCAAACAGATCTTCAATCTTGGGAAGTGGATATTTGTTCTTGATTGTAACTTCATTGAGGGACGATAGTCAATGCATAAGCGGATGGTACCGTCCCTCTTTGCCACAAACAGAACAGGAGATCCCCAAGGGGAGGCACTTGGGCGGATAAATCCCTTCCTCAGCTGCTCTTCCAGCTGCTTCTTCAACTCGGCTAATTCTTCCGTCCCCATTCTATAAGGCTTCTTATAGATGGGTCCTGACCCGGGCACGAGCTCGATGATGAACTCAATGTCACGGTCAGGGGGCATTCCCGGTAGTTCATCCGGAAAGACATCAGGATACTCGCATACCATCGGTACTTGCTCTAGCCCAACTTCAGATAGACAGTTGACTTGAACGGCTTGAGCGGAAGAGGAGTTGGAAGCAAACTTGACTTCGACTCCTTGGTCATTGGTCACAGTGACTGTCCGATTGGCACAGTCTAATAAGCCTTGGTGCTTACTGATCCAATCCATCCCTAGGATCACATCCAAGCCTTGCGATCTCAGGATGATAAGGTCTGCTAGGAAGTCTACACCGTTAATGCTAATACGGACTCCTTTACAGCCTATCTTGGCTCTCATCTCTGCCCCGGGGGTTTGTACCACCATAGGGTTATTCAGGGGTGTAGGGGTCATGCCACTTTTTAATGCAAATCTTTGAGTGACAAATGAATGCGTTGCTCCAGAATCAAACAAGACAGTTGCAGGTGCTAAGTTAACGAGGAACATACCCATCATGACGTCCGGGTATTCCTGGGCTTCTTCAGCAGTGACGTGATTCACACGCCCCTTCCCATGGTTAGGCGGGTTGCGAGGAGCTGGGTTCCGTGGTGGCATCCCATGGCCTTGTCCTGGGTTCTGCGCATTGGGGCGCGGGGCATCTGGCTTCTTGTTGGGGCACACCCTTGAGATGTGTCCTGACTGACCACATCCAAAGCAAGTGACTTGGTTTGGATTGCTGATCTTGTTGCCACCACTGTTATTGGGGTTGAAAGCTGGCCTTGGGTTGGCATACTGCTGAGGCTGAAAGTTGGTGCGGGGTGCAGGAGCTCTTGGTTGTTGATAGGTTGGCTTGGCGGGGGCTGACTGCCACGAACGAGGCTTCTGGTTGCTGGAACTTCCCTTGCTGACCATCTTGCGCTTGCGACTGTCTTCCAGAGCACGCCGCTTGTCTTCAAGCATGAGTGCTTTGTTCACCAGGTCAGTGAAGGTTGGGCAGTCGCACACGACAAGCGAGTATTGCAGAGTCTGGTTGAGGCCTTCCATGAAGCGCTCCCTTTTTGCAGCATCAGTGCTGACATCCTCAGGGGCATACCTTGACAGAACACTGAACTTCTGCATGTACTCCTTGACAGTGCCACTTCCTTGCTTCAGGGCTCGGAACTCACGCTTTTTGATAGCCATGATTCCCGAAGGAATGTGGGCCTTGCGGAATTCTGCCTTGAAGTTGACCCAAGTGATGTCTTGTTCAGCATGCATGACCTTGAATCCATCCCACCAAGCTCTAGCAGTCCCCCCGAGGCAGTGGGCTGCATAAGCCACCTTCTCGCGGTCTTCGGTGCATCCGACTAGTTCCAGCAAGTCCTCAATGGTGCGGACCCAGTCATCTGCATCCAGGGGTTCAGCAGTCTCGATGAAAGTTGGCAGTGCATGCTTCTTGAACTCTGCCAACGTGGAACGTCCATTGCCATTCCCCGTCGGCTGGCGGTTGTTGGTGACAGCTTGAGCAATCAGCTGAAGGGCTGCAGTGTTGGCTTGGCATTCCTCTCGGAAAGCTTGTAGAAGCTGAGCCATGTCCATGTTCGGAGGAGGTGGTGGTGGAGCTTGGTCGTTGGTTTTGTCGTGGCTGGCCTCTGACTGAGCGGATGCTCCGGCTTCAAGCTGCTGGGTAAAGGTACCAGTACGAGTTACAACAGGCATCCTATTGAAGCGGTAAAAGGTCCCATGACTTCGAAGAGGGAAAGCAAGATAGATGGGTGCCTAGTAAGGGGGTGGGTGTGACACTAATTAAATCATGCAAGGGCCGAAAGGCCAAACACATTCATTAAAATCCAAATGGGTGATGCAGCCGTTTACATGTTCCCGAAGGAAGAATGCGACATACATCCAAACACAACAAAAGCAAACACTAGATGGTTTCATGTGAACCATACAAGGACTCGACTACGCATAGGGGTTACACGACCTATCCTACCGTAGGGGTCACGATCTGGCATATCCGAGTAGCGAATAATGCCTAAGCGGCGGAATGCTCGGTCGCGTATTCCGGCTCTTCTGGGTCTTCCTCCTTGTCTTCATCTGTCTAGGCTCCCTTGTCACTTGAGGGTGTGGGGTAGTGGAGGAGTTGGATACGACGGTGCTTCGTCGGTGGTGCAGGGAAAAGCTTGCGATATTCCCTTGCCGTCATCCGGCGTCGCCGAGGTGGTTCTTCATTCTTGGAAGATACATCTTCGGAGAGCCTTTCGCCTCGGTATGCGATAGCGGACTGTCCGGAAGGTGCTCCTTCTTTCTTGATCCTATTTGTCTTCTCTTGAGCTCGGCGAAGAAGTGCCTTGGTCTTGTGAAGTTCTTCTCGGAGCTTCATTGATTCCGAGGCCAAGTCTTGTGCCAAGCTGTCGGCACATAGACTAAAGTAGGTATGGAACCGAAGCGAGAGTACTTCCTTCAGTGGAGGGGCTAGTGCGCTGCTTTCATCTTCACCTTCCTTCCGGTAAGGCAAGAAGCGAGTTTTCATCTTGGCTGCCATCTCCGGAAGAAGCTCGCGGAGACGGGTTAGTGCCTTGAGTGCAGCAGCCTCGACAGCGAGAGGTAATGTTGCCATCTGGGGTCCCTCAAAGAACCAACTTGTGGGAGGATCGTTTGCCTTCACGATCACTTCTACATGGTATTCCACCTCAATGTCGCTAACCCAATGCTCAAGGTATGTGAGGATGGGCGCTCGGTGGAACTAACACTCCTGGAGGCTATCCTCGAGAAGCAAAGGAAACCCAGTGGTCAGGTGCTCTTCGGGTACATCGGCCATCTACAAAGGTGGAATAGGAGAGGTTAATAAGCTAATGAAATCTCAGGTTTAGAAAAGGAGAGAGGTTCAAAAGGTTTTTGAAAAGGGGTCTCATCTAACTAACGCCCATGCTAACTAAGGCTTCCTATAGTCAGGATGGCTCTGATGCCAGCTCTGTGGGGACCCTGACTTAGAAGTCGAGATCACCGAATGCACGTGTACAGTGATCCCAGAGATCAATGCACAATGAACACACAGAAGCTGAATAACAAGAGTCTTACCTCCATACATACCGTCTTACACAAATTATGGCCATTATGGCCAAGTCTTACATAGATAAAGCCTCAAGGGCTGAATAGCAAATAACACAAATAGCGGAAGTCTTCGATGATAGGTAGAACCCATGCCATCTGCCTTAACCCTACAGGCATTCTGACTGGGATAGTGTCCTAGTTCGCATGTTCGTCTCCAAAGAACTCTTCTTCATATTCCTGTTCCTCCATGCCTAGCCAATTAAATAACCAGTGGCAAGACAATGAGTACTTTGAATGTACTCGCAAGCAACCCATGATTTGGTTCAAAGTAACAATGCAATTGAACGGCAATGAGCAATCTAGCAATGGGCTAGAATAAATATTCTACCATCAAGTATATGCATCAATAACTTCACGTAATCCTCGAAGATAGGTTACCGATATCAACATGAACACGATTCAACTCATCGAGTCAAGTCACCACCTTGACTCACACATACTTTCACCGATGCGGTAAAATTCTGGACATAGTTTAAGTAGCACCACCCAACTGTCCATGGCCGTGGACACGGCTATTCGAATAGTTTTACACTCTGCAGAGGTTGCGCACTTTACCCACAAGATCCGGGAAGCTTTCGTGTCATCCACGATCCCGCAGTACCTCAAGTACTCGGGGGAAGCACCCGGTCATTATCTTTCCTTAGACGACACTAACATAGAGTCCACTCGTTGGTACACGGCCCTCGAGTACAACAATAGATCATGGGACTTGCCCTATTTCAATGTCACGCGTACACGAAGGGACCAACGGTGTGTCCGGTGCCCTGTGAAAACAGTCATGGTCGTCTATCCAAGCACGACCCCGTCCCGGGAAAGACCTCAAGTCTTCCCGTCACTAGTAATGCGGGCACCATGCTAGTATCGACCTAAGTAATCAATAAAGCCCCGTCCCATAAGGGGTAGAGTGGTTGCACATGTTTGGTTGGGACGGTAGTCACACATAAATCTAATCCATCATTTCACCCATGCACAAGACTTTACCGGCACATCACTTCTTCCTCAAGTGATGACCTAACTCAACACCACCCTCGGGCATTAGGGGCACCCGATGGGGTTTATGAAAAGATTACAACCTCGAAGGTTCATGTCACCCATGCATCACTAAGCATCACTACTAACTATTTGCATGACATCTAGCACATAGCAAGATCATGAGTAAGCATGCATCATGTGGTGGTTTCAACTAGGTCACCACCGTCATTCTTATCACTACGCATTCGGGAACAAACGGGTTCCGAAGAACACAAGTGTATCATGGTCAAAGGGATGCTTGCCTGGATTGGCTTGGTCTTCAAAGTCTTCAAATCCTTCTCCTTCTCCTTCTTCAGCAACTTCGTCAAATACGGGATCTAATCGTCGCAAAATAACAACGGGAAAATAAGACCACAATAAAAACAGAAAAATCAAAGTGCTCAGAAAAATGTCAACTTATTTTTGTTAAATACTAGAGGGAAAACTAAGATGGCAAAAATTCTTAGTTGGAGTTTTGGAGTGACAGAATGGAATCTAAGGATTTTTGAACAGGAGTTTTAATGCTCAGATTTGAATTTAAATTTGAACAGAACAGAAAAGTTTCATGGATATGTGTGAAAGTGACACCATTAAATAGGTTGGAATATTACAAGATTTTAGGAGTTGGAATTAATTTATTTGGACAAATATTCATTTCTGTAAAATTATTTGAAACTTTACAGAAAAGAAAAAGAAGAAAAAGCCATGTGCAACTGGGCCAGAACGGCCACAGTGCACGGCCCAGGGCTAACAGCCCAGCTGCACAGGGGCCAGCGCGCGCACGTCAGGATTTCAAACCTGACGGGCGGGGCCCGGCGGTCAGTGACTGCGAGGGGAGAGAGGGAGCGGTGAGGATGACAGGCGGGGCCCGCCTATCATCTTCAACCTTGCGGCCATGGCGATGGCGAGCTCACCGGCGGCGAATCCGGGCACGGCGGGGCAAACGGAGGGCAGGGATGGACTGAGCAGTGAGTCGCGGATGTAGTGGTGGTGGTGCGGCTCGCCGGGGAGGTCTGGTTCGTCGGCGGCGAGGTGGGACGGCGGAGGGTTGTCGGGAAGTTACTGGCTAGCTCGTTTCTGGCAGCTGCAGAGGGGGAAAAGTGAGGGGAAAGCATCAGTGGTGCACGACGGTTCCAAATCGAGCGAGAGAAGGGGTGGAGAGGGCCTGTACCTCGAGATCGCCGGTTGCCCGACGCGGCGGAGCTCCGGTCGATCCCGAGCACAGGGGCTTTCTGGGGATGAGCGAGTGGTGCTGGAGGGCTAAAGGAGATGAGGGGAGGTTGTTGGTGCCGTTGGAGAGGCTCGGGCGAGCTTATATAGCCGAGCCCACGGTCCACCGTGGACTCGTGCGCCGGCGAGGTTGCAGACGAGGCCACAGGCCGTCATGGTGCTTGTGTCTGAGTCGGGGAGGTTCATGGACGAGTCCTACGCCTAGTAGAGGGGAGAGGAGGAGCGGGGAGAGCTCCAGACAGCGCACGCGTGTGAGCCCGATGAGTGGAGGCTGCGGGCGGCCAGCGCGCGTGCGAAGGCGGCCACTAGAGGGCGGAGGAGGAGGGGGACAGCGCCGGGGAGGGTCGCAGACGTCGAGGCGCATTGGAAGGCGCGAGGGGAGAGCTCGAGGTGGTCGGGGGCAGGCGATTGGGCGAAGCTACAGTGCGGGGGCGCACTGTAGCGTGCTCTGGAGCGGCCTTATCGCATGCCATGGCATGCCATTGGCCCTCTGGGCGCATCCGCCGTGTCTGGGGGGTCCAGGGTGATGCAAGCAACACAGATGAGGCCTTGGATGCTCTGGAGAATCAAGGAGAGAGAGGTGAAGCTGGTAACTTGGTGAATTTTGGCTGTCCAGCAAGGTGAACTAGGGTTTTCACCCCTCAATCATGGAGCTGGGGACATGGGGGAGTTACTGGAGGTAGATAGTAACTAGATGAAGCTGTGGTAGAAAGTTGAGGCCAAGGTAAATAGTAAAAGTGATCAAGAAGATGGTTTTGGTAATTTGGCAGAAGGTGTTTGATCAAGTTTTGGTCAAGCAATTGATCTCCACTTGCCATGACACTTAACAGGATTGAATGTTATGTGAAAATAGGGTGTTTCACCAAATTTGGGCTCATTTGAAGAAACTAGCCAATGTAACTTTGGTGAACCCTAGAAAACAACAGAAATGGCTTCATCTTGTTTAAGTCAAGCTAATCATCTCCCCTTGATGCACCACTTGGTGTAGTTTCATCATTTGGTGTATTGATCATGCCCACAAAGTTTGAAGCTCCAGGTAAAAAGTTGGTAATGTAAAGTTGTTCAAATTTGTATTTGAACAGAAAGGGTTTTGGGGTATTCTGATCAAGTTACCCTACTCCAAATCTTGTGCCATCTGGTCTAGATGCCTTATTAGGCCATTCTAGCATGTGCACCAAGTTTGAGAGCATTTGGACAAGTTTGGCAATGTAAAGTTGCTCAAACTTCAAATATGGACAGAATGGTTTTGAAGGGTTTTGAGGATGATATCTTGCTTCCCAAGGCATGAGGCTTGGCAAGATCATCAAATATGTCATATATGACATGATAGAATTTCCCTGGAATTTTTGGAGAATATTTCCTTTGTAAATATTTCAAAAGCTTGAAATATCCAGAAAGGGTTTTAGAGGGATTAGCCCATTATTTTGAACATGACCAGTTGTTGAAACTCTTTTATATGGACAATATATGTCCTATGAGTCTCCCTGAATTTTGGCAAATATTTTTGAACTGCTTAAATAATTTTCCCATATTAAAGACCATTTCTGGCCTTAAGAAAAAGCTTTTAAATAAAATAGGAAAATAACTTTTAAAATTATACTTTTGTGGTTTCTGGGAGTCCTATGACTACTAGGTATCAAATATACTTTTTGAAATAATTTTCTCCCCCTAAATCAAGCTCTTGCAGTGCAAACCTCAATTCAGGGGTTTTTGGAATACTAAATTTATAAAAATACATTTTGGCCAAATTAATTTTTATAAGAAAATACTATACTGTTATATAACACTTGGCATGATCATTGGGCAGAAGTTTTGGGTATGGAGATGAATTCTACAAGAGGTAATAGTTGACTTTAATGAGCACATGAAAAGCACATGAAGAAAAACTCAATTCCAAGTAAAAGCCAAATGATGCCAAAAACATTTGTTGGTCCAAATTTTCATGCTTCATTGATGCAAATAACATGTTACAAAATGCAGGGTGTGACACTAGGCGATGTACTTGTCGCTCGATCGTTGCCCTTGTATCTTCATGCAACTTCTTGAGATAGCTTTCTCAAGCACTTGCGTCCAAGTTGATGCGTTCTTGTAGAGGTAGAGGTAGAATGTCCAATGGGGACAACGGGTTGAAGCCGTAGACGACCTCGAAAGGGAACTTGCCGGTAGTCGAATGTCTTTCGCGGTTGTGGGCGTACTCGGCGATGGGCAAGCAGTGCTCCCATTCCTTGATGTTCTTCTTGATCAACACGCGAAGAAGCGTCGAAAGTGTGCGGTTCGTCACCTCCGTTTGGCCATCGGTTTGTGGATGATATGCCGAAGAGAATAGTAGCGTGATGCCGAGTTTGGCGCATAGAGTCTTCCAAAAGTAGCTCAAGAACTTGACGTCCTGGTCCGACACGATCGTCTTGGGAACTCCATGTAGACGAATGATTACCCTACAAAAGAGATTTGCCACATGTGAAGCATCGTCGATCTTGTTACACGGAATGAAATGAGCCATTTTAGAGAAACTATCCACGAAAACAAACACGGAATCTTTTCCATTTTGAGTCCTAGGCAATCCAAGAATAAAGTCCATGCTTATGTCTTCCCAAGGATGGTATGGAATAGGAAGTGGCATGTAAAGAACATGAGATCGAGCTTTTGACTTAGCTTTGCGACATGTAGAGCATCGGTTGGTGAGGCGTGAGACGTCACGTAGCATCTTGGGCAAAAAGTAGTTCTTGGAGAGCGTAGCAAATGTCTTGTCGCGTCCAAAGTGTCCCATGAGTCCTCCTCCATGAGATTCCTGCAAAAGGAGCAAACGAAGCAAAGACTCGGGAATGCAAAGTTTGTTAGCTCTCATAAGATATCCATCCTTGATGTAGTAATGTTCCCAAGAAGTGTGAGTCAAACACTTAGCATAAGGATTTGCAAAGAAAGGATCATGCTCATATAAGTTTTTAATGTGCTCAAAGCCAATAACATTCAACTCAAGTTTCGTGACAAGCATACATTTGCAGGAAAGCGCATCCGCCACAACATTTTCTTTGCCTTTGATGTACTTAATGACGTAGGGAAAAGACTTGATGAACTCACTCCACTTAGCACGACGCTTGTTCAACTTAGTTTGACCCTTGAGATACTTGAGCGTCTCATGGTCCGTATGAAGAATGAATTCATGAGGTCTAAGGTAATGTTCCCAAACACGCAAAACTCTCACCAAGGCATAGAGCTCTTTATCATAAATGGGGTAGTTAAGTTGCGCTCCGGATAGCTTCTCGCTAAAGTATGCAATTGGGCATTTTTCTTGCATGAGCACGCCACCTATGCCGGTACCACTAGCATCACAATGAATCTCAAAAGGTTTATCAAAGTTTGGTAGGGCAAGAAGTGGTGCGTGGGTGAGCAAGTCTTTGAGCTTAATGAACACGGTGTCTTGCGAAGGACCCCAAACAAAGGGTGCGTTCTTCTTGCTCAAGGCGTGTAGAGGCATAGCAATTGTGCTAAAGTCCTTCATGAAACGTCGATAGAAACCGGCTAAACCAAGGAAGCTACGCACTTGTTGGAGGTTCGTTGGTTGAGGCCAAGTTTTAATTGCTTCAATTTTAGTTTCATCAACGTGAACACCTTGGGAAGAAACGACAAATCCTAAGAAAACGACCTTGTCAACGCCAAAAGTGCATTTTTCCATGTTAGCATATAAGAGCTATTTCCGAAGGGTTTGTAGAACCATACAGATGTGTGTCACATGGTCCTCAAGTGACTTGCTAAAAACGAGGATGTCATCAAAATAAACCACGACAAAGACGCCTATGTAGGGTCGTAGAACAAAATGCATGAGACGCATAAATGAATCGGGCGCTTTTGATAAACCCATTGGCATTACAAGCCACTCATATAACCCAAACTTGGTTTTGAAAGCCGTTTTCCACTCATCACCCTCTTGAATGCGAATTTGGTAGTAACCACTTTTAAGATCAATTTTTGAAAAGATGGTGGCACCACATAATTCATCAAGCATGTCGTCTAAGCGTGGGATAGGGTGACGGTACCTAACGGTGATGGCATTTATCGGGCTACAATCGGAGCACATGCAAAAAATTCCATCTTTCTAAGGCACGAGAATAACCGGAATGACACAAGGGCTCAAGCTTTCACGTACATGACCGTTGTCGATGAGTTGTTGTACTTGCCGTTGTATTTCCTTGGTTTCCTCGGGGTTAACGTGGTAAGGAGCCTTGTTCGGAAGTGGTGCACCGGGTATGAGGTTGATGCGGTGTTTGATTCCGTGAAGTGGAGGTAGACCCGGAGGTAGCTCATCGGGGAAGACGTCCGAAAATTCCTGCAACAATTGAGACAACACTAAAGGTGGAGGTGGTGAAGTGTTAGTAGGTTTGGCTTCCCCTTTGCATAAAAGCACATAGTGAAAGACACTCGAGGGGTTCTCACACACTTCTCTCATCTCACTTTTGGTGGCGAATAGCACTAGTTGTTTCTTGTCACTCATCGTGGAGTCGCTCATATTTGGCTTGAGGCTCTCACTCTCCTTTGGGTGGCTCACTCGCTCACCACTTGATACGTCCAAAACGTATCTATAATTTTTGCTTGCTCCATGCCTCTTTTGGGTGATATTGCTATGATATTTATACACTTCCATACACTTTTGATCATATTTGGACTAACCTATTAACTCAGTGCACCCCAGTGCCAGTTTCTGTTTTCGGCTGTTTTTGTATTTCAGGTTTTCACATTACGAGAACTGCCAGGAAAAATCCAGAAAAATTATATAAAAAATCAGCGTTCCAGAACCTACCGTGCGCCCGAAGGACAGCCGGGGGGGCCACCAGGGCTCCAGGCGCCCTCGCGGCGCCCCCCCCCCCTGGGCCGCGCCGGGGGGGGCGCCTGGGCCCCCCGAGGCTCCTCCGATGCCCCCCTTTGGCATATATTTAAAGCGTCTCCCAAAACCCTCGAAACAGGAACTCTTTTTCGCGATCTCATCTCTGTTCCGCCGCCGCTGCCGCTTCCAAGATCGGGAGCACCAGGAGAACTCTTCCCGGCACCCTGCCGGAGGGGAGGATCACCACCAGGAGCTTCTCCACCACCATGGACGCCTCCCGGATGAGTTGTGAGTAGTCTCCCTTGGACCATGAGTCCATGACCAATAGCTATGTGATGTCCTCCTCCCGTTCTTGTGCTTCACTAATTAGTCCTCGTGAGCTGCCCTACATGATCGAGGCACATATGTAATCCTTATGCTGTTGCTATGATGAGTTTGCTGGGATCCGATGGATTATGAGATTATGTTCAGATTGTGTTTGAATAATATATTTGATTCGCCTCTTTTATGTTTATGTTCGTAAGTAATTCTTGCATGTTCTCCGTTGTTATTTATTGCTTTGGCCAAGTAGTAGGTAGTGACTCCAAGAGGGAACGTTATGCTCGATTGTGGGTTCATGCCCCTCGATGACTAGTTTGAGTGACAGAAACATGAGTCTAGGGGATGTGATGTTGCCACAAGGGGGAAAACAACGGTGCTTGTGCCCGCGGGTGCAAGGACTGTTTACTTTACGCAAAGTTCTTTTAATGCAGTTGTCTGTTGCATTGAGTTTACACTATGGGTGGGACTCGCAACTTAATACCAGCGAGATGTTCTGGATAGATATCTCAAGGTGGATGCTTAGTAGTAGATATTGATGGATTTCGGTCTACTTACTTTGGCGTACCGCCCATGCTTTGAACCTCAACCTTTCTTGCAATGTAGTCAGCATTGGTTTGCGCACATGGTCCTGTCAATTGCCCAGCTGTAATTCGTTTACCTCACATAGCTGTTTTATCGTCTTTTGGGAGAGAGACATCACTAGTGAACATCATGAGACTCCGGTCCATATTACCATCATTGATCACATCCGCTATTTACTTTTCCGCTATTTACTTACTATTGCAATTATACCTATCACTATTATCACTTGCGTTTGATCCTTTGTAAACTACAAGGCCGGAGGGATTGACAACCTCTCTGTACTCGTTGGGAGCAAAGTTATTTGTATCTGTGTGCAGGTCCACGTTGATTGCTAATATCCGGCGCCGTTAGCAGTTGACACCTTCTTGTTGAAACTGGGAGTCTCTGGGAAATCGATCCTTGGTATTACCAAGGGAAAACTTCTGCTACACTGCATCTCAAACCTTCCACTTGGGGTAACCAACGAGGGGTGAGAAGCCACCTAGCAAAGCAATTTCTGGCGCCGTTGCCGGGGACTCCACTCTTCAGGATAGGGGAGTTGCACGCTATCTTTTACCTTTGCTTTTAGTCTTGTTAGTTTACTTTTCAGTTTTGCTTTAGTATCTTTTATCGAAAATCACAAAAATAGTTATCTCATTCTTTAGTTGTCATTATGTCGGGTCCTTTTGTCTTTGACGAGGCAGAAGTTCTCACCTTTAAACAAAGAGGTGGGGAATGTTTGAAAGATGCTTGGTATAGAATTAGTGATTCACAAAAAAGAGCCACCAAGAAGCAACCTGCTACTATCTTGCTGAGAAATTTTTATGTTGGAATTACTTCTTGGAATAGGTTTATTCTAGATACTGCTATCAATGGGAATTTCCTAGAAGCCCCAGTTTGGGAGTCTCTTAGTATTATTGAAAATCTTGTTGGGAATCCCCCTGTTGTTAGCATTCAAGAGGACATCACCCTAGCTCACATTATGAAAAAACTTGAAAAAATAGAGCTAGAGATGCCAAGCATTAATAAGATAAATGAGTTGGATCGTAAGATCCAAGGGAATTTGAATAGGCTTGATAGCTCCATGCATAAAATTTTCAAAACTTTGGAGACCGTCAAATTCCATGACTTGGACTCTTCTAGGATAGACAAGATTGAGGAAATATTTGATACCCTAGGAACTACCTTCTCCTCGATCAAAACCAAAAAGGTAGAAACTCCGGCAAAGAGGGAGCCTAAGTTCGTTCACGTTCCAAAGGCTCCCCGTTCTAAAAGGAATCCATCTATTGCCAAAGGGGTTGAAATTGTAAAGACTTTGGAAGAAACACCTCTCTTTGATGAATTTATAAATGAATCTTCCCTTGACTTTTACCTTTTGGTCTTCTCCCTAGAAGTATCTCTATGAGGCCTTTATTTGAAAGTCCTCTTAAGACTAGTTGTATTATTGAAGAACTTTTTGATGATCTTGATGATGGTTCAATTGATACAACTTAATCTCTTTGCATTATGCCTAGCTTAAAGGCATAAAAGAAAGCGCTTTTGGGAGGCAGCCCAATGAATAAATTTATTTTGATTTTGTTGTGTCTTGATGTTGTTACTACTGTAGCATCATCATTGTATCTTTACTTTCCAATTTTGTGCCAAGTATAGCCTCTGATTGCAAGAAAGTTCAAAAGTTGTGAGGTGCTGTCCAGGAAACAGATTCTGTCCTTGGATAGAAAAATTCGTATAAAATCACCAGATCATCTTATTGGTCTGAAATTTTTCGACAGAGTTCTCTATATAATTTTATTTCGTGCATCTGTTCTGAGTTTTTTGATTTGAGTTGCAGAAGTGCCCCGAACAAATCAATTACTACCTGCTGTTTTGTTTTTCACAGATTCTGTCCTGTTTTGCTTTTCCTTCATTTTGCAAACCAAGAGCTTGCTTTTTCTTTGCAAAAACCTTTTGGCAATCTTGAGAAACAGTAGACCTTCAAGAATATCTTTATTTCCAGCAAGGTATAATTATTTTATTATGGGTACTAACCTCGCTAATCAGATTATGATGAGTTATGTATGAAGGGAGTTTTCAAGTGTGCGAGGGAAGATGATAAAAAGATTCAGGAGTGTCGAGCGCTCAAGCTTGGGGATGCCCCCGTGCACCCCCAAGAAATATTCAAGGAGACTCAAGCGTCTAAGCTTGGGGATGCCCCCGTGCATCCCCTTCTCCATCAACATTATCAGTTCGTCTTTCGTTCCACTATATTTTAATCACTTCATGTGTTATGTGCTATGCTTGGAGCATCTTGCTTTTAGTTTCCTTTTTAGTTTTTCATAACGAGTCGGAACTCAGCGTTCTTTATGTGGGAGAGAAACACGCTCCACTTCTACCTAAAACATAACATAGAATTTTCATGACTATCTTTGTTGTGTGTATTCTTTGTCTTTTAAATAGCTACTATCATGCTCTGCTCTTAGTATTCATGCTTATCTTGTTAAAGAGCTTTTGTTTAGTTGGTTGCTTGAACTCTCTTTAATTACCATGCTCACCTTATTAAGAGAGTTTGCTTCCGTTGCATTGGTTAATATGTCTATGATAAAGATGCTACGTGCATAATGGCGCTTAGTAGTTCAGGTTTTCTTATGGTTAGTCTCAAATAGCTGGGGGATTCCCAATGTGTTATTGGAGTACCAACATGATTTGTTTGCCAATGATGTGGTATGGTTTAGTAATATCTTCCTTCAAGAATTTATTTTGATTGACTTGGCGTATGCTCACGCATATTTAAGACTGTGAAGAAAGTCTGTCAAGCCTTAATGATCTTTTGTTTCTCAGTAGCGATATAACTTCCATGCCTGATTTAATGTTGCTTTGTCGCTCTGCATGATTATGACCGTCATTGCTCTCTTAGTTGGTCGCTCCCAGTCTTTTGCTAACCTCCACCTGTACTAAGAAGACTGACTGCTTGTGCATCCACATCCTTTTAAACCAGTTGTGCCATATGAGTCCACCATACCTACCTATATGTGGTATTTCACCGCCACTCCAAGTAAATTTACATGTGCTACCTTTGAAACCTTCAGTTTTTGCAATACATAGCTCATGGGAAAGTAGCTTAAAAACTATTGTGGTAAAGAATATGTTGCTTATGTATCTTATTTTCTTATAAGTTGCTTGCTGAGCGGTAACCATGTTTCTGGGGACGCCATCAACTGTTACACTTTTGTTGAATATCATGTTAGTTGCTATGCATGTTCGTCTTGTCTAAAGTAAGGGTGATTTGCCATGGGTTGAATGGTTTGAGTATGCATATTGTTAGAGAAGAACATTGGGCCGCCAACCAAAGCCATGTATCATGGTGGAAGTTTTAGCTTGGACATTAATCCTCAATCTCTTATGAGAATATGCTTAAGCATTAAAGAGGAGTCCATTATCTATTTTCTATGTTGTCTCGGTATGGATGTCCTCAAGTTGAGATCTATCAAAAACGAGAAATCAAATGCGATCTATCTCCTTGGACCTTTGTACAGGTGACATAGAGGTACCCCTTTGTGACACTTGGTTGAAACATATGTAATGCAATGACAATCCATGGAAATCCAAGCTAATTAGGACAAGGTGCGAGCACTATTGGTATTCGATGCATGAGGTTTGCAACTTATAGGATGTCTTATGCATAACACATATGAAGTACTACTACCGTTGACAAAATTGTTTCTATGTTTTCAAAATAAAAAGCTCTAGCACATGAGTAATCCCTGCTTCCCTCTGCGAAGGGTCATTCTTTTACTTTTATGTTGAGTCTCCACCTTCTTTTAAAAGCACCAACTACTGAGAGCATGATTGTCATTCTGAGTGTAATGTGCATTGTCCCAAAGTAGCACTGTCTTTTGCATGATTGTGATATCGTTTATTTTGAAATCATTGTATCTAGTCATCACTTAAACCTTGGAGGTGCCCCTGCATTTATGTTTTGCTTCACTAAAGGGGGCAAGCTAGATATCACTTTATCATATTTGCACATCATGTTCATTGCAAATCTATTTGATGTTTCAGTATCATATTGTAAAACTTTCAGTTCTTTATGATTTTCTCATGAGGCAACTTAATTACTATAGATTCATTGTCTCGGTAAGCTTTTGTCATATGACTATGAAAAAGTCCTATATGGTTAATAGCATGTCACCACAGAAATTATTCTTGTTATCATTTACCCACTCGAGGACGAGCAGGAATTAAGCTTGGGGATGTTGATACGTCCAAAACGTATCTATAATTTTTGCTTGCTCCATGCCTCTTTTGGGTGATATTGCTATGATATTTATACACTTCCATACACTTTTGATCATATTTGGACTAACCTATTAACTCAGTGCACCCCAGTGCTAGTTTCTGTTTTCGACTGTTTTTGTATTTCAGGTTTTCACATTACGAGAACTGCCAGGAAAAATCCAGAAAAATTATATAAAAAATCAGCGTTCCAGAACCTACCGTGCGCCCGAAGGACAGCCGGGGGGGGCCACCAGGGCTCCAGGCGCCCTGGCGGCGCGCCCCCCTGGGCCACGCCGGGGGGCGCCTGGGCCCCCCGAGGCTCCTCCGATGCCCCCTTTGGCATATATTTAAAGCGTCTCCCGAAACCCTCGAAACAGGAACTCTTTTTCGTGATCTCATCTCTGTTCCGCTGTCGCCGCCGCTTCCAAGATCGGAGCACCAGGAGAACTCTTCCCGGCACCCTGCCAGAGGGGAGGATCACCACCGGGAGCTTCTCCACCACCATGGACGCCTCCCGGATGAGTTGTGAGTAGTCTCCCTTGGACCATGAGTCCATGACCAGTAGCTATGTGATGTTCTCCTCCCGTTCTTGTGCTTCACTAATTAGTCCTCGTGAGCTACCCTACATGATCGAGGCACATATGTAATCCTTATGCTGTTGCTATGATGAGTTTGCTGGGATCCGATGGATTATGAGATTATGTTCAGATTGTGTTTGAGTAATATATTTGATTCACCTTTTTTATGTTTATGTTCGTAAGTAATTCTTGCATGTTCTCCGTTGTTATTTATTGCTTTGGCCAAGTAGTAGGTAGTGACTCCAAGAGGGAACGTTATGCTCGATTGTGGGTTCATGCCCCTCGATGACTAGTTTGAGTGACAGAAACATGAGTCTAGGGGATGTGCTGTTGCCACAAGGGGGAAAACAACGGTGCTTGTGCCCGCGGGTGCAAGGACTGTTTACTTTACGCAAAGTTCTTTTAATGCAGTTGTCTGTTGCATTGAGTTTACACTATGGGTGGGACTCGCAACTTAATACCAGCGAGATGTTCTAGATAGATATCTCAAGGTGGATGATTAGTAGTAGATATTGATGGATTTCGGTCTACTTACTTTGGCGTACCGCCCATGCTTTGAACCTCAACCTTTCTTGCAATGTAGTCAGCATTGGTTTGCGCACATGGTCCTGTCAATTGCCCAGCTGTAATTCGTTTACCTCACATAGTTGTTTTATCGTCTTTTGGGAGAGAGACATCACTAGTGAACATCATGAGACTCCGGTCCATATTACCATCATTGATCACGTCCGCTATTTACTTTTCCGCTATTTACTTACTATTGCAATTATACCTATCACTATTATCACTTGCGTTTGATCCTTTGTAAACTACAAGGCCGGAGGGATTGACAACCTCTCTGTACTCGTTGGGAGCAAAGTTATTTGTATCTGTGTGCAGGTCCACGTTGATTGCTAATATCCGGCGCCGTTAGCAGTTGACACCTTCTTGTTGAAACTGGGAGTCTTTGGGAAATCGATCCTTGGTATTACCAAGGGAAGACTTCTGCTACACTGCATCTCAAACCTTCCACTTGGGGTAACCAACGAGGGGTGAGAAGCCACCTAGCACCACTCTCTCCATGATGGTTGGTAGGTATGTGTTTGTCGGCGGCTACTTCACTTGGTGACACTGGGCGTACCACGAACTCCTTTCCTTTCATCTTGAAGCTATAGTGGTTGGTCCGTCCATTGTGTGTGACTCGACGATCATATTGCCATGGTCGTCCAAGAAGAAGGTGGCACACAGACATAGGGACCACATCACACTCAAGTGTGTCCTCGTAGGTGCCTATCTTGAAGGAAACTTGCATGATATGCTCGACTCGAAGAGTGCCGGTGTCACTAAGCCATTGGACCTTGTATGGATGAGGGTGCTTCGATTTCACCAAGTTTAGCTTGTCACATAGCTCTTCGCTTCCCAAGTTATGACAACTTCCTCCATCGATGATAACCTTGACGGAGCGTCCATTGATGCCGGCCTTGGTATGGAAAATGTGACATCGTTGGTCGTCATCTTGTTGATGTTGGAGTGTCAAGACCTTGGAGACAACGAGATTGGGACTCGAGTCATTGTCGCAAAACACTTGATGGCCTTCATCCTCATTCACTTGGCGATGCATACCTACATGTTCTAGGGCTTCCATTTCATCGTCGCTCATTGAGTCATAAGATCCGTCATCATTGATGATCATGGTACGAACGGTCTTGCACTCAAATGACTTGTGGCCTCGCCCTTAGCATTTGAATCACTTGATGGAACTCGTCTTTGAGTTGTCCTCAGTTGGAGTTGTAGATGATGAAGTTTTTGTCTTGAAGTTGCTGGTAGAAGGTGGCCGACTTGATGTAGTCGCATTCTTGTAGCTTGACTTGTCATCGAAGTTTGTAGATGGCTTGGTATAGGTAGGAGGGACCAAAGTCGTTGAAGCTTGGTTGTAGGAGCCGAAGTTCTTGGAGGTGAACTTGGAGTACTTGTAGTCCTCTTGAACTTGTTGCTCCGCTTTGTTGGCTTGGTGTACAAGCTCGAGGAGATTGGTGTATGGTTGAAAGTCCGCAATCTTCTTGATAGGATAGTTGAGTCCATTCATGAATCTCGCCATCGTTTGTTCTTCATCTTCCGTGATGTTTGCTCGTATCATGGCAATCTCCATCTCCTTGTAGTACTCTTCAACGGACTTGGTACCTTGCTTGAGGAGTTGTAGCTTCTTGAACAAGTCACGATTGTAGTGTGTTGGCATGAAGCGTGCTCTCATGACTTCCTTCATTTGAGCCCAAGTAGTGATAGGACGTTCGCCTTTTGCTTCTCTTCTCTCAATGATTTGCTCCCACCAAATGAGCACATAGTCTTGGCACTCAAGGGAGGTCATTGCAATTTTCTTCTCTTCATCAAAGTTGTGTAGGCGAAAGATCTTGTCAACCTTCAATGCCCATGAGAGGTAGTCTTCGGGATCAATGCTTCCGGAAAAATTTGGCATGGTGAACTTAAGCTTGCCATAGCGATGCTCTGCATTGTTTGCTTGTTTATTGGGAGGGCGTTCTTGATTTGGACGATTGTCAATCTCATGTTGCTCTTGGCGGAGTAGATGTTCATTGTCATGGTGTACTTGCCAAGCTTGTGGTTCTTGTTGAGGTTGTTGCTCTTGTCGCACTTGAGGAGGGACTTGTTGCATTCGTTCTTGGTGGCGCCTCTCGTGCATCTCATCACGAAGGAAATCCTCTTCTTGACGAGTATGTCGATTGTGAGTTGCCACATTGCCATGGGAATCATGTAATGCTCGTTGCCCCTCAAGAGCTTGAGCTTCTCGGCGGTGTTGTGCTTGACGATGAGCTTCGGCATCTTGTTCTTCTTGGTGTTGACGTGCTCGCTCTTGTTGTTGTTGGCGTAGTCTTTACCATTCTTGTGCTTGTTCGAGTGTAGCTTGGTTTTGTCGATGTCGATTTTTTTGCTCGTCAAGTAGGTCTTGGGAGCTCTTGTCATGAAGTGGATTCCGGTTGTCATGTCGAGCTTGGCGTGCGGCTTGACGAAGAGTGTTTGATGTAGGGGTACTTGAGCCGTCCGTGGAGTCGGTGTGGTGACTTGAGCGGATTCGTCTTTGAGAAGATGTGGAAGAAGAGCGTCGGTTGACTATCAAAGTCCGTAGCGCATAGAATTGGGTAGCCATCTTGGTGTTGATGATGTCGAATTGCTCTCTTGTTCTTGCTTCAAATTGGCGTGCGTCGGCGGTGACTTGCTCAATGTGCTCTCGCATAGCTTCACTTTCTTGATGTAGAGCTCGTTGGACACCGAAGAGATGTAGTTTGGTTACGTAGTTGTTCGATTCTTCAGGATCATCGAAGAGCGGGTTCGTAGATATACTTGGCCTATCCATCGTCACAAGCAAGTATGTGAGTGGGAGAAATGAGAAGACAATACCAAATGTACCTTGACCGAAGTTGACAATGGATCAATGATCAGTCCATAATGTAACCCGGAAATAGCACTATTGGTACCAATTCTTGTCGATTCTCACACCTACACAAGTAAAGCTTTGAGAGGAGCTTGGTTAGGATGGTGGCAAAATTCAATGCAAAAAGTGAGTAAGATTCAATGATGTTGAAAATGATTCACAATTGGCTCATGCAACAAGTAGATCACAAGCAAGAAGTAGCACACGTAACACACACATGGATAGATAAATGTGGTTGTGCAACCAAAAGTGAGCGAAAATGTGGAATCCACGGAAAATGCTTGTGTTGCACAACGCTAGAGAGACGCTAACCGATTGCTTAATAGGCGGATACGCACTTGTGCACGACCTATAAGAGCAATGTAACGACTTCCTATCACAAGTATGTTATGAGTGTATGATGTGCCGAAGCTTTAGCACAAGATGATGTATTGCTATCTCATATGATCTCTTTTGATGCAAGGCGTTTGATGCTATTGTGCTTTAGCTTATAAGGTTTGGATGGCTCTTTTGCTTAAAACCTTGTGATCTCTTTCTTTGGCCACTTATGCATGCTTCTCGGATCAAGGTAGCTATTGTGTATGCGGAACACTCTTGTGTCACTCGAAGATATGATGATGTCGTATGCAATGTCTATGACTATCACTAAAGTGCACAAGTTTTGTGGCCCGGCAATACTCAAATGGCTAGTCTCGGTGGGAAAGCTACCCAAAATGGTCGATGAGGGTTTATCAATGCAATTGCAAGGTAGTAAACAAAGTGTCGTCGATGTTACCGTCCTTGTCGAGGCTGAGAGGTGGTCTTGTCGATGTCGTTCCGCTCTGAGATAGCCGAAACACAAACGGAAACGGAGAAAACCACAACTCCAATGATCCAAGACACAAAGAGGTAAAACCGTAGGGTTTTGGGTAGGCAATGATGGTGGTGGTGGTGGGTATGTCGAGGGTATAGTGGAAAGGGGGGTCTAGGGTTGTTGCGGTGGCGGAAAGGTGGTGAAGAAAAACTGCAAAATGCAGTTTCATCAGGTCAGGCCGGATGATCCATACGTCTGGCCGGATGATCCGGGTGGGTAGCCGGATGATCCGGGTTTGTCAAATCCGGTCGGGATGAACTCGTGGAGAATTGAAAAATTCGGTGGAAAATGTATTTTTCTGGGTTTTTCGGTGGATTTGAGGGTGGGGAAGGTGGGGAAAAGGATAATCCACTTGTCACACAACTCAACCACGGATCACAATCAACAAAATCACATCAAAACACACAAATCACAAAAAAAATTGTAGGGCTATTTTTGTGGGGATTTTCGAATTTGGACGAAAAACAACAAAAACAAGCTAGAAAACAAGGTGTGGGGCTCCAAATTCATGATCAACCAAGGCTCATGATACCATAGATGATGTAGGGTGGAGCCCTACGAGGCTGATCTTTCACGAAAAGGAGGGATCCCGAGGAAGAACACGAGGGGCACGAGGAAAACACAAGAGGTACAAGGAGAAAACACTCAAATCAACAAGTTTAGGTCACACAAATGCTAGATCCGGGTACACAAAGTGCGATACAAGATACACGATCAACTAAGGACGATACAAGTGGTGGTAGTTATCTCCGTGAGGAGGTATTGGTGTACTTCTCCGTAAAGGAGGTCTTGAATCCGGTGGATCTTCTCCGAAGAGGCCGCGGTCTCGCAGGAGAGGAACCACTAAGGTTTTGGATGAGCTAACACAAAGCTGACCCTAGATAGTATGGGTGGAGTGACATATATAGGCTAGGAGGGGCGAAGAGGTACATTGGCCTCGGCCCAAAGTCATGCACACAGGCACTGTCCGGATGATCCGGATGTTGGTCCGGATGATCCGGGCTTTGGTGGTCCAGATGATCCGGGGCGGCGTCCGGATGATCCGGACATGTCTTTTCTGCTACGGGGGGGGGGTCTGGATATCCGGGTCTTGGTCCGGACGTCCGGGTGCGTCTGGATGATCCGGGTTGGGGTCCGGATGATCCGGCATCGGCGTGGAGCTCTCGGGTGTCCACGAACACATTATCCGGATCGTCCGGACGTTGGTCCAGATCATCCGGGCTCTGTTCGGATCATCCGGGCTGTCTGAGCCTTGCTTGTTTTCTCCTCCTTCTTCCTTCTTCGATTCCTCTTGTTCCTTCGCTTCTCCATGGTTGCTCCCGAAGTGCCTGAGTATGCATAGAACTTCGGATGAGGGTAGCAGCCATGTCTCGTGTGAATCGAAACGACGTAGAGAGAGGAGTGAAGTCACCTCGGTCTCGAGAGCTCGTTCTCGAGCGCATGTCATGGGTCCACTTGGCACTTTGTGAGACAATGGTAGGTCCATGGGGATGACCTTGGGATGCTCCACATCAAATCCCCATGTCCATAATTAGCAATATTTTTAAGCAAACAACAATTTCAAACATTTAAATGTTGTTAACATAATGAGGATGGCAAACGCAAGTTTTTATGCTTTTTTTGTTAAAAGTTGACATGAAGACGATATGGAATATTTCGTCACCGTGGTGGAAGGAAAGGGGGGTGCCATGGCGATGATAACCGAAATGGTGCCACGGTAACAAATCGGTTCCGGTAACTCGTTGAGATGCCAGCGGAAAAGAAATGGTGGCGTGAGCGTGTCAAGCAAGATGGTGGGGTGATCCCGTTACCGGGTTCCCACGGGTCGGCTACATGGAAAAGAAGGACTTCGTGCAACGAATGATTCGGACACGGCGCAAACACGCGATTCAACTCATACATCGCAAGCATTCATCCACGGGCGGTCGTCTCGGGGTATACCTTCAAAGTGTGCATTTTGGGGCGGAACAAGTTCATCGAGGGAAGTAGCTGTTCACGGACATCGTGGAAGTAGTGGTTCACGGGTCGTAGTCGTACACGTCAATGGTAGTCGTACTCATCTCGTCGTGGAAGTAGTGGTACTCGGCGTCTTGTTGAACCCAAGCAACGGTAGTCGTACACGACGTGTTGTGGAAGTAGTTGTACTCGCGGTCTTCGGTGACGGTAGTGGTACACGGTTCGAGTTCGTTCTGCTCATCGATAGAGGAACTTGACATCCACGGGTCTCCAAGGTCGACGGTAGTGGTACACACGAACTTGATGCTTGCGTTACACGGGTCTATGGCGATGGTAGTTGAACACGTTTCATAGATGTTTGGGGCCGTCGTGGTACTTGGTATCTTGGCGTCCTCTCGGCCTTGACAGAGGTGAAACGGCACGCAACGGTTGTGGTACTTGGCAAAAATATCGAAGATGACCTTGGCAGTTCCATAAGGAGATGCACCCATGGCGCTCGGAGGCAGCAGCGGGTGGCAACCCAAACCAGCAAGGGCGTAGGAGGTGAGGAAGGTGGCTTGCTACCGGGTACAGCCTCGTCCATGGCAAGGTGGAGATCGAACGGTGGTGGAGTTCGGCGAGGTGGGAAGGCGCGGCGCCACGGCAAGGCGGTGGCAGAACGGGAGGCTAGGGAGGCCAAGTGGCAGGAGGACGTGTCGGCGACGGAACCGTCGGAGTTGGCCGCTCCGGTGGTGGCGCGAAGGTCGGGCGGGACTCGAGGTGGCGAGGAGAAGGAGGCCGCGGCGGGGCAAGGTGGTGGTCGCCGACGGCGGCCGGATGACACGGGGCTGCAAGGGCGCGGGGTGGCAGCGGCGGCTGCGCTGTGCGGCGGAGCGAGGCGCAGCTCCTGGTGCGATTCATCACCGGCGAGGTGGGAGAAGGAGGCGGGGCTGAGGCGACGGGGTACGAGAGGTCGAGCGGGGCGTGGGCGTGGGAGACCGGCGGTGAGGTCGTGCTGCGGGGTGAGGGAGAGACCGAGTGGAGGGAGACGAGGGAGAGGGAGAGCAATCGATGGGAATGGGTGTGGGTGGCGGCGCGAGGTGGGAGGTCGAGGGAGCGAGGGAGATGTAGGGGATCGGGCAGCAGGCGTGGTGAGGGGCTAGGATTAGAGAGGGTAGCGGGCTGGGCCTTAGAGGAGGAACTGGGCGCGGGGAAGCAGGCCAGCCTAGCTGCTGGGCTTTGTGCTCTCTCTCTCTTTATTCTCTTTAGCTGGAAAAGAAAAAAATAGAGAGAGATCAAAAGAATTAACAGAAGAGGCCATGAACAAGAATAAAATGGTGGAAAATATTTTGTAAGGCTTTATGGAATATTTCCAACCCGGCAAAAGTGGTTCCGACAAAACAGGGGAAGTTAAATCCAAAATTATTTGACTTGCACCAAAGGAGTTTGAATGGAGTCTAGACTTTAGGGGTGTCCAAAAATGTTGAGAAATTAGGAAGAGCCTCGAAAAAAGGGAAAATAATTGTTGCCGAGGTTTGGGGAATATTTGCAAGTGTGTCATGGTTAATTCCACAAGAATGGAATATTTATTATAGCTCCCTAGAATATTGGGAGGATATGTTATAAAGAGAAATCACCAATGAATTCCCTCGATTTAAATGGACCGAAGATCAATACGATTCATTTAGTTGAGATGCAAAAATTAATGACATGATGCAATGCAAAATAAAACGGAGCAAGCACAATGAACACACTGCGAAACCCGGAATAGCTGGAAGTCTTCTAGAGCATCGGTCTTGGGGCGTCACAGAAGGCCATAGAGAGAGATAAGTTGAGGGTGGCAAGAGCTTACAATAAGAAGGTCAAGCTGAAGAATTTCCAAGTTGGTGATCTCGTGTGGAAGGTGATTCTACCCAAGGTTGTCAGAATCACGATTTTTAATAGGATTGGAGCTTCGATGGTAGGATCGCAAATCGTAGAATCCTCACTATCAGGATCGTAGAAACGTAGATTCTAAGAACTAAAATCGTAGAATCTAAAGGGTTGATTTGGATCGTAAAGTCGTAGAATCATATAACAGAATCACGATTCTGACAACCTTGATTCTACCAATTGGTTCCAAAGATAGAAAATTCGGGAAGTAGTCTCCTAATTGGGAAGGTCCTTTTAAGATTACAAGAGTAGTTCCTGGAAACTCATATTTGATGGAACCCGCACAAGGCACATTGTTACCTCGAGCTCTCAATGGCAAGTATTTAAAGAAGTATCACCCAAGTGTGTGGCAAGAAGCCTAGATAGGCAACGGCCGATATATAACTATCGACCTAAGCAAAGACATGGCCGATATATGACTATCGCCCTTAGCGTAAATCATGGCCGATATATAATTATCGCCCTAAGCACATATAAATGGATGATGGAGTGTTGACATCATCCTTAGAACAAACGCTGGCAAATTATTTTTTGGCATCCAAGTTTTGCCGAAAAACCAGGGGCATGTGTTGACACCAGATTTTGGCATGGTCAAGAACTTAATTAATATGGCCTCAAATGGAGAAGTTATCTACATAAAAAAGTTTTGTATTGTTGATATGAACATCTTTGAAGTTTGAGCAATCACCATCCGATCTCATCTCGAGGGCCGAAGTTGTGTTCGAAATACTGAGATTTTGTATTCAGAACACTACTCGGCTCATTACGCCCCGAAGACTGCCTCGTATGGAAAAATGCTCTACATGCATTGTCTTCGTCTCGTCGAAACGATCGATTTTCATATAAAATTCATCCCAATCCAAGTCCATATGCAAAAGTTAGAGCTATCAGAGTGCAGCCCTGTCACGAGGCAAGATGTGGCGCACCCCACCAGACCTATGTCTGATGGATAGCGTGAGCGAACAGGTGTTTTGCGTGACAGTTTTGGCAGAGAAGATGGCTTCAAATCGAAAAACTTTCAACATGAAAGTTGTTCGTCTCGTTGAAACGGTCAAGGTTGTTTTAGACTCGTTTCCATCCGAGGTCGTTTACCACCTCAAAAATTACCCGCAAGGTGCAGCCAGTTTAGACCGAACAATTTTGGAAAGTTTGAACAAAACCAATCCGAATTTGACTAGGGTTTTGGACATGAATCCAAATCTTTTCCTTGCACGGGAAGTCCAGCCGCCTTTTATATACCTAAGGGGTGACGGCCGATTGAATAACAACACACAATCGCAAAACCCATCTACAAACTTTCACCTCCTACCCTAGTTTTCTGCTTCTCGTTCATCGGTGACGGGGTCTCTCCCGGCCACGTGGGGTTTCGGGTCTTCAAAAGAGCTCGCTGGATTGTCTTGCGTATCGCGCTTCCGGTGAGCCTCCTTCGGCGACGTGTCCTGCGTATCACGCTCGACGCCGAGGGTACACGGTGACGTGTTCATGTGCGAACAGATATCAATGTGAGTGAGTAGGGATTGCCATGCAATAGATGCACTAGAGCTATAAATGTATGAAAGCTCAACTAAAGAAACTAAGTGGGTGTGCATCCAACTTGCTTGCTCACGAAGACCTAGGGCATTTGAGGAAGCCCATCGCTGGAATATACAAGCCAAGTTCTATAATGAAAATTCCCACTAGCATATGAAAGTGACTAAACAAGAGACTCTCTATCATGAAGATCATGGTGCTACTTTGAAGCACAAGTGTGGAAAAAGATAGTAGCATTGTCCCTTTTTTTTCTATTTTCCCTTTTTTTCCTTTTTTCCTTTTTCTTTTTTGGGCCTTTTTTTTTTCTTTGGCCTTTCCTTCTTTTTTTTCCTTTTTTTCTTTTTTTTTCTTTGGGACAATGCTCTAATAATGATGATCGTCACACTTATATTGATTTACAACTCGATATTACAACTCGATGCTAGAACAAAGTGTGACTCTATGTGAATGCCTCCGGCAGTATACCGAGATGTGCAATAAATCAAGAGTGACATGTATGAAAAATTATGCATGGTGGCCTAGCCACAAATACGATGTCAACTACATGATCATGCATGGAAATATGACAATGATGAAGCGTGTCATAGCAAACGGAACGGTGGAAAGTTGCATGGCAATATATCTCGGAATGGCTATGTAAATGCCATGATAGGTAGGTATGGTGGCTGTTTTGAGGAAGGTATATGGTGGGTGTATGGTACCGGCGAAAGTTGTGCGGTACAAGAGAGACTAGCAATGGTGGAAGGGTGAGAGTGTGTATAATCCATGGACTCAACATTAGTCATAAAGAACTCACATACTTATTGCAAAAATCTACAAGTCATCAAAACAAAGTACTACACGCATGCTCCTAGGGGAAGGGTTGGTAGGAGTTAACCATCGCGCGATCCCGACCTCCACACAAAGGATGACACTCAATGAAATACCTCATGTTTCAAATTTGTCACACAACGGTTACCATACGTGCAGGCTACAGGACTTGCAAACCTTAACACAAGTATTTCTAAAATTCACAACTACTCTACTAGCATGACTCTAATATTACCATCCTCATATCTCGAAACAATCATCAAGTATCAAACTTCTCATACTATTCAATGCACTTCATATGAAAGTTTTTACTATGCCCATCTTGGATGCCTATCATATTAGGACTATTTTTATAACCAAAGCACATTACCATGATGTTCTAAAAGACTCTCAAAAGGATATAAGTGAAGCGTGAGAGATCAACAATTTCTACAAAATAAAACCACCACCGTGCTCTAAAAGAGATAAGTGAAGCACCAGAGCAAAACTATCTAGCTCAAAAGATATAGGTGAAGCACATAGAGTATTCTAATAAATTATAAATCATATTTATCTCTCTCAAAAGGTGTGTCTAGAAAGGATGATTGTGGAAAACTAACAAGCAAAGACTCAAATCATACATGACGCTCCAAGCAAAATACATATCATGTGGTGAATAAAAATATAGTCTCAAGTATAGTTACCGATAGACGAAGACGAAAGAGGGGATGCCTTCCCGAGGCATCCCCAAGCTTAGGCTTTTGGTTGTCCTTGAATTTTACTTTGGGGTGCCTTGGGAATCCCCAAGCTTAGGCTCTTACCACTCTTTGTTCCATAGTCCATCAAAGCCATACACAAAACTTGAAAACTTCACAACACAAAACTTAGCCAAAAATCTCGTGAGCTCCATTAGTATAAGAAAACAAACCACCACTCAAAGGTACTGTAATGAACTCATTCTTTGTTTATATTGGTGTTCAACCTACCGTATTACAACTTCTCAATGATTCATACCCCCCGATACTACTCATAGATTCATCAAAATAAGCAAACAACACACGAAAAACAGAATCTGTCAAAAACAGAACAGTCTGTAGTAATCTGTAACTTTCGAATACTTTTGTAACTCTAAAAAAATTGAAATAAATTGGTAAACGTGAGGAATTTGTCTGTTAATCATCTTCAAAAATAATCAACTAAAAATAACTCTCCAGTAAAAAAACGATAGCCAATCTCGTGAGCGCTAAAGTTTCTGTTTTTTACAGCAAGATCACATAAACTTCACACAAGTCTTCCCAAAGGTTCTACTTGGCACAAACACTAATTAAAACACAAAACCACATCTAAACAGAAGCTAGATGCAATATTTATTCCTAAATAGAAGCAAAAACAAAGAAAATAAAATTGGGTTGCCGCCCAACAAGCGCTATGTTTAACGCCCCTAGCTAGGCACGATACAAGAATAGATCTAGGTATTGCCATCTTTGGTAGGCAATCCATAAGTGGCTCTCATAATAGATTCATAAGGTAATTTGATTTTCTTTCTAGGAAAGTGTTCCAAGACTTTCCTTAACGGAAATTGGAAATCTAATATTTCCTTCCTTCATATCAATAATTGCACCAATCGTTCTAAGGAAAGGTCTACCAAGAATAATAGGACATGAAGGATTGCAATCTATATCAAGAACAATGAAATCTACGGGCACATGATTCCTTTTTGCAACAATAAGAACATCATTAATCATTCCCATAGGTTTCTTAATGGTAGAATCCGCAAGATGCAAATTTAAAGAACAATCATCAAGTTCATGGAAACCTAACATATCACACAAAGCTTTTGGAATTGTGGAAACACTTGCACCCAAATCACACAAAGCAAAGCATTCATGATCTTTAATTTTAATTTTAATAGTAGGTTCCCACTCATCATAAAGCTTTCTAGGGATAGAAGCTTCTAATTCAAGTTTTTCCTCATAATACTGCATTAAAGCATCAACTATATGTTTGGTCAAAGCCTTATTTTGACTATAAGCATGCGGAGAATTTAGTACGGATTGCAACAAGGAAATACAATCTATTAAAGAGCAATTTTCATAATTGAATCCCTTGAAATCCAAAATAGTGGGTTCATCACTATGCAAAGTTTTAATCTCTTCAATCCCACTTTTAACAATTCTAGCATCAAGATCTAAAAACTCCGAATCATTGGGACGCATTTTAAACAAAGTAGACTCATATCAAGTTCCATCTTTATGCAGATTCATACTAGAAAACAAGGATCTAATAGGAGACACATCAATAACTTTCAGATCTTCCTCTTTATTTTCGTGTTCTTCCGGTTTAGCAGCCATCTTATTAACTAAGGTGGATTGCTTGTCCGAATTTGGGCTATTAAGTTCTCAAGATGAGCAAACTGAGATTTCAAATCATAAAATTCCTTAGACATATCATCAAGCTCTTTATTCATGTACTCCATAAAAAATTTCTGTTCTTTAAGCTCGTTTCTAAAGAAATCATTGTGTTCAAATTGCACAGACATAAAATTTCTAACATTGTTTTAAATCTCCTCCAACCTCTTAAGGTGAGGGTCAATACTGATTGGGGAAGCCATAAAGATGGACGGGCAATCCAACACACAGGCAAACAAGAGGCAAGCGAACGGTAAACACACGGAAAAAGAAGGGCGAATAAAATGGCAAGGGTGAAGTCGGGGAGAGGAAAACGAGAGGCAAATAATGTAGTGCGAAGGATAAGGGTTTGTGATAGGCACTTGGTATATGAATTTTGTGTAGATCTCCCCAGCAACGGCGCCACAAATTCTTCTTGCTACTTCTCGAGCTTGCGTTGTATTCCCTCGAGGAGGAAAGGGTGATGCAACACAGTAGCGTAAGTATTTCCCTCAGTTTTGAGAACCAAGGTATCAATCCAGTAGGAGACAACGCGCGAGTCCCTCGCACCTGCACAAACAAATAAGAACTTCACAGCCAACGCGATAAGGGGTTGTCAATCCCTTCACGGTCACTTACGAAAGTGAGATCTGATAGATAGGATAGTATAATATTTTTGGTATTTTTGGTATAAGAACAGAAAGTAAAGAAAGAAAAGTAAAGTAGATAGAAAATTAATATGATGAGAATAGACCCGGGGGCCATAGGTTTCACTAGTGGCTTCTCTCATGATAGAAGAATTCTACGATGGGTTAACAAATTACTGTCGAGCAATTGATAGAAAAGCGCTTAGTTATGAGAATATCTAGGCATGATAATTATATATAGGCATCACGTCTGTAACAAGTAGACCGAAATGATTCTGCATCTACTACTATTACTCCACACATCGACCGCTATCCAGCATGCATCTAGAGTATTAAGTTCGTAAGAATAGAGTAATGCTTTAAGCAAGATGACATGATGTAGAGGGATAAACTCAAGCAATATGATATAAACCCCATCTTTTTATCCTCGATGGCAACAATACAATATGTGTCTTGCTGCTCCTGCTGTCACTGGGAAAGGACACCGCAAGATTGAACCCAAAGCCAAACACTTCTCCCATTGCAAGAACTATAGATCTAGTAGGCCAAACCAAACCAATATTTCGAAGAGACTTGCAAGGATATTATAATCATACATAAAATATTTCAGAATAGAATCAAATATTGTTCAGAGATAAACTTGATCATAAACCCACAATTCATCGGATCTCAACAAACACACCGGAAAAATATTACATCGAATAGATCTCCTCGAATATCGAGGATAAATTTTTATTGAGATCCAAAAAGAGAGAAGAAGCCATCTAGCTAATAACTATGGACCCGAAGGTCTGTGGTAAACTACTCATAGCTCATTGGTGAGGCTATGGTGTTGATGTAGAAGTACTCCGATAGATCCCCCCTCCGACAGAGTTCCGGAACAGGCCCCAAGATGGGATCTCACAGGAACAGAAGGTTGCGGCGGTGGAATTAGGGTTTTCTTTGTTGCCTCAATGTTTTCAGGGTACATAGATATATATAGGAGGAAGGAGGGCATAGGGGGAGCTAGAGGGGGCCACGAGGGTGGGGGCGCGCCCTGGACCCTCGTGGCCGCCTCTCTCGTTCCCTTGTGTGTACTCCAAGTCTTCTGTGAAGATACGGTTCCAAAAATAACTCTCCCGAAGGTTTCATTCCGTTTGGACTCCGTTTGATATCCCTTTTCTGCGAAACACTCAAATAGGCAAAAAAAACAGCAATTTGCACTGGGCCTTGGGTTAGTAGGTTGGTCCCAAAAATAATATAAAAGTGTACAATAAAGCCCATTAAACATCCAAAACAGAATATATAATAGCATGGAACAATCAAAAATTATAGATACGTTGGAGACGTATCAATACTCTTAAGTATGTTTATCTCGATGAAAAGAAGATATATCCTGTTATTATTAGTGCTAACCTTTCAGAGCACGAAGAAGAGAAATTATTGAAAACTATGAAGAAGGATCGTGCTGCTATTGGATATACTCTGTATGATCTTAAGGGCATTAGCCCCACTTTGTGCCAACACAGGATAAAGTTGGAAGAGGACGCGAAACCTATTATCGATCATCAACGATGGTTCAATCCTAATATGAAAGAAGTGGTAAGGATGGAAATACTAAAGCTTCTAGAGGCAGGTATAATTTATCCAGTTGCTGATAGCTAGTGGGTAAGTCTTGTACATTGTGTCCCTAAGAAGGGAGGTATTACTGTAGTTCCTAATGATAAAGATGAATTCATCCCGCAAAGAATTGTTACAGGTTATAGGATGGTAACTGATTTCCATAAATTAAATAAAGCCACTAAGAATGATCATTACCCTTTGCCTTTTATTGATCAAATGCTAGAAAGGTTATCCAAACATACTCATTTTTGCTTTCTAGATGGCTATTCTAGTTTCTCTCAAATACCTGTGTCAAAAGGGGATCAAGAAAAGACCACTTTTACTTGTCCCTTCGGTACCTTTGCTTATAGACGTATGCCTTTTGGTTTATGTAATGCACCTGGTACCTTTCAAAGATGCATGATGGCTATATTCTCTGATTTTTGTGAAAAGATTGTTGAGGTTTTCATGGATGACTTTTCCGTTTACAAAACTTCTTTTGATGATTGCTTGAGCAACCTTGATCGAGTTTTGCAGAGATGTGAAGAAACTAATCTTGTCTTGAATTGGGAAAAGTGCCACTTTATGGTTAATGAAGGCATTGTCTTGGGTCATAAAATTTCTGAAAGAGGTATTGAAGTTGATAAAGCTAAAGTTGGTGCTATTGAAAAGATGACGTGTCCCAAGGACATCAAAGGTATAAGAAGTTTCCTTGGTCATGCCGGGTTTTATAGGAGGTTCATTAAGGACTTCTCCAAAATCTCTAGTCCTCTGACTAATCTCTTACAAAAAGATGTTCCTTTTGTCTTTAATGATGATTGTGTAGAAGCATTTGAAATACTTAAGAAAGCATTGATCTCTGCACCTATTGTCCAGCCACCTGACTGGAATTTACCCTTTGAGATTATGTGTGATGCTAGTGATTGTGCTGTAGGTGCTGTTCTAGGACAAAGAGTTGATACGAAATCGAATGTTATTCAATATGCTAGTAAAACTCTAGACAGTGCCCAGAGAAATTATGCTACTACTGAGAAGGAGTTTTTAGCAGTCGTATTTGCTTGTGATAAGTTAAGACCTTATATCGTTGATTCTAAAGTAACTATTCACACTGATCATGCTGCTATTAAATACCTTATGGAAAAGAAAGATGCTAAACCTAGACTTATTAGATGGGTTCTCCTGCTACAAGAATTTGATTTGCATATTACTGATAGAAAGGGAGGTTAGAACCCCGTTGCAGACAACTTGTCTAGGTTAGAGAATATTCTTGATGACCCACTACCTATTGATGATAGCTTTCCTGATGAACAATTAGCTATCATAAATGCTTCTCGTACTGCTCCATGGTATGCTGATTATGCTAATTACATTGTTGCTAATTTTATACCACCTAGTTTCACATACCAGCAAAAGAAAAAGTTTTTCTATGATTTAAAACATTACTTATGGGATGACCCAGACCTTTAAAGAAGGAGTAGATGGTATTATTAGACGTTGTGTACCTGAGCATGAACAGGAACAGATCCTACGCAAGTGTCACTCCGAAGCTTATGGAGGACACCATGCTGGAGATAGAACTGCACATAAGGTACTGCAATCTGGTTTTTATTGGCCCACTCTCTTCGAGGATGCCCGTAAGTTTGTCTTATCTTGTGATGAATGCCAAAGAACTGGCAATATTAGTAGACGTCAAGAAATGCCTATGAATTATCACTTTTTATTGAACAATTTGATGTCTGGGGCTTTGATTATATGGGACTGTTTCCTTCCTCTAATGGGTATACACATATTTTAGTTGTTGTTGATTACGTTACTAAGTGGGTAGAAGTTATTCCAACTAGTAGTGCTGATCACAACACCTCTATTAAGATGCTTAAAGAAGTTACTTTTCCGAGGTTTAGAGTCCCTGGATACTTAATGACTGATGGTGGTTCACACTTTATACGTGGTGCTTTCCGTAAAATGCTTGCTAAGTATTATGTTAATCATAGAATTGCATCCCCTTACCACCCACAGTCTAGTGGTAAAGTAGAACTAAGTAACAGAGAGATGAAATTAATTTTGCAAAAGACTGTTAATAGGTCTAGAAAGAATTGGTCCAAGAAACTTGATGATGCATTATGGGCCTATAGAACTGCGTACAAAAATCCTCTGGGTATGTCTCCGTATAAAATGGTTTATGGAAAAGAATGTCACTTACCTCTCAAACTAGATCATAAGGCATATTGGGCTATTAAAGAGCTCAATTATGATTTCAAACTCGCCTATGAGAAGAGGTTATTTGACATTAGCTCACTTGACGAATGGAGAACCCAGGCTTACAAGAATGCCAAACTGTTTAAAAAAAGTTAAAAGATGGCATGGCAAAAGGATACAAAAGCGCGAGTTTAACGTTGATGGTTATGTCTTGCTATACAATTCTCGTTTAAGATTTTTTGCAGGAAAACTTCTCTCTAAATGGGAAGGCCCTTACGTTATCGAGGAGGTCTATCATTCTGGTGCCATAAAAATCAACAACTTCGAAGGCACAAATCCTAAGGTGGTGAACGGTCAAAGAATCAAACATTATATCTCAGGTAATCCTATAAATATTGAAACCAATGTTATTGAAACTGTAACCCTGGAGGAATACATAAGGGACACTTTCCAGAACGATTTAGACTCCGAAAAGGAAGAGGTATGTGGTACGGTAAGTAAACCGACTCCAAAACAGTTCTAATGGAAAATTTTCTCCGTTTTGGAATATTTAGAAAAATAGAAAAATAAGAGACAGTCCGGAAAGGACACGAGGCGTCCACGAGGGTGGAGGGCGCGCCCCCTACTTCGTGGGCACCTTGTGTGCCTCCCGGACTTCGTTTTCTTGCACGTTACTTCTTTTGGTCGGTAAAAATTCATTATATATTCTCTCGAAGATTTTGACCACCGTATCACGCCAAAATCCTCTATTTTCGTTTTGAGCTGTTGTTTCTGACAGATCTAGATCATCATGATGTCTTCCAACACCCCCAAGGGCAAGTTCTTTGAGAAGGTCATCAACCCCAACCTCGCAGAAGTGCTGCAACACCCTCAAACCATCGAGGTGCGTGAGGGGTGCTGCACATCCGCGATGTTGAGGGACCAAGGAGGACTGGAAGCGTGGAGACAAGACTCGAAGCAATGGAGCGGCAAGTTTTCAAGTGCCAATGTATGGTGGAACGAGGACTTAAGACAAACCACATGATGATCACGGAGCTCACCAACAACCACAAGATGGACGCCAATATCATTGGGGAGGCCATCTTCAAGCTCCAAGAGAAAATCGAGCACGTCCAAGCCCAGATCTATGACCTGCAAAACCAAAACTTTGAGTATGAATATAGATTCAAGAAGATGAGTTTGGCTGCAGATTTGAGGATCCCGGAGACTCGGTCATCCTTCTACGATGGTGAGCCCATGCCTTGGAAGATGGACGACAAGCCTACATCATCAACAACTCCATCACCACCTCCGAAGAAGGAGACATAATCATATGGGTATGGGCACTCCCCTTGGCAACTGCCAAGCTTTGGGGAGGTGCCCCGGTATCGTATCACCATCACACTCCTATCTTTACTGTTTTTCTTAGTTCGATCATTTTGGTAATATCTTGGTCTAGTAGAATAAAGTTTAGTATGATCTAGTTGTGAGCTTCGCTTTATGATCTTTATCTTTGTAATCAAGTATGTGAGCTATATATAATAAATATTAGTTTTGAGTCAAGGGCTTGATTTTCTCGCCATGATCAAGAGAGAAAAAAAGACAATATATATAAGCTTAGACCTCGCTTGTCCTCAAGCGAAAGCCGATATCGAAAAATATGTCCACAAGTTTAGAGATAGAGGTGTCGATAAAATAAAATACGGACATGAGGGCATCATGATCATTCTTATAACATCAACATATATATATATTGCACTATGGGTTGTTATTACACGTTATGTCACAATACTTATGACTTTTCTCTCTTATTTTACAAGGTTTACATGAAGGGGGAGAATGCCAGCAGCTGGAATTATGGGCTGGAAAAGGAGCAAACATTGGAGACCTATTCTGCACAACTCAAAATGCCCCGAAACTCCACGAAACTCAGTTTCAGAAAATATAAAAAATATCCGGCGAAAGAGATACGAGGGGGGCCACCCACTATCCACGAGGGTGGGGGCGCCCCCTGGGCGCGCCCCCTGCCTCGTGGGCCACCAGATGACCCCCCAATGCCCATCTTCTCCTATATGAGGTGTTTTGACCTAGAAAAAATCGGCAGCTGGCTTTCGGGACAAAGCACCGCCGTCTCGAGGCGGAACCTTGGCGGAACCAATCAAGGGCTCCAGCGGAGCTGTTCTGCCGAGGATACTTCCCTTCGGGAGGGGGAAATCGTCACCGCCGTCATCATCAACAACTACCCATCTTGGGGAGTGTTATCTTCATCAATGTCTTCACCAGCACCATCTCCTCTCAAACCCTAGTTCATATCTTGTATCCAATCTTTGTACAAAAACCTCAGATTGGTGCATGTAGGTTGCTAGTAGTGTTGATTACTCCTTGTAGTTGATGCTAGTTGGTTTACTTGGCGGAAGATCATATGTTCAGATCCATTATGCATATTAATACCCCTTTGATTATGAACATGAATATGCTTTGTGAGTAGTTACATTTGTTCCAGAGGACATGGGAGAAGTCTTGCTATAAGTAGCCATGTGAATTTGGTATTCGTTCGATATTTTGATGAGATGTATGTTGTCTTTCCTCTAGTGGTGTCATGTGAACGTCGACTACATGACACTTCACCATTGTTTGGGCCCAGAGGAAGGCATTCGGAAGTAATAAGTAGATGATGGGTTGCTAGAGTGACAGAAGCTTAAACCTTAGTTTATGCGTTGCTTCGTAAGGGGCTGATTTGGATCCATATGTTTCATGCTATGGTTAGGTTTACCTTAATACTTCTTTTGTAGTTGCGGATGCTTGTAATAGAGGTTAATCATAAGTGGGATGCTTGTCTAAGTAAGGGCAGCACCCAAGCACCGGTCCACCCACATACCAAATTATCAAAGTAACGAACGTGAATCATATGAGCGTGATGAAAACTAGCTTGATGATAATTCCCATGTGTCCTCGGGAGCGCTTTCCTTTATATAAGAGTTTGTACAGGCTTGTCCTTTGCTACAAAAAGGATTGGGCCATCTTGCTGCGCCTTATTTACTTTTACTATTATTTACTTTTTACCAGTTATCTTATCACAAAACTATCTATTACCGATAATTTCAGTGCTTGCGGAAAATACCTTACTGAAAACTGCCTATCATTTCCTTCTACTCCTCATTGGGTTCGACACTCTTACTTATCGAAAGGATTACGATAGATCCCCTACACTTGTGCGTCATCAGGGTGGTGGATCCGTCAGTCACTCCGGAGAAGGGCCTGGTAGGCAGGAGCTGATCGTAGGGCACTTGGAGGCTATCGAACGTCTCGACGGACATGACATTGAGCCCTGCATCACCGTCGATGATGGTCTTGGTAACTTGAACGTTGTTGATGACGGGTGACCAGAGCATCGGGAGGGCGCCGGCAGTCGCCGCACACTTGAGCTGGTCTGCTGAACTGAAGGTCATGGGGCACTTGGACCACCTAAGAGGGCGCGTGGCTTCGAGCTTGGGGAGAGTCGCGTTTACTTCACGGGCCAACTGCTTGAAGAGGTGCTGAGAGGTTAGGGCCTGCGCTCCACCCAAGATGCAGGCAATGGCGCGAGTCTCCTAAAAGCCCCTAGCCCCCTCATCCTGGTCGTCGTTCCTTCTTAGTGGTGGCAGCGGAGGGAGGCCGAACTTGCCCTGAGGACGGTCCTCGCGAGGCTGGTCTCTCCAGGCACCCTCATGAGGCTGGTCCCTCCAGGCACCCTCGCGAGGCTGATCACGCCGGCGGTCCTCACGAGGCTGATCACGCCACTCCTGACGGGGGCCGTGGTCGTTCCAGCACCCCCTAGTCTGGCTTCCTCCATGGTGATAGCCATGGTTGCTGCTCTCGGGGCGTTGGCCGATGCGCCCTTCGTGGATGGCCCTGAGCTCTTGACAATCATTGGTATTATGGTTGTGCACGTTGTGTAAGGCACAGAACGGACGGCTGCTCTTGGATGACTCCGGGTAGTCGCGGCCACGCTTCATCTCTGGCTCAGCCGCGAGCACAGCCACTCCTTTGCGCTTCATGTCCTTACCCTTGGCCTTCTTGTCTTCAGGTTCAACGGTGGGGAGCTCGACGAGGGAGAGGCGCCCCTCCTCAGCTCTGTCGCACTTGGTCGCGAGGTTGAACAGCTCCAGGGTTGTGCACAAATCTTCGTGGATGGCGAGCTCCTCCATCTTGACATCGCGGACGCCATCTGAGAACGCTTAGATGATGGCCTCGTCCGTGACCTTGGGGATCTTGACGCGGACGTTGTTGAAGCGTTGGATGAACTTTTGCAGAGTTTCTCCTGGTTGTTGCTTGATGCACCGCAGGTCACCAGTGTGCGGGGGGGCGGTCGCGGGTGCCCTGGAAGTTGGCAATGAACCGCTCGCGCATCTCACCCCAGGTGGAGATCGATCCCATGAGCAGGTTCAGGAGCCACGAGCGCGGGCCGTCCTTGAGAGCCACGGGGAACCAATTCCCCATGATCTTCTCGTTGTCGCCAGATGCCTCGATTCTCAGCTCGTAGAGCTGTAGGAACTCAGCAGGGTCGGGGGTGTCGTCGTAGCGTGGAGGCAGGTCGGGCTTGAACTTTCCGGGCCAGTTGACGTTGCGAAGTTCGAGGGCGAGGGCCATGCAGCCTGCTGTTGACACCGGAGCTTGTTGTGGAGGCGGAGCTTGGTCTTGGTACTCGCGCGCCACCACGGCAGGGGGCGCACGGTCTCAACGCGACGGTGGAGGGAGTGCTGGCGCTCCTCCTCGAGGCCGCTGGATCTCTTGGCAGCTTCCTTCTTCGTCCATGGGCGCCGCACGCGGGGTGTCACGTCGGGGGGCCGCGTGCCTTGGGTCGTGGACGACGACTTGATGTGGGGGTGGTGGAGGCGCTTCATGGGCCACGTCGCCCGCATGGGCCACGTCGCCCTCATACTCAAAACAATCATCAAGTATCAAACTTCTCTTAGTATTCAATGCACTTTATATGAAAGTTTTTATTATACCCATCTTGGATGCCTATCATATTAAGATTAATTTTATAACCAAAGCAAATTACCATGCTGTTCTAAAAGACTCTCAAAATAATATAAGCGAAGCATGAGAGATCAATAATTTCTATAAAATAAAACCACCCCCGTGCTCTAAAAAGTTATAAGTGAAGCACTAGAGTAAAACTATCTAGCTCAAAAGATATAAGTGAAACACATAGAGTATTCTAATAAATTCTGATTCATGTGTGTCTCTCCCAAAAGGTGTGTACAGCAAGGATTATTGTGGCAAAGTAAAAAAGCAAGGACTCAAATCATACTAGACGCTCCAACAAAACACATATCATGTGGTGAATAAAAATATAGTCCCAAGTAAAGTTACCGATAGACGAAGACAAAAGAGGGGATGCCTTCCCGGGGCATCCCCAAGCTTAGGCTTTTGGTTTTCCTTGAATTTTACTTTGGGTGCCATGGGAATCCCCAAGCTTAGGCTCTTGCCACTCTTTGTTCTGTTGTCCATCAAATCCTTACCCAAAAACTTGAAAACTTCACAACACAAAATTTAGCAACAACAAAAAATCTTGTGAGCTCCGTTAGTAGAAGAAAACAAACCACTACTTTGAGGTACTGTAATGAACTCATTCTTTATTTATATTGGTGTTAAACCTACTGTATTCCAACTTTGCTATTATTCATACCCCCCC
>LR738709.1:363014021-363032621 GCA_902687465.1 Secale cereale
CCGCGATACTAGCCATAGATTCATCAAAATCAGCAAACAACACACGAAAAACAGAATCTGTCAAAAACAGAAGAGTGTGTAGCAATCTGTAACTTTCGAATACTTCTGTAACTCTAATTTTTTTGAAATAAATTGTTGGACGTTAGGAATTTGTCTATTAATCATCTGCAAAAAGAATCAACTTAAAAGCACTCTCCAGTAAAAATGGCAGCTAATCTCGTGAGTGCAAACGTTTCTGTTTTTTACAGCAAGATCGCAAAGACTTCACCCAAGTCTTCCCAAAGGTTCTACTTGGCACAAACACTAATTAAAACACAAAACCACATCTAACCAGAAGCTAGATGAATTATTTATTACTAAACAGATGTAAAATCAAAGAAAATAAAATTGGGTTGCCTCCCAACAAGCGCTATCGTTTAACGCCCTTAGCTTGGCATGATACAAGAATATATCTAGGTATTGCCATGATGATAAGGTAGATCGCGAAAACTCATCTCATATTCCCTACGTTCAGCAGCAAGTTTTCTTTGTGGCAAGCAAAAGTAATCAAAAGGGCTAAATTTAATAGGACAAAAGCCCCCGAGATCAAGCTCAGGAGGTATGGGTTCCTCCTTTGGCCCTTCATATTGCACAATCAATTCATCATTATAAGTATTCTTTTGCCAGAAGGTCATGAGCCTTTGCTCGAGAGAAAAACCTAACCCATTGTTTTGAATAGCAAAATCATCATAGCTTGGAGGCAGGTCGGGATTGAACTTCCCGGGCCAATTGACGTTGCGCAGTTCGGGGGCGAGGGCCATGCAGCCTGCTGTTGACACCAGAGCTTGTTGTGGAGGCGGAGCTTGGTCTTGGTCCTCGCGCGCCACCACAGCAAGGGGCGCACGGTCTCGACGCGGCGGTGGAGGGAGTGTTGGCGCTCCTCCTTGAGGCTGCTGGATATCTTGGCAGCTTCCTTCTTCGTGCACGGGCACCGCGCGCGGGGTGTCACGCCGCGGGGCCATGTGCCTTGGGTCGTAGACAACGCCTTGATGCGGGGGTGGTGGAGGCGCTTCATGGGCCATGTCGCCCGCATGGGGAGGCGGGTGAGGCAGCGAGAAGGATGGCGCAGGAGAGCCCCTAGCGGCGCTGACGATCTCAGCGATGCGGTCGAGCCAGTCTTCGTAGAAGTCGTCGACGGGGCGGTAGTGCAGGAGCTCGCATGCCATGAGCAACGCAGCCTGTGCGTCCGCCGGTCCGCGGTGAGCGTGAGATGATGAGCCCGCCGGAGTCAGCGACGGGGTTGCGGTGTGTCGGTCTCGCCGCACGGAGGGGTGCAGGGACGAGGCCTGCTGCTCGTGGCGCACCGGGCCAGTGGCAGCGTTGGCAGCGGGCGATGGAGAACGACGAGGAGGTCCGCCGACGGGAGCTGTTTGAGCGACGCGGGTGGCAAAGGCGGCCCGCCGCTCAGCACGGGCTTGGCGAGCGTCGGCCATGGAACCGGTGGGAAGACGAGGCATGGTTCTATGGAAGGGAAGCTTCGGCACACCCCTACCTGGCGCGCCAAATGTCGGATTGTGGGTTCCGGCAAACCCTTAAGGTTCGAACACTGGTGTCGGGGGAAACTGTCCTCCCACGAGCACCTATGGGACCGAAGCCCCTTCTACGTTGTGGTAAGGGAGCGGAGGGAGCACGGAGAGCAGATCGAGGGGCACACGCGGGCAGTTTTACCCAGGTTCGGGCCGCGCGGACGCGTAAAACCCTACTCCTGCTTAGGTTGTATTGAGTTCTTGGGCTCGGGAGCTTGAAGATCTACAGTACTAGCTACACCGAGCGAGAGAGAGAACTAGGTTTCGAACCTCCTCTACGTTGTGCATGGGCCTCCTTTTATAGCTCAAAGGGGTCACCGACAGGTGTCAACGTAGAGGAGGGTAAAGGTGTAAATTTGGGGGTAGTTGTAACAGTGCATGAACAGTGGTCTTCACCTAACTTTGACAGTGGGGGACAAGGGCGTTAAATGCCCGTCGCCGTCGCCCCCAAAAGCGTCCGTTCATGCTTCTCCGTTCGCCACGGCGGTAGCCTCGTCACCGTGGCTTGCCATCGTGTGCCCCAGGCTGCACAGCCGTCTGCCACGCGTCCCTGGAAGGGTCCCAGGGCGACGCGTGGGCAGATGAGCTGGAGCGCGGGCACACAGCGTAGGTTTCCCCGGCAAGCACCTTGCCGGGGTCGTGATCTTGCCGGGCCCGGAAGCTTGTCGCTCTCCGGCTCCTGCCGGGGCGCATGATGCGCCGAGGCATCTCTTGAGGTATGTGTTCCTTGGCCTTCCTGGCAAGCTCCTCTTGCCAGGGTCTTGTGCTAAAGTGATAACCTTGAGCCTGGTGCGGCCTTCCCGGCAAGCTCCTCTTGTCGGGCCTTGATCTTCTGACTTGTATACTTTGTTCTTGAATGGCTTCATATGGACCAGAAAGGTTCTTGGCGAGCACGTGGTAAGCCCTGCCATGGGAAGATGCTACTGCCCGTGCACAAGTTGGGGTACTAAGGTACCCCTATCTTAGTACACCCACAGGAGCCCCCGGGCCTGGGCCACACACGGTGCCGAGCGCTGTTGGGCCAGGCCCAAGACAGTGCACGGGCACGCGCGGCCCACGGCAAGCCGTATCCCCTTCCGTATCCGCCGCATCCCTCCCTAACGGCACGCGTCGATTGCGGCGTCGTGGGAGAGATCGTGGCCTGTTCTTTAATGGGAAATGTGGAACGTCCCCCCACTTCCCCCTTAAAAGCAGAGGAAGCAGGGGCAGTTCCCCTCCATCGTCTTCATTGCGCCTTGATTCTCCAGGAACCCCGTCGCCCTCCGCCTCCCAAAGGTCGACAAAGAGCCAAGCCCCTCCCTTCCTCCGCCGTCTCCCGCATCCGCGGCACCATCGACCTCCTCGCCTCTTTCCTCGCCGCCCCCGCCATGGCTCCGAAGAGCGACAAGGCGAAGAGTGACAAGGCCAAGAAGGAGAAGTCCGAGCAGGCGGCGAAGCAGGCAGCCCTGCGGAAGAAGTGCGTGGTCTTCGCGCCGAGGCTTGGCGCGAGGGAGCTGCGGGACAAATACTATTTGTTCTGGGCGAGGGAGACCAAAGCTCATCCCCGCACCAGAGTCCTCCCCGCCGTCGCCGCTGACATGTTCCCCGGCGGGTACTTTTTCTTTCCCGCATTCTTCCATTGTGGTATGTGCCCTCCGTTCTCGGAGTTCTTTTGTGATGTAATGAATACATATGGCCTCCACCTCCTAGATTTCTCCCCCAACGCCATCCTTATGATGGCCGTTTTCGCACATCTGTGCGAAAACTATGTTGGGGTTCATCCAAATGTAGCTCTTTTCCGCCACTTCTTCATGCCTAGAGTAGAGTCTGGTGCTCCCCTCTCTGGCGGCATCTCCTGGATCTTCAGGCTGAACAAGAAGGACGAGTACTTGAAGGGAGAGCTCCGCGGCAAGTGGGAAGAGTGGAGAGCCGATTGGTGCTGGGTGCTGGAAGCTAATCCTGAGCCCTTTACCTCGCCGCGCCAGACTGCCATAGTGCGCGGCAGGGATTGGAGTGAATTGGCCCCGGAGGACAGCAAGCATCAGATCGCCCTCATTAGGATCATTCGTCTCCGGGTCGCCAATCTGACTGTTGGAGAAGTTGGAGCAGATTTCCTCCGTCGCCGCATCGCCCATTTACAAGAAAGGAAGAGGCCCGCCTGGGAATTCGGCAATGCGGCAGACATCATGAGGCTGCGCCCTGGATTGAACTACAACTTCACCGTCTTGGAGTTGAAGGGGATGGTTCTCCAGCTCTTCAAGCATGACCCGGCCCACCCGGAGTGGTTCAGACCTTCCCGGGGAGTGGTGCCGCTGTGCAACAGCACTGCCCGCGATTCCATACGCGCGATAATGCCCGAGTGCGACTCCCATGGCGTCGTCCCCACTTGGCTGGAGCCTCCACCGAAGACCGTGCTGACCTTCTTCGACAACTTGGTCGAGAAGCCCCGCAACGCCGAGGAGAAGAAGGGCCTCACCCGGGATACTACTGACCGGGATGTAGCTTACATTGCCTCCAGGATGGAGGAGGCCGCCGCAGCTGCGGCTGCGGGCGACTTTGGATACACTGTGGAAGAGGCACAGGCCGCGGACGCAGTGAGTCAAGCAGAGGAGGCGGAAATCCTCAAGCTGCTGAAGATTGCGCCCGAGGAGTTTGCCGGGGAGCCTTCCGTGAAGCTTGCCGGGACGAGCGAGGTTGCCGGGGGGAGCGAGGCCGCCGGGCATGGCACTGAGTCCAGCGGGCCTGCCGAGGAGGAGGAGGACGCCGGGGCTGGAGATTCCGATGGAGACTCTGCTGGATCTCTGAATCTTGACGATGATGCCTCCTCATCCTCGGAGAACTCCCCGCCTCCGCCAAGCCCTTCGCAGCAACCAAAGAAGCGCCTCCGCAAGGCAACTGAGACGGCAAGGCCACAGGCGCCTCGGCAGCAGCCGACGCGCCGTGCGACGCGCGCCACCAAGACGAGCAAAGTCGTCAAGGAGGCGCCCCGTGCTCGAGCGCCAAGCGGAGGAGGATCTTCCCGGAGCGGGACGGGTGCTCCTTCTGCCCCTCGGTCCTCGGCGACAACGGGGGCCGGGTCTTCACAGCCCACAGCCCCGGAGACCGCCAAGCGCCCGAGGGAGCATTCTCTTCCAGCTCCTCGCGCGGGAGCACACCAGGCGGAGTTTGACTTCTCCGCCCTCAGCTCTGACGAAGAGGAAGAGGAGTAAGTACTTGCAATTCTTTTAGTTTCTTTGATTTTGTCTTGATTTTCCTTGCTGGTTCTGATCTTGCTTTTGTTTTGCTCCGCAGGACCTTGACCCAGCGGATGGCGAAGAGGGCCAAGATCCCTGTGGTAAATATCGAGGACGACGAGCCCGTCGCGGCGACGAGCGACGCGCCGGCGACGAGCTTGCCGGATCAGCCTGCTGCTTCGAGGAGCAGCCCCCAGCGCAGCCCCCAGCGTAAGTCTGGTATTTATCTTTCTGCTTGACGGGTGCGCTTGAGGTTATCATCTTGGTTGATTTCTTGTTGTCTTGTGCAGAAGTGGAGCCGCAGCCACAGGAGCACCAGGAGGTCGCCCCCGACGAGCCACTTGCTCCACCCTCCCCGCCAAGGATGAACTCCCCGGCAAGGGAGAACGCTCCGCCAAGGACGGGCACTCCGCCAAGGGCGAGTACCCCGCCAAGGGTGAGCAGCCCGACAAGGGTGAGCACCCCGCCAAGGGAGGGCGCAGGCGGCCCTCCGCCAGCAGGGGCCACTACTCCGCCGCCAAGGGAGAATTCCCCGGCGAGGGACCCTGTCGTCGAAGAAGTCCACGAAGGCAAGCGAAGTTGGAGTCTCGGGAGGCTCTAGCTGCCAAGGCTGGAGCTGACTTGGAGAAGCGCGCTGCGGAGCTCCGCGCCGCCAACCAGGCGGCCCTCCGCAACTTGGCGGAGGAGCGTGAAGAGCTTGCCGGGGCGCATCAAGCCTTTATCCTTGAGAAGGCTGAGGTAGAAGAGCAGCAGCGACTGGCCCCCGAGGAACTGTCTCGGCGGGAGGGGGCGCTCAACCAGCGGAAGGTCGACCTCGACAGCCACGAGGACGACCTCACCGCCCGAGAGCAAGCCATCGGCGGGGCCCTGAAGGAGGCGAGGGACGCTGCCGCTGCCGCGGAGACTGCCAAGAAGGATCTGGAGGCCAGGGTGGCGCAGTTGGAGTTGTTCCTGAAGGCGAGCGAAGACAGGGTCACCGCGCTCAACGTGGAGCGGGAAAAAGATGCCCACACCAACTCTGAGCTACAGGTACGCCTCTCCGATAAGGGCCAGGAACTCACTGCCGCCAGGGACTCCATTGCTGACTTGGAGCTGAAGGTCTCTACTCTGACTGATTCGCTCGACGCCGCCCGGGACCGCGAGATGAAGCTGAAGGATGAACTCCGCAAGGAAAGGGCCTTGGTGGAGAGCGCCGCCGTCTCGGCGAACAACTTCAACCGGGCAGTGGAGCAGTGGACTGATGAACTGGTCACCTCCGCTGCCAATATTGACATGGAGATGATGGCGCTGAGGGCGGAGCATCTCGTGTACTCCCCGGACGAGAGTCTCCCCCACAGCGCCAAGTTGAGTCTGTTCTTCAGGGGAATAGCGCCGGCGCTTGCGCGGCTGTGGGAGAAGATCCCCGTGCAGCTGGCCGACGAGGCGCGTCGGCTTTGCATGGGCACCATGGAGCGGGTCTTGTCGAAGATCGTCTACCGCAACCCCGGCATCAACCTCGTCAATGTCCTCCGCACCTTGCCGCCCGAAGCTGATCAGGAGGCGTTGAAGGCGCAGGTTGCCCACATCGTCGCCAAGGTGGGCAAGATCACGAGGCATGAAGGCGACCGCGTAGATTAGATTCCTTTCTTTCTGCTTCCTTTGCCGCTGCCAATTAAGTCATAGGCAGTAGTTGATTAGAACAGCGGCAAGCTATCTTTGTAATATACACTTTTATTTTGGGGTAATCAATGCAGTGTTATCTCCCTTGCTTTTGTCCCTTCACTTTGTATGCATTTTTACCCTACGCTTTTAGGGAACTTGCCGGCAAGGGACCCTTGCCGCGAGCGCTGAGTGCTGGACTCTTAGCAGCCTGCTGGCAATACCCTTGCCGGCAAGAAACCTTGCCGCAGCTAGTCGTAGCACGCTTAGATTGTTGAGCGAACTCAAAAACGAAGTAAGGGCGCGACACTTGTCGCAGCTCACTTAAGTCGTTGAGCGTGCTCGAAACAAAGTAAGGGTGCGGCTAGCCACGGGTAGGTTCCTCCGCGCACAGGTTTTCCATACAAAGTGTGGTTGTTCAAGGAAGACAACTAAAAAATTTGAAAAGTTTGAAATACTCAAACTTGGGTAACTTAGCTTTCATGGGTTGCTTGCTCCCCGACAAGGCTTCTCTTTCTTGAACAGTACTTGGTTCATGCCTCCATCTCCTCCCCCCCCCCCCAGCAAACTTGTGCGCGAGGAATATTCCTTCTGCTTAAGAGGGAAAGAAAAAGAGGAGGAAAAACAAGTATAGGGCCTCACGGCTTGCTAGTGCTTACCGGGGATGTGCGTTGCACAAGGTGTCAGATGATGCATGCAAATAACAAAGAAAAGCATGGAAATGACAAATAGTGCGGAGCACAAAAGCTTTACTGATGCACGGGATCTGCGCCCGGCTTTGTACAAAGGTTCACATGCAACAGCGGCAAGACTTGTACAAAAGGTGGTTGCCGGAGCGGATCACGGCAACCGCGCCTTATGGGTGAAACTTGCGAAGATGCTCTATGTTCCAGGAGTTGATCACCGGTAAGCCTTCTTCGGTCTCAAGGCGGACAGCACCGGGCCTTGTGACTTGTCTCACCCGATAAGGGCCTTCCCACCTCGGCGTCAACTTGTTGGAATTCTTGGCGGACTGAACACGCCGAAGAACAAGGTCGTCTTCCTCGAGACTCCTGGCCCTGACCTTGCGGCTATGATAGCGATGCAAGGCTTGCTGGTATCGAGCAGCTCGTACAGCAGCCTGGAGACGTTCCTCCTCAAGGAGCAATGCGTCATCTTGTCGCAGTTGCTCTTGCTCGAGCTCATCGTAAGCGAGCACTCGAGGAGATCCGTATATGAGTTCCGTGGGGAGAACTGCCTCTGCTCCATAGACAAGAGCAAAGGGTGTCTGTCCGGTGGCTCGATTTGGTGTCGTCCTGATTGACCAAAGAGCCGCCGGCAACTCCTCTATCCAGTTTCTTCTGCACTTGTGCAGCCTGTCGAAGGTCCTTGTCTTGAGTTCGCGCAGCACTTCAGCATTGGCCCTCTCCGCTTGACCATTGCTCATCGGGTGAGCAACAGAAGCAAAGCATACCTTGGCGCCAAGGTCTTGGACGTACTGCATTAAGGTGCGACTTGTAAACTGTGTGCCGTTGTCGGTGATGATCCTGTTAGGGATTCCGAAACGGCAAACAATCGATCTGAAGAACGTGACTGCTGACCCTGCTGTCACCTTTCTCACTGGTTCCACTTCTGGCCACTTTGTGAACTTGTCGATTGCTACGTACAAGTACTCAAAGCCCCCGACTGCGCGGGGAAAGGGGCCGAGAATATCGAGCCCCCAGACCGAGAAGGGCCAGGAGAAAGGGGTCGTCTGGAGAGCTTGAGCTGGCTGGTGAATTTGCTTGGCATGGAACTGGCATGCTTCACACTTGGTTACTTGTGCAGTTGCATCTTGGAGGGCTTCTGGCCAGAAGAACCCTTGCCGGAACGCCTTCCCGGCAAGTGCCCTTGCGCCAATGTGGTGGCCACATATGCCTCCATGTATCTCTGCCAACAGCTTCTGTCCATCTTCCCTGGAAATGCACTTCGACCTGACACCATTGAGTCTTCTTATGTACAGTTCATTGCCAATGAACTGGTACATACTTGACTGCCTGGTTATTTTCTCTATCTCTTCTGGCTCGTCGGGAAGTTCTCCAGTTTGCAGAAAACGGACGATTTGTTGTGCCCATGCTGGAACCTGAGCCTCAACAACAAGGACTAAAGGCATGAGGGCTGCTGCGGGAACCTCAGCTTCTACGGCAAGAACCTGCGGCTCTGCCGGAGCTGATGGTCCCCCGGCAAGCCTGCCGGGGCAAGGCTTGTCGGGAACTCCTGCTTCAACTGTACAGACCCTTGGATCTGCAGGAGCAAACTGTTCCTCAGCATCTTGGCTGTTGATCTTGGGGACCTTGGCGGCGGCTTCGGGAAGATCCGCCGGCAAGTAGTCACCGGAGACCAACTTTCTCTTCTTGTTTTGCCCAACTGATGGTGTAACGGATGGCTAAGTTAACTTGAGCATGAAGGTCCCTGGTTCCACAGGTAACTTCATTGCAGCACACTTTGAGAGGCCATCTGCAATATCATTCTGAGCTCTTGGGACATGCTCCATTTGCAGACCTTCAAAGTGTTCTTCAAGCTTCCTCACTTCATCAACATAAGCTTCCATCAAAGGGCTCTGGTAGCTCTTATTCACTTGTCGGACCACCAACTGTGAATCTCCCCGCACAATCAACTTCTTGATCCCAAGCTTGGCCGCAATTCTGAGGCCGGCAAGCAAACCTTCATACTCAGCAGTATTGTTTGTCGCTTGCTGCTTGGGAAAGTGCATCTGGACAACATACTTGAGGATCTCTCCGGTGGGCGCTATGAGTACCACGCCGGCACCGGCGCCTTGCAGCGAGAAAGCACCATCAAAGCACATTATCCATTCGCTGCTCGCTTCTTGGACGGGGACGCTTGTCTCTGGGACTTCTTCATCTGGCGTTGGGGTCCATTCCGCTATGAATTCTGCCAAAGCTCTGCTCTGTATGGTTGAAGTACTCTCAAACTTGAGACCAAAGCTTGACAGCTCCAGTGCCCACTCGACGATCCTGCCTGTTGCTTCGGGATTCTGCAATATCCTCTTCAACGGAAAGCGAGTGACCACCGCTATCTCGTGTGCTTGGAAGTAATGGCGCAGCTTCCTTGAGGCCATGAGGAGGCCGAAAAGCAACTTCTGCACCCCAGAGTATCTTGATCTAGCCCCCTGCAAGAGGGAACTTACGAAATACACTGGGCGCTGCACCATCTTCTTTCGCACTTCACCTTGTTCCTGCGCAGACTTGTCCTTGTCGGGGCCAGAGCTTGTCGGGGAAGCCCCCTGCTTGTCGCTGGATTCGCTTACCGGGGATGTGGGTTCCTCATCTGCCTCCCTCTCCGCTACTAACGCAGCACTAACCACTTGATTGGTTGCCGCTAGGTACAGTAGCAACTTCTCTTGTGGCCTAGGTGCGACAAGTATCGGAGTGGAGGATAGGTATCCTTTCAAGTCTTGCAGCGCTGCCTCCGCTTCTGGAGTCCATTTCATAGGACCTGCCTTTTTCAAAATTTTGAAGAAAGGCAGGGCGCGCTCTGCAGACTTTGAAATGAACCCGCTGAGGGCAGCCACACAACCAGCAAGTCTTCTTACGTCCTTGACGCGCTTCGGGGCTTCAATCTGCTCGATGGCTTTTAGCTTGTCGGGATTGGCTTCAATCCCCCTCTGGGACACAAAGAACCCGAGAAGCTTGCCGGAGGGAACTCCGAAGACGCACTTCTCGGGGTTCAGCTTGAGTTGGATCTTGCTCAGATTCTCAAAGGTTTCCTCTAAGTCTTGGATCAGGGTATCCTTGCTCTTGCTCTTGACCACTATGTCATCCATGTAGGCTTCTACATTTCTGTGTATCTGTGGCTCAAAAGCAGTGTGCACCACCCTTGCAAATGTCGAGCCTGCATTCTTCAATCCAAAGGGCATGCGTATGAAGCAATATGTGCCGCATGGAGTAATGAATGCAGTCTTCTCTTCATCTTCCTTGGCCATGAATATCTGGTGGTAACCTGAGTATGCATCAAGGAAGGAAAGCAACTCACATCCGGCGGTGGAGTCAACAATCTGGTCAATACGCGGCAAGGGAAATGGATCCTTGGGACACGCTTTATTCACATCAGTGAAGTCTATACAAAGTCTCCACTTCCCATTGGCCTTGCGCACGACAACTGGATTGGCCAACCACGTAGGATGGATTACGCCTCTAACTAGGCCTGCTGCTTCCAACTTCTTTATCTCTTCGGCGATGAATTCTTGGCGCTCCACGGCTTGCTTCCTAACCTTCTGCTTGACGGGCCGCGCATGAGGGCAAACAGCAAGCTTGTGCTCAATTACCTTCCTGGGAACGCCGGGGATGTCAGATGGTTGCCATGCAAACACATCGACATTCGCCCGCAGGAAGGCAACGAGCGCGCTTTCCTATTTGGGGTCGAGTGTAGCACTGATGGTGAAGGTACCACCAGTGCCGTCCTCCTTGACGGAAACCTTCTTGGTTGCCGGTAGAGCTGCCATTCCTTTCTTGCACTTGCCAGTGGAGCTCGATGGTGCATCCTCGATAGCAGCGCAGCACTCCGAAGAGGTGCGTTTGCCGGAGTGGGCTCCAGAGCTCTTGCCGGACTTGGTCTTGGTCTTCCCCCCGAGAGCTTCAGCGGCAAGTGTGTTGCTCTCTGTCGCGGCTGCTGCATCCCGGTAGATCTTGTCGGCGCAGATAAGCGCGTCCTTCTTGTCGCCGGGGACAGAGATGACGCTTATCGGCCCCGGCATCTTCAGTACGTTGTATGCATAGTGGGAAGCTGCCATGAACTTGGCGAGGGCAGGACGACCAAGTATCCCATTGTATGGCATTGGGATATCGGCAACATCAAATGTGATCCTCTCCGTCCTGAAATTGAGCTCTCCGCCAAAGGTCACTGGCAGCATGATCTTCCCCTTCGGCTTGCTCCTTCCCGGGTTGATCCCTTGGAACGACCCGGTTTCCTCGAGCTCGCTGTCTGGGATCTGTAGCTTCTTGATCACAGCTGAGGAGATCAAGTTCAGGCCGGCCCCGCCGTCAACCAACATCTTGGTGACCTTGAGGTTGCGGATAGTTGGTGAGACCAACATCGGCAAGCACCCGACCGCAGTTGTGCGGTCAGGGTGGTCCTCAAGGTCAAAGATGATGGGTGTGCCGGACCACTTCAGCAGCCTGCGTGACTAGACGGGCGGCTCAGCTGCATTCACTTCTCGCACCCACTGCTTGAGCTGGCGGTGGGAAGTGTGCAGAGAGACGCCTCCGTCGACACACAGAACCTCGGTGGCCTTCTGGAACTCCTGCTCGCTGTTGTCTCCTTCTTCCATGTCATCATCGTCGTCTTCATCCTCATCCTTGTCGCGGCCCCGGGGAGGTCTATCACCTTGCCGCTGCTTGGCCTTGCCGCGGCGTCCTCCCCGGCCATTGAACGGCCGCTTCTTGCTGGGTTCTCCTCCGCCTCCTTGGGCCTTCTCCTTGTCACGTCGCTCGTATTCAGCCTTTTGCTGCTCTACGAGGTACTCCACTCTTTTGCAGTTCTGGAGATCGTGGCCCTTGGTGCGGTGGATCTTGCAGTACTGCTTGTCGGAGCCGTCCTGCTTGTCGGCTGCCGCTACAGGGGCGGGCTCCCTGCCGGAACCGCCAGCATGTGCCTTCTTGGCGGGAGCCTCCTTGCCGGACTGCTCGACGGCCAGCACCTCCTTGCTCTTCTTCTTTCTGTTATTCCGCCGCCGGCTTTCCCTTGCCGGGGCGGCGTCTTCACTGTCGCTTCCTCCTGCGCCAGTATCCTCTCCGGGGAGTCTCCTCCCCTCTTCGGCGCGCGCACACTTGTCAGCCAGAGCGTAGAGCTCGCTGACATCCCGGATCTTGGTCATGTCCATCTCCTCCCTCATCCGGCAGTTACGCACGTTCTGGTGAAACGCGCTGATAACCGCGGCAGGGTGGACGTCGGGAATGTTGTGTTGGACGCGGCTGAATCTTTGGATGTATTTGCGCAGGGACTCTCCCTCCTTCTGGGCGAGGATGTGGAGATCGCTCTCCTGGCCGTGGGGTTTGTGGCCGCCTGTGAAGGCGCCGACAAATTGGTGGCACAGATCCGCCCATGAAGAGATGGAGTTCTCCGGCAAGTGCATAAGCCAAGACCGAACGTTTGGCTTAAGCACCAGCGGGAAGTAGTTGGCTAGGATCTTCTCGTCGCGTCCCCCTGCAGCCTGCACCGCAATGGTGTAGATGCTGAGGAACTCCGAGGGGTGCGTCTTGCCGTCGTACTTCTCGGGTACGTCGGGCTTGAAATTCTTCATGCTCGGCCACTGGACTTGCCGCAGCTCACGGGTGAACGCATGGCAACCTGCCGCGTACGGCAAGTCGCCTGGTTCACCGGGCGCATGCGCGTCGACAGCGGCCCCAGCGCGCTGATCTGACTGTCTTCGGGCTTCTCGTCGACGCTCGATGCGAGTTCGAGCGTCCTCTTGTCGCCGGTCGTCTAGGACTTGGCGCTGATCGCGGCGAGCCCGCGGATCCGACGACGCCGTGGATTCATCGTCGACGTTGATCCGGCGGGGCGGCGTTTTCTGCTTCCGCGGCGGGGAGTGCACGGTGGTTGCACCCCCGGCGGTCTTGTCTCCATCGGCCTTCGTCTGGTCGACTTGCCACGGCCGCGAAGTTGCCGGCTGCTGAGGCGCGTCGTTGTTGGCGAAGGCGATGAGACTCTGGATCGTTGCCCTCCAGTCTTCGGCCTTGTCTGCCGCTGGAGGGAAATCGAGGAGCAGCTGGGCCCTGGCCAGGGCCTCTGCTAGAGAAGAGGGGAACGGTGGCGAACGGTGCGAGGAGCGGGACATGCTCGGACTTCTAATCACGTTAGAAGGAGCATGTTCCCGCCCCGGCGACCGCGCCTTGCTCGTACCAGCGCGCTGGCCTTGAGCATCCCGCGATCCTCCGGCTTGGCCACGCCCCAGCAAGCGTATGGTACCTCCCGTACCACGCCGCTGCTGGTCTTGCACCTCCTGGGAGGGACGTGGGGCGTGTACTAACACCGAGGCTTTGGAGTTCGCCCGGTCGTCAGTCTTGTCCTTGGACTTGGTGGTGCCATGAGTTTCCTCGCCGGCGACCACCCTTCCGCCGGCGTCTCCTCCACCAACCGTTGGTTCTGGTGGCGGTGGGATTGACGCAGACGGGCCTCCGATCTCCGAAGCCTTCTTCTTCGGAGGCATGTTGATGTTGTCGATGAAGTTGATGAAGCTGGAGAGGTTGATGAAGAATGCGCCCGTGTGAGCGCCGGATCAGGTTCGCACAACCTCGACGCCCCCTACCTGGCGCGCCAAAGATGTCGGGGGAAACTGTCCTCCCACGAGCACCTATGGGACCGGAGCCCCTTCTACGTTGCGGTAAGGGAGCGGAGGGAGCACGGAGAGCAGATCGAGGGGCACACGCGGGCAGTTTTACCCAGGTTCGGGCCGCGCGGACGCGTAAAACCCTACTCCTGCTTAGGTTGTATTGAGTTCTTGGGCTCGGGAGCTTGAAGATCTACAGTACTAGCTACACCGAGCGAGAGAGTGAACTAGGTTTGAACCTCCTCTACGTTGTGCATGGGCCTCCTTTTATAGCTCAAAGGGGTCACCGACAGGTGTCAACATAGAGGAGGGTAAAGGTGTAAATTTGGGGGTAGTTGTAACAGTGCGTGAACAGTGCATGAAGAGTGGTCTTCACCTAACTTTGACAGTGGGGGACAAGGGCATTAAATGCCCGTCGCCATCGCCCCCAAAAGCGTCCGTCCATGCTTCTCCGTTCGCCACGGCGGTAGCCTCGTCACCGTGGCTTGCCACCGTGTGCCCCAGGCTGCACAGCCGTCTGCCACGCGTCCCTGGAAGGGCCCCAGGGCGACGCGTGGGCAGATGAGCTGGAGCGCGGGCACACAGCGTAGGTTTCCTCGGCAAGCACCTTGCCGGGGTCGTGATCTTGTCGGGCCCGGAAGCTTGTCGCTCTCCGGGTCCTGCCGGGGTGCATGATGCGCCGAGGCATCTCTTGAGGTATGTGTTCCTTGGCCTTCCTGGCAAGCTCCTCTTGCCAGGGTCTTGTGCTAAAGTGATAACCTTGAGCCTAGTGCGGCCTTCCCGGCAAGCTCCTCTTGCCGGGGCCTTGATCTTCTCACTTGTATACTTTGTTCTTGAATGGCTTCATAGGGACCAGAAAGGTTCTTGGCGAGCACGTGGTAAGCCCTGCCACGGGAAGCTGCTACTGCCCGTGCACAAGTTGGGGTACTAAGGTACCCCTATCTTAGTACACCGACAACTGGGGTGCGTGCTACCTCATCAGCTTGCATTGTTTTTCCCTTGAAGAGGAAAGGGTGATGTTGCAAATTAGCGTAAGTATTTCCCTTAGTTTTTGAGAACCAAGGTATCAATCCAGTAGGAGACTACACGTGAGTCCCTCGTGCCTACACAAACAAATAAGAACCTTGCAACCAACGCGATAAAGGGGTTGTCAATCCCTTCTCGGCCACTTGCAAAAGTGAGATATGATAGAGATATTAAGATAAATATTTTTAGTATTTTTGTTATAGACTGAAAATTAAAGATTGCAAAAATAAAAGTAAAGTAAAGATAAATAGTTGATGGAAGATTTATATGATGGAAGATTTATATGATGGAAGATAGACCCGGGGGGCCATAGGTTTCACCAGTAGCTTCTCTCAAGATAGCAGATTTCTACGGTGGGTGAACAAATTACTGTCGAGCAATTGATAAAAAAATGCATAATTATGAGAACTAGGCATGATCATTGTATATAGGCATCACGTCTGTGATAAGTAGACCGAAATGATTCTTCATCTACTACTATTACTTCACACATCGACCATTATCCAGCATGCATCTAGAGTATTAAGTTCATAAGAACAGAGTAACGCTTTAAGCAAGATGACATGATGTAGAGGGATAAACTCATGCAATATGATATAAACCCCATCTTTTTATCCTCGATGGCAACAATACAATACGTGCCTTGCTTCCCCTACTGTCACTGGGAAAGGACACCGCAAGATTGAACCCAAAGCTAAGCACTTCTCCCATTGCATGAAAGATCAATCTAGTAGGCCAAACCAAACTGATAATTCTAAGAGACATGCAAAGTTATTTAAATCATGCATAAAAGATTTCAGGGAAGAATCAAATATTGTTCATAGATAATTTTTGTCATAAACCCACAATTCATCGGATCTCGACAAACACACCGCAAAAAGAATTACATCAAATAGATATCCAAGAAGATCGAGGAGAACTTTTTATTGAGATCCAAAGAGAGAGAATAAGCCATCTATCTAATAACTATGGACCCGAAGGTCTGTGGTAAACTACTAACAACTCATCGGAGAGGCTATGGCATTGATGTAGAAGACCTCCGTGATCTATTGCCCCTCCGGTAGAGCTCCGAAACAGGCCCCAAGATGGGATCTCATGGGTACAGAAGGTTGCAGCGGTGGAATTAGGGTTTCGTGGTGCTCTCGGATGTTTTCAGGGTACATGGGTATATATAGGAGGAAGAGGCATGTCGGTGGAGCTACGAGGGGCCCACGAGGGTGGGGGCGCGCCTGCCCCCCTGGGCGCGCCCCCTGCCTCGTGGCCACCCTGTGGCTTCCCTGACGTGTACTCCAAGTCTTCTGGGTTGTGTTTGTTCCAAAAACGATCCTCTCGAAGGTTTCATTCCATTTGGACTCCGTTTGATATTCCTTTTCTGTGAAACACTGAAATAGGCAAAAAAACAACAATTTGCACTCGGCCTTGGGTTAGTAGGTTAGTCCCAAAAATAATATAGAAGTGTATAATAAAGCCCATTAAACATCCAAAACAAATAATATAATAGCATGAAACAATCAAAAATTATAGATACGTTGGAGACGTATCAAGCATCCCAAGCTTAATTCATGCTCATCCTCGAGTAGGTAAATGATAAAAACAGAATTTTTGATCTGGGATGCTACCCAACATAATTTTCAATGTAATTTTCTTTATTGTGGCATGAATGTTCATATTCGAAAGATTCAAGACAAAAGTGTACTATTGACATAAGAATAATGATACTTCAAGCATACTAACAAAGCAATTATGTCTTCTCAAAATAACATGCCCAAAGCAAGTTCATCCCTACAAAATCATATAGTTTGGCTATGTTTCATCTTCGTCACACAAAATACTCAAATCATGCACAACCCCGGTTTCAGCCAAGCAATTGTTTCATACTTATTTTTTTCAAACCTTTTCAACTTTCACGCAATACATCAGCGTGAGCCATGGATATAGCACTATAGGTGGAATAGAGTGGTGGTTGTGGAGAAGACAAAAGAGGAAGATGGTCTCACATCAACTAGGCGTATCAATGGGCTATGGAGATGCCCATCAATAGATATCAATGTGAGTGAGTAGGTATTGCCATGCAACGGATGCACTAGAGCTATAAATGTATAAAAGCTCAACAAAAGAAACTAAGTGGGTGTGCATCCAACTTGCTTGCACACGAAGACCTAGGGCATTTGAGGAAGCCCATCGTTGGAATATACAAGCCAAGTTCTATAATGAAAATTCCCACTAGTATATGAAAGTGACAAAACAAGAGACTCTCCATCATGAAGATCATGGTGCTACTTTGAAGCACAAGTGTGGAAAAGGATAGTAGCATTGTCCCCTTTTTCTTTTTCTTTTTTTCTATTTTTTTTCTTCTTTTTTTGGCCTTTCTTTTTTTTCTTTGGCCTTCCCTTTTTTATTTGGGACAATGCTCTAGTAATGATGATCATCACACTTCTATTTATTTACAACTCATAGATTACAACTCGATACTAGAAAAAATATGACTCTATATGTATGCCTCTGGTGGTGTACCGGGATGTGCAATGAATCAAGAGTGACATGTATGAAAAATTATGCATGGTCGCCTTGCCACAAATACAATGTCAACTACATGATTATGCATGGCAATATGACAATAATGAAGCGTGTCATAGTAAACGGAACGGTGGAAAGTTGCATGGCAATATATCTCGGAATGGCTATGGAAATGCCATAATAGGTAGGTATAGTGGATGTTTTGAGGAAGGTATATGGTGGGTGTATGGTACCGACGAAAGTTGCGCGGTACAAGAGAGGCTAGCAATGGTGGAAGGGTGAGAGTGCGTATAATCCATGGACTCAACATTAGTCATAAAGAACTCACATACTAATTGCAAAAATCTACAAGTCATCAAAACAAAGTACTACACGCATGCTCCTAGGGGAAGGGTTGGTAGGAGTTAACCATCGCGCGATCCCGACCTCCACACAAAGGATGACAATCGATGAAATACCTCATGCTTCAAATTTGTCGCACAACGTTTACCATACGTGCATGCTACGGGACTTGCAAACCTTAGCACAAGTATTTCTCAAATTCACAACTACTCTACTAGCATGACTCTAATATCACCATCCTCATATCTCAAAACAATCATCAAGTATCAAACTTCTCATAATATTCAATGCACTTTATATGAAAGTTTTTATTATACCCATCTTGGATGCCTATCATATTAGGACTAATTTTACAACCAAAGAAAATTACCATGATGTCCTAAAAGACTCTCAAAATAATATAAATGAAGCATGAGAGATCAATAATTTCTATAAAATAAAACCACCACCGTGCTCTAAAAATATAAGTGAAGCACTAGAGCAAAACTATCTAGCTCAAAAGATATAAGTGAAGCACATAGAGTATTCTAATAAATTCCGATTCATGTGTATATCTCTCAAAAGGTGTGTCCAGCAAGATGATTGTGGTAAACTAAAAAGCAAAGACTCAAATCATACATGACGCTCCAAGCAAAGCACATATCATGTGGTGAATAAAAATATAGTCTCAAGTAAAGTTACCAATGGACGAAGACGAAAGAGGGGATGCCTTCCCGGGGAATCCCCAAGCTTAGGCTTTGGGTTGTACTTGAATTTTACATTGGGGTGCCTTGGGCATCCCCAAGCTTAGGCTCTTTCCACTCATTGTTACGTAGTCCATCAAATCCTTACCCAAAAACTTGAAAACTTCACAACACAAAACTTAGCAAAAACAATCTTGTGAGCTCCGTTAGTATAAGAAAACAAACCACTACTTTGAGGTACTATAATGAACTTATTCTTTATTTATATTGGTGTTAAACCAACTGTATTCCAACTTCTCTATGATTCATAC
>LR738709.1:363032656-363046615 GCA_902687465.1 Secale cereale
GCCATAGATTCATCAAAATCAGCAAACAACACACGATAAATAGAATCTGCCAAAAACAGAACAGTCTGTAGCAATCTGTAACTTTCGAATACTTCTATAACCATAAGTTCTTTGAACTAAATTGGTGGACGTGAGGAATTTGTCTATTAATCATCTGCAAAAAGAATGAACTTAAAAGCTCTCTCCAGTAAAAAAAATGGCAGCTAATCTCGTGAGCGCAAAAGTTTCTGTTTTTTAAAGCAAAACCGCAAACACTTCACCCAAGTCTTCCCAACGGGTCTACTTGGCACAAACACTAATTAAAACACAAAACCACATCTAACCAGAAGCTAGATGTATTATTTATTACTAAACAGAAGTAAAAGCAAAGAAAATAAAATTAGGTTGCTATTGGGGTCCTATTGGAAACTAAGGGATATTAAGGCCTCCTTTTAATAGAGTACCGGACCAAAGCATTAACACATAGTGAATACATGAACTCCTCAAACTATGGTCATCACCGGTTGCCGGATCATAACACATAGTAGGTGACTATAGACTTGCAAGATAGGATCAAGAACACACATATATTCATGAAAACATAATAGGTTCAGATCTAAAATCATGGCACTCGGGCCCCAGTGACAAGCATTAACCATAGCAAAGTCATAGCAACATCAATCTCAGAACATAGTGGATACTAGGGATCAAACCCTAACAAAACTAACTCGATTATATGATAGATCTCATCCAATCCATCACCGTCCAGCAAGCCTACGATGGAATTACTCACGCACGGCGGTGAGCATCATGAAATTGGTGATGGAGGAAGGTTGATGATGATGATGGCGATGATCGCCACTCTCCGGAGCCCCGAACGGACTCCAGATCAGCCCTCCCGAGAGAGATTAGGGCTTGGCGGTGGCTCTGTACCGTAAAACGTGATAATTCTTTCTTCCTGGTTTTTTTCTCCTCGAAAGTGAATATATGGGGTCCGGAGATACGTCGGGGGAGCACCAGGGGGTGTAACATCTCAAAATTCTAAATTTTGGAATGTTATAATAAATAGATAGAATTGATTGCTTGATGATTGTGCTGAGTGAAATTGAGTGAATTTGAAACTTTTGAAAGTTAAATGAGAGGGAATAAAATGACTTTCCCAAAACTTTCACTTTGCATTTTGATCTCCGGGGGAATTCAAATTCTTTTCAACACAAAACCCTAGAGTGAAGATAATATGACTTCTTTCATTTAATTTAAATGATAAAGGGCTTTGAAAGGATTTTTGAATTTCATCCTCGAAATCTTTTCAATTCAGAAACTTTAAGCAACTCAATGATTTTCCCGAGAGAAGATAAAATGACTTCTTCAAATTATAGGAAATATGAGTTGGAAGCTTTTCTGAAATTTTCTGGAACTCAATTTTAAATATTGAGTTATCTGGTTTTTATTCAAATTATTTTTCTCCAAAAATAAACTACATGGAAAATAGGGTAACATGATTCCCTACAACAGAAAATTGGAGAGAAATATATTCGAACTCTTTTTGGTATTTTAAGAATGGTTTTTATTGGATTTTATTGCAACAGTGGGACCTTTTGATTTACTAGATTTTGTGGACATTTTATTTGGCAGTAGAAAAATGTTCATGTTGTAGGGCTTATTTTTCTGCAAATTTTGATATATTATATGCCTATAGGATATTTTTAGTTATTTTGATTTTATTAATTTTTCTGTGTGTTAAAAAAATGTTTAAAGAAAAGAAAAAATGTGTCCGCCGAACTGGGCCGGCCCAGCACCCGAGCTAGGCCCAGCCCAGCCGCCCCGTCGCTTTCCTTCCTCCCGACGAAACCGCCGCCGCCGGAGTCTCGTGCCGCTGCCGGACTCCCCTCGGCCGACCCCTTCCCCAAGCCATGCCCCTCCCCCTGCCCCCTATAAAGCCCGCTGCCGCCGCCCCGTCTCTCCCCTTGCCTCGCATCGCCGCCGCCGCGCACTTCCGACGCCGCCGCGCACTTCCGCCGCTGCCGTCCCGCAATCTCGCCGCCGCCGCGCGAAGTCCTCCTGCCGCCGCTGCTCTGCCCTTCTTGCCGTCGCTGCTTGCAGCTGCTGCCTCCCTCGCCTTCGCCTCGCTCGCCGCTGCTCTGCCCTTCTCGCCGTCGCTGCTTGCAGCTGCTGCCTCCCTCGCCTTCGCCTCGCTCGCCGCAGTCGCGCCTCGCCGCACTGCGCCGCGCCCGACGCTCCGCCGCTCGTCGGTGCCGCTCCGGAGTTCGCCACCGGCCGGTCCGTTTTTTTTTTGGATCCGCCCGAACCGCGCCGAACCGCAGGTTTTCCTCGAACCGGACAAAAGGTAATAAACCGTTCTGTTTCTATTTAGGTTTTCTGTTAAAAACCCTAGGTTTAGATTTGTTTTTTTTTAGGTTTAGTTATACAGAGAACGTTCACCCGTTAGGACTAGAAAACGAACGTTCGCTCTTTAGCTTTTTCTTTTTCTGTTTAGTTTCGGCCAGGGACCCATTTGTAATTATTCTTTTACAGATTAGCCCTTAAACTTCAAACGGCCATATCTTTTTACCTTTTTGTCCAAATCCAACGAAACCAACGCCCACGTCTTCGTTACGAAGCCCTCTTTCCAGTAATACAACTCAAACATGTTTTTGAAAGTTTTAAAATTTGAATTCAATTATTTTTAGATTCAAACTTCGTTTGATCATAACTTGAGTTTCGTAACTCCGTTTGAGTTGATTCTTTTTGCAAATCGAAGCTCTTGACCTAAACTTTCCGATAAGGCCAAATTCACATAATTTTGGGACTGTTGGAAATTGTTTTGTGTTCCAAGAGTCATTCGTTTGTATTCAAAATTTTCCGAAGTGTTTATTCGTTCTGTCCGATCTTTCTGAGTGATTGCTTATGTGTGGTTACCATTGCTTGCTTACGATAGATTGACCGGAGTGTGACGAGTAGATCTATCCAGAGTTTTGAGTGCGAATCATCGTCATCAACATTGCAGGCAAGTTCACACTTTGATCATATTTTCCAATTACCCAGTTTTCATTGCATTAGTCAAACCCTCACATATTGCATGAGTAGGATCAATTAACTTCTGGGATTGGGAAGTAGTTGAGGTAGTACCTATTACCTGCATTACATTCAAACCCTTGGGAGTTACTTCTATGTTTGCTGTTACGACATGCTATGCTCGTAGACGTGGATTGGGTGAGTGAAATCCATGATAGATGTGAGTTTGTTAATTAATGGTTCAACTTAAGGTGGCAACATTAATACACATCTGGGTCGATTGAGGCATCTGGGTATTCCAGGATTGCCTGTTTTTCTTTTGGACCGCCACCCAGGCTCAAAGGGATCATACAATATTTCATGTCTAGAAACTTCCATGTGCAACCACATGCCAATATGGGCTCTGGCATAGTATGAGTAAGTTGTGCGAACTCTTAAAGTGGTGGACTAGTAGATGTAGGGGGATGTAGGTTGGTACGGTCCGCCCGATCGTAAGGTGCTAGCGCTTCTGAAAGACTATGTCTCGGTCATCCGTTTCTCAAACACCATGCAGTGCGAGAAACCAAACGGAGGCGATCGAGTCTTGTGGGAAAAGTGCGCAAACCTCTGCAGAGTGTACAAACTGATCATGATTAGCCGTGTCCCCGGTTATGGACGTCTTGAGTATCTAGTACTTGGATTTTCAAGTGCATATCATCATGTTACTTTAATTTAATTTTGTTGGGTTTAATGATGAACTTTAATTGGGGTTGAGAGGATGTCTATCTTCTCAACGATGTTTCAACTACCATGATAGTTAATTAAAATGCATTCCTTTGAAGTAGGAAAAAAATTGGCTTTACGCAAAAACTTTACCCTTACAGCCTCCACCAGCCAAATATGCATGTAGTTGTAGGACTTGTTCATTATCATTACAGTGTGAATTTACCAGCATATTCCATGTGCTGACCCGTTTTCGGGCTGCAACGTTTCATGTCGCAGGATTATCTTACGACAAGTAAGTGATAGTTAGGGGTTACGATTTCTAAACTCAACTTTGCCGTTGGTGTTGATGGGAATCCACAACCTTTGTTGCTTCCGCTATGATCGATTGAGGTAATAGTATTTACGTTACTTAATATATGTGATTTACCTCTATAATAAATCATGTTTGTACTGTGTGTGTCAGCATACCGATCCAGGGATGACACAGAACACAGAGACTTCGGTCCATTCGGATCGTGGTCGCTACAGGGGGCCACGAGGTAGGGGGCGCGCCCTGGGGGAGGGGCGCGCCCCCCACCCTCGTGGACAGGGTGTGGGCCCCCTGGTCTAGATCTTTCCGCATGTATTTTTTATATTTTCCAAAATAATTCTCCGTTAATTTTCAGGTCATTCCGATAACTTTTTATTTCTGCACAAAAACAACACCATGGCAATTCTGCTGAAAACAGCGTCAGTCCGGGTTAGTTCCATTCAAATCATGCAAGTTAGAGTCCAAAACAAGGGCAAAAGTGTTTGGAAAAGTAGATACGTTGGAGACGTGTCAACTCCCCCAAACTTAAACCTTTGCTTGTCCTTAAGCAATTCAGTTGATAAACTGAAAGTCATAAAGAATAACTTTGACAAACTCTGTTTGCTCTTGTTGTTGTAAATATGTAAGCCAGCATTCAGGTTTTCAGCAAAGATCATGAACTAACCACATTGACAATAACTTTCAGGTCTCATGTCTACTCACATCAATGGCATAATCAACTAGCGAGCAATAATAATAAACCTCGGATGACAACACTTTCTCAAAACAATCATGATATGATATAACAAGATGGTATCTCGCTAGCCCTTTTTGAGACCGCAAAACATAAATGCAGAGCACCTTTAAAGATCAAGTACTGACTAGACATTTTAATTCATGGTAAAAGAGATCCAGTCATGATCATACTCAATGCAAATTAATAGTAATACATGCAAATGACATAGGTGCTCTCCAACTGGTGCTCTTTTATAAGAGGATGATGACTCAGCATAAAAGTAAATAGATAGGCCCTTCGTAGAGGGAAGCATGGATTTGTAGAGGTGCCAGAGCTCGATTTTTAAATAGAGATGAATAACATTTTGAGCGGTATAGTCTCAGTGTCAACATAACAACCAAGAATCTTGATATCTACCATGCTACACACATTATAGGTGGTTCCCAAACAGAATGGTAAAGTTTATACTCCCCCAACCACCAACAAGCACACTCCGCGACCATCCGAATCCATGGGGTACCGTCCTAACAAGCAACAGCCCTGGGGAGTTTTGTTTAATTATTGTGATTTGAGCATGGGACTGGGCATCCCGGTTACCAGCCATTTTCTCATAAATGATGAGCGGAGTCCACTCATCGTGAGAATAACCCACTTAGCATGGAAGATATAGACAACCCTAGTTGATACATGAGCTGTTCCAGCATACCAAACAGAATTTCATTTCAAGGTTTAGAGTTTGGCACATACAAATTTACTTGGAACGGCAGGTAAATACAGCATATAGGAAGGTATGGTGGACTCATTGGAATAACTTTGGGGTTTATGGAAGTGGATGCACAAGCAGTATTCCCGCTTAGTACAGGTGAAGGCTAGAAAGAGACTGGGAAACGACCAGCTAGAGAGCGACAACGGTCATGAACATGCATTAAAATTAATCAACAATGAATGCAAGCATGAGTAGGATATAAATCACCATGAACATAAATATCGTGGAGGCTATGTTGATTTGTTTCAACTACATGCGTGAACATGTGCCAAGTCAGACCACTTGAATCGTTCAAAGGACGATACCACCCCATCATACCACATCACAACCATTTTAATTATCATGTTGGCACGCAAGATAGACCATTATAAACTCTCAGCTAATTAAGCATGGCATAAGCAGCTATGATCTCTAATTGTCATTGCAAGCATGTTTCATTCATAACAAGCTGCATCAGGAACGATGAACTATCATATTTACAAAAACTAGAGAGGTCGAGTTCATACCAGCTTTTCTCATCTCAATTAGTCCATCATATATCATCCTTATTGCCTTTCACTCGCACGACCGAACGATGCGGATAATAATAATAGTGCACATGCATTGGACTAAGCTGAAATCTGCGAGCATTTAATACAAGAGAGAAGACAAGGTAATATGGCTCAAGGTTAGATCAACAATAAAGCATAAGAGAGCCATTAAGAATTTTCAATCATGGTCTTCTACTCTTGACCCCCAAAGGAAAGAAAAGAAACTATTTACACGGGAAAGCTCCCAACAAGCAAAAGAAGAACGATAAATCTTTTTGGGTTTTCTTTTAATTACTACTACTACTACAAGCAAGGAAAGAAAACTAGCTAAAAGCTACAACTAATTTTTTTTTTTGCTTTTCTTAAGGTTTTTCTGACACACAAGAAAAAGACTAAGAAAAAGAATTGAAACTAAACATGGATGGTACAACGAAAGAGTGTGAGCACCGACAACTAGAATAAGTGTGTGAACATGAGTGTAAAGTCGGTGAGAAACACGTACTCCCCCAAGCTTAGGCTTTTGGCCTAAGTTGCTCTATGGCCACGGATCGAAGCTACTCCCTCCAGTGTACTGAGATGTGTCCTCTGGGTGCCACTGGTTGGCAAGCTCATCCAGATCCCACCAATAAACAGACTGACGGTAAGGATTGAGTGGTGACTCTGGCTCAGGCTCTGAAGCTCGTGCCTAGCTCTGGTACTTGTAAAAGGCATCTAATGTAACAAGATATATGCTTGTAGACAGATCAAACAGAGATGGTGCGCGCAAGGTAACAATCTCACAATATTTTTCATCAAACCTTAATTTATAATTAAGCAACATCTCTTTGTCTTTGACAATAAAATCATGTGCTACCATACTCTTATAGTCTAGATAAACAGGGGCAAGCAATTTTTCTTCCTTCTCATGATGCCTAATAGGTATTCTAAAATGTTCAGCAAGGCGAGAAGCAAAGATGCCTCCAAAGACAAGGCCCTTTGAGCGGTTCAGACTCAGTCGTTTAGCAATGACGGCACCCAAGCTAAAAGTTGTGCCTTGAAACAAAGCATGGCGTAAAATGACAATATCAAGGGCACTAAGGTTTCCACTGTTCCCGCGATAAATTAAACATCTACTAGCAAATAAAGCAAAGTAGCGCAGAACAGGGAAATGTATACTAGTAATTCTTGCCCCTGAGACTTGTCTAGTCTCCCCTACAGCTATCATGTCAATAAACCCTTCAACGTCTTCACAGTGTGGTTCATCATGTCTACCTTCAAAGGGTATCTTGAATACTTCACAAAACTCAAAGAATGAAATCTCCTTAACCTCATCATATAAACGAAACTCCACTGTAGGTGGTGTTTTCTTAGCATGAAAATGAAAATTTTGCGTGAAAATATTAGTGAGTAAGAGATACTGTTCACGCTGGTCGTGGAGGAAGTCTGTGAGGCCTGCATTATTTGCCAACCAATAAAAGTCTTCGTAAATCTCGGCGGCTCTCATGAACTCATTACAAGGCCATTCACAGGGCCAAACTTCCGCCATGCGAGGAAGATTATATTTGGGCTTCTTATTTTCTTCCTTCTTCTTCTCCTCTGAACTCTTACTGGAGGAGCCCCTCAACAATCTCTTAATCATTTTCCCGTTGTGAAAATTTCTGGAATATTTAGTAACTCAAAATAAAAGTTAACCAAACTCAACAAGATTGATAGCAACAACCCCTACAAGTGCCAAGAGACTATACCATGCATTAGAACTACTTGGGACCAAGGAAATTTGACATGCAAACTCAAGAATAAGGTCACCACGGCAGCAAAAAATTGCAACAAATAAAGCACTAGAACAAAGACTAATTGGACCAATGGAGGAGCCACATACCAAGGAGCAATCTCCCCAACCAGTTTGGTGAATTGTGCTTTGAGCAAGGAGATCGAAAATGGCAGCAAGAAGAGCTAGAACTCATGCTTGAGCTGGTTGGTGATTTTTTGGGAGGAAGAAGAAGAGGCTGGGTGCAGGAATAAGTGGACGGGGCCATGTGGGGCCCACGAGGCAGGGGGCGCGCCTGGCAGGGTGGGCGCGCCCTGGACCCTCGTGGCCAGGTGCTGGCTCCCCTCGTTGTTTGTTCTGTGCCATATATTCTCAAATATTCTAGAAAAAATCATATTAAATTTTCAGGGCATTTTGAGAAATTCTATTTTCGGAGTATTTTTTTATTGCACTGATAAGTTTGGAAACAGACAGGAAATACTAGTTTTGCTTTATTTATCCTAAATAACAGAAAGTAAAAGGAGGATACATAAGGTTGTGCTATCTAGATTCACCTATCCCATGCTCATCAGAGGCAATCCATTAACAAGGTTGATCAGGTCTTGTTAATAAACTCTTCCCGAATAACATGAAACCGGAGAAATTTTGAATAACACTAGGATACCTCAATGGGGATATGTATGTCCCCAACAATAAGAATGTCATATGTCTTCTTGACAGTAGGGAGAGGAAATTCAAAGCCTCCAATAGTAATAGTTAAATTTTTTCCAATATAATTGATACTGTAGACCTGAGGTTGTTTCCTCGGAAAATGGACCGTATGCTCATTACCATTGACATGAAAAGTGACATTGCCTTTGTTGCAATCATTAACAGCCTCTACAGTATTCAAAAAAGGTCTACCAAGGATAATAGACATACTATCGTCCTCGGGAATATCAAGTATAACAAAGTCCGCTAGAATAGTAACATTTGCAACCACAACAGGCACATATAGCAGTTGATTTATCAGCCATTTGCAAAGATATTTCAGTAGGTGTCAACTTAGTCAAGTCAAGTCTACGATATAAAGAGAGAGGCATAACACTGACACCGGCTCCAAGATCACATAAAGCAGTTTTAACATAGTTTCTAATGGAGCAAGGTACAGTAGGTACTCCTGGATCTCCTAGTTTCTTAGGTATTCCACCTTTGAAAGTATAATTGGCAAGCATGGTGGAAATTTCTACTTCGGGTATCGTTCTTTTATTGGTAATAATATCTTTCATATACTTAGCATAAGGATTTGTTTTAAGCACATCAGTCAAAGGCATACGCAAAAAGATAGGTCTAATCATTTCAGCAAAGCGCTCAAAATCCTCATCATCCTTTTTCTTGGATGATTTAGGAGGAAAAGGCATGGGTTTTTGAACCCATGGTTCTCTTTCCCTACCGTGCTTCCTAGCAACAAAGTCTCTCTTATCATAATGTTGATTCTTTGATTGTGGGTTATCAAGATCAACAGCAGGTTCAATCTCTACATCATTATCATTGCTAGGTTGAGCATCATCATGAACATCATCATTAACATTATCACTAGGCTCATGTTCATTACCAGATTGTGTCTCGGCATCAGAAACAGATATATCATTGGGATTCTCAGGTGTGTCTACTACAGGTTCACTAGAAGAATGCAAAGTTCTATCATTTTTCTTTTTCTTCTTTTTAGAAGAATTAGGTGCATCTAAATTGGCTCTCTGAGAATCTTGCTCAATTCTCTTAGGGTGGCCCTCAGGATACAGAGGTTCCTGAGTCATTTTACCACCTCTAGTTGCAACTCTAACAGCATAGTCATTATTCTTACCATTTAATTCATTGAGCAAATCATTCTGAGCCTTAAGTACTTGTTCTACTTGAGTGGTAACCATAGAAGCATGTATACTAATGAGTTTCAGTTCACCTTTAACTCTATAAAGATAATCACTGAAGCGTTCAATCATATAAGCATTATGTTGCAATTGTCTACCAACGTAAGCATTGAAGTTTTCTTGTTTCACAGTAAAATTGTCAAACTCATCTAAGCATTGGCTAGCAGACTTATAACGAGGAATATAACCTTCATCAAATCTATAAAGAGAATTTACCTTTACTACCTGTGTCGGGTTATCAAGACCATGTATTTCTTCAATAGGTGGTAAATTCTTAACATCTTCAGCTTTAATACCTTTTTCTTTCATAGATTTCTTTGCCTCTTGCATATCTTCAGGACTGAGAAATAGAACTCCCTTTTTCTTCGGAGTTGGCTTAGGGGCTGGTTCAGGAAGTGTCCAATTATTTTCATTGGCCAGCATATTATTCAATAGTAATTCAGCTTGATCAACTGTTCTTTCCCTGAAAACACTATCAGCACAACTATCCAGGTGGTCTCTGGAAGCATCGGTTAGTCCATTATAAAAGACATCAAGTATATCATTCCTCTCAAGAGGATGATCAGGCAAAGCATTAAGTAATTGGAGGAGCCTCCCCCCAAGCTTGTGGGAGACTCTCTTCTTCAATTTGCACAAAGTTATATATTTCCCGCAAGGCAGCTTGTTTCTTATGAGCGGGAAAATATTTAGCAGAGAAGTAATACATCATATCCTGAGGACTACGCACACAACTAGGATCAAGAGAATTAAACCAAGTCTTAGCATCACCCTTTAACGAGAATGGAAACAACTTAAGGATATAGTAGTAACGAATCTTTTCATCATTGGTAAACAGGGTGGCTATATCATTCAACTTAGTAAGATGTGCCACAACAGTTTCAGACTCATAGCCATGGAAAGGATCAGATTCAACCAAAGTAATTAACTCAGGATCAACAGAGAATTCATAATCCTTATCAGGAACAAAGATAGGTGACGTAGCGAAAGCAGGGTCATGTTTCATTCTAACATTCAAAGACTTTTCTTTCAGCTTAGCTAATAATTTCTTAAGATCATATCTATCATTGCAAGCAAGAAAGTCTCTAGCAGTTTCTTCATCCATAACATAACCCTCAGGAAGAACATGCAATTCATATCTAGGGGGAGAAGCCTCATCATCACTTTCATAAATATTATCAGTTTCAATATTTGCATTCTCCATAACCTTAGCAATTTGTTCATCTAGAAAATCACCTAGTGGCACAGTATTATCAAGCATAGAAGTAGTTTCATCATACATAGTAGAAGTGGCATCATCAAGAACATACGACATATCAGATTCAATAGCAGGAGTAGGTGTCACAAATTTACCCATAACAGATGGTGAATCAAGTGCAGAGCTAGATGGCAGTTCCTTACCTCCCCTCGTAGTTGAGGGTAAGATCTTTGTTTTTCAGTCCTTCAAATTCTTCATAGTGATCAACAGATATAAATCCCAAGTGACTTAAAGAATAGAGCTATGCTCCCCGGCAACGGCGCCAGAAAATAGTCTTGATAACCCACAAGTGTAGGGGATCGCAACAGTTTTCGAGGGTAAAGTATTCAACCCAAATTTATTGATTCAACACAAGGGGAGCCAAAGAATACTCTTAAGTATTAGCAGCTGAGTTGTCAATTCAACCACACTTGGAAACTTAGTATATGCAGCAAGATAGTTTAGTAGCAAAGTAATATGGAGATAGCAGTAGCGGCAATAAAAGTAACGGTAGTGTTTTTGTAGTTTTTGTAATAGTAGCAGTGGAAAAGTAAATAAGCAACAAGCAATATGTGAAAAGCTCGTAGGCATTGGATCGATGATGGGGAATTATGTCGGATGCAATTCATCATGTAAAAGTTATAACCTAGGGTGACACAGAACTAGCTCCAGTTCATCAATGTAATGTAGGTATGTATTAAGAATATAGTCATACGTGCTTATGGAAAAGAACTTGCATGACATCTTTTGTCCTACCCTCCCGTGGCAGTGGTGTCCTATTGGAAACTAAGGGATATTAAGGCCTACGTTTAATAGAGTACCGGGCCAAAGCATTAACACATATTGAATACATGAACTCCTCAAACTACGGTCATCACCGAGAGTGGTCCCGATTATCACTTCGGGGTTGCCGGATCATAACACATAGTAGGTGACTATAGACTTTCAAGATAGGATCAAGAACACACATATATTCATGAAAACATAATAGGTTCAGATCTGAAACAATGGCACTCGGGGCCGAGTGACAAGCATTAAGCATAGCAAAGTCATAGCAACATCAATCTCAGAACATAGTGGATACTAGGGATCAAACCCTAACAAAACTAACTCGATTACATGATAGATCTCATCCAACCCATAACAATCCAGCAAGCCTACGATGGAATTACTCATGCACTGCGGTGAGCATCATGAAATTGGTGATGGAGGAAGGTTGATGATGACGATGGTGACGATCTCCACTCTCCGGAGCCCCGAACGGACTCCAGATCAGCCCTCCCGAGAGAGATTAGGGCTTGGCGGCGGCTCTATATCGTAAAACGTGATAATTCTTTCTTCCTGATTTTTTTCTCCCTGAAAGTGAATATATGGGGTCCGGAGATACGTCGGTGGAGCACTAGGGGGCCCACGAGGCAGGGGGCGCGCCCTGGGGAGAGGGCGCCCCCCACCCTCGTGGACAGGGTGTGGGCCCCCTGGCCTGGATCTTTCCGCAGGTATTTTTTTATATTTTCCAAAATAATTCTTCGTGAATTTTTAGGTCATTCCAAGAACTTTTTATTTCTGCACAAAAACAACACCATGGTAATTCTGCTGAAAACAGCATCAGTCCGGGTTAGTTCCATTCAAATCATGCAAGTTAGAGTCCAAAACAAGGGAAAAAGTGTTTGGAAAAGTAGATACGTTGGAGACGTATCACTGGCACTCCTCCTTGAGGCCGCTGGATCTCTTGGAAGCTTCCTTCTTCGTGCACGGGTGCCGCGCACGGGGTGTCGCACCGCGGGGCCGCGTGCCTTGGGTCGTAGACGACGCCTTGATGCGGGGGTGGTGGAGGCACTTCATGGGCCACGTCACCCGCATGGGGAGGCGGGCGAGGCAGCGAGAGGAACCGCGCAGGAGAGCCCCCAGCGGCGCTGACGAGCTCGGCGATGCAGTCGAGACAGTCTTCGTAGAAGTCGTCGACGGGGCGGTAGCGCAGGAGCTCGCGTGCCATGACCAACGCAGCCTGCGCGTCCGCGGGTCCGCGGCGAGCGTGAGATGACTAGCCCGTCGGAGTCGGCGACGGGGTTGCGGTGCGTCGGTCTCGCCGCACGGAGGGGTGCAGGGACGAGGCTGATAACCCACAACTGTAGGGGATCAGTTGTAGCCTCTTTCGATAAGTAAGAGTGTCGAGCCCAACGAGGAGCTAAAGGTATTAAAAATATTCCCTCAAGTTCTATCGACCACCAATACAACTCTACGCACGCTTGACGTTTACTTTACCTAGAACAAGTATGAAACAAGAAGTACTTTGTGGTTTTTGTGGGGTAGGTTTGCAAGATAATAAAGAGCGCGTAAATAAAAATTAGGGGCTGTGTAGATAAATACACAACTAAATTAGTTTTAGTAGAGAGCTTTTTGGCACGAGAAAGTTATTTGTCCCTAGGCAATCGATAACTAGACCGGTAATCACTATTGCAATTTTATTTGAGGAAGAGGCATAAGCTAACATACTTTCTCTTCTTGGATCATATTCACTTATGATTGGAACTCTAGCAAGCATCCGCAACTACTAAAGGTCATTAAGGTAAAACCTAACCATAGCATTAAAGTATCAAGTCCTCTTATTCACATACGCAAACAACCTACTTACTCGGGTTTGTGCTTCTGTCACTCACGCCAACCACCATAAGCAAATCATGAACATATTGCAAACCCTACAGCGGGGATCCCTCACGCTTGCGTGACACGAAGGGCACCATAGGACATCACCAATAAGAAAACATGCAACTCAAACCAATCACGATCATCAATTAACCCATAGGACAAAACGGATCTACTCAAACATCATAGGATAGCCATACATCATTGGAAAATAATATATAGCATTGAGCACCATGTTTAAATAGGGATTACAACGGGTATAAGATGGGTTACACCGCTGCATAGAGGGGGGGAAGAGTTGGTGATGACGGCGGTGAAGTTGTTGGTGTAGATTGCGGTGACGATGATGGCCCCGGCGGCACTCCGGTGCCACCGGAAGCGAGGGGGAGAGAGCCCCCCCCCCCCCTC
>LR738709.1:363046632-363070868 GCA_902687465.1 Secale cereale
ATATATAGCATTGAGCACCATGTTTAAATAGGGATTACAACGGGTATAAGATGGGTTACACCGCTGCATAGAGGGGGGGAAGAGTTGGTGATGACGGCGGTGAAGTTGTTGGTGTAGATTGCGGTGACGATGATGGCCCCGGCGGCACTCCGGTGCCACCGGAAGCGAGGGGGAGAGAGCCCCCCCCCCCCTCCTTCCTCTTCTTCCTTGACCTTCTCCCTAGATGGTATAAGGGTTTCCCCTCTGGTCCATGGTCTCCATGGCGTGGGAGGGGCGAGAACCCCTCCGAGATTGGATCTGTCTCTCTGTCTCTCTCTGTCTCTGCGTTTCCAGATTCTGGCCTTCCACCGTTTCTTAAATTCCCGGAGATCCGTAACTCCGATAGGGCTGATTTTTGGACACGATTTTTATCCGGATATTTGCTTTCTTGCGGCGAAAGAAGGGCATCAACCGCCTTACGGAGTGTCCACGAGGGCCTAGGGCGCGCCTACCCCTCCAGGCGCGCCCCTCACCCTCGTGGGCCACTCGGGCATCATCTCATGTTGGTTCCGCTTCCCAAAATTCACATATTTTCCAAAAAAAATCTCCGTCCATTTTTATACCGTTTGGACTCCGTTTGACATGGATATTCTGCGAAACAAAAAACATGCAACAAATAGGGACTGGAACTGGGCACTGGATCAATATGTAGTCCCCAAAAATAGTATAAAAAGTTGCCAAAAGTGTATGAAAGTTGTACATTATTGACATGGAACAATAAAAAATTATAGATACGACGGAGACGTATCAGCATCCCCAAGCTTAATTCCTGCTCGTCCTCAAGTAGGTAAATGATAAAAAAGATAATTTTGATGTGGAGTGCTACCTAGCATAATCTTGATCATGTAATTTAATCATGGCATGAATATTAAGACACGAGTGATTCAAAGCAATAGTCTATCATTTGGCATTAAGACAATAATACTTCAAGCATACTAATAAAGCAATCATATATTTTCAAAATAGCATGGCCAAAGAAAGTTATCCCTACAAAATCATATGGTCTGGCTATGCTCTATCTTCACCACACAAAGTATTTAAATCATGCACAACCCCGGTTTTAGCCAAGCAATGCTTCATACTTTAGTATTCTCAAACTTTTTCAACTTTCATGCAATACATGAGCATGAGCCATGGACATAGCACTATGGGTGGAATAGAAGGTGATGATAGACAAAAGGAGGGAGAAAGTCTCACATCAACTAGGCAAATCAATGGACTCTGGAGATATCCATCAATCGATATCAATGTGAGTGAGTAGGGATTGCCATGTAACGGATGCACTAGAGCTATAAGTGTATGAAAGCTCAAAAGAAAACTAGTGGGTGTGCATCAACTTGCTTGCTCATAAAGACCTAGGGCATTTGAGGAAGCCCGTCGTTGGAATATACAAGCCAAGTTCTATAATGAAAATTCCCACTAGTATATGGAAGTGACAACATAGGAGACTCTTTATCATGAAGAACATGGTGCTATGATGAAGCACAAGTGTGGTAAAAGGATAGTAACATTGCCCCTTCTCTCTTTTCTCTCATTTTTTTGGAGGAGATTTTCTTTTTTTTATCCCCCCTCTCTTTTTTTTGGGCCATCTCTTTTTTTTATTTGGCCTGTCTCCTTTTCTTGTTTCCTCGCACGGGACACTGCTCTAATAATGAAGATCATCACACTTTTATTTACTTACAACTCAAAGATTACAACTCGAAGCTAGAACAAAATATGACTCTATGTGAATGCCTCCGGTGGTGTACCGGGATGTGCAATGATATAGCATAGCAATGACATCAAAAACCATGAAAACATCATGCTAGCTATCTTACGATCATGCAAGGCAATATGACAATGATGGTGCGTGTCATAATAAACTGAACGGTGGAGTTACATGGCAATATATCTCGGAATGGCTATGGAAATGCCATAATAGGTAGGTATGGTGGCTTTTTTGAGGAAGGATATAAGGTGGTTTGATGCACCGGCGAAAATTGTGTGGTACTAGAGTGGCTAGCAAGGTGGAAGGGTGAGAGTGCGTATAATCCATGGACTCAACATTAGTCATAAAGAACTCACAGACTTATTGCAAAAATTTATTAGCCATCGAAACAAACTACTACACGCATGCTCCTAGGAGAAGGGTTGGTAAGGGTTAACCATCGCGCGATCCCGACCTCCACACAAAGGATGACAATCAAGAAATAAATCATGCTCCGACTTCGTCACATAACGGTTCACCTTACGTGCATGCTTCGGGAATCACAAACCTCAACACAAGTATTTCTACAATCCACAACTACCCACTAGCAAGACTCTAATATCACCATCTTTATATTGCAAAACTATTGCAAGGAATCAAACATATCATATTCAGTGATCTACAAGTTTATGTAGGATTTTATGACTAACCATGTGAATGACCAATTCCGGTCAACTCTCTAAATAGATATAAGTGAAGCAAGAGAGTTTAAATTCTTTCTACAAAAGATATGCCCACGCTCTAACAAATATAAGTGAAGCAAAAGAGCATTCTACAAATGGCGGTTTTCTATGTGAAGAGAAACAGACAATCCAAACTTCAAATGATATAAGTGAAGCACATGAAGCATTCTATAAAGCCATACTCAAAAGATATAAGTGAAGTGCAAAGAGCATTCTATAAATCAACCAAGGATTATCTCATACCAGCATGGTGCATTTATTAAAAGAAAAATGAAAAGCACACGACTCTCCAAGAGTTTACGCATATCATGTGAACGAAACGAATCCGAAAACATACCGATACTTGTTGAAGAAAGATGGGATGCCTTCCGGGGCATCCCCAAGCTTAGACGCTTGATTCTCCTTGAATATTTACTTGGGATGCCTCGGCATCCCCAAGCTTGAGCTCTTGCCTCTCCTCTTTCTCCTCATATCGAGACCTCCTCGATCTTCGAACACTTCATCCACACAAAACTTAACCAAACTTTTAGTGGCGGGGTCAGTGCTTATGATCAATGAAATCCCATCATGTACTGCTCTAACATTATTGCATAATTATGAACAAACATTACCCACTGTATGCTATCACAATTCTATGGCCCAAGTCAAGGAGGCTTCAACAAGAATTCAAACATATGCAAATAATGAAGCTATAACAGCAATCTGTGAAAACAGGACAGTCCGTAGTAATCTGAACATTAACCATACTTCTGTAACTCTAAAAATTCTGGCAAAATTAGAAAAAATCAAAAATTTGTATAGCAATACTGTTCAATAAGTTTCAGATCTATTCGATGTTCCGGTAAAAAACGTAAAATCATGCACTACAACCAAAGTTTATGTATTTGCACCACACAAACCAACAAGCGGTTTAATCATCCTAAAGGAAACTCTTGGCACATTATTCTTATAATACAATGGAATTGTACAAGGGGATAATTATTTTTATTGAAAAGTTTCTGTAATCAAGGTTCACAAAGTTTCCATGGGCATGAACAAAGTTCAAGGCTAGCTCCCACTTTAACAATGCTCGTCTTTCTCACTTTCGCTTTTCTTTTTGAAAAAGTTTTAGGTTCCCCTATTTATTTATTTTTTGTTTTTAAACTTTATAAAAGCACTCAACAGAAATAAATGACTCTTTAAAACTTCCGGGTTGTCTACCTGGAAGTGCTTTCTTTAAAGCCATTAAGCTAGGCATATAGTGCTCAAGTAATGGATCCACCCGGATCCCAAGGTATATCAAAGCCAATTTTTAATTAGCAATGATTTGGCATTTAGTAGTGAGCACAAAGTGATATGTTTCAAGCAAAAACGAAGTCTAACTCTCTTCATATGCATACGCTTGTCATACAAAAACAATTCATGCACATCAAGTAAAGGCCAATACATAGTATAAGCAGTTTCTTGCAATTTTATCGTATTGGAAACATAGAGAGGCGGAGATGTAGTTCCTCTCTCATAATAATTGCAAGTAGGAGCAGCAAGCACATGCATATTATATTCATCAAAAACATCATGTGCAACGGAAAAAGGCAACCCATCAATATAATCCGTAATAAGTGCAAACTTCTCCGATATAGTGTAGTTTGGAGAATTCAAAAAGATAATAGGACTATCATGTGTGGGTGCAATAGCAACTATCTCATGTTTAACATAAGGAACTATAGCAAGTTCATCTTCATAAGCATAATTCATATTGGCATCTTGGCCACAAGCATAGCAATCATCAACTTCATCAAAAATGGATATTTCAAACGAATCCAAGGGACCATAGCAATCATCATAGCATTCATCCTTCAGTAAGCACGAAGGGAAATTAAACAATGTATGGAATAAAGAGTTACTCTCATTAGAAGTTGGGCACGAGTGATCAACCCGCTCTTCCTCCTTTTGTTCTTCGCTCTCCTCCTCATCTTTTTCATCCAATGAACTCACAATGTCATTAATTTCTTATTCCATAGACTCCTGCAAAATATTAGTCTCTTCTTGGACAGGAGTCCTCAATATATGGTTTAATATAAGGATTAGAAGCATAATTATCATAGCAATATTTAAGTATGACCAAATTTCTAGATTTGTAGAGAGTAGTATCACATTCTTCAATAAAGGAAGCAATTTCACAAGTACCCCTAAAAGCAACAAATTCTTCAATTTGTTGAACATCATAGTAATCATAAACGCCCTTAGTATACGAAGATACGATTCCATCATCACTAAACTTACATTGGTAAGGAAGGTGTTTCTTAGGGTCTTTAGAACAAGATCCAGTAAAAGTTTCCCTTTTTCAGATATGATGTGTCACACATAACAAGCATGGTCATCTAAAGATTTGCCCTCAACTAAGCTAGTTGGGGTTTCAGCCCAAGCACATAGGGATCGAAGATGATCCAAGTAATAAGCTTCAGTAGTGTGATAGATTTTGAGTGGTTCTTCAACCATTGGTTCAGCAGGTACCACTAATTTGTTTGGTATTTTGCGTTTCCTACCCATAACTAAAGATAGAGAACAACTTAGAACAACAAATAAAATCTACTTAGTGATAAAGCAAACAAGCACACACGAGAATGTTCACCCCACGCTATTGCTCCCCTGCAACGGCGCCAGAAAAAGGTCTTGATACCCCACAAGTGTAGGGGATCAGTTGTAGCCTCTTTCGATAAGTAAGAGTGTCAAACCCAACGAGGAGCTAAAGGTAGAACAAATATTCCCTCAAGTTCTATCGACCACCGATACAACTCTACGCACGCTTGACGTTTACTTTACCTAGAACAAGTATGAAACTAGAAGTACTTTGTGGTTTTTGTGGGATAGGTTTACAAGATAATAAAGAGCGCGTAAATAAAAAGTAGGGGCTATTAGATAAAGACACGACTAAATTAGTTTTAGTAGAGAGCTTTTTGTCACGAGAAAGTTATTTGTCCCTAGGCAATCGATAACTAGACCGGTGATTACTATTGCAATTTTATTTGAGGGAGAGGCATAAGCTAACATACTTTCTCTTCTTGGATCATATGCACTTATGATTGGAACTCTAGCAAGCATCCGCAACTACTAAAGATCTTTAAGGTAAAACCCAACCATAGCATTAAGTATCAAGTCCTCTTATTCCCATACGCAAACAACCTACTTACTCGGGTCTGTGCTTCTGTCACTCACGCCACCTACCATAAGCAAATCATGAACATATTGCAAACCCTACAGCAGGGATCCCTCACGCTTGCGCGACATGGAGAGCACCAGAGGACAGCACGAATAAGAAAACATGCAACTCAAACCAATCACGATCATCAATTAACCCATAGGACAAAACGGATCTAGTCAAACATCATAGGATAGCCATACATCATTGGGAAATAATACATAGCGTTGAGCACCATGTTTAAGTAGAGATTACAGCGGGTAGAAGAGGGGTTACACCGCTGCATAGAGGGGGGAAGAGTTGGTGATGACGGCGGTGAAGTTGTTGGTGTAGATTGTGGTGACGGTGATGGCCCCGGCGGCATTCCGGTGCCACCGGAAGCGAGGGGGAGAGAGCCCCCCTCCTTCTTATTCTTCCTTGACCTTTTCCCTAGATGGTAGAAGGGTTTCCCCTCTGGTTCATGGTCTCCATGGCGTGGGAGAGGCGAGAGCCCCTCCGAGATTGGATCTGTCTCTCTGTCTCTCTCTGTTTCTGTGTTTCCAGATTCTGGCCTTCCACCGTTTCTTAAATTCCCGGAGATCCGTAACTCCGATTGGGCTGATTTTTGGACACGATTTTTATCCGGATATTAGCTTTCTTGCGGCGAAAGAAGGGCATCAACCTACTTACGGAGTGGCCACGAGGGCCCAGGGTGCTCCCCTCATCCTCGTGGGCCACTCGGGCATCGTCTCACGTTGGTTCCGCTTCCCAAAATTCACATATATTCCAAAAAAAATCTCTGTCTGTTTTTATCCCTTTTGGACTCCGTTTTAAGTGGATATTCTGCAAAACAAAAAACATGCAACAAACAGGAAGTGGCACTCGGCACTGGATCAATATGTTAGTCCCCAAAAATAGTATAAAAATTGCCAAAAGTATAAGAAAGTTGTAGAATATTGGCATGGAACAATCAAAAATTATAGATACGACGGAGACGTATCAGAGGCCTGTTGCTCGTGCCACACCGGGCTGGTGGCGGCGTTGGCAGCGGGCGATGGAGAACAACGAGGAGGTCCACCGGCGGGAGCTGTCTGAGTGACGCGAGCAGCAAAGGCGGCCCGCCGCTCAGCACGGGCTCAGCGAGCGTCAGCCATGGAACCGGCGGGATGACGGGGCGTGGTTCGATGGAAGGGAAGCTTCGGCACACCCCTACCTGGCGTGCCAAATGTCGGAATGTGGGTTCCAGCAAACCCTTGAGGTTCGAACACCGGGGTGCGTTCTACCTCTTCAGCTTGCGTTGTTTTTCCCTTGAAGAGGAAAGGGTGATGCAGCAAAGTAGTGTAAGTATGACCCTCAGTTTTTGAGAACCAAGGTATCAATCCAGTAGGAGACTACACACGAGTCCCTCGCACCTACGCAAACAAATAAGAACCCTGCAACCAACGCGATAAAGGGGTTGTCAATCCCTTCTCATCCACTTGCAAAAGTGAGATCTGATACAGATAATAAGATAAATATTTTTGGTATTTTTGTTATAGATTGAAAAGTAAAGATTGGAAAATAAAAGTAAAGTAAAGATAAATAGTTGATGGAAGATTAATAATGGAAGATAGACCCGGGGGCCAGAGGTTTCACTAGTAGCTTCTCTCAAGGTAGCAGATTTCTACGGTGGGTGAACAAATTACTGTCGAGCAATTGATAGAAAAGCGCATAGTTATGAGAATATCTAGGCTTGATCATTGCATATAGGCATCATGTTTGTGACAAGTAGACCGAAACGATTCTGCATCTACTACTATTACTCCACACATCGACCACTATCCAGCATGCATCTAGAGTATTAAGTTCATAAGAACAGAGTAACGCTTTAAGCAAGATGACATGATGTAGATGGATAAACTCATGCAATATAATATAAACCCCATCTTCTTATCCTCGATGGCAACAATACAATACGTGCCTTGTTGCCCCTGCTGTCACTGGGAAAGGACACCGCAAGATTGAACCCAAAGCTAAGCACTTCTCCCATTGCAAGAAAGATCAATCTAGTAGGCCAAACCAAACTGATAATTCGAAGAGAGTTGCAAAGATATTTAAATCATGCTTAAAAGATTTCATAGAAGAATCAAATAATATTCATAAATAATCTTGATCATAAACCCACAATTCATCGAATCTCGACAAACACACCGCAAAAAGAATTACATCAAATAGATCTCCAAGAAGATCGAGGAGAACTTTGTATTGAGATCCAAAGAGAGAGAAGAAGCCATCTAGCTAATAACTATGGACCCGAAGGTCTGTAGTAAACTACTCACAACTCATCGGAGAGGCTATGGTGTTGATGTAGAAGCCCTCCGTGATCGATTCCCCCTCCGGTGGAGCTCCGGAACAGGCCCCAAGATGGGATCTCACGGGTACAGAAGGTTGCAGCGGTGGAATTAGGGTTTCGTGGTGCTCTCGGATGTTTTCAGGGTACATGGGTATATATAGGAGGAAGAGGCATGTCGGTGGAGCTACGGGGGGCCCACGAGGGTGGGGGGCACGCCTACCCCCTGGGGGTGCCCCCTGCCTCGTGGACACCCCGTGGCTTCCCTGGTGTGTACTCCAAGTCTTATGGGTTGCGTTTGTTCCAAAAATGATCCTCCCGAAGGTTTCATTTCATTTGGACTCCGTTTGATATTCCTTTTCTGCGAAACATTGAAATGGGCAAAAAACAGCAATTTGCATTGGGCCTTGGGTTAGTAGGTTAGTCCCAAAAATAATATAAAAGTGTATAATTATGTCCATTAAACATCGAAAACAAATAATATAATAGCATGGAACAATCAAAAATTATAGATACGTTGGAGACGTATCAGTGCGCACGAAGATCTCTCCATTCCCCTCTAGCTTGCTCTCGCACCGATTCCTAGGCGTAGCTCGTCGAACCCGAAGAACAAGAGACACAAGGGTTTATACTGGTTCGGGACACCGTTGTGGTGTAATACCCTAATGCAGTGTAGTGTGGTGGATCGCCTTGTAGGCTGAGGATGAACTAGTACATGGGAAGAACAGCCTCCTGAGGAGAGGTGTTCTTGTGCTCGGCGAGCTAGTGGGTGTAAGGGTGGTCTCAATGATCCGATCCCCTTCTATGGTTGTGGCTAGTCCTATTTATAGAGGCCCGGGTCCTCTTCTCAAATATTGAGCGGGAAGGGATCCCACAACAGCCAAGTTTGAAGGGGGACAGCTAGTACAAGCTATCTGCACAAAAGGTGGTCTTCGCGTGCCAATGGCTCTGGTGGTGACGCTGCCGTGGGCTCCATGGTGACCTTGGCTCTGCCGTCCTGCTGGTCTTGGTCTTGTTGCACCGATATGGAAACCTTTGCCTGACGCATCGGGACTCCTCACTTGCGCCTGCCCCTTTAGCACCAAAGAAGAAACTGGCATCATGCGCCCGCTGGCGCCCGCCTGGCCTTGGTAGTCATGGCTCACGTCATGCGAAACTCGTGAGGTGCCCCTTGCCTTGATATCTCTGCTCCTTGGGAGCTAGCCTAGTGAGGCCGCCCCTGGGGAGGTCTTCTGATGTCCACCTCGCGAGGCTTGGCCCCTCGCAAGGGTCTTGAGTGGTTGCTGATGAAGTTGGGCCATACCAAGCCGCCGGATGAGCCACGCTCCGGGCCGCAGGCAGGCAAGTCTGGATACCCCCATTCCCAGAACGCTGACAGGGGTCTATTTCTACATAAATAGATCTTGTCTACATCATGTCATCTTTCTTATTGCATTACTCCGTTTAACTTAATACACTAGATGCATGTTGGATAGCGGTCGATGTGTGGAGTAATAGTAGTAGATGTAGGCCAGAGTTGGTTTACTAATCTTGGATGTGATGCCTATATGATCATCATTTCCTGGATATCATCATGGTTATTTGAAGTTCTATCAATTTCCCAACAGTAATTGTTTTCCCACCGTTTGCTATTTTCTCGAGAGAAGCCACTAGTGAAATCCACGGCCCCCGGGTCTCTTTCTCATATTTTTTGCCTTTGCGATCTACTTTCCTTTGCTTTTATTTTCATATCTACTAAACCAAAAACCCAAAATACCTTGCTGCAATTTATCTTATTTATCATTCAATCTATCAATATTTACAACTCTATCACATCCGTTACCCGAAAGGGATTGACAACCCCTTTTACACGTCGGGTTGCGAGTAATTGTTATTTGTGTGCCGGTGTTGTTTATGTTGTGTTGCTTGGTTCTCCTACTGGTCCGATAACCTTGGTCTCATCACTGATGGAAATACCTACCGCTGCTATACTGCTTCATCCCTTCCTCTTTGGAGAAATACCGACGTAGTTCTACCAGACATCAACTACCAATCCTTTCAAGTGAAGCCATTGGAAATCTCATATAGTTCAGTCAATTTCTTTAGTGACAGAGACGAAGTTCTTCTGTTCCCTAACGAATTTGTTCTAACTGAGGAGTTAGGAACGCGGATTGCCTACAAGTGAGGAACATGATAGCCCCGAGGAATTTGAGAGCTCAAATTTTCGACCGTTGTTGTGCTATGCGCTAGCTGTCCTAAAATATCCTATACACCTAACGATCATATCATTGAAGGGCATTTATGTCCTATCATGTTGGGCTGCTCCCGAGGCTATAAATAGCCGCCCCCTACAACCACTAGTTGGTTGGCTGCTCCGAGAGAAACTAACACTTGTCATTAGAGCAACCCATCCTCCGAGGAATTTGAGCGAAAATCATCAAGTGAGGAAAAACCCAAAACCCCAACACCTAAAACCCAAAAGTGATTGAGCATCACTGAACAGAGTGTTCTTGTGTGGAACCGATGCTTGTTACCTTTGAAGACTGTGATCTTTTAGACGGTTAGGCGTCAATGGTCTAGAGCATCCAAGAGGAATTGTGGATCGCCGGGTGACCAAGTTTGTGAAGGTTTGGAGGTCGCCTGTGAAGACTTACCACGAGTGATTGGGCGAGGTTTGTGTGACCTTAGCTCAAGGGGAATACGGTGAGGACTAAGTGTCCTGGACTGTGGGTCCTGGACTGGGTGTCCGGGACTGTGTGTCCTCAGGTTTGAATACATAGCCGCCCTAACCAGACGTACAACTATCACAACAGTTGGAACTGGTCTACCAAACCATTGTCTTCACCAAGCCTATTTGTTCTATTTCCTCAACCCTTTCATTTCCTCATTCATGTGTTGATGAACTTGATCTGGACTATTTGAAGACTTTGACTGAAGACTTTCTCAATTTCCTTAATCCTATTTCTTCAGTTTTCTGTCTTCAGCCTGCTTATCCTGTTTACACACTACTTGTGTTGTGTGTATGCTTTCATTTCATCATGATGACTATGCTACTGCTTTGTTGTGCATGCACCTGAGAATCTATTCCACTGCTAGTAGTTCGTTGCTTAGGAAATTCCCCAGTTAGAATTTTGTCAGTGACGAATTTGTAAAAATCTCCTATTCACCCCCCCCCCCTCTGTTCGATATAACACACTTTCACCCCTCGAAGCCCATCTGGACGTGAGACCAACGCCAAAAATCCTATAAATACAAAAAAACCAGAAATAACCCTAGATCAGAAGTTCCGCCGCCGCAAGCCTCTGTAGCCATGAAAAAACTATCTAGACCCTGTTTCGGCACCCCGTCGAAGGGGGAAATCATGACCGAAGGCCATCTTCATCATCCCGGCGGTCTCCACGATGAGGAGGGAGTAGTCCACCCTCGGGGTTGAGGGTTTGTATCAGTAGCTATGTGTTTAATCTCTCTCTCTCATGTTCTTGATTTGGCACGACCTTGATGTATCAGGAGCTTTGTTAATATAGTTGGATCATATGGTGTTTCCCCCTCTCTATCTTGTTGTGATGAATTGAGTTTTCCCTTTGAGATTTTGTTCTTATCGGATTGAATACTTTTATGGATTTGAGAACACTTGATGTATGTCTTGCTATGAATACCCATGGTGACAATCGGGTATCATATTGGTTCACTTGATGTGTGTTTTGGCACACAACTCGCGGATTCTCATCTTTGTTTCTTCGATAGAAATCTTGGGGAACTCTTTGAGGTTCTTTGTATTGGATTGAGTATTATGAATCTGAAATTGTTTGATGTATAGCGTATAATCAACTTGCGGATACTCGTGGTGACATTGGAGTATCTAGGTGACATTAGAGTTGGTTGGTGTGTATCATATGGTGTTATTTTAGTACGATCTCCTGGATAGACTGGAAAGGATAACTTGGTGTAATTTTAGTACGAACTCTTGGATAGATCGATCGGAAAGGATAATTTGGTGTTATTTTAGTATGAAATATTTGATATATCGGTCGGAAAGGATAACTTTGAGGTGGTTTCATACCCTACAAACAATTTCCTCTTATGTTCTCCGCTAGATAAGAACTTTGGAGTGATTCTTCATCGCACATTGAGGGATCATTATATGATCAAATTATATTAGCATTGTTAAGAGATTGCACAAGCGAAAGTACGAACCCTAGGCCTTGTTTCTAAGCATTGCAATATCATTTGTGCTCACTTTTGTTACTTGCTACCTTGTTGTTTTTCATTGTTCCTATTAAAAAATCAATATCTGCTATCATTACTACACTCATATCACCATCTCTTCTCCGAACTAGTGCACCTATATAATTTACCATTGTATTTGGTGTGTTTGGGACACAAGAGACTCTTTGTTATTTGGTTGCAGGGTTGTTTGAGAGAGACCATCTTCATCCTACACCTCCCACGGATTGATAAATCTTAGGTCATCCACTTGAGGGAAATTTGCTACTGTCCTACAAAACTCTGCACTTGGAGGCCCAACACGAGTCTACAAGAACAAGTTGTGTAGTAGACATCATGCACCAACATTTCCTTTGTTGAGGCTTGGCCTTCCCGTTGCACATGTGTGTGTGTGGGCTTCTATTCTTCTACAAGTGCCAGTTGCATCATATGACACCCAACGCCATTCTCCACATCGCAAACTTCATCATTCTTTGCGAATGGATTATTGGGACGGCCAGAACTTCAAGCTATTTCACTATTACTTCCACGTCAAGGTCCAGAAGAATTGTGACGACATCTGCAATGTTGGAGGTGCTAACCTCCAGCTTCATCTTGCATCAGATTACTTTAAGATTGCACTATGGAAGTCGGTCCGTGACTAGCATAATGATGGGTTCTATTTCCTCGACCTCGTGGGGGACCTACCTCCCTTCGTAAACTAGACGACCAAGCGTCTGAGGTCCTGGAAGAAGATGAAGAAGCCATTATACGGGGCTCAGAAGCTGATCAACGTAGTTGTCAGCCTGATGGGTCATAGGCTGGAGGGCGAACATGTCTTGCAGACGTGGCTCTAGCGGTAGATCAAACTGTTGGCCACCTAAGATTGATATATTGAACCATCATGGAAGGACCAAATGCGCCCTGAATGTCACAAACCCATTAGCGAAGATGGAAACCCTCAAGAAATGTGGGGGCCTTCCAACGATAGGATGAATCGAGGGCAAGAACTAAGGGCATCTCTAGCCGTTAGCCCCCCAGGCCCTGAAATAGCGCCTCATGGGGGTTAACTCGGATATTTTCATCATGAGGGCGCTCGGGTTCTTAGTCGGCGCCCCAAGTTGGCATCCTAGACGTCATTTTTGAAATGCAAAAATGGACCAAATTCGACGAAAATGACTCGATATTGGATGAAATTTAGGCGATTTAGTTCATATTTGTACAAATTGAAAGTCATACATAAAAACCTAAAAAAACTATGCCGCCCCGAGCATAGTTCATGCCAAGGAGATTGTAGAAGACGGTGCAGTCTCTGCCGTCGTCCTGCATGCCGTCGTCCTTGTTGTTGCCCTGTCCTGGGTCGCCGCTGCGGAAGGGGTTTGGTCGGAGCTGGCAACTCTTCCTCATAGTTGTCAAGGACGATGATGTCCTCCTCCTCGTGGCCGCGGCATCTCGCGGTGATCTTCTCGAGAGCGCGTAACTCGCACTCCATCTCCTCCTGCACGTAGTCATCGCGTGCCCACTTCAGGCCAATTTTGAGGTCGGCGGCCATCTCCACATGCTCCTGCTTGATGACCATGAGCGTCGCCGGCTCCTTCTTCGGCCTAACCAGGTGAAGATGCCCGCGGGGAGGAGAAGGTTGGCGGCGGCCTCTCTTATGAAAAGGTTGCCGCCGCGGCTGCGCCAGCGCTCCGGCGTCTCCTAGGACGAGCGACGTCGGCGTGCTGGAGGAGCGGGAGCCCATGGATGAGGAACTCGTGGCAACCATGTGCCTCTCCATCCACGAGCTCCCACTCTGGAGTGAGAACAACGGTGCCGGGTACTCCAACGGCGGTTCGTTGCAGCCCTCGATGTGCGAGCGTGCACCTGGGGACGCCCCGCCATTGGCGACGGCCGTCGGAGTTGTGGCGCCACCTCGGCGTTGGAGCACCATTAGTGGAGGCGAGCTGGTCGGTGTGGCGGCACTGGAAATACACCGTCCACAAAGGTATGTTGTTGGGGGAGTACCTCGGCTGCTGCCGCGCTTCCTCCGGCAGGGACACCTGGATCTACGGGATCACGCCACGACATTCCATGTCATAGGGAGGCGGGGCACGGGCACGCCTCCGGCACTGAGCCTCCATGAGCTCGGCACGCGCATGTTCGGGGGCGCCGGGTAGTCGGCCTCGTGGAGAAGGCACGCCTCCCACTCGTGCAGATGGTGGCGGCCGAAGCCGTTGGCCGCCGTTCCGTCGCCGAGGTACCTCTCTGCCATCGGTCGGGCTTGACGGGGAAGGGAGAGTGGGCGAGAGCAAGGGCGCTAAAGGAAAGAAGGTGGTCGGTGGCGAGAGAGAGAGAGAGAGAGAGAGAGAGAGAGAGAGAGAGAGAGAGAGAGAGAGAGAGATATGCCTATGGCGAGGCGAGTGTGTGGCCAGCGGCGACGAAGGCGGCTTTTATAGCGGCGAGGGGGCGGCAGTAGTGCGGACACGTGGCGGGAAGTGGTAGGACGCTCGGCGGCTCGCCTTCACTGTGCCGCCCGTGATCAATGGAAGGATGTAACACCCTGATTTTTTGCCCTTTCTTTTCTTTTGGATTTATTTGAATTTTTGCTTTGAATTATTTTTCTGTGGCTATGTGGTCTTGAAACCTGGGAAGACCACCCTTGATTTCTCTCTCAAGTGGTTTGTCATCTTCAAAACCATCCCAAGACCATGCCATTTTCATCTTAGCCCAAACTCAATTCTTTTCCTTCGGAATATTCCTTTTTATATTAAAGGAATAACCCAGTTTGCCCTAGGTTGTGAAGCAATCTACCTTTCTGTCACTCCTAAAATTATCAAAGAGTTCTCATAAATTGTTTGGATCATATCTTCCACAAATATGTCAAAACACATCCTTGCCTAGTTCAAAAATAATTCACAAACATTCCTTGTTCTATTTTGTCCTGAATAGCACTTTGTGAAGGAAGTGCTATTTATCTTTGCTTGATTGCTCCCAAACTATTTGGGCACTCTTTACTATCCATATCGTTGTCACATGCCAAAATTCAACTTCATTTGCCAAGTAAATATTCCTCAGCTAATTTTCAAAGTTTATGTCCAGAAAGGAACTTTGTGAATGAGGTACAAGCTAGGCATATCAAAATGAGTTGAATTTTTTCACATCCTCCATATGATAAAAACATAGCTCTCCTTCAAATTTGAGCTCATTTCACCCATCCATGTGAGCTCGTCATCAAATCTTTACTTGTGGTGAAATTTTTGGTTTGTGACGCAACTATATTCTATACTACTTCGTAATTGCTGAAAATTTACCAGGACATTCTACAACCTATATAACCTGTCTCCACAAAATTTTGGCTCATTTTATCTAGCCAATTTCTCTCAAGAATTTTGCCAAAATTCTATCCAGAATGAAGCTTTGTGTAGCATGTACCATTTTGGTATTTCCAAATGGTATGAAACTTTTGAAGTGTATTCATATGCCCATATAAATTTCCTCTAAAATTCAGCCCAGTCCAATCAACTACGTGAGTGTTACTTCATAGTTTGCATTTCTGTATAGTGTGGTGGTTTGTACAACAAGTGCTAGTTATATTTATCCGAATGAGCTGAAAATTTGCATAGATACTCATCTTAGTAGTTTATAACCCCCCTGCCAAATCTCAGTCTAATCCTCGATACCAATCTTCTCCAGCAAGCTACGAACACCTTGTTGTTCGAGTGGCATCTAGCAGGCATGCACAAATGCGCGCTCTGGCATCTAAGTCCCTTCTTTTCGTCTGTTCCCTTGATCCCTAGCTATCTCGCCGTGTCGAGTAGCTCTCCCGTGCCGTCGCCCTGAACCCCTCTGCCCCCTCTCAGTTCACATCCTACGTGGTGCACGGGGCGTGGCCAGAGCAGACCGCATCCTGCTCCACCAAGTCTGGTCGCCCGCGTCGCTCCCGGGCTTTCTCGAGCACGACTGAGCTCTCCGCGTAGCCCTAACCTCTCTGGACTCACAGCCCCTGCCCTCTGCGTTGCCTCGACGTGCCAGAGCACCAGCACATGCATCACCATGGTCGTGCATGCCCATGCCATCGCCCGGCTATTTAAGCCAACCCTAAGGTGCCCCAACCTCACCAAGCTCCTCTCCACTCTCTTCTAGCCCTCCCAGACATTCCTCTTTGCCCATTGGAGCCACCCTACCCCTCCTCCATCCGCCAGGGCCATCGTCGGAGTTTGCTCGAATTCGAGCTAGCCGTCTTCCCCCTCCACCTTCTGACCTCTCCATCACCTTCCCCAGACACCGGCGAACCTCTCCATCCCCTCCTCTGTCCCGATGGAGCTGTTGTGGCCGCGTGCACCAAGTCCGGCCGCCGCCCCCTACTCTCAGTCTCCGCGCGCCGCTGCCGCTCCAGTCCTTCGGTGCTTCTGCTGCTCCAGGCGGGAGCGGCACATCCTCCCGGTCCCGTAGGTGGTCCCATCTCTATCGGGGACAGCCGGAGTTGCCGGGGCCGTCGTCGGCGCGCCCCTGCCTCTGCTCCAATCCGGGGAGCGAGGAGAGGAAGAAGACAGGCCTGCTAGGCGGGCCCCGCCTCCCCGTCGACCCCACCCGTCAACCCCTCAACGTTCACCAGCACAGGGCCCGTGCTAGTCTAGTGAAAGCATATTTTGGATCTTCTACGGCTCAAAATGCGCTTTCCTGAAGTGAAGGCGTATTTATCTAAATATGTTTTCTGTTTTTCCAGTCAGGGGCTCGTTTGTGAAGATTTTTTTCCATATTAGTCCCTGGTCTTCAAACGTCCGTATCTCTGTGACCGTAACTCCGAATCAGGTGATTCCAAAGCCCCCATTCTCGTCTCGTCTAGCCCATTCTGATGGTTCCATTTTCACTATGTTGTCACATGCTAAAAATGGTCATTTTGCCATTGCTCTTATCTAGCCCCCTTTGAGACAGAAACATTCTGGCGAATCTTTTCGCGACTTCATCGCACTTCTTCATGAAGAACCCTTCATCCCCATGCAAGCCACGACAACCACTTGCATGATGGTCTTGCAGTAGCTATGGTTTTCTACTTGAAAATTTAATTAATTTGTGCATGTTAATATTTCGTGAATGCTTTATATATGCTTGTGAATCCATACTTATCGTTATGCCATGATCATTTGCATCTAGATGGTTAAATGATTACTTGCTAATATTATTAATGTGCTATTCTGGTATTGATTTCCAATGCTAGTGATCATGCTATGTTCGTCTGAGGTGTTATTATTATACTTGTGCTATTTATGATCATCGCTATGCCATGCTCATTTGCATCTAATAGAATAAATGCTTTATTGTTGTTGTTATGATTAATGGTTATGTTGCTCATCCATGTTCATGTTGATATCCTGCTCATATGCTTTATCTGTGCATCATACTATTTTATTATTATGGCTCAGCTCATCATTACATTCAAGTTTAACCGAACTTTAATCGAACTTGAACATGTGTTGGGTGAGTCATAGTGCCATCGAGTCAAGCTGAACAGTGCAGCCACACTTGCATGTATGGGAAGACCTTAATGCAGTCTATTGTCATGCCTCTCACTAGTGCCTGCCACTAGGGAAGGTTATGTGCGCGTGCTACCCTGATCAAGTAGGCGACCATAATCCTTATGTGGTCGTGTTTGGTACTGAGCTCGTGTCCCCATTTGGGACCGTTTTAGTTTTGCTACGATGATGGCCGTTGGATGAGAGAGGCATCGGGGCCACCCATGACTTAGCCCAAAGGGGACTTTGTCGGAGTGGTCGGGAGAGTGTCATGCAATAGATCGGTTTTGTCGGAACGTCATTGGTCCACCCGAATGGGAGCACGAGGCCTTGGGTTTCGTCGTGTGGGTACAATGTACTAGCCTCTGCTGAGTGTATAATCTATCGATAGTCGCGACCGCGGATATGGCCCCAGTTCGTAGTAGGTCACACTATGGATCAACGGTAATAATAAACTGAATAATAAACAACCCTGGTTCGATGAGAACAACTGGTTTGATCTTTATGTGGTCAGGAGATGAACACGATGGTATTCTCGAAGATAATAATGTGATCTTGTGATGATCACGAGGGTATTCTTGATAATGATAATGTGATCACGATGGTATTCTTGATAATGATAATGTGATCACGATGGTAAGTAATGTGGATATTTATGGTGGTTATGAGATAACCTCCGAGCAGAGTAAGTTGGTCCATGAGACCTTGAACATCGACCCCCTGCATGCTAGTACTAGTATCGTCATGTTCCTATCATGAAGTATGTGCATGCCATGTTCATGTTGTTCTAGTAGTATCATGCTCATCATAGATGATTAAGTTGTAGATGCCATGTTGTTGTTTGTCATGATTGCTTTTGGTTGATGTGAGCTTGCGAGTACATTCAAAGTACTCACTCGGCATGTCATGCCAGTTTGTAAGTCATGCCATGATTGCCTGCTTGTCAAAGATCCCGAGTTTGCGAGCTTGGATGCGCGTTCCAGCCAGAGTCCCTGCGGAGTGGAGCCCATCACCCGCGTCGTTGTTCCGCTCCTAGAAGTTATTCCGCTGCTTCGAGTTGTTCTTCTGCTAGCATAGAACTACCTGGGCAGGCGCAGTGTCATTGTGCCGATGTAACTCACTGTTATAACGGAACCCTCGTATCCCGAGTATTTGTAATAAAGAGTTGATTTGTTCTATGTCAAGTAGTGTTGTATTCTAGAAGAATTGATCTCTGGGCTGGAATATGAGGTGTTCCGGTTCCTCTAAGCAGGGGTGCCACAAAGGCTGACAGGTGGCAGCCTTGGCGTTGATTCGCGCGGGAGCCGAGGTGATGAGATGACGACGATGATGCAATCACTGACATGGTGGGCTCACAAGGTGGGAATATGGCGCGGGAAGTTTTGGCGTGTTTTTTCTTTCCCCCGACGCCCCCGGTCGGCTCCGAGCGCACTGGTTTCGGCCTAGGTTCGTCGATGCCATTTTTAGCCCTAACCGACGAAGTTTGGGCTCCTGGGACGCGACTGGGTCTTTTTTTCGAGCCGGCGATTAAAAATGGGCCTGAGGGCCTGTTGGGGGGTGGATATGCTCTAAGGGAGCAAGCTCCGAGATGTCTTTCCCGACAATTGAGTGATCCATCTGGAATAAGAAGAGTTGCCATTGTGAGTAGTCCAAAACAGAAAATGGTCAAAAGTTTAAGCAACTTACTCTTAAGCATTTAATTAGCTCTTTTTTCGGGATAAACTTCCGATCTGTTCATTTTCAATCATGATAGTACAACGAACACTAGAAATAATAAAAATTACATCCAGATCTGTAGACCACCTAGCGACGACTACAAGCACTGAAGCGAGCCGAAGGCGCGCCGCTGTCATCGCCCCTCCCTTGCCGGAGCCGGGCAAACCTTGTTGTAGTAGACAGTCGGGAAGTCCTCGTGCTAAGTCCCCATAGAACCAACGCCCCAGAATAGCAACCGCCGCCGATGAAGATGGTAGATAAGAAGGATCCAATTTGAAGACACACGAACAAAGATGAATGACGAACCGATCCGAGCAAATCCATCAAAGACAGATCCACCGGAGACACACCTCCACATGCCCACCGACGATACTAGACGCATCACCAGAACGGGGGCTAGGCGGGGAGACCTTTATTCCATCTTCAGGGAGCCGCCGTTGTCTCGTCTTTCTGAATAGGACACAAACCCTAACAAACCTCGAAAAAAGATCTAAAAACGAAGCCCTCCCACCGGCAAGGGCCGGGATCCACTCCGCCCCCATGGCACTAAGGCCACAGGAGACGGGGCGGACCGGCGCTGGCGCCGGCGGGAGGCAGAGAAACCCTAGCTTTCTGGGTAAGCGGCTGGCTAGAGCGACTTGAAAAGGCATTTAATTAGCTCTTTAGTACTCTCTCGGTACCGAAATCTCTACTCCTAATGTCTTAGTTGGTAGTCTCCATTCCGGGTTTATTTTCGTCCCACCTCCCATGGTTTTTTTGGTACCTCCTCCCACCTTCGCTGGGTTTTTTTCGTAGATTTTTTTTTGTCCCCTCCCCCCACTTTATCGGTTTATTTTCGTGTCACCCTCTCACACAACGAAAAAAACTGAATGGATCAGAACTTTCCATACTTACGCAAATTATTTAATAATATCTTTATGTAAAAGAATCAATCATAATCAATCTCTAAAGATCAAATCGAAATTAATTAATCTTCATAACGTTTGTTTCCTTCTGAATCATGTCCATAACTTTCCTTTCTTGTTTGGGCAGAAATTGTTTGGTAGCAGAGATTAGGAAGCTTCCTATGAGCGTAGTAATAGGAAGTATTCTTTTTCTTGATGATTCGTTTCCATGCATGATGATAGTAAATTATGCCAACATTCACCACTATTTATCAACGTCATCAATCGTATCCATTCCTACCAGTTTTAAGGGGATCCGCTCACTACGTCGTCGTCGCACATTATTTTCACTAGCAATTCCCCTAAAAAAACACAGCGTCCTACCTCGACTTCCCTACCTGGACGCCGCCGCCGCTACCCACCGATCTCGCCGCCTCCCGGCGATCCCCTCCTCCCTCCCGCAGCTCGAACGACCCACTTTTTTGGCCACGAGCACCGCCTGCCCCTTCGCCCATGCGTCGCCCCTCCTCTTCATCATAGCCACGATCACCATCTGAGGCGGAGCCGTGGCGCCTCCACAGATGCGGCGGAGACTCCATATCCAGTGGAGACGGCGGTGTAAATCTTCTCCCACTCTGCTCCTTCCCCTGGTTACCGGCCTGCTCCACCTCCCCTCTGCTTCATGTGGATCTGCTCATGTGCAGCAGTAAACTTTATTTAGGTAGAACTATTCTTCTAGGCCTTTTTTTGTTACTTACAAATTAACTTTTTGAGCCAATGCTTACGGCATGAAGTATTACCTATAGTTCCTTAATCAATCTGCTTGTCCATCATTTCATTTGGTTCAATTACTATCAGCAAGAACGCATTGTGAAACCGTTAGCTTATGAATGTGTGCTCTTTCTGCACTAATAACATTTGCAATGTAAGGGCCGACGCACACCCATGCATCAGGAAGATGTGCACCACGTGGGAAGTAATACTGATATGGCCTAAGTGGATAATGAAATATCCAAAGATACACTTGACTGGATCAATTTTTTTCTCTGGAATTGTTCCTCATGATGCGCAGATGTAGATGCTATATTTTTAAAATTTCAAATCACCTATGCATGCCAATGTGATTATTATCCTTTTCATTAGACAGTGTGTTCCCATCAATGCATCCATGCACCGAACCGATTTTCTTTACTCTGTTCAGGTTGCAATTACGAACGAGTAGCATATGTATGCACTGAACTACTTGCATAAGATGGGAAATACTTCTTACTCGCGTGAGTGGAATTTTGTAATAGAGAAAGAACATACAACAGAGATCACGTAATTAATTGATTACATAAACCGAGATCACGTAGAACAAGTTTGATAGGTCTGTTGCATCGCACGAGCATTTTTGCTATATGTACTACCAGGTTCTATTTATTTCCTTTGATAGGTCAACACTCCTATGTCCTATGTAGGTAAGAAGGAAAGAAAAACTAATGGTACAGCCGGCAAAACAGTCAACGGCGAGCTTCTTCGCCGCGTACGCGTCGTAGTACCTGGCCATCACCGGATGGGGCATCGAGGACTTAACGTTGGTGAAGAAGGTGTGGGTATTGGTAGAGCTCCAAGAAGCTGCCCTTTGTTCTGCCCGCCGTCTTCACCATCGGTCCTCGGGTGACCACCCTGGAACTCTGCGACGCTACCAAGGCGACACGGTCCGGGTTGGTTCGGTCCCTCATCGAGCCACCATTTGGACCGGCCAACCACCACTGGCGTCAACGTGCTGGGGCAACGACGAGGTGGGCAGCGTGTGCAGGTGCTGTGGCGAGGTGGTGGACATGCGGGAGCGCCAGCGATGAGGTCGGTGATGTGCCACGGCAAGTGCGCGTCTGTTAGCCATGAACCTTCTATGGCCGTTTTTTTCATGAGCCCATATTTTTTTGTGTTCGGGCCTTGCCATAATTAGCAGATTAACCATGAAAAAAACATGACGTTCAGTTTGTTGTCAAATGGTGCCGTGATTTTCGAAACACACCAACACGACTGAAAGCAGTCATATTCAGTTATAGAGGTATACATTTATACAAGATATACACAGGCAGGTGCGGCCAGTAACCCAACTAACTCCTGAGCTGACCTTGCTAATCCTTTACTCGCGATAAAGACGCAGACGATAAGGAAAGGTTGTGACGGAGAGAGCAATGGGAGAGAGAGAATCACGTGGCGGCAGGTGGACCTGAACATATGCTTCAACAAAGAAAACAGCAGCGTAGGATCATGGTGCGTGATTATAGGGAGGCTATTAAATCTCACGCGGAAATCACGGCTGGGCGATTCTTGCACGATCCGAAGTTCACACCCAATCGACCGTTTTCCCCAGTTGATGGCCTGCATGTGTGATGTGCTAAAATGGTCGCTGCCATGGCAGCGAAACCCGCGGCTAGAACGCTGCCAGCGCCAAGTTGAGAACTCGAGATCATCAGTGGTGCATGCACGACAGCGGCGGCGAGAGGCTATGGTGCATGGGGAGGAGAGAAAAGAAGGAGAGGGGAAGCTTGGGGACATGGTAGTTTACCCGGGGGTTGCCGGTCGGCACGCTGAGAACGAATGGCGGCGGCAGTGACATTTTTTCTCAGTCCTCTTGGTCGGACCGGTTGAAGACCAGACCGGATTAGACCAACAATTTTCCAGGCTGATTTTAGCAGACCAGATCATCTATTTTCTCTAACAAGCCAGAACTGAGTGTGTCAAACACCGATTGAGCCACGAGCGGTACGTCCAGCCCTGCCCACCGTCGAAGCGAAGCTCCTACTCCACGTGAAGTTGATCGCGCTGTTGCACTTGTATGGTAGGAGCCACGGGCACGACATGGTGAAGGGCTAAAGGGCTGATCGAGGGTGAGACCCGGATGCTGGTGGCGCAGCTAACCATGGACGAGATTTCCACCTGCACCAAAAAGTTCAAGTAGGAGGTGTTCAGCAGCGTGCAGAAGGAGTTGGACCAATTCGGCCTCTTCATCTACAATGCCATCGTGAAGCAGCTGGTGGACGTGTCGGGGCATGAGTACTTCTCCTACCTCGGCGAGAAGACACAACATGAGGCAGCGAGCAGGGCCAAGGTGGATGTTTGTGGAGCAGGATGGCCTCCCGTGCCAAAACGCCGCTAAGGTGGACGCCGAGAACAAGGTGCTCTCTGTGCGGCAGCAGGGTGAGGCGCTCAAGGAGAAGGCCAAGGTCAAGGCGGAGGTGCGGGTGTTTGAGAACACTAGGAAGGCCGACAATGCCGCCTCAATGACCGACCTCGCCATGAGGGGGAAGGCTGGGACTGGTAGGCCAAGGTCGCCGAGGTTGAGTCCGCCAAGGCTATCGCCATCCGCGATGCCGAGCTGCAGATGGAGGTTAAGAAAAAGAACATGCTCTGCCAAACTGACAAGCTCAAGGTCGAGCAGCTCAGCAAGTCCACATTACACTACGACACACAGGTTGGTTATGCAATAAGCATGTATAAAAATATAGTACTAGGGACAAGAGAAATTCATACTTATTGACCTCAGCATTTTATATTTTGTAGGTTCAAGAATCGAACACGCTCTTCTACAGCTGGCAGAAGGCGACGGATACGACATTGTATAAGGAGGTGAAGGCGGCGGTGAGGTGAAGCGGCCGAGCAGAAACACATGCATGTCTCAATATGGGAGGAAAGGGAGGGAGATAAGGTGAGGGTTAACGGTGCAACATGCCACACGAGGAAAGGGGTGAAGAGATGACCTTGAGGAGGGAAGTGAGCTCGGTCCATGGCATGGGTCAGAATAGAGGAAGGTTGATCCATGGTTTGGCCAAATGGGTGATGAGCGAGGGAGAAGTAGAAGGCCCCCTCTCATATCTTGGTGCGTGAGGAAGTCTGTCGAGGTGGAAGAAGCCTGTCATTTCATGACAGTGTTGGTGACCTTGGCGTGATGTTGTTCGCAGGTTTGTGGGCGGATCAGGCAACCGCCTGGTCTCTCGACCCCCCCCCCCCCC